>JAPEUS010000015.1:0-604147 GCA_027946355.1 Collariella sp. IMI 366227
CTCGCAGCAGCCGCAACACTCGCCTTCAAGACGATGACATCCTCCCCAGCAGCAGCGCCGCCCTGCAGCAACCCCCTCAAGGTATCCAGCACGGCGACCGTAATGTTCTCCTTGTCGCGCATAGACAGCACCGGCGTCGCGAGCGACTCGGCCAGGAACTCGGCGCCCCATCGGCGCAGGTCGAGCGGCGCGGTGGGGCCGATGATGGGCAGCACGCCCTTGACGATGCGGTCGTAGTAGGCCGCGTTCTCGAGCACTAGCTTGCGCGCCTGGTTGAGCTGGACTAGCTGCTCGGCAACCGAGAGCTGGTTGGTGGTGGAGGAGGACGAGGTGTCGGCCGCCATGGTGTCGGGTTGTCTGGCTGTCTCACGGGGCTATCCTCGGACAAGGGGTGTGGGTGGTATGTGTGTGTGGTTTGTTGTCGCAAGGTGATGGACAGGTGATGGAGCGACAGGCAAGTTCAGGGCAGAAGAGTCTACGAAGAGCACTGCCTGTGCTTGGGTATCGCAAGAGAAGAGTCTAGGCAGTCTAGCAAAACAGGCTTGAGCTTCGTGCCAAAATCAATCCCCCTTCAGCCCTCAACCGGCTAATGAGCGCCGATGAATCGGCGCGGTAGTGCGGTAAAACCTTCCACGCAGTTCAAAACTCCAGTACCGACGTTGCAAGGCCCCGGTAGAGGCGGGTCATACTGCGTTGCGCAGGTGTCGATGAATGGTGGAGCAGATGGAAAAAGTTCAAGTTGTCGCTGAAAACGATGAAAGGACCTCAGTTCATCAATTCCGTCGCCGGAAATATTTTCGCAGTGCCGATTAGTAGTCGTTTGGAATCTCCTCCTTGTCGCTCAGCAATTTCAATTGTGGTCGATGTCAGGTCTGGAAAGTGGGTATGAAGCGACGGAGGTTTTGGGAAGCTTTGTTCCAGCCTTGCACGACGCGCTCTTGCAGGCAAGTGACGTGAAAGGAACCAGGGCCACTTCTGAAAACGCACAGACCTCGGATCACCGTCGCAATGCGCCCGCTCCGCCATTGGCTACTCCACGATAGGCCTTATCATCACCAGCAACACCACCACCCACACGGCAACATCCGATCTATGTTCCATCCATTTTCCCTTGGCCTGTGATCCTCACCCCCAATCCTCGAGAAGCCGTTGTGATCCCCCAACGCAAAGCCATGGCCGGGTACAGTCCCTACTCCTTTCCATACTGCCTATTAACCGTTTCTAACCCCGCCTAATAGAGTCCCGCGCTCAAGCTACTACGACGCCCGCCAGCGGCAGTCGCCCGCCCTAATCCGGGCGCGGCGGCCGTACCTGGTCAAGAACGCAATCGTCGGTCTCGGCATCTCGGCTTTTGCCATTGGCATCTGTGCGTGCTTTACCTTACTCATCAGAGCTCCCGGAAGCTTCAGCGACAGCTAACAGTATCTCTCTCCGTCCAGACGCCTATACAATTCACGCGATCGGCCAAGACGAGTTCGAGGACGTCAAGGTGCCCGATGTTCCGACGAAGCCCACTCCCAGCGAGGCGAAGAGGTGAAGGAGCTTGGCATGAGGGAGTTGTGTTGGGGTTTAGGGGATTGCCAGGCCCTGTGTATTCTTGAGGAGGAAAAAGAGAATTTGGAGCGGACACCATTGTACAATCGACCGACATATAACCACGGAGTTTTGGGGAATCCTATTTTAATTTGAATTCGCACCACAACCCACACCCAATGCCCTGTTCGAAACGGAAAGCAAGCGCCTGGTATCAAAAACCCAGTACTATACAACACGACCAACAACGACGAGAGAGAGAGGGAGAAATACCACACGAGAGCTTCCCCCATGCCATCAATACTCTTCAGCCCCGGCTATACACCCATCCATCCATCCATCCATCCATCCACACATCACATCCACATTCCACACATTTCTCATCTATGTGACATTAACCAACCTAACCAGGTGCTCAGCAGAGGAAATTTCCCTTTCCCGCATCCCAACAGCAAAACCCAACGCCTTCAGAAACAAACTCATCGAATCTGTATCGCGCACGAGCCAAAGCACCCACCGACTCGCCTGTTTGCCATGCCCGTGAAAATCCCCAAATGCCCCCTCCCTGAAAAAAAAAAAAAACACAAAACTCCGTAATAAATCCCGGCAAAATGATCGCTAATCCGCCAATGGGTCGGCAAGGGAGAGAGAGGGAATGAAAAAAACAAACAAAGGCGAATATGTTGAGTGGGAAATGCCTAAGACGCATGAATGGCTGGCTCCCGCCTAAGGGACTCTGCGCCCATCCTGCCCTTAATCGAGGGCTCCGGCACCCCCGGGGAGAGATGCGCCTTGCGAACCTGCATCGGGGAGTCTCCGTTGGGGATGGTAGTCGTACTCGACGAGAAGAGCCCGCCGGGCTGGTTTGAGAGCCTAGTCTGCTCGATGAATTGCTCGCCGGCAGCACCGAGGCCCTGGTTGAAGGCAAGGCTCGCTGAATACTCCGGGCGGAAGACGGGTGGATGATGGTTCGGAACCTGCCTGGGCACGCTGGGGGCTGGCTCACGGGCGCTCTGGGAGTGGCGTTAGTTTTGCTGAGACCGGCGGAAGCAAGGCCTTGGCGAGACTCACATGGATGGCTTCGAGGTCGGCCTCCACTTGGTCTTCGGATGCGCCGTTGATTGTCGGGGCTGCTGGGAAGCCAATGTGCTTGGCGAATCCAGAGAGGATCGAGACCTCCTTGTTGTACGACACGGCGTTCCTAACGGCCTGCGTCCTCGTCGCAGGAAACCGGATCCCATAATCCGGTATTATGTTGGCCGCCCGCCGGCGCTCTTGTTGCACCTCGTACCATTCCTGGCCCAGCTCTTCGAGCGTCTTCTCCCTCGCCTCACGCACAGCCTGATAGAACTGTGACATGATCTGGGCGCGCTCCGATGCCAATGCACGCACCGTTCTCGGAAGCTAGTGAACTGCTTCTCGATGGCCACCAGCTCGTCCCACGCCCCCTTCTTTCGCTCCACTGCTGGCCAATTAGTGTCTGATGACTTCGAAAAAGCGGTCTTTGGCTGCATACACTCTTCCTCGTTGCGGTGTGCTGCCTCTGCTTCTTCGTCGACTTCTTCGGCGTGGTCGTCCTCGGCCCGCGGGGTGGGGACCTCGGACCTCTGCCCATCCGCGTCCTCGGGAGGTTCGTTTGGTGCCTCATCTTGACCACTTGTCTCCGTCGGACTCTTGGTTTTTCGATTCTTCGTCGGGCTGCGCCTCCCCTTTTTGGATTTACTCGAAATCGCAAGGTCTGGAGCGGCCAGCACTGTCTCTTCTTTGGTTTCGGTTGTAGCAACCAACTCCTCATTATTATCTTCCTCCGCAGTGTGGTTTCCGCTCTGTGGGTTCGTAGCTGCCCCTCGTCGTCAGCTGTGGGAATGTTGTCGGTCGCGGGAACACGGTCGACAGCGCCATCCGAGCTCGATCGCTTCTTAAGCGGCTGATCGCTCTCCGACACGTCGGCAACAGACGGACGCTTCCGCTTCCTAGACTCAGAAGAGTTTCGCCTCGGGACATCGGAGTGGGCTGTATCGTTGCGAGAGACAACTTGATTCTTCCTCGTCAGAATGGGCGACGACCGCAATGGTTGCCCCTTGACAGCGCCCGGACCAGCCTCGCTGGACGGCAACGAGAGGTTGTCATCATCTTCGTCTTCGGCTTCAAACGCCGAGTTCTGGCCACTAGTCGCGTCCTCGGCATCTATGTCGGCGAGTAGCTGCTGGTGGAGCTTGCTCGGGCTGCGTTCGAAAACCCGGTCTCGGCGGTCGGTGAATCGCCGCTGACCAACCTCGCCCGCCGCGTTTACGATGTCGCGTGTCGCGCCGTTCTTTGGAGGAGTATTGAAAAGTCTTTCTGTTTCGGCTTCGGAGTCATTGACGTCTAACTCGGACAACTTGCTGTCGTCATCTGACTCGGAGGCGGCGTCCGACGCTGCGTCGCCGTGGACGCCGTTGTGGTTCGGGGTGTCGTGATCATCACCCATGTCGCGCATGTCTAAATCCGGATCGTCATCGTATGTGTCCTTGTCTTCGACCTCGCTGAGGGGGCTCGAGAGGGCGCTCGGGCTGTTGTCCTGCAAGGGCGGGGGAGGGCTCGAGGGTGCCAGGAGCGGCACGCTATCACCGGTAGCCATCGTATACCATGCGGTTGGATACAAGACTACCTGGACAGTGGATAGTGGCCGCGCCAATCGTGTTGTGGGCTGTTGTGGTCGGGTGAACGAGGGCTGCGCAAAATTGAAGCAGATGGCTCCCGCAAGCGGGCAGCTCCGGCGGCGACAGCAGGTTGCGCGACGGGGAAGAGGTGGCCAAAATAGAATATCTCGAAGAAAACCGAGAAGCTCGACGGAGACAGAAAATTGGAGTAATAGTGCGCTGTCGGTTTCGTGGAAAAGGGCGGACCAAAGGGGTGGTGGGCAAAACTGGGGAGGCGGTGGTGAACAGGGACGAGAAGCTGGAGAGGGCGGCGGCCAGAGCAACCGAGCGGGAGCACAAATGGGCTTGCCCGTGCAGCGGCAGCTCATCATTGCCTGCCCAGTGCCCGCCTGGCCGATCTCCTGCCGCCGCACAGGGCGGTAAGCGTCGGCAGAATCTGATAAGGAGCGATAAGCGAATTTTCGGCATTGCGACCCACCCCTCAGTACTGTCCTGCAGCGGAAACAGCAGCCTTCCATGTCCAGTTGAACAATTGAAAGCAGAGATTGGAGGGAGCAGCTCAAAGCACAAAGTTCACAGGTTTCACTGTGATCAGATCCCACCAGCTCTCTGGGACCAGCGCGTCTCGATATCCAGGGTTGAATCGCTTTTCCCCCAACAGCACTTTCTAAATACAACCCGAATTCGAAGTCTCGAGCTTGCGCTTCTCAACGCCCCCTCACCCGACAAAATGGCGAAAGAGTAGGGATTACTTCTTTCAGCATCTGTGGCGCTGCGGTGACGACTAACATTTTGTTCTAGGAAATCTGCTGTGATTGCCTCCTCGAAGTCAATCGACCCCACCCTGAACGCTCTGTTCTCTCAAAGCGTGAGTTGAATCTACTATAGGCGGAGTTAGCAGGTGCCATTGCTCACAAACTCTCAGGCCGGAGCGATCAAGACACCCTCAAAATCGCGCTACGTCGAGTTACTACCGAAGAAGGCCAGAGAAGAACCCGAGGAGGTTGAAGAGGAGGACGATGAGGAACTTTCCGAGCTTGAGGATGTAGAAGGCTCGGAGGAGGAATCAGGGGCCGAGGAGGAAGAGGGCGACTCAGACGCCGAGGAGGAGTCCGAGACCGAAGACGCCGACGATGCATCGAGCGTGGACGACGAGGCTGAAGCCGCATCGGTTCTGGAGCGGGCTGCCGCTCTCGATACAGCCCAGGAAGATGGCCGGAAACGCAAGCGGAAGCAGCGGGACGACGACGAGAACCTCGAGGCCAAGTACTTCGAGCGCCTGGAAAATGAGGAGGAGCCATCTGGGAAACGTCGCAAGGCGGCTGCCGAAGCGAAGGTTGAGGCCGGCAATCCCACCAAGGAAGAGGAGGATGCAGTCATGAAAGAGGATGGCGAGTCATCAGAAGACGAGCTGCCTGTTCACGAGTCGCTCAAGGTCGACCCTGTCGTCTCGGAGATCGACAAGGCGAACCGGACTGTCTTCCTCAGCAACGTCTCAGCAGAGGCCGTCAGTTCGCGCAAAGCGAAGAAGATCCTTTTAAACCATCTCGCGTCGGTGCTGGATAAGAAGGCCGATCCTCCTCAAAAGGTGGAATCCATCCGGTTCCGCTCTACCGCCTTCCAGTCATCAGCCATTCCGAAGCGCGCAGCGTACATCAAGAAGACCGTCATGGAAGCCACAACCAAGTCCACCAACGCCTACGCCGTCTACAGCACGATGGCCGCAACGCGCCTCGCCACCTCCCAGCTCAACGGCACCGTCGTGCTCGACCGTCATCTCCGCGTCGACAGCGTAGCTCACCCGGCGCCCGTCGACCACCGCCGGTGCGTGTTCGTCGGCAACCTGGGCTTTGTCGATGACGAGAGCGTCTACAACACCACGCTCAACGAGGAGGGCAAAGAGGTGACTGAGAAGCGAAAGCGGACCAAGACCCCCATGGACGTCGAGGAAGGCTTGTGGCGCGTCTTCGGCAAGGAGGCCGGCAAGGTCGAGAGCGTGCGCGTCGTGCGCGACGCCGCCACCCGCGTGGGCAAGGGCTTTGCTTACGTCCAATTCTACGTATGTCACCCACCCCTTCCCACCTCCCTACCTCCCTCCCCCAAAAAAAAGACCAAAACCAATCCATTAACTCCACTCCTTTCCCACAGTCCGGCAACACCGTCGAATCCGCCATCCTCCTTAACGGCAAAAATTCCCCCATGCTCCCCGCGAACTGCGCGTCAGCCGGTGCAAAGCGCCGCACAAGACCGCGCGCGCCATGGAAGCGCGCAGGACCGCTCCACCACCTCCTCCTCTGACCGCAAGGCCGGCTTCAGCAGCAAGCGCGACGACAAGCGTGGCAAGAAATCTGCTGCGGACACGGGCAAGTACATCCCAAGCTGACCGCCGAGGAGCAGACGCTTGCTGGGCGCGCGAGCAAGCTGCTGGGGCGGTTCGCGGCGGAGAAGTTTGTGGGTGGTGGGGAAGGATGGGGGAAGAAGAAGCATCGGGATAGGAGGAATCGCGGGATGGGGAAGGATAGTGAGGCTTCTGCCGGTGGTGCTGGTGGTGGTGCTCGCAGTGCTGGTGGTGCGGGTGGAGCTCGTGGTTCTTTTGGCGCTCGTGGTGCGGGTGCTGGTGGGCAGGAGGGGGGCTTCAGGAAGCCGGAGCAGTTCATTTTTGAGGGCAAGCGCGCGAGTGCCAAGGATGGGAAGCCCAAGGATCTGAAGTTCAAGGTGAGAGCGAAGGGGAAGGGGAAGGCGAATAAGAAGGGTGGGAAATAAGCGTGTGTGGGCGGCAGGGCGCAACGTTGTTTGATACCTCTGTATAGACAAGCTGCAAGATACCCCTTGGGTGTTTAGTTTGACTGGGACAGGACCCTCGTTTCTGTTTTACGGACCTGAAACCATTAAAGTATTTTTGTGCAATTCAGCTACTCTACTCTAGAGCGAAGTCAAGCTTTTGAACACCATCTGCTCTGACACCCATAACAGACCATCACCAAAGATCTGAAGCGCGACAAATAGTGTAATAAACGGGAGCAGCCTGATGCCTGTTCCACCAAAGCCCCTATCCACATTTACTATCTCTCATAAGCCATAAGAACAAAGCTTGCTTGGGGGAATTATCTCGATATCGACGCGCAGAAAGTAGACAGACAGACAGTACATCAACCCCTCGCCGCCTCAAGACTCCCCTTCCCCGGAGGCCCTCACCAACAGGCATTAGAGCGTCCAAACCAACATAGACCTCGCAGATCCGACTCATCGGCCCAGACTCCACTGAGCCTACCAATGATGCTGTACTAAATCAACACGGCACGGCCGGTACTCGCCGCTTAATACTCCGCCTCGCCCTCATCACCCGAGTAGGTCGAATCAGCAGCCACCTCCTCATAATCCTTCTCCAGAGCAGCCAGATCCTCGCGAGCCTCGCTGAACTCGCCCTCCTCCATGCCCTCACCAACGTACCAATGCACGAAGGCGCGCTTGCTGTACATAAGGTCGAACTTCTGGTCCAGACGCGACCAGGCCTCGGCAATGGCGGTGGTGTTGGACAGCATGGAGACGGAGCGGTCGACGGTCGCGAGGCCGCCGTCGGCGGCGGCGGCGGGAACCGTGACGGGCTTCTGGTAATTGATGCCGATTTTGAAGCCGGTCGGGCACCACTCGACCAGGTTGAACGAGGACTTGGCCTTGAGGGCGGCCACGGCGGCGCTGCAGTCGCGGTGAACCACGTCGCCGCGGTAGAGCAGGGCCACGGCCATGTACTTGCCGTTGCGGGGGTCGCAGACGACCATCTGGTTGTTGGGCTCGAAGCCTGTGAAAATTGTCAGCGTGTCCATTGGTGATCTGTTTTTCAGTTGTTCAAGACTTACACTGGAAGGTAAGCTCGGAGACCTTGAAGCTCTCATGAGCGCTCTTGGCAGAGGAGATGACAGGGGCGTAGCTGATTAGGGGGTAGTGGATGCGGGGATACGGGACCAGGTTCGTCTGGAACTCGTTCAGGTCGACGTTCAGGGCGCCGTCGAAGCGGAGCGAGGAGGTGATGGAGGAAACGACCTGGGCGATCAGGCGGTTGAGGTGCTCGTAGCCGGGGCGGGGAATGTCCAGGTTCCGGCGACAGATATCGTACACAGCCTCGTTGTCGACGAGGAAGGTGCAGTCAGAGTTCTCGATGGTGCTGTGAGTGGAGAGAACGGCGTTGTAGGGCTCAACGACGGCCGACGAGAGGCGCGGGGCCGGGTAGACGGTGAACTCGAGCTTGCACTTCTTGGCGTAGTCGGTTGCCAGACGCTCGAGAAGGAGAGCACCGAAACCAGAACCGGTACCACCGCCAAAGGAGTGGAAAATCAGGAAACCCTGAAGCGAGTTGCAGTTGTCTATTGTCTCCAGTCAGATAAGCGCCATCTTTGGGTATCGAGTCGGGCTGCGGCTTACCAACAGCGCGGCGGATGCGGTTGACGACGTGGTCAATCTGCTCCTTGCCAATGGTGTAGTGGCCACGGGCATAGTTGTTGGCGGCATCCTCCTTGCCGCTAATCAGATACTCGGGATGAAAGAGGTCCTTGTAGGTGCCGTTGCGGATCTCGTCGATCGGGGAAGGGTCAAGGTCGACGAAGAGAGACCGGGGGACGTATTTGCCATTGCTCGCCTCGGTGAAGAAGGTCTCGTATGAACCAGCATCGCCGACGTCTTTGGCATTCGGGTCGGGGAAGCCATCGGGACCAAGACCATGCTCGAGAAGGTACCTGAAAGCATTGGTGAGTTGGAGGAGACAACAAGAGAAAAGCGGTGAGAACTTACAGCTCCCAGGCGCTGTTACCGAGCTGGGCACCAGCCTGACCAATGTGCAGGTGAAGGACCTATTTGCGCTGTATCAGCATCTGGGTAGTGTACCAGAAGTTTTGCGACAATTGGGAAAGGTTGGCGAGCTCTGAAGCTCCCCCCAAAGACGAGCCTTGTCATGGGGTCTCTTCGTGCGAGGACATCGATCAACACGATCAAATCCCGACTTCCATGTACCATTGTCGTTGCACATCAGGTAGCCATTGGCAAAAGTGTTGTGGTTGACAAGCACCCAACCACCACCAAAATTGACCGAGATTCGGCGTGGTAGAGGCTTCACCCCGGCGGTGCCCGCGCGCGTTGCGAGGGGGCGGAAACATGAAGCCATCACAGGATCGGAGCATCACAAATCGTGTTGGGGAGTCTTACCTCGCCTCTCATTTTTGCGGTATGTATGGAAATCGAGGGACCAGCGATGATTCGGAAGGGAAGCGGAACAGCGAGCGCACAGCGCGACGGCAGAGGAGGTCCAAAGTCGGTCGACTTGTTGCGGAGAGGAAGAAGTTGACGGTCGCCGGTCGGTTGCTGGTCCCGATGTGGAGCTTGTGGACCCTAGGATGGTCCCTGAGGTGGGAGTGGCGGGGATCGAGATGGCCCCTTTTTTTGTTGTGGAGCTCTCAACTTTATTAGCTGTTGTATCTGTACACCTTTAGTTGGCCTTGTTAGGTAGAATAAAAGGTAGCGGTACCTCTGCCCCGCACTTGTCTCTTCGACGCCCTCACCGCTTGGACCTTGCAGCGATCTGATGAGATGTCTCTACCAGCGAAATGCAAGGAACAGGACATACCCAGACATCAACCTCAAAAGTCCAGAAGCATCACCATAATCTGGAAGCCACTAGACACGCACGCCTGTCTGCTTCCAGCTTGATGAGCGGCTCTGCTACGTCTGTCATACAACTCCTTCCTGGAATTTTGACCCGATTGTATGCTGGGAAAGGAACCAACGTTGGTGGAAGGGGATTCCTGCATGAGAGCTGCATCAAATCTTGCATCCCAATCAGTGGATACCTGACTTCGATGTCATCTCAGTCTCATGGTTGAAGAGAGATGCTTAAAATTCCGTTTCTCAGTTAGGTAAGAAACTTGCGGAAGCTTAAGGGTCTAGAAACAACAGCTCTTGCCATCTGGAATTTAACTGGAGAGACCACACTTATACGGGGTAAACAAACAAGTCCAACACTAGATGCCATGCCGCAACACTGTTTCATGGTGCAACAAGGTCTTACAACAGAGTTTGGCGGTAGCATCATCGACTGCCAGCACAAGAGTCTTCCGTTCAGTTGAGCGGGATCTACACATCAAGATACTCCGTCGGCTGTTTCCTTCCAAATATTGGAGTCTGACTTCAACCCTGTTTGCAAAATTCGGGAAAATCCGAACTTGATGGCTAATTAGTTAATAGCTGAAACCAATATTGTACCTTGTCTCAGAGAGCACGTACTGCCCTGGTCTTACTTGCTTTCCTTTGTCTGGCCTTTATGCCTTTTCTCTCTTGTTCCCTTCCTCAACGGCCATGCTAGGTCTCAACATAATCTGGTTGCCGAGAATGCACCGTCGTCGCAAGACTTGTATGTTTTAATCTTGCCCAAGAGGCAAGGCAAGACCCGGTGGCGCTGTATATAAATTTCGCTCGCGAATTGCTCCTGAAGAAATTGATCAGAACCCTTCCTTCGTACGGCTCGTTTTGAGGTTCTTAAAAGAAATTAAAGGAAAGAGAAGGGGAGGAGAAAAAAAAAGAAAAGGGACAAAAGCAAGAGAAGCAAACTAACGAATAGAGGGAAAAGGAGGAGATTGAGAACTGGAGGAAAGAATGAGAAAAAATGAAACCTTCTGCAACGATCAAACAATGCAGTCTTGCGCTGGAATTATAAACAGGAAACCTGAAGAAACCTAGAGGCGGGAACTGATCACCAGATCGTCCGAAGCTTGGTCGACATGCGCCGCGTGCCCTTGCATGGCCTCACGACATGGCACAGCGTTGCACAGCACCAGATCAGACGAGGCAGCGGGGCGCGTCCAGCAAGTTAGCAATCGAGACGAGTTGCACCTATGCAAGCTGTCTGCCAGATCTCAACACTTCCAACGACAAGCAGGTCAAGTCATTAGAAAATTAAGGGTATCTCATTTGACAACACCATGGCTAGCGACCCAGCCATCGAAATGCGCCACAACTAAAAGATACTCTCCCCAAAAGTTCCTGCTTTTATCGTCATGCCATTAGACCAATCTTAACAAAGATCCCGCAAGCCGTGAAAGAAAGAAACCCTGTTGCCACAACACTAAACAACAACGTGCCCCAAGAGAAAGAATTAATCCGCCACATCAAGAAACCCCCAAAACTCTTACAGCCATCTCAAAGAGCAAAGGCAGCCAGGACACCGCCGAAGAGGGCAAAGGAGCCCGCCGCGACCTGGGCAACACCGTTGGTGACAATGGTCTGGGTGGCAGTGCCGGTGGGGGTGCCGCGGGTGCTGGTGACCAGGCTGGTGATGGTGATGCCGCTGGTCGAGCTGGTCGATGAGTTGCTGCGGATGGTGCTGGAGATGATGGTGGTGGACGAGGGGATCACGACGGAGGTGCTGGAGACGGCGGCCGAGGTGGCCTTGCCGGTCTCGCTCGCGGTCGAGGTCTCGGACTCGGTAGCAGTGGCGGAGACGCTGGCGGACGCGGAGGAAGAGGTGCTGGAGCCGGGGCCCTTGATCTTGAAGGGGAAGCCGTACTGGAAGGTCTTGGCGTCGGACTCGAGGGTGATGATGATGCCGTAGGTGGCCAGGTCGCCGAGCGTGGCGCCAACCTTCCAGGCGTAGGTCTCAACGGTGGGATCGACACCCTCTGTTGTTCAAGGTCAGCCATTATATTATGCAGAGTCGGGGCGCATGGCTGATGTCTTACTGGCAATCGTGTCGATGACGCTCAAGCCCTGGGGGGTCTCGCCACCGAGCAGGCCGATGGTGATCAGGCCGGGGTAGGCATCGCTGCTTTGCCAGACGATGTCATAGACGCTGCCGGCCTCCACAACCTCGTCCCTCTCCGGCTTGGTGATGGCGTTGAAGCCATCGATCTGGGCCTGGACCAGGGAAGCCGCAAAGGCGACAGCAGCAGCAATCGTGAAGCGCATCTTTACTTTTTGTGGTGGTCTTGTTGTTACACGGGGGCGGTGATCTGCAAAGACAGGTGGTGAAAAAGAACGTGGGGTTGAAGAGAATCAGCGACGGTGACCGTGAAACGGCTAGAAGGGAGCGACACTTTATGTGAGTGGTAAAAGGAATGGATGCGGCTGAACACCACGGTTGATGGACGAGGCAGACACTGGTTGTTGAGGAGAGGAAGAGAAAGGAAGAAGCGAACGGAGGGTGTGGGAAGGTTTTCAGCGCGACACTGCCCCGGTTCCCTCACCGTCGGCGCTGTAGCCCCGGCCTGATCCATGGCACGCTGCTGCGCCTGAGGAGAAATGAGACGGGAGCCGGTGACTCCCCCTCAAATTCCCTCGCGAACCTTTCCTTGAGGATTCTGGGTTGACCGGCGCCACGCCATTGGCCCGGAGTTGAGCCAGAATCCTGAGCCACGCACTGGGCCCTCAGACTGTGCCGGCTCACTGGCGCGTCCCTGCCGGTCAGGGGGTAAATTGGAACCCATCCCAGGCAGGAGTGGATCCATAAGGCATGCACCATCGGCCTGGACCCTGTTTGCAGAGTGGGGAGCGCGGTCAATTTCAGGGGTAACCGCCAATCACGGCGCGTCTGGGATTCTTCGGCCAAAACCCCATTCTTCCTTCCATTGCTCAGATCCCTTGGACGCGCTTCCAACCGCCATCTCACAGAATCATTCCCTCACACTAGATCCCTCACACTAAATTCAGCTCTGACTCTGGTCAAAGCTGAGAAAATAACAAAAGCAAAGCCTGATCTCAGAACCAGGCCACAGGGAATGCAGACCGTTGACGTGGTCCCCACGCGCTCAGCCCTGCTGCCCTCCACAACCTTATGCAAGCCGTCGGCACAAGGACCACTCCAGTGTCAGCACATCAAGACAGCAGATTTCAATCCTTCAGCCCTTCCAAGATTTCTGCAACGCCATCCATTCGCTGCCACAAGTGCCATGCTGAACTCGGACGTCAGCAAAGGCGCCCAAGCACACCACCTCCGTCGCAGCTGCGAGCCCTCGGTTTGTCTCACCAACAAAATGCAGCCCTACGACATTGGCACCGCAGTCCAGAACGTCCAATAAAACCACCGTTGCGCAACAGCCTTCGGAGCGCCGAGTATGCTGTGCGGAGCTTCTCAACGTCTCGTTGGTGCCTGGCCCCAACGACCGACTCCGACGGAGGACGTAGCCGACATTGAACGGAACAACCAGCCCGTGGGCCAATTTCCCGCCCACACACAAGTTCTCTGCAGACTCTGGAACCGGAAGGTGATTGCTACGATGCGCACCACACCAGAGCAAACAACTTGGTGGAGGGTGGCAAACTCTGCGGATATGAGCAGATGATTCCTCCGTCATGGCCCTCTCTTTTCGCGCAATCGCGAAACGGCGACCACTCTGTCTCACACAGTTTGGTTGAACGGGCCCTTTTTAAACACCCCCAAATATCGCTGCCGCGCATCTCCAACATCGAAATCAGGCTGCCGGATGCAATATCCAGCCCCTGACTGTGGCAAGCCGCCATCTTGGCCCAGAAATCCGCTCACTTTGTGGCTTGAAGTTGACGGTGCCAATGCCCTTGATACCACCATTTGCGGTCATACAGTTGGGCGCGTAGTTGTTGCCAATCAGTCGACATGGACGTCGAAAGCCTGATCCCTTTAACGAGCTTACACACTTACGCCATGCATGCCTGCGCCTGGGTGAGAAGGAAAAGCCAAACATCGAGCTAGCGAAGGCTATGACAACGAGAGTTGAGTGGCGCATGTTAGCGGGATCTGTCTCGCCTGATCATGTCTGCGATCAGCACGTCTTGATGATGCCTTCGCCTGTTAGACTTCCGTTTAACCTCTTCATTACTTGGTGGTTCACCAACTGTTCTAACTCTCGGGCCCTTGCTCAAAACTCTCAAAATGGAATCTTGATCCTTCCGGCTGACCCCGGCCGACCTTGAGTTCAGAGGGAATTGACAGATGCCTAATCTTCAACGCCTGCCCTCCAACCCCTATTCCGGGGTCGCAGGTGTTGAAGAAACGTACCTAAAACATACAGTTCTGACCAGCTCTCTTGTAATTCCCCGGCATCTTAAAGCATGCACCTGTTTCGACGGGTATATTGTTCTGCTTGTGGTGTCCTTCGCGCTGCTCCATCACTACCAACTCCGTGTTGCCTTTGGATCGCTCCTCCGCCAGGGAGAGATTGCGTAGCAATGTAATACTAAGTATCATCGGCTCAGCAGGGTTCTTGTCGGGTTCTATTTTAGACTCTCGAAATAGAACATTATCTCAAGTTTGAACGGGATCTGCGAACCCTATTTCTTCGATTTGACCAGGTCAAACCATGCTTTGATGAGACGTGAAGGGGTCCATCCTGGGCACACCACCCACCACACATTCGCTCAAGCTCTCATCAACTTAACATTACAGCAGTGACCAACGGGAAAATATGAGCATCAAATTGCTGTGTGGATTCCTCAGTCCGAAGACAGAGAGCGAAATGAGACACGATGGATTATGTAAGCACTCGACGTCATTTCTCCTTGCAGTTGGCAAGGTGTTGACTTGCTCATCTAACGAGCCATCCACCACATCGGAGAACAGCTCTGCGAGGCACTATTGAACTGTACGATACGGACGCTATCTCATTACACCTGTCAGGCTTTCTCTTCGCTCTCCGAGTTTCCTCGCCGCCCGCCATCTACAGTCTTGGCCCCTGATGTTAAGCACAGGCCATCCGAGACCATGACCGCGATACGAACTCGCCCTATCCCATAACCGCTACATCTCTCTATGCTGAATGGGCATTCCTCGAATAATACACGACATGGGGAACATATTTTCCCGGCCTGCGGCAGCAGCGGCCTTGCCCGCGCCTCTGCCAACCCTCACCATCCGCAACTTGACCATCACACCCCTGGAACTCAAGGAGGCAAAGCTCATTGAGCGGCATACGCACTTGCACCGCCCAAACGAGCTTAGGAAGGTTAACTCTCACATCGAAGGCAAGGCGCAGTCCCACGAACCAGGGTCTCCACCGACGACCCCAGGGGGTACTGAACATGAGGGCGACGGCCAACAACCAACAAAACACGAAATCACCATCCAGCCCTTCTCAGAATCTTACACCCCCATCTACCCGCCAAACACCGCCCACAACAAGCGCCTCCACCTCACCTTCGAAGACCCTGCCACAGGATACCAATACAGCGCCGCAATCCCCGGCACCTCCCACCGCAGTATCATCCTCGAGCCACACCAGGCCCCCCTGCGACACGGAACCCAACAAAGAAATCACCGCCATCTACTTCCCCACCCACGCCTACCTCGCCCTCTTCAGCTCCGCCAACCTCTCCTCCTGGATGTCCACCCTCCCCGCCTCCCTCTCTCTCCCTCTCCTCCCTCTCCCTCCCAGGAACCCACAACTCTCCCACCCACCACGTCGCCCTCCCTCCGTCCGCTGCCAATCCGTCCCCATCCTCACCCAACTCACCAACGGCGTCCGCTTCCTCGACGTGCGCGTCGCCTGCCCCCTTACAAACCCCCTCCCCATCATCCCCAACACCCTCCTCCACCCCTCCTCTCTCCCGCTAGTCCACGCCCTCTTCCCCATTTCCCTCACCACCCCAACCAAACACCACCTCGCCCCCTCCTCACCACCCTCCTCACCTTCCTGTCCCAGCACCCCTCCGAAACAATCCTCCTCTCCCTAAAACGCGAAGGCACCCTCCGCGGCACCGACGCCGATCTCTCCCAGACTCTGCACACCCACTACATCCTCCCCCTCCTCGCCCAGTGCCGCGGCAAGATCGTGCTCGTCCGACGATACAAGCTCTCTCCCGCGGTGCCGGCAGAAGAGGGCGGGATCGATGGGTCGGTGTGGCCTGATAATGTGGCGGATGGGGTGTGCGGGTCGGGGATGATAAGGATTCAGGATTATTATGGGGTGGGAAATGCGAGTGAGGTGAGGAGGAAGGTGAGGTTCGCGCAGGAGGGGTTGGAGAGGGCGGCGCAGGGGCTGGGGGCGGAGGAGTGTGGTGGGATGAAGGTGGGAGACGGGCGGCAGCAGACGCCGTTGTTTATCAACTTTTTGAGTGGCAGCAGCTTTTTTAATACGACTTGCTGGCCGGATCGGATTGCTGTCAAGATCAATCCGTCGATGGCTGAGTATTTGTGTATGGAGCATGGGAGGCCTGGGACGGGGGCGGGGGCGTCGGAGGTTAGGAACGCGCCGACGGGTGTCGTCGTGATAGATTACGTTGGGCATCGTGGTGACTGGGACTTGGTGCGATGTATCGTGGGATGGAACGCCAGGTTGCAACTGGAGCAATAGGATGCTCAGTGGTCCAGCCGCTTCGTTTCACAGGAACTTGCATGTTGGAGATCAAAGTGTAGAACCATGTATCAATTATGTGTAGACTACCATGGGTGCTCTCTCGAGCAGCGGATAATATCCGTAGAATCGGATTGAATCTGGACTGAAAGCGAGTTAGCATGGCCCTGGATCCACAACTCGAAAAATGTGCAGTGATGACACCTCATCAGTTCTCCAAGGTGAGATTGTCTCGTCACGATGAACTCAGAGTTAAAAAGCAGGTAGGAAAGGGAATCATCCGAAAGGTATGGGGGAAAAGAGAGGTAGAGGAACTCACAGTCTTCTTGGACAGCGACAGCATGCGATGTTTACAGTTACCTGCCCACCGAGACGGTCAGCAACGATTCCAAGCCACGTGCCGCAACAACATTGGTTCGAGAGATCAAGTTCAGTCTGGGAGATAAGTTAGCGACGAGTCCAAAGCACCAGAAGACAGCAAACATACCTCATTAAATCAGATTTTGTAAAGTGTTCATTTCCACCCGAAGGCAGATCAAACAGTGTGAATAACGGATCATCATGTAGATTGATCGTGAACAAGACGGCAGGAAAAGCGAACTACCTGGAGACGGAATGTTAGTCAAAACTCCGTTCCAGAGTGTGTACAGCATGTTGGTGACGAGGGCACAATCAGCTGACGAGGTCTCAGCAAGAATTTCTCTCCGGCCCCCCTCACAGGATGTACAGTCCTGTTTTCAGCGAGAGGGGACGGGGAGGCTTCGCTATGTCCGCCCGTTCGTTCAAATCTTCGTCATGGTGCGTGATGGTGGAGAAAGAAGCTTGAGCATACCTGAGGTTGACCGTTAGCAAAACTGTCAACGACAGAAACGAAAACAACCGAGGTAAAGATTTCCAAATCAGACAAGGCTGAAACAAGAAGTGGTTCGACATGGTATATTCGGAATGAGGAATTCCCTATTTATGTCTTTTGATCATCACTTGGAGGGGAGGGCAGAAAAAGAAAAATGTCGACTAACCTTTTAAGAGAAGTGTTGTAAGCGAACGGGAATGGCTAACAGTCGAAGAGAAAATTGGAACGAGAAACAGTCGGTCGACACTGGGCAAACGCGTTAGCAAAGGTCGCAAAAACCACGCCCATACGAGTCCCTCGACAGTGTGCTCTCAGCATAATAGTAAAATTGTCCACATGGGGTATGTCGGAGTTGGATTGTTTGTTCGATGAAACATCACAGGAGCGGTGTCGGGGAGGGAGATGAAGCAGCTTACCTTGTCGACCGACGCGTTGCGTTTGTTTGAAGAATTGGGAAAGCTGTGGGAGCTCTGGAAAAAAATTAGAGGTTAAAAGCCCAGTCGGAGTGGAGTGCGATAAGATAGCAGCCCTCACAATGTGCATGCCCCACCTAGATGTTCAATACATGCATACTGCTTCCAGTAAACGTAAAATCCGTGTACAAGGTAATTCCTTCCGCTGACGTGGACCTGTGGGTCTCAGGCGAATCTGCGGTGGCAATGATCTTATCGATAGCTGATCTAGATAAGATCCCGAGTGCACCCGTTCATCCTCCCCCTCCTTCTTCCTCACTCATCCTCGAGGCTTCCAGCGCCGGTCAGCTTTGGAATTGAGAGATCGCCAAAGCTACCACCATGTCTCCTGTCGGGGGGCTCTGGGCTCCCGCAGCCATGAAGGCCATGCACAAGCACGTGGTCAGAAACGCGCGGATGGCGACCAAGTTGCTACGCTCCAAGCTCTCGGCCGCCACTCGTCCGCTCAACACCGTCGAACTCCAGCCCATCGCCGTCCGTACCGGCAGCGCCCGCCAGCCCGTCCATCCCGCTGCCTGGTTACGCCAGCAAAAGCGCGTGGGCGGAGCGAAGTGGCTCTCGACTGCCCATCTCAACTCTGCCGTCCGCCGCTTCATCAGCAGCAATGTCCACGCCACCTCCGGCAAGTCGTTTTCCCGCTTCGACCGCTCGAAACTCCCGACGTCGACCATTTCCCTCGCCGTCGGCCGGCTCACCGGCCGCACCCCCTTTGCCTCGACTCTCCGTCCGAACCTCACCGGAGGCACCCTCGGCCGCACCGCAGGCGGCTACAGCATTCCCGGATCCGGCCGCATCGGCGGTGTTCGCCACTTCTCTCACACTCCCGCCGCCCCGGCCCAAGTCGTACAGAACGTCAGCCAGGCGATGCGCGCGTTCTGGCTTTCGGGTCAGCATGCACGCTTTGATGGCGTGGGCCCCAACGGCGACAAACGATACCGCGCTGTGAGCGCAATGCAAGAGGAGGCACGGGTGCGCATGGAGAAGGCCATGATGTTCCGCCGGCCTGCGCCCGGTGCGTTCATCGACTTCAAGATCAGCCCCACCGTTACTGCGCTGAGCCCGCTCGGCGCCGCGATGGTGCCGTTCGGCAGTGTTGAGGAGCAGGTTGCCGCGGCTGGTGCTGCGACACTGAACGCTGAAGGGTTCCTTGATGTCCTGTCCGTGGACTTTGCTCGTGCGCTCAAGGATTTGGCGGCGGTCATGACCGACTTGCAGAATTTGTCTGGGCTGGGGGATCTACCGATCGTGCTGGAGAAGAACAATATTATCAGGGTCCGGTTCCCTGGCGTGGACGCCGACACGGTCGAGAGGTTGTGTGATGACGTCGGTGTCAAGCGCGGCGTTGTCGGCCAGGATCCGGACTTCGATGCCAATCCTGCCGTGGAGGTGGCGCTGCGCTTTCCGTTTGCTCCTGACATTCGGGACGACACGATCACCTCACCTGGTGGTTCTCTCAGGTCGTGCGGCTCCGGGTCGACCTCGTCTGACGTCGAGGACGCCTTCATTGTGGAGGAGTTTGAGCAAAACCCATGGCAGCTCTCGTCCGGATCAGAGCCCGAGGGCTACGAGAGCATGTCTCCGCCGGTCATGAGCAGCTCGGGAGAGCACTGCTCCAACGACTTTGAGGGGCTGGAGGGTATATACCGGTTTTTGGAGGAGTGTGATGACGCCAGGGGGCGCTTTCAATGACTCGCTGCCGGCCTCGGTAGGACAGAGATGTAGGATATGAGTTTAGGTTTGGGATCGGTATGGTTATGCTCGGAGGAAGTCACGCACTCTCTCCTATGTTGATTCTCTGTTTCTTTGGTTCGGATACCTGTATGATTTTGATTTAGCGACCATGTGTGAAATACACCCGGCCTCGGAGTGCCATGCTGAGCCACGACGGCTCTCGGCAAGGAAATAGGCAACATGATTTGATTCAATAGCAAAAAAATTCACGATATATTCACCGGCACATTTGTCACTATGTGAGCTTTAAGCCTTGCTTCGGCGCCGTGTCGTGCCATTGTCACATGTCTATTCTTGTCACTCCCCCCCCCCCCTTTTTCTGCCTCTGTTACATCGAACCGTTACACATCGACCAGCTTCGCGACTTGAGGGGTGGCAGCCTTAGGAACCACCTCGGCAGGCCCCGCCTTTGCCCCCTCAACCACCTTCTCCTGCGTAGCTAACATAGCCGCCGCGATCTGCCCCTGTTTCCCACCCTCTCCTTCAACCGAAGCAGCAGCAGTAGCAGCAGCAGCAGCAGGCGCATGAACACTCCTCGCCAACCCAGCACCCACACCCTTCCCCCTTTTCAAAAAACCCTCCATCTTTTCTTCCACCGCCACCTTCTTTCTCCCCTTCTCCAACGGATTGACCTCCTTCTCCCGCCTCCTCTGCCTCCCACCACCATATCCCCCTCCGTAGTGTCCAAACCCCAAATCCCTCAGAAGCGCAATTGTCTCCCGCAAATGCGCCCTCATCACCCTCTTGCTGCTGTTGTTGATGTTCCCACCACTGATCTGGGGATGAGGCGTGGGCGGCGGCAGCAATCCCATCCGCCTCAAGATCCCCACGCGCACATCCCGCGGGTCGAAACCCCCTGCACCAACGCCAGGACTACCACCATTCGCTAAATCCAATCCCACGTTACCAGCATTGTTGTTAAGCTGGGCGTGACCGTCACCTTGACCGTGAAGATGAGGATGATGATGAAGCCCAGAAGAAACAACAAGCCACCACCCGGGTACCTTCCTCAGTCCAACCTCTGCCAGACTGGCGGCGGTAGTGGGCATGGCGTGCAGGTAGCGGCAGTGGAGGTTCCATTTGCAGGTGCCGTAGTGGCACCAGTGGCGGCAGTACTCGGGCGGAGGTGCAGTTAATCCTTTGGTCTGGATGGAGCTGTTGGTGGTAGTGGTGGTGTTGCCAGGGCTGGTAAGGGTGGTGGTGTTAGGATGGTTGTTAGGGTGGGAGTTGGTGAGGGGGAGGGTGTCGTTAGGGGTGTCCTTGGTGGAGGCTGTCTTGGTGCTGGTTGCGGCGCAAGCTGCAGAGCGGCCGGGTGAAGCTTGAAGTTGAGCTGTGTTGGGAGGGAGGATGCCAGTCTGCGGTTGGCTTCGAACGGTCGTGGTGACGGAACCCGGAGGAGGAGTTGGGGTATTGGCGGCAGCAGTCAGCGCTCGAGCGTGGGCCTCGCTCCAGTGGGCTTTCATGACATCTGCTGGGTGTACCGCTGATGCTGGCGGCGCTGGGCCATGGGCAGCGGTCTTGGGAGAAGGGTAATTCGATGCATAAGGGGGAGGGGGAGGACCGTTCACAACATCAGATCCCTTGACTTCTGTACTCTTTGCCAAACGGGTGGCGGTGGTACCTGCAGCGGTAGATTGCTGGGTAATGTTGATAGCATATGAGCCGTTACTCTTGCTGGCGGTGCCGAGGTTGCAGAGGCCGATGGTTTGCTCGACTGTCAGCTCGCGGGGAACGCCGACGATGTTGAGCCACTCTGGCAGCTCGTCAGCGGCAACGAGGGGAACAATGGGGCCGGGAGCTGGGGGGACTCCGTTGCCGGTCTGTTGCTTTGGGTCGGGTCTGACAATAAAAAAGCAAGGCTTGGGGACCATGATGCGAGTTTGAGATTGTAGGAGCTAGGGATGAGGATATGCTGAGGTCTTCCTCTGGCTAAGGTAGAAAGGGGCTCTGGGGAAGAACTCTGTTTATAGTGCGAGAGCATGGTGGTAAGCAAGCTGAGTGTTGGTTGTCAAGCTCCCCTTCGATATCAACAAACACCAACGGTTGTTCAAACATCAGGTACCAGCAACCATCGTTTCCTCAAGCGTGATTAATCACTCAATTTATTTTAACCAAACCTCCGCCATCGGAAAACATCTCATCTCCTCTCCACACGAATCCTCGCCTCCAACCCATCAACACAATACCCAAACTGCCTCGGCCCATCCTTCAACTCAACCTCCCTTCTTACCCACCTGCCCGCCTTCCCACGCCCTCCTGTCCCTCCACACCTGCAACCCCCTCCTCCTCCCTCCGCTCCCAATCCACCTCCAACTCCTCCTCCTCACTCGTCCCATCAGCCTCATCAAACCCAGCCACCGGATCCCATTCCCCGTCTCCCACACCAACCTCACCCCCATCGGCCTCAACCCAAACACCCTCCCCACAATCCCCTTGACCGCATAAACATCAAACGACTTGGGCACCTCCATCTTCACCACCTTCTCCCCAAAAACAAACTCCACCCCACAACTCTCCTCCAAAACCCCGCATCCACCACCCCCTTGCCCGCCTCACAACAACCGGCGCCCCATAAACCTCACACAAATCCCTCCACCTCGGATGCCGCCTCAAAACCCCCCTTCCTCCGCCTCCTCCACCCCGCCAACTGCCTCGCAATGCGCGACAGATAAAACATGTCCGCATTCGCGCGATCACTCACTCGCACGGGGCTGAAGTTGAGGGTTTTGAGCTGGGGTAGGTGCGCAAGGAGGAGCATGAAGGCCGTTTCTGTTTTTGAAATTCCTCCACTTTGGGAAGTGGTGGTGGTGGTGGTGGTGGTGGTGAGGTCTAGGTCGGGGTCGTCGTAGAGGGGTTGTGGGTGAAGCGGAGGGAGGTGAGGCCTGGAAAGGAAGCGGGAGTGCGTCGATGAAGGTAAAGTGGGGGTAGGAGAGAGGGGGATGTGGGCGATGCGGTTGCCTTTGAGGAGGAGGTTGCGAAGGGCGGGGAGGGTGGTGAGGGGGCGAGGTCGGCGAGGAGGTGAAGTGGTTGTATTCGAGGTGGAGGAGACGAGTGTGGTGGTGGTGAAGGAAGGGGGATGGGGTGAGGCGTGGGAGCTGGTTGGAGCCGGCGTGGAGGATGATGAGGGAAGGGAACTTGGCGGCGATGTGGCAGACTTCTTCCCAGGAAAGGAGGGTGTCCTCCAGGGCGAGCTCCGTCACGCCGTCGAAGACGCCGTCGGTTGACGGCAGGGTGTCATCGTCCAAGATGTGCTGGAAACGATTTCCGCTAGCAATCGTGAGTCAGTATTCGGAGTAAATACATAGCAGATTGTCCAGGGGCAAACACACTTCACCCGCAAACTCTTCAGCAACCTCAGCTCGGCGCAAATATCCACCACAGGACCAAACCGCTCAAACAAGTTCCTGCTCAGATCTAGCTCCCTAACCTTGGGACAGACCTGGCCAATGCGCTGGCCATCACCCGTCCCGTCGGGCTGCCCCGCAGATGCGATTTGAGCATCATCCAGAATCACGAACTGCAGCTCGTCCAGCTGGGCCTGCTGGCGGCTGACCTTCTCGAACCCGACTTCCTCGGCAACCTTACCGGAGAAGACGATCTGCCTGCGTGGCTTTTGGTCGTCGGATGGGTTTAAGCTATACTTGAGGTGCAGGGCTGAGAGAAAGGACTGGGGCGCGTCCGGTTGGCGCGTGGGGCGGACGAAGGACGCGGCCGTGGGAGATTTGGATTTGCCTGGAAATGTTAGACATTGTGTCAATTGAGGGGGTGGTGAAGGTGAAGGTACATGAAAAGTATCGAACGCCCTTGTGCTGGCCGTCGTGTTTACCCCGCGAGGGGTCATCCCATTCCACACCAAGCCATGAGCCCGATGTCCCTGCGACGTCGCCGATGTAGCGGACAGTGCAGAGCGCGCCGTCGTAAGAACGCCGCTGGCCGAATTTAGCTGGAGACACCATTTCGTTGTTCAATAAAAAAATAAAAAGGGTTGGATTTTTGACTGATAGACCATCAAAAACGGCCAGAGACGATTTTTGGTGGACAAGCTACAAGCCAAAATGCCTCCAGGCAGCAGAAGTTCACAGCGCTTGCCCGATTGAAACAACAACCCCGAGTCCACAACAGACCGACAAAACACATCACGACTTCAAAGATTAAATCTTAATCTACGCTTGACCATGGTTCGTACTCATTTCCACATTATGTTACATTAAAACTCAGCCTTCCGTTCACCGCTTACAACTTCCCCTTCGCGGGCGCCACGCACTTCATCAGCGCGCGACCATTGCTCAAGCACACCTTGCCACCCTCAATCTTCACCTCAAACCGCACCTCCTCCCACTCGCCCTGCGTCTGGCCAGTCCGCCACGCCGACGCAACCAGCTTATCACCAGGCCGAACAGGGCTCGCAAAGCGCGCCTGGTACTCCTTCAGGTTCGCAGGATCGCTACCACCCAAATGCTCCAGCAGACCATGCGCGGCCCAGTTCCAAGAGTACAGACCGTGGATGATGACGCCACCGAAGCCCATCTTCTTACCGGGTGCCGGGTGCGCGTGCAGCGGGTTGTAGTCGCCGTTGAGGCGGTATAGCAGCGAGGTCTCAGGCGTGGTCTGGTTCTCGAAGACGACATCGGGATTGCGGTCTTTGGGGGTTGGGAAGTTGACGGTCGCGGGGCTCTTGGGGCCGCCCCAGTTGCCCTGGGCGACATAGAATGAGGAGGTGATGACGCGCGTGTAAAGCTCGTTTGTCGAGGCCTCGACGAGGTCGGTCTGGGTGTCGACGACGGTGCCCGGGCGGCCCTTGTCGTACACGCCGAGAACCTTGGTGCGGATTTCGAACTTCTTGCCGGCTGAGGAGGGGGGGAGCGGCTTGAAGGACTGGAGCAGGCGCTGGCCATCGACGACGCGGGTGGCGTCGAACTCGGGGACGCCGGGGATCGCGACGGCTTTCTCGGCGGCGTAGAAGTCAATCACATCCTGGGAGGTGCCCTTGAAGGCTGGTGGGAGTTAGTGCCGCCCTCGTGAGGGGAGAGATGCGGGCCGGGGCAGAACGTACTGAGGATGAGGGGGTAGGTGGGGAAGACGGCGAAGTTGGGGTCGAGCTCCTGGAAGCTGGTCAGTATTGTGACAGCTACTGCCAACAGTCACAAGGACATACATAGAGGAAATGAAGCTCGTTGGCAGTGGCGCCGATCGAGTTGGCGAACAGCAGGGCGTCCCGCTTGGTCCAGGAGACCTCCTTCGCGGGGTACTCGAAACCAACACCGGGGCCGGACATTGTGTCTGTGAGGTAATGAGGGTATCTGGGGCGTTTGATAGGAAGCAAAGGGTATGATGGAGCCGATTGACCTCGTCGGGGCACTCGAGATGTTGAATTGAATATATACCTAGACCCTGTGGCAGCTCCGAGACACAGCGAACACAGAGGACATCCGACGCCGATGCCGCCAGCCGAGGTCCAGCAGGTGGAGTCTGCCGGGCATGTAGGGGTACCCTGCCAATCCCTGCACCTGCCGCAGTTAGCCTGTGGTTTTCCACCGGCAGGCAAAACCCCATGCCAAGACCTGGGGGACACCCATGATCCATCCAGGGGTCCAACCACGGGTCCAACCACGGGTCTAATAACCGCGATGTGCATCAACAACGGAAGATCAAAAGAGCACCTTGGACTTTTTAACTACCCTCCTTTCTTGCTCAGTCCGAGTCAATGGCCTTGGGCAAGATGCCTAGCAAAAAAAAAAAAAAATCAAGTATTAAATTTTAGGTACTGCCCTCCCGTCGCTCAGATGAATCCCATCATGCCCACACACCAACCTTCGAGTTGCTGCCCAGCAGCTTCTTATTTCAGTTTCCTTCTTTTCTCTCTCAGATACATCATGACAGCAGTCGGCGACCAGGGCCTTTGCCTCTCCCACTTCTCGAGTATTTCAGAGTCCCGGGGCGCCATGCTCAGCGCATAGCCATCTTGCGAGTTCTTTTCACGCTTCCCTTTCTCCACACAACCACCCCCATCCATCACGTCGTCCTCCCCAGCACTTGTATCCTCCCGGCTCGACTCCTCATCATCCCTCCCACGTGAGCGCTTTTGAGAGACCGATCCGCCCTTCCTCGGCTCACCACTGTCTCCAGCGTCCTGTTGATCTCCAACACCGCTCTCGCTCACCTCCTCAACTCCACCCCACCCCAAACTCTCTCCGTCACCCGTCAGACCTTCTGTACCACCACAACCCACTCCACCATCTCTTGAGTCGCCATCTTCAGCCGCTATCCCATCCCTTTCATCCCTCCCCTCCTCTCCCTGGTCCTCGCAGGCCCCAGCTTCAGTCGGCCCATCATCCCCAATCACATCATCCTCAAGCGGTTCAATCAGCCCAGCCTCTCCCATGTCCTCTACTTCTTGCCCATATTTCTCTTCGCCCTCCTCTCCCGCCTCCCCGCCTCCCCCTCCCCACAACCCCCACCCAACCCATCATCTTCATCATCATCATCATCATCATCACCACCACTCCCAAAAACATCCTCCAACATCCACATCCCCACCACAAACGACCCCGCCACCACCGCCGCTGTTGTCATCGGCGGCGGTAGCCGCGCACACGTCCATGATGCTGAGCTGAGGGTGGATGAGGGAGAGTTAGAGGAGGAGTGTGGGGAAGAGGGGAGTATGGCGATACGATTGCTCTTGGGTTTCTGGCTTTTGGGGTTTCGTCGGGATTTTCTTCTTTCTAAGCCGCTTTTTTGGTTTGTTGGTAGTGGGGGCGGGGGCGAGAGTGCTGTTGTTGCTGGTGGTGATGGATTTGGAGGTTTGGGTGCTGCGGATGCTGTCGGTGGAAACGGTGGGGATGTTATTGGGGCTTGTGGCGGTGATGGTGTTTTCGTGGGTGGTTGATTGCAGGGGGAAGGCGGGGCGGGATGGGGTGATAAGGGTGAGTAGGGGAAAAGGCGGGACAGTAGAATGGGATGATGGATCGGTCGGGGGTGCGTGGTGTCTCTGCTGCTGTTGTTATTGTTGTTGTTGTTGGCATGGCTGGGGTAGTGGGGAATGAAAGGTCACGGTTGAGGGTCACGGTGGTCGAGGGGAAGTGGAAGGCTTTTTGCGGGGGGTGGCTCGGTATTTTGGGGGTTCGAAATTCTTTGTGGGCAGCGGGTTTTCAATATCGCTGCGATGGCGGTGTTGCGCCGGGTAGTCCGTTCCGTTTGGAGGTTTATTTCGTTCGAGCCGCAGAAGGCGCCGATATTGCGCGGGGCGGAGGAGTACTCGGAGCTGGGCGAGCGGGCGAGAAATGCTTCAGTCTTTGCGGGTACCGCTGATGGGGTTGGGCAAAGAAGCACCGGCCACAACCGCACCGGTCATGTCTGGGGGTTCGTCGTCTGAGTCATCTTTTCGGATGAGATGTGTTGGTGGTTGCGGGCTGTCGAGCAGCCGACTTCTTCTTTGGGCAAGGAATACCAGTGGTGGTCGTCATCTTCGTGGTCGCGCTCTCGCCGACGCGGGCCGCTGCGGTCGCCATGTTTCGTAGTGATGACACTTGGACGGCTGAGATCTGTGATTCGCCTTCAAAGGTATCGAAAAGTGTGCCTTAGGGTTGCGTCGTCTTGTTGCGTCATTCGCACTGACAAAGTTGCTTAAAATGGAATCAGGGACTGCGGACAACGCTCATCGCTATCTAGGGCCGAACGGGCAACAGTGCCGGACATGGGTGGAATTTCAACGGTGCTAGCTGTTGTTGAGTGAGGATAAGTGATAAGCCGGGACTTGAAGCTTCAGCTGCTAGAGTCTCTCCAGTTATTGCGCCGTTCATAGTGGAAACGATGAGCTACGTGGACTTGCTGTATTTCCCCAAGCTACTCGGACGCTGCTTTCCACCTTGTTTCTGTACACGCCCATTCTGCGGGCTCGCCGTTAACCACGCCCTCTCCTTCCCCTTCCCCTTGCCATTAGCACCGTCTGTCTTCGCCATACTCGCATGCTTGCCGCCTCCAAACCCCTTGCCCTCTCCCTTCAGACCCCGGACCTGCTCATCCACCTTCTGCTGGTGGGCCCGCTTCTGCGGCTCCTTCGCAAGACCTCCCGCACCGCTGACCTTGACCTTGGCCTTCTTCGCATTCTGGGCAGGACCAAGCGCACCACGCATCTCCAGCGGAGGTGTCGGCTGGCGCTGGCGGCGGCGGCATTGGGCAAAGCTCCGGGCGGCGTTGCGCGGAAACTGCTTTTTGGTGTCGTGGACACAATCGTCGAAGCCGAGCGGGTCGGTGAGCATCTCGTGGGCCCGCCGCTCGAAGTACTCCATCTTGTGGACGGGCTTGGAGGAAGCGGGCGGAGCAGACGACGCTTTCACGTTGTCGTGTTTGGTTGGGGCCGGTGCGTCCTTGCTGCTCTCGGGAGTGGGGGCGGCTGGCTTGGAAGCCCTGCCATCCGCAAGGCGCGTCTTCTTGGCCATCACCTTCTCTGGCTCCTCGGTGGCTGACTTGTCGTCGTGCTTACGCTTCTTGTTGGGGCCATTGGTGCCGTTGGTCTGGGGCACGTCGGCGCCGGGCATCGCAAGTGGGTTCTTGACGGTCCCGGGCTGCGACGACGGGACTTTCGCCTTCGTGGCGACCGACGTTTCCTCCGCAAGACCCTCCGTCGCAGCCTGTTCCGCCATCGGGGCGGGTTTCCTCTTGGCGCCGGTAACCTCCCGCCCTCGGGCGGGCTGGTTGAGGGTGGTGGTCTTGACGGAAACAGGCGAACGGCGGCGAACAGGAACAGTGGTGGCGGTGAGACGGGCACCCAAATCATCATCCAAAGAAGACTCGTCAGCCTGGATCATGCGGAGATGCTCGATACAGTCCATGTTGGAAGTTGGCCGTCTTGTGCTTTTCCACATTAATCGGCGGATTAAAAACAAGCTGAGGGCGCGCCCGGGGTTGCGCTGGCGGCCGTAAATTTTGGCGAGCTTGCCGGCTCTCAAGGTCCTCAGTTGGTGGTGAAGGGCGACTGCTTGGGCAATGTCGGCGAACTTGACTTTTCTCGAGGCAGACGGAAGGTTGTTGGGAGTGGATGCGGATTGTGTAGTCGACATTGTCTTCAGATGACTGGTGATGTCGTTCTGCAGTGATGAAATTGTAGAACCAGAATCAAGAGAGTCGGTATGAGACGATGTGAGTGAGGAGTCGCTGTCTGGAGAGGTTGACTTTCGAAGCTGTCGTCTGCGGTATTTCAGAAAGAGTTGAAGTGCCGATGGGGAAAGTGCCGGTTGAGATTTAAGTGTCGAGGCCGCTGTGCGTGCAGTGCCAGTGGCACTGACGCAGCCATTGTTCTGCATCATCTTGAGTGATGAATAGAGCCGGCCACGGAAGAATAGACAATAGAGAAAACCAGAGACAATCCACCAAACGAAGAAAAAAAGAAGAATAGTGAGGAGCCTGATTATATACGAAATGCACCTGACACAATGACAATTGGTCCTCGTTGGAGAATCCTTAGGTGTTGCTTCCTGTTTCTTCAACCTCAACCAGCGAGGTTCAGCAACAATCGATTGTCACAGATCATTGCGCAACAACACGAATGAAATTTTGGAGTTTTGATGTTGGGTGCCACAAAGCTTGGCTTCTGATCCCTGTCAGAGCCGCTTTATCAGGAGCATTGTGTGCGGATCACATATATGCACTGTTACTTGCACGGTGTTCATCCCTTTAGCAAGCAATCTGGTGGAGCAAAGTCCGAAGCACCCGACATCAAGAAGATGAAACAGACTTCCAATCAAAGATGTTTTTCTTGATTTTTACATTGACTTTTACATTGATTATTTCTGCTGGGCATATCTCATCCACCAGTCTGATATCTGTCATTTAAAACGCTTGCTCCAGTCTTTCTCAACCTAAATAAATGAGTTTATCGTCAACGAACCACAGCTCAACCCTAGCAATCACCACCTCGGTCCAGTTAAGCCACCTCATCCACCAAAACTGTCCCGGAATTAGAAAACAAGTTTGCAAACAGACAGCGCTATGATGTCAGAGCCTCAAATAATTTTTGTCGGGTAGGCCGACGAGCTGTCGCAAGATACTTGCAAGTCCTTAGTCAGCGTGTTGCCTGCGAGGATAAAGCGCTGGGGGAGGAGGAGGAGGAGGAGGAGGGGCAAGGCAGCTCGGTTAAGGGCATGCTTAGTTCCGGCTTTATCGGTTGAAAATATTGAGAGCAGTATTTCCGCAACTGCAGATGAACTCGGGAAAATGGGAAGACCATCGCAGAGAGCAACATGACAGTGGCGGGCATGCCTCCCGCAAGGGAACACCGGGGATAAGTGGCCTTGCTCTGTTGTCCGGATTCA
This sequence comes from Collariella sp. IMI 366227, assembly GCA_027946355.1. Lineage (NCBI taxonomy): Eukaryota > Fungi > Ascomycota > Sordariomycetes > Sordariales > Chaetomiaceae > Collariella > Collariella sp. IMI 366227. The sequence continues at coordinate 29,845 of JAPEUS010000015.1, forward strand.
AGTCGTCGAAATCCCGAGCCAAGCGTAGTAAGACGCGGGAAGAGACCGGCTTTCAGAAGCAAGACAGTGACATCTGCATCGGTTGCTGTCGCAGGCCTGTCGTCAGCGGCCGTTTCATGGGCTCGATTCCAATCAAGATCCCGCGGTCGTAATGGTCTGACTGGTACTAGAACCCGGATTTAGCGTGGTGTTCATGTCAGTTAGCATGGCGCAGATGTATCAAGTAAGCCAGTATAGTCTCTCGACGAGAGAGGATAAAGAGTCTCGAGCCCAACAGTTCAGCCCCGAAACTCTTTCCATCCCAACGACAACACATCCTAGACACCACACACCGTCCCTTCACCCAAATCACCAACATGCCCCAAATCAACGGTCAACAAGTCGGTGCCACAGGCTACGGCCTCATGGGTACGCCCCCATCCTCCCACCGCCCCATCAACCTAACCCAACTGACCCTCCCCAGGCTTCACCTGGCGCCCCGACCCCACCCCAGCCCGAAGCCTTTGAGGCCATGCGCACCGCCCTCGCCAACGGCATGAATTTCTGGAACGGCGGCGAATTCTACGGCACGCCCACCTGCAACTCCATGACCCTGCTGGCGGCCTACTTTACTCAGTACCCCTCCGACGCCGATAAGGTAGTCCTCAGCATCAAGGGCGCCGTCAGCCCCGGCGGGCACGGGCCCGACGGCTCACCGGAGGGCATCCGGCGGTCGATTGATAACGTGCTGCGCCAGCTGGACGGACGAAAGAAACTGGATGTGTTCGAATGCGCGCGGCGGGATCCGAAGGTCCCGATGGAGGTGACGTTTGGGGTGATGCAGGAGTATGTAGAGAGAGGGTTGCTGGGGGGGATTTCGTTGAGTGAGGTGGCTGCGGAGACTATTCATCAGGCGGTTAAATATGTGAAGGTTGTTGCGGTGGAAGTGGAGTTGAGTATCTTCAGCCCGGATGTGTTGACGAACGGAGTGGCGGCGGCGTGCGCGCAGTATGGGATTCCGTTGGTGGCGTATGCGCCCATTGGGAGGGGGGTATGTGCGCTCCCATCGCCCATCTAACCTCCCCTCCCCAGATCCTCGGCGGCAACCTCCGCTTCCCCTCCGACATCCCACCCTTCCTGCGGCAATTCCCACGCTTCTACCCCGAGAACTTCCCCGCCAATTTCAAGCTCTTCAAACACGTCAACGAGCTCGCGCAGACGAAGGGCTGCACGCCCGCCCAGCTGGCCATCTCCTGGACGCGCTGGTTGTCCCGGCGGCCCGGCATGCCGACCATCATCCCGATTCCGGGGTCAACCAAGGCAGGACGGGTGGCTGAAAACGCGGTACAGATTGAGCTAACGGACGAGGAGATGGATGCGATTGATGGGATTTTGGCTAGGTTTGAGGTCAAGGGGGCACGGTATGCGGAGGGTGTGCCGGTAAACACGTGAAGAAGTAGTTTAATTTGGGTATGTAAAGCTATGAATAAAGATGGAATAGAACGCTGGTGATTGTCAGTTATAAACTGGCTCCAGAGAGATGGAAGTGAGAGAGTAAAGGTGGCCGTCAGGAAAAGTGAAATGTGAAAACTGTCCACACTGCGACCCCTTGCGAGGAAGCTTGAGAATTGCAGAATTCATGGAAGAATCATTCATCATAGGCCAGGGCAGATCTAGAGAGAGAGCAACTTACACATTAAGCATTCAAGGCGTGACGCCGCATCATCAGCGGCCATTTCCCCCAACTTCCAAGTTGACGTTTTGGTTGGGGTCGAGGAAACGAAAGAGCAGCAAAATTTCGGCAGTTCTATTTATGTGGGAAAAGCGTGGATAACGGGGGTTAGGGTTATATTAACCTCTTTCCTCGACCTCGACCCATCATCCACTCGTCTAGCAGGCCACACAAGAACTCATCATCACATTACAACCGCTTAATATCTACACCACCACATCTACCACACCTAACCCTCAAACCGCAGCCCCATCCCCCGCCCCATTCGCCTCCAACCTATTTACCAGCTTCTTCACACTGGCCCACTCCTCATTCCTCAACCCCTCCTTCCCCCCAAGATCCGGCCCAACCTCAAACACCGTCACCGCTCCATCAATCCCGCCCGTAGCCAGCCTCTTCCCCTCCGCCTGCTCCCACGCAATCTTATTCAGACTCTTACTCAACATCGTCCTTCCATCCTTCCTCGGCGACGGCGAGATCCTCGCCACAGGCTCCTCCGTCTCGACGGTAATATCCCACAGCTCCAGCCACCCGGCGCCATCCACCAGACCAAACACGCCCGGCTTGACCGGCGACCAGGCCGCGTCGTAGACTACGTCCTCTCGTACAAAATCCAGCAGGGGCGCCACCGGTTCCGAGAGCGACGCACCTCCCAACCCAGCCGGCAGGCCCGCAGCCCCTGAGCCCCCCGTGTTGGTAGCTGCCGCGGCAGCCGCAGCCGCCGCCACCGCCGCAGCAGAGGTGAGCACGGCGGCCGAGGTCGCCGCGGGCGCGCGCACCTTCCACAGCTTGACGCTCCAGTCGAGACTAGCAGAGAGCACCAAATCGCCCAGGTCAACAGGCCCACGGGCCGGGTGGAACGCAATCGACATGACAGGCGCCGCATGGCCCTTGTACGACACGCGCGCGTCGACGCCAGCCTTTGCACCAGCGCGGTCGTAGCGATGGCACGGGAAGATAGTGCCCTCCTCAGAGCCAACAAGGAAGAAAGTCGGGTCAGCCTGGGGGAAGGCCATGCAAGTCGGGGAGAGGTCCTCATTCTTTGAGGGGACGGGAGCGACGAGGGTCATGGATTCCTGGGGCTGGGCCAGCATGTCGACGGACCAGCCGCAGACGGCGCCGTCGGTGGAGCACGAGATGATGTTGTTTGCGTTTTGCGTGCCAACGATGTCGACGCAGTAGACGGGGTGGGTGTGGCCGGAGCCGGTTAGGGGGGTTTTCTGGACCGGGGCGGAGCGCGCGCGCGTGTCCCAGAGGAGGACCTGGCCGCTGTAGGCGCCGCCGATGATGAGGTTGGGGTGGAAGGGGGAGAATTTGGCGGTGAGGATGTCGGATTGTGCGTGGAAGACGAATTCGGGGCGGTCGTGGAGGTGGAGGTTCCAGACTTGAACGATGCCGTCTGGGTCGTGGGGCGCGGTCGGGTTTTTGGTGTAGGCTGCGAGGAGGAGCTCGGGAAATTTGGGCGAGAAGTCGATGGCACTGACCATGCGCTTCTTGGACCACCGGTCGTCGTAGAACTGCGCAATCTCCTTGACTTTCCGCCGCCCCTTGCCCCCTGTGTTGCCACTCTGCTCGTCGTCATCGTCCACGTCGTGTACTTGGAGGGTGTAATCGGTGAGGATGTCGTACTCCTGGTCCAGCGCCTTTTCGATAACCTTGGTCGACCTGTCAATAAAATCCATGAAGTCCTCGGATTGTGTAACGGCCTTCAGCTCCTCGGACGTAAGCGTCCGAGCTGGGAAGTTCGCGGCGGCGGACGGGTTGAGCACGCCGTCTATGACCAGCTCTTTGGCCGCTTTCAGCTCCTCCTCGATTTCTTTCCGTATGTTCTCCCGCAACTCCTCCTCCCGGTCCCGCTTTCTCCTGCTGAGTCGTTTGCTCGGGGACGCATTGACGGGCGTCTCCTCGCCTTCCGACTCGGAAAGTGCGCGCGTCTTCCTCGGCGTGGTCCATTCCTCTGTTGTCTGAACCCCTTTACTGTACGAGTAGACTTCCTTTACTGGTGATGGTGGGCACTCGTAGACAGTCTTGAGGGAGACAGTAGAGAGTATTTGTGGTTGGAAGGGAGTCGGTAGGCCGTGTGCGGGCGCCGCGAATTCGGAGTTGTTTTCGTTGCTGAGCTCCCCAGCGCTAAGAACGCTGTTTGGCCTGCTCCCGCGGCGGGCGGGCGAGTTGGCTCCTGTGGCGACGGAGCCAGGTCTGCTGTCGCCCACAAGACTGTTGATCAGGGACTCAATCTCGCGTCGGTTATCAGCTCTGCCTGGTGTTGGGGATATTAACTGAGGTAGGGTCAGTAGAGCGTCGAACGAGGAGTTTGGAAGAACCAACTTCGCCTGGACTGATGCTCTGGCGGGCAGTGGCCTGGGTTGCGCGCAGCTCCTCTGTCTCTTGAGCTCGGCGAGCTTCGCCTTCTTTGCGAGGATTTCATCTCGGCGCTGTTGCATCTTGCCGGATCCCAAGGCCCATCCCAGGGTCTAAGATGGAGGAAGAACGTGCTGTGCAGGTTGAGGTCGCAACTGCGAATGGAATTGCTCACTGCTGGGTTGGGATTCAACAGTTCGTCTTCTAAAACAGGGAAATTCTGACGGCCTTGACGTTGATTCGAAAGCAATCGACAGAATCAGTAATTTTGATGCGACAGCAATTCTCCGTGTCCTCTCCTCTCATCGATCTGATCAACTTTGGCTGCGCGTTTCGTCGCGACAGGCACTGGCTGGGGTGCATGGGCTCACCCCAGAAAATCGGCAGGGGTTGTTGATCGCTGAAGCGACACCACTGGGGTGCTGCGGATCACCTGACTCGGGCCTTGGCAGGTCCCCAAGCAAGGAAGCTCACAGCAGCTCGGCCTGTGTTGCTGCCGCTGCCACTCAACCGGGCGGCGGCCGGATGAAGTGGGTCAACGACCAGCAAAAATCCGAGCGCGAGAATTCCCGAGCTCCCAACCTGAATTTCGCAATCCACCGACCGAACCGGCCCCCGATCCATCGACGACGACAAGCCCCGGGACCAATTGATACCGTCAATTGCCATCCCCTGCTCCCGACGAGTTTACACCCCCGATCCAGCAGCCCATCCAGTCTCGGGAACCAGACAAATCAGTCGCAATGTCATCCAAGTCCGGCGTCAACGTGAGTGACCACGAACCACCACCGCCAGCAGCAGCAGTTCCGTCTCTTGTCTCCGCCACGATCTCTTTGATACCGATTGCATAGCGAGGTTCTGGCTCTGCCCAGAAGCTCAATTTCGAGGACGGGAGATTGTGGTGGAGGAGCGAGGGAGCCGCTGGGCTGAGAGCTACCAACTGCGGGCTGCGAGCTACAACACCATGATCAACCAGCTGTGCACATGACTAACCGTGGCCGTGCAGGTCCTCCGGTACTCCGCCCTCGGCCTGGGCATCTTCTACGGCTTCTACCACCAGCGGACCATCAACGCGTCCCAAAAGGCGGCTGAGGCGCAGCGCGAGTACCAGCACAAGCAGGAGTTAATAAACAAGGCCAAGGACGCCTACGCCAAGTCGAAGCAGCCTGCCGCCGCCCCCGCATCCAAGAGCGGCCGTGAGTTCCCACCCGCACTCGGAAGCTTCCTCCTGGGCCAGGAGACTGACAGCCTTGCAGTGGACCAGGACTTCATGTCGCCCAACTTCGACCTCGAGGCCTTCGTTGAGGGTCTGATGAAGCAGTAAGCTGGGCTGCCATCTAGGCCGGGGGGCCATCAAACCGGAGCAGAGCTTGCGATTCGACTGGATTGACTCGGCATAGCGCTCGGGGATGCCGACAGGGTGGGTAGTGAGAAAGGAGGCACACGGATAAAACGCCCGATACCCACGAAGGCGCTGGGGAGTAGGGGGACGTGTCTGCACTCTGCAGGGGACTCGAGCATTGGTCAGCTTGAGAGCCAGGAGGCAGACATGGTGTATTATTGCGTACACATCGGCAACCACGACATAGAGAGATTTTTCTTTTTGCATTTTACGCTCCTGTCGAGGCTGTACATGTGTACATTATGAAATTCGAGGCGGGTTGGCCATGGGCATTGACAAACATAATCCCCTTATTCCCCTCAATCCGGCAGTGTTGGGTGAGCAGAAGCTTTTTCTGCCAGTTGAAGGGCAGGCAATTCACGCCACGCGGTTGTCGGTATCTCCAGGCCATTATTTAACAAGCATCTCACATGTAACGACCCCCTTTCCAGCGCCCACCTCACACCAAACCAGACTTTCGGCTCATCAAGCCAAAGCACACTTGCTCCAGAGCCTCCCCCCAACCCCTTTTCTCGCCTGTCAGTAGCTGTCTCTCTTTGTCTCTCTCTGTCTCTCTGTCTCTCTCTGTTTCTCTGTCTCTCCCTCGCGCACCACCACATTAAAACTCCACATACAATATCACATACAGCCTTCTGTCCTCCGGTGCCCAGCCAGCCCCTTCTTCGCAAGACACCTGGCTCGTCCTCTCACATTTAACCGCTCAACCCCGTCCTTGTCCTTCTCACTCCATGTTCACCAGACCAGACCGGGATGGTGCCTCTCGTGATCAGTTTCTCTCTTCTCTTTGGTAAAAGTCATCAAACGGAATGAAGAGCGTTGCTGTTGTGTGTGTGGCACGGGGGGAGGTTGGGGTTTTGTTTGCCCAGACGTCGTGGTCTCTCCTACACCCTGCTTCTTGACGAACATGTCTCGATTAGCATAGTTAATTGGGATAACCTTGGCTGGTTGTTGTCCAGCGCTGAGTCATTTTTCCTCGCTCGTTTGGGAGTTGGAGGCCTGAAAGGGAAGATCGGCTAAAGTTGAGGAAACGAGTCTTGCATCAGGGTGAGGTAGGCCCTGCCCAAAGCGTCAGTTCGATGCAATAGAGGTATCTTTGTCTGGTTTGGTTTGGAAGATAGTTCTACGTGTCTCTAGTTTCGCTACCTAGAAGTCTTGACATGATACCTAATGGAGAGATATCGACAGGAACGGTCTTGCCTTTAGTTATGATAGAGTCCCTAAGCTGCCCGGCTAATCGTCAAGAAATGTGACACGAGGTGAGCCTGGGAGATGATAAAGCAAGTGCGAGATCAACATGTCTCAACTATTTTGATTGTGTCAACGATGTATGATTGAAGTGAAACCCAAATCCAATCCCATTTCCAATTCCAGGCCCATGGTATCCTCCCTTTCGCTCCCCCAATGAACAAACTCCTAGTGAGCAGAATATGATGAGTGTTTAACGCCGATTTGCTGTTCTCCCATTTCTCCATTTCTCCAAACACCCAATCTCTTGAACGTATGAGGGCAAAGTCATCCAAATACCAGCATTTCCCTTGGATGGCAAGCCAACTGTGCAACGACAAGTCGCCAAGCTGGATCCAGCCTCTGTTAAAACTTAAAAGATAAAATCAAGGCATGTCGATACGTGGCGTGAGTCGACAAGATTGTTACTAGCCAAAACAAAGCGCTGCCGCGCCCCGATTCCCAAACTACACGTTTGGTCGTGTCCTCCGGCTCCGCGTCCGCCGCGCAGCTGTTTCTGGCGGACGGTCCGACGTGTAAGCGGCGACCCTCGAGAGCGTGTCCAGGCCCTCATTAAAATATCTCAGAGAACGTCGACCGTCTGGGCCGACACCCCGCTCGCGCTCGAGAGCCTGCCGGATGATATCGCGGAGGATCTCCGGGACGTCGTTCCAGCGGCCGGCCGAGGCAGCAGCAATCATCTCGCGCGGGGACCGGTCGGTGTAGCGCGGGTCGTGATGCCGCAGGTGGCCCGATTCGATGGCGTGTTTCAGCCAGTTTTCCCACTCCTCGTCCAGCGGCATCGAGTCGTCCCCAGACATGGTCCGCATGGCTACCCGCTCACGGAGCCTTTCGTTCAGCGCCTCGCCTACGCTCTCGAGCTCGCTGTCGCTCTCATCCTCTTCTTCTTCCTCCCCAACGTCCTCGTTTGTTTCTTCGTCTTCATTTTCTACCCCTGCTGTGTCTTCGTTGTCTCCAGACGTGGCACGGAGAGCCTGTGCGCAATAGGGGTCGGTGGGATCGGCGTAGTTGGGGAAGCCGTCGGCGGTGGTATCTCGAATTATGAAGCCGTGTTCGCGCTCAAACCGGTCTTTGGCCCACTTGGACCCTTCCCATTTTGTCAGATTCGCGATTTCGGAATGCGTCAAGCGGAGGCCGTCAAAGGCGCGGAAGAGACGGCGATGCCATGTCCAGCGACTAAGTCGGATGCGGTGTATCCGGTTGGTGTAGTCGAGGCCTGGGTATTTCGCTTCTGGCGTGTCCAAGTGGCCGTAGAAGGAGTGTGTCTCTTGACGGACTTCAAGAATAAGGTGTCTGTGGAGGAGGACGGAGAAGTTTGGCGGGTCTGTCTGGCGAGGCTTGGGGAACAGATACTCGTAGACGAGTTGTTCGACGGGGCGGCCTTTCATGGTGACGGTGATGTGTAGGTTTGAGAAGAGTGCAACTCAGATGTTGCGTGCGGCTGGAGAGAGCGCGAGGCCGGTTCGGCGGAATGTGTAATCCGGAGAAGGCCGGTTGGGGTTGCAGCCAGGCAGTGTGGGTGTGGTTGGTAAAGCGTGGTTCCTGTCGGCCGTCCAGGTGTCGTCGAGATCGGCGCCGGGAACGGATGGGCAGGTCGGTGTGGTCGGGGCGCTGAGGAGAGGTTGGAGGTTGCGGCGACGGGAAGAGATAGCACGGCGCAGGAGAGAAAAGAGGAGATTTGAGGTCCACGGGGCCTGACGGACTCTGGGGTCTTTGTATCGTCTGGCAGGGGTCCTCTTGGGTGGCTCCGACCGGGGCGTTTGGGCTCAGGGCTGGTCCCTCAAAGCCGGCTCTCGGGTCGCGGCGGGGGGTCTGCTGGGTCAGAAAGCGGGCGGACTCTGCGAAAAGTGATCCCTGGAATGTGGCATGGACTGGCTTGCCGACAAACAATAATCGCGAGCCAGTGCCTAGGCCATCAGACGGGTGGACTCACGGTGCGACTGGATGCCCTCTGAGAGCGTGGTCTGGCCGGCTTCAGACTGGACCAGCTGCTCGTCTGTCCACAACCTGGAACTCATCGTAAAGCGAGGGATGGACCGCCCTGATTGCCACACTGGACGGGCTCGAACCCCAGTATGGTGCCAAGAGACCGTCTCTGGTGCTCTGGTCAGCTGGAGGTTCTGTCGTGAAGCGTGCTGGCCTGCCACAAAGCTGTGAAGCACCTTGTTGGACTGCCGGTGCCCAGTCGTCGGTGGGTCGCTGCGGGACCACACAGACCTTTGAGGGACTCGTGACATTCGGGTGTATTCGTAGTTTCGAGTCTTTGATCATCTGCCATCCATTGAGGAGTTATAACACTGATTTGATTGTCTGTCCCCTTCCTGACTCACACTCACATCAGCTAGAGCACACGATCAAGCAACGACCGCTCGGCCGAGCTGTCATGAATTCATGATCCTACAAATCCTCGTACTCCCTTCCCATCCTCCCGAGTGGACGATGGATCTGGTTTGAGATCTGGTCATGCGGGTTCCATTGTGAGTGGAGGAGGCTCAGCGTCGAGCTTGACCAGCCAGTCATCCCACATCCAACATCCCACATCCTCTGGCCTCCATCCCGAGCTCTCATTCAACCCCCTCAGCCAAGAAACGTTATTCGCCCAACTCCCGCGACCAACTCAGCGGCCACCCTCACCATCCCACCCATCCTTCGTCGTCATCACCCCTCAACCCGTCCAGTCCCCACAACCCGACACCTTAGACGGCCAAGTGAAGTGGTCTCGCCAGCCCGGGTACATGGCGCGTACCTGCCCTCTCGTCCAATCAACACCCTCCGGCGCTCCCCGGCTTCGTCCACCGACCTTTGGCCTCGCTCGCGGCGGCCCGCCCTCCACCACCGGCAACCGAGAAAGATGTGCTGTGCGTCGGCGAATAAAAACGGGAAACAAACGTGCGGCCGGGCGGGGGACCTGCTTCTCCCCCTCCCGCCCCCGGCCAAGGGCGTTTCCTGCTCATGCGTTTCCCAATCGCGGGAGAGAGCTGTGCCAAAGAAACGCATGGGCTGTGCCGCCGGAGTGTTGGCTTGTTTTATGACTTTCCTGTTGGGATAGGACGTTGGCGGAGAGAGGTGTGTGTGGCATGGCTGCAGCGAACCACTCCTCCCGAACACCCAACTGCCCACCCGCCTTGCTTTGGGGGAACCGGTCCGGCCGGTCCAACATCAACACCCACCAGGTCAAGGCACGTTTGGATCTCCGAGCCCCGGCCATCGCTGTAACACCACTCCGACACCGCCGGATGGATGTTGTCCACGTCGGCAGCCCCTGAGAACGGGCTAGTTACTTGCAATCCAACCCGACACGAGGCTTCACGGAGCACACCCGTCCGCACACCACTGCCGTCGGCTACCACCGGGGTGCGGAGCCCCTCTTCAAGTTGGGAAGGGATTCTTACCTAGGCCGCCAGACCTGGCCGCCCGGGCCGTACCAAACGGCCGTCGTACCCACGGAGAACGGCGTCTGGTCCAATCTGTATGGCGCAAAACAAAGTTGCAGCTTCACCGCTGGGGAAGCTTCTCCACAGCTCTTAGAGTTACTTTGGCGCGGCCTACTTTGCAGGCCTGGCTGTGGACACACGAACCGGGCGGATTGCTGAAGGATTGGACTCGAGTTCCTGGCTTACGATGCCGCTAATCTTACGGCTTCCTAGCCAAGCGAAGGAAGGTTTTAGTATCCTTTCCTGGCCAACCTCCACAGAAGCTTTGGCAAGTGCTTCGTGGGTAGGTGTCGCGGGTGAGGCATGGCAGTTCGCCCAATGCAAGGTATGAAGATAAATTCTTGCGATTTCAAGAGCAAAATGCCCTGTCTGTGTGCCCCAACACCACCGCGCTCGCTCTCCGCAACGCCAGAATTACCAAGTACGTACGTAGCTAGCATTCATTGCCCAGCCCTAAATCAATTCCCATAAATTCATCCCGTCATCGCTTCGTAAACCCGCGGGCTCTGTTTCAGCGTCGTCTTTCGACAGCAACTGTCGTTCGCAACCTGCGATGCCCAGGCTCACTCAGTCCCTCCCCCACGCCATCTCAGGGTACTTCCTCCCCCAACCCCGTCACACTCACCCCGACATAGCCGGGCTGGGATCCTCTCCCTCGGCAGCCTGCCGCCCTCCTCCCTGTCCCTCTCGCGAGGCAACCTCCCTCTTCCTCTCCCTTTCCCTCTCCCTCTCCCTCCTCCACCGCTCCCTATCATCATCCCTAAACCTATCCCTGTCCCTCTCCCTATCCCTATCCCTATCCCTATCCCTCTCCCTCCCTCTCCCTCTCCCTCTCCCTCCCATGATCCCTCTCCCTCTCCCTCCCATGATCCCTCTCCCTCCTCTCCCTCTCCCGAAACCCTCCTTCCTTCTCGCGCACATCCCTCTCCCTCATCTCCCGCTCCCTGTTCCCCCTCTCATAATCCCTTTCCCAATCCCTCCTCCGATGCGCCAGCCTATCAAGATCTGCATGACTGCTCGTCCTTCGCTGCGCCAGACCCTCGGGATCGCCGCTTAGGTACGGCCCGCGCCCTGCTGCAGCCCACTTCCTGTTGGGTGGCGCAATATCCTCGTCTGAGGTACCCCGGCGGTGCGGGGGAAGGACGCTGGGGCTGGTTGCGCTGGGTGTTGGGCCGTCGCGGTTGAGTGAGGCGGTTGCTGCGGAGGCGGCGGCTGAGGGGGTGAGGCGGTCACGGTCGTGGTTGTGGTGGCTGGTGGTGTTGCTGGTGGTGTGGTTGAGATCGCGGTCCTCGCTGTCGCTGTGGGTGTGTGCTCTGTCCCGAGGGGGGTCGTGTCCTCGGTCTCGATTGTGGTCCCGATCGCGATCACGCATGCGTTCTCGCTCCCGCCCTTTGTCGAGTTCTCTCTGCTCGCGCGGATGTCTCCTCCTTCTTCTCTGGCGCTCTACCTCTGAGTCGGTGTTGTCTGATTCGATATCTGACCATGAGCGATTGAGCCGTGACGAAGGCAAGATGTCCTCCCTTGACCCCCTAGCTGAGCCGCCCAGCCCATCGCGCCTACCTCGTGACCCGCTGGCACTTCGTGCTCGCTCGGCGCCTGCCCCGGGGCTGATGAAATTGGTTATCTTCTCCTTGAAATCGCCGAAAAGGGCGCTACGACGTTTGGGGTCTTCGTCCCGTGGCGCACCGCGACCGTTTTCCGGACGTGGCGAGTGCATGGGCATCGTCGACCGCACAACGCGCGGCCCGTCCTCCGAGCTGTTGGTGTACACTCGGCGTACTGTAATCGGTGGAGGCCCGTTTGAGCGCTGGGCGCGGCGCGGAGATGCCCGGGGGCTGATCGGGGGCGCGTCTGAATCGGATGCGCTACTGTAGTGCCGTGGATGGCTGTGTCGGCGGCGTTGGGAATCGTGTTCGGGGACGAGATGCGGGACCCGCACAGAGCGCGGGCTATCATGGGGCGAATGCGAATAGTCAGAGAAGCTGCGGCGGCGTTGGGTGGACTCTTCCCCCTGAGGTAGGGTGGCGGAGATAAGGATCTCGCTCCCGTGCCCGTTCTCGCTCGGGAGAGCGTCCTGATGGTGTGGCGCGGGCGGATGGGATGTGAACGTAGGTTACGTTGACAGGACGGGTAGCGAAGTAATCACGCGGTGCTGAAGGGCCGACGCGGACGTGGGTGTATGGGACTTTGCGGTCGGTAAACTCGGGCTTGGGTGTCTCCTTTGGTGGTTCGGCGGGCTCCTCCTCTGCCGCCTTCATGCGAGACCTATCCGCGCACTCTCGATGCCAGCGATCCGTATCTGGGTCTATGTCGGACGGAAAGGCTTTCTTTGGGAGGTCGGTGGGCAGCGCAGCGCCATTCTCGGGATGCTTCAGAGACCAGTTGGCGGCCGCATACTGTAACACGGGTACTTGTGTCTGTGGCCCGAGTAACGTCTGGATTGTCTGCCAGCGCACAAAGCCCTTCACTGTCAGCGCCGGGACTGATGGTGCCGCAAAGTCGTCGTCACTCGGGAGGAGCAGGTGCTGGCAGCCCAAGCCCTGGTAGACCGTGGAGATGGCCGCCGGGGGCATGTCGACGAAGAAGTCTAGGAACCAAGGATAAGTAAGAAGTGAGACATGGCGCATCAACGTCGAGCTTACAGTCGAAATCGTGTCCGCCGATCTTGTAAAACGAGGAGAGCTTCGCGGGGGTCAAGTGTGTCTCATTCTTGTCGCCAATCTCGCTTGCCTGGACAGAGGGGTTAATATGGCGCCTAGACGCAGGACTTTTCTTGAGTGGGTGGTAACGTACAATATGCGCCGCGATGGCTCTCAGCAGCGCATCAAGCAGAGGGGTCGGCGCGGGGATCGGCTTCGATTTGGTAAACAGGTAGCCATAGAAGGACTGGCCGCCCTTGGCTTCGGCTGCTGGGGTTGCCATTGCGGTCGCAGGTTTTCATACTCGCTCCAGATGTGTTTTGAGGAAGCGGCAGGGGCCAGCGGACGGGTGGCAGCCCACGGGGAGCTGGACTCTGCGGTCTGTGTTGCGATGCGATTGTGGGGTGACACAACTGAAGAGGGGTTCACGGATGCGGTTTGGCGGCTCGCCAACATATAAACCGGCTTGATTACTTACAGCTGGTCGATCTGGGAATCCGGGAGTTAGGCTGCCGCGCGGATCTTGGAAGCTAGCGCGAGGCGTGGCATGGGATTTCTGATCTTTAACCTGGTTGAGGTTGAATTTCTGCCAAATCGGTCGATGTCCAGGCAGACTTGAGTCCAACCGCAGATGGTTGGGTTGAAGATGCAGCAGGGGGCTGAGAATATCGAGATACCGAGGGTCTGCAACACGACGCCACGGGGGCTTTGCTGAGATGGGAATCCAACCAACGCTCTGGGTCGCAATTCAAGCGGCCATTTATCTTTTCGGTGTGCCTCACTCTTGCCGAGGACGGGAGCGATGAGTGCTTTCCGACCCTTGAGCTGGCGACACATGCTGCTCATGCAGTCCCGCTTGTTTCTGCCTTGCTTGGTTCATTCCGCTTGTGGCTCCATCCGCAGGTAGGCAGGATGGCTGGGTCGGCGACCTCACCAACTCTCTGACGTTCCATTGTCACCACGTCTGGTCAGCAGAGAACCGCCGAGAAATTCATTGAATAATGTAATTGATAACAAGGCGGCAAGTCGGCCCACAGGTCTTTGCTGAGTAATGTCAGGCAAAGCCCCCTTTCAATGCATCATCTCCTCCCCATCCCCTTCACGTTATCCTTCGCCAACCACGTAACAAACCACTCAAACCCGGCCTTCTCCAACACCCCTGACTCCTCCCATTCTCCGTCACCGTCACAGCAATCAACTGCTCCCTCACCTCCCATCCTCCCCACCACCCCCTTCCACCGTCCTCCCATCAACCTCCACCTCCACCTCCTCCCTCTCCAACCCGCTCCACGCACCCAACCACCCCTCAAGAACTCCGTCCCCAACCCCTCCCCACGCCTCCTTCCTCAACATGTATCCTACCTCCGGCCACCCAAAACTCGACCTCCACATGTGATTCCTCCAATACCAACCAACCCCCGTCTCCCTATCACAGATCGCAAAGTTATACGCCTCTGTATCCCGCGGGGTAGGAAGGGGTCCAGCTTGGCCTGCGACGCGGCCACGTCCTTGTCTGGCACCCCCGCGGCCGTCCAGTGCATCACCTCGGGCTGGGTGCGTAGTTCGTGGAAGGCGGTGTCCTCCGGGGTGAAGGCGCGGAGGAGCAGGCGCTCGGTAAGGATTGGTTGGCGGGCAAAGTTGGGGGTAGTGGGCGGCGGGGAGGGTGGTGCGGACGCGGACGAAGGAGGAGGGTTTGGCTCGGGCCCGGGGCGGGGCAGGGCTCTTGGGCGGACATATTGTGACAGGTTTTGAAGTTGAGAGAAAAGTGAGAGGTATGACGGGGAGGTTATGAGGGGTAGGAGAACTTTCTCAAGACTTGAGCAGTGGGGGAGGGAGAGTGGCCGAGAGAGACTGAGGAAACGAGAAAAAAGTTTTAAAGCCAGAGAAAGACGGGAGGGATAGCATGAACAAAAGATCCCGTGAGTCATGCCATCACGAACTCTGGGACAACAACTGCGGAGCTGGCCCGTATTGGTATCTATCTAGCTGCCACATTTGGGGTAGGAGGCGCAATGCTGACCTCCACCTCCACCAGCCTGCTTACTACGCAAATGGCTCCGTCGGAGGAAATTCGATCCCGGGCCTTTGTGACGACCCGGACTCGGACCGGAGCAAGACTCGAAGAACTTCGCTTGTCCGACCCGGAATCCTGTCATATTTTATGTGGACGGACCGAGGCTCTGTTGCGCAAGTTTGCCGCAACCATTTCCCCCATCAAAAGTTTCGACCAAGGCAGACCCAGGTTCCCGCAATGCTTCAACTTCGATTTCTGACTTAACAGAGGGACGAAGGACGATTGTCTCGCTCACAAACGCAAAACCAGTGCTTGACCGTTGATTCATTTCATGCTCGTCCTAGGGAGCAAATGCAGGATATCCCATTTTCCTAATGAACACCTGAAGAACCTGCCAACCCCAAACACAACCATGAAACCCCTCAAGCAAAAGTGGACGGGCGCGTCGCGCTGAAGACCTTCTTGGTGCTGGTCTTGGGGACACGGTGGGGGAGAGGGAAGGAGAGCTGCTTGGTGACGAGCTGCTTGATGTAGGGGCGCTTGATGTCCTCGGTCTTCTCGATCTCGACGACGCGGAGAATCTGTGACTGTGTCAGCAATCGCGAACCGGGGGCACGCCACGGGGGGTCGTCGTACGTGGATGGACCTGAAGCGGGCACGGTGGCGGGCGGCCATGTCGGAGTAAAGGGCCTCGACGGCAGCGGTCCTCGAGGTCTCACGGTACTCCTTGTACATGTTGTGGGTGCCGGAGCGAGAGTCGTAGCGGATCCAGACACCGAAGTTCTTGACCTTCAAGGGGTGCTTCTCGGAGATCTGGCGAAAGAATGAGCATCCCATGCAAGCCCTCCTCATACTCAGGTGTACGTACGACATTGACGCTGACGATCTCACCGGTGGCCTTCTTGACCTTGCGGAGACCGCGAAGGAAGTACCAGAAACGGGACTTGGCAACGACCTCGTTGGGCGCAAAGATGCGCATGCGGTAGAGGCTAGGGGTGGGGTTGGCCTCGGTGGGCAGATGGCGCCCGATCACCTGGTAGTCGAGCACAGTGTTGTCGGTCGGGGGTTGTCGAGAGCGAGTTCGGGACGAGTTTGTCGGGTTGGTTGTTCAAGCCGTATCGTCTCCGTGGTTTAGGCCCAAGCCCACGTCATGTCGTCGCAAATGTTTCCCCTTGCCAATTGTCCACCACTTCCAACCTCTGGTTCTGTCGATAATTGTCGATTATGAGGTTGCAACATTTTGTCGTCGTCCATCAATGGGTCGTCGGTGTGCTCTCGGGCCGTCGCTGGTGATGCAAGAGTGGATTTGGAAGGAAAACTGAGGCTGCTTACCCATCTTCTTCAATGTTAGAAAGTTTTCAATGACAGGAGGTGCAAGTAATGCCAACTTACTGTGATGATTTCCCGCTGCGGTCACGAAGTCGTTGGGTGTGCTGTCGGAGTCCTGAATTCGGCGATCTCGAAAAGCAGGAAAAAATTGGGTGCGCCTGGTTAGGGCTCAAAGATTCCATGACCCTCGAAGCCAATCATGGATTGGCAAGACTCCCAACTCACTACCATCCCTGCAACAACGACGACGACAACGCCGACGCGACCTGAATTATCCTCTTTGAAAGGATTTATTGAGCTTCAGACAGCTGAAAGTGTGGTATGTGATATTAGATTGGGTTTTTGCCGAATCCCTACCACGCAACACCGAATCAGACGCCTCCTCTCGAGGATCTCACCCTCAGTTTTGACTTCCAAGCGACCATAGTCGGACACCATCATACCCGACAGCAGCTCTCCAAGATGGAGTTCGGCCCCTCATTTTTCAACGAATTTGCCGAAGCTTGGACCAAGCAGGACGGCTATCGTCTGGCAAAGACATTATCACCAGAGGTCTCAACTGAGAAGCTGAGGAGGATATGTAACAGTCAAAATGCTCACAGCATCAAGAACGCCCTCAAGCGTGGGCTTCAGGGGAATGCAGCACTTGTCGGTGGGATTGATCACCAGGAGGTGCAGGGCTGGGTGGAAGTGTACACAGCGTACTGGAACGCAACCAATGCGATCCTCGTAGCGAGAGAGTCGACAGGCAACAACAAAGTGGGTTACCGAGCGCTATATACCCCAAATACACTTGACTAACGCAAACGACAATCATCACAGCTAGTGTGGACAAAGGTCTACGAGGCGTGGGTTGAGCTTCTGAATGTTCTTGGGCGGGGTTACCAGACCAGCAGTGCCTTTGAAGCCTGGACTCTTCCGGCCCTGTATGTGGTGAGCAAGCACCTGCGCCTCTTTGCCATCAGAGCAGACGAAGAGCGAAACAGCAACACGTCTCTTGACGACAGTGCCGCCGCGAACTTCCAAGATGACTTTGACCCCGAGTCAAACAAGCGCCAAAAACTTGAAGACTGTGCGAGAGTCCTCATGAGGGTCTTCATGATCTGCCAGACAGACAGGTATGAGTGCCCTCCGCTCACCGAGTCAAAGCCCATCATTTCTCACCATGTTATAGAGCACCTCTCGATGAGTCCCGCAAGTGGGGGATCTATTACATTACCAACCTCCTCCTCAAAACCTACTTTAAACTGAACTCGGCGAACTTGTCCAAGAACATTCTTAACAGCTTACGGGCAGGGGGCGCAGACATGCCCGACTTCTCAGCCTTCCCCAAGTCTCAGCAAGTAACATTCAGGTACCACCAAGGTGTCCTCGCTTTTTTGGAGGAGAACTACGCACAGGTACGGCTACCACGCTGATACCACGGAATAAAAACTGACAAAGTAGGCCGAGGAGTATCTGACAGAGGCTTGGGGGCTCTGCCATAAGGACTCAGTGAGGAACAAAGAGTGAGCAGACCCCAAGTTGACATGGCCGCGCGGACTCTGACCCAGGGTTAGACTCATTCTGACATACCTCATCCCATGCCGCGCCTCATCACCACCCACACTCTCCCAACCAAGCAGCTCCTAGCGCCATACCCTCGGTTACAGAAGCTCTTCTTGCCGCTCTGCCAGTGCATCAAGCGAGGCGAGCTCCACAAATTCGATCTTGCTCTTCAGGAAGGAGAGGATGAGTTTGTCAAGCGTCGCATCTACCTGACCCTTGAACGGGGCCGGGATATTGCGTTGCGTAACCTCCTCCGCAAGGTGTTTATCGCCCGCGGCTTTGAGGAGGCCAAGGAAGGAGCGGAACCTGTTCGCCGCAGCCGCGTGCCGGTCGCCGAGTTCGCCGCCGCTATCAGCCTCGGCAGCCAGGAGAAGATCGACAATGACGAGGTTGAGTGCCTATTGGCGAATATGATTTACAAGGTGAGTCAAGTCTGCACATGATGGCCCCCGAAAGCAACCCCCCATTCTCGAAGCTAGTCAACCGTGTTGCCCTTTTTGCCAGTTGAAGGCGCTGGACACCTCCTCAAGGGACATCAAGGCATCCGACCACGTGGCTGTCTTTGTCACATTGTGCCTGATCCCCAAATACTGCCCCATGAGGCACCCTCTGTTTGGGGCATCAAGGCAGAAACTGGCTTTCCACTTTTTAGCCCAAACATGCCGATTGGTGCACACAGTTGCCCCAGCAATGAGTCACTCTGCTGATTGCTTTACAAATAGGGTCTCATGAAGGGATACATCTCGCGCCAACACGGCATTGTGGTGCTGAGTAAGTCAGGGGCATTCCCTGGCACCGGCGTCTGAGTGAAGGGCGCATGGGAAACAGCATAAGAAAAGGGACTCCCCCGTGGAATCGGCCAATGCCATTGATCGGTCACCATTGCGCAGTCTTTGATCGGGGGGGTGTCGGAGAGGATGGACAAGAACCTCCAAGTTTTGCTCCTACGAGCCTGCAGGATGGCACAGATCGGGATTACACGGAGTGGTGGGGGGTGTCCTTGCAGATGGTGACAGGATTTTCTGGTTCAGCTCAATTCTGAACAGCAAAGTGCATGCAACCAGTCCCGCAAACCGCGGAAAAGTCGTGGCATCTTCCTGACCATATCCCGTCGCTTATCGGCCGGTCGGATTGACCCGCGGGATGTCTGTCTCACCGACACCAAGTTTTATTTGACTTCAGCGGTGAACAGCCGCTGTAAAACAATCATCATTTTCAATGAATTCATGATTCACAACAAAGACCACTTTGCCAAAGACAACCTGTGGTCTTCCGAAGTTTGCACCTCGCCATACTTTTGGTGTCACCCCCGTGTCTTGTTTGCTGTGCACAGCTGGTGGCAAGGTTGCCTCAGAAACGCCCAATCAGGTAACAGGGTCTAAACATGGCCCCTTTTCTTGCTGGTCACCCGCCTTGCCTTGCCTCGCATTGCCTTCCCGGTCCAACCAACCACAACCACAATCATCACGGATCGCAACCCAGAAAAGTATCAAGCGCCTCTCGCCGTCTTGTGTGGTGTCTCTTCCCCCGCACTTTTCCCCTTTTCCGGCCATGCAAGGAACCCGCAAAAGCCAGATTCACGGTCTGACAGCGCCGCCAGGGGCGCGCACCATTGAGAGTGCGTCACAGGATGTGACAGCACAGATGGTTTCCAACACAAACATCACTGGACCTTGGAAGTGTCACCGTGAAAAGTGACTCACGGCCACAACACACACACAGGCCTCCAATGTATCCCGCCTCTCCGTTTCGTGATCCTTCACCGACTTCACCGAGCGAGCCTGTGTAATCGCCAAGCATCCCACCTCCCCTTCACAGTCAATGCAAACCAGGCCGGCAGCCGCGGACAAGTCTCGCACCCCGACAACCTCCGCTCTTCTCTCCCTTTCCGCCCCTTTTCCATCATCACCCCCTTTCAACAATTTTTCCTCACCTTGCCCCCAAGTTTGTCTGTCACTTGCCCAAACCGTTGGGAAATTGCACACCTTGCCCACCTGGCCCGTTGAAAATTTCCCTCCATCCTGTGCCAAGAACCGACCTGGAAACTTTCGTCCACCCCTGAACAAAGTTCATTCCCAGACGGGACAAGCCCCATAATCCTAGAAACCCAACGGTCTGGTGGCGAAAAAAAAAAGAAGAACGCTTCCAGATGTTCAATTTCCCAGAACCTAGAAACCTCTCAAGATCCCGCGGGCTACGGCGGGCCTGTTCCGGCCCGAGAGGACGGGTTTTATTTTAATTTCCCCTTAGCGTTTTTTGTTAGTGACTTTTGTTCCCGATCTGCACCGGACCAGCTGGGTGGGACCGACCGAATCGGTGTGTAGAGAGATCTGAATAATCAGCAAGGGAAGTGAGGAGGAAAATGGGATCATGGATGCATTTGGCTTGCATTGGTGTTGATGCTTGTGTGCGTTGTCCATGGGGTCTGTCGGCGAAGATGCCGAAGGGCCACGTGGGGATCATGCATTTTTTTTCAATTTTTTTTTTCCAGATCGCAGATGGGATCGGTGAGGGACGGGATGGAGGGGGGGGGGGATGAGCACTGTGTTGTGCTGTGGTGGTGTTTGATTCTCATGTGAACAATCCCATTCTTCGGGTACACCGTTTCGCTTGGCGGCGAGATTAAGAAGGCCTCGGTCAAAGCCCGGTGCGAAAAACATGGAAGAGTTGATGAGGAAGCAAGGCACGAAGCGAAAGATGAGGTTCATTCGATTCCGTTCTGATGTCTCTCTCTCCCACCTTCCTTTCTTCTCCACCACCATAGTCCAACTTGATTCAGGAAAAAAAGCCTCTCCAGTGTCTCCCAGAATTTGCCACCATCATCCAAAAAGCTGTGAAATGAGATCTCCACCCAGGAACAAGAAAACCCATGCCCGGTTGAAAACAGCCGTCTGGGAGAGATGGCATCTTCCCAAAGCAAGGGGGTTTGAGCAAATTCGTAACGTAACCTGCCGCCAATCTGAAACACCAGGAAAACGAGGGGAAAAAAAACCAAAAAAAAACCGCCAAAATCAGAAAGATCCTCCGCCGCCCAGAACAAGGTCGTGTCGTAAGATGGTATGCTGTTGTACAAGGTTGATGTTTTCTGTAAGAGAAAAGATCCCAAACGGACGGGAAAACAGCCAACTCCAATGCAAGAAATTTAGTAGACGCAAAAAAGGAAAACAGACCCGCCCCAGTAGTAGCCCATGCGCCGAAATCGTCAGAGATGATGATGGAGAAATGTCTATGCCCAAGCCGAAACCCGTGAATAATTATGTCGGAAGCCGCCGTATTAGTCCTTAAAGATAAAAAAAGAGTCGTGTGCGTGAAAAATGTCGAAGCGAAGAGGCAGGGGTATGAAGCAGCATCATCCATCGCAGAGTTGAGAAACGCCTTGGGGCAGGTATCATTTTGGTGTGTTGAGGGGTGTGGGTATCAAATGGTGGTGGTTGTGTTGTGGAAGGTTGAGGCGAAAAAAAAAGTTGAGGGCGTTGGGGCTGCCCTTAGAAAGGGCGGCCGCTGCGAGGAGTGCGAGGCGAGGTGCTGTTGCGAGAATACAGGTTAGAATGAGGCTCAAGTGGATGGGTGGTGGTGAGGTGGTGTGGCTTACGCAACACTCGAGATGTCGTCGACATGATTGCACAAGGCGACAAACAGATCGAAGAAAAGCTGGGTGTTGCCGTTGAACATCTCAAGTTGCATGGTGCCGCTGCGCTTGAAGGTTCCGCGGCTACGGATAATGAGGGCGAGGTAGTGCGCGCGCAGCTTCGAGTCGGTGTCGGGTGTGTTCGCGTAGGCGTAGCGGGCCGAGGCCAGGATGGTGCTCGCCTGAATGCCGGACTCTGTTCACATGTGTTAGGACTCGGGGGGGGAACGGAGCGGCTTGGGAGAAGAGCCGGCTTACGAAGACCCTGCTTGCGCAGCGAGACCCGCTTCAGTTCCTCAAGGCCGTACTTCTCGGCAGCGCAGTAGATGGCGGTATCCTTCAGCAGCTCGCCCTCGACGCTGTGGTGGTAGATGGTGGCTTCGGACCGGCCATCTTCGCCGGCCTGCTCCAGCTCCCACGTGTTGCGCTTCTTGTTGTGGACCAGGCGCGGGTAGTAGTCGCCCTTGTAGAGAAACTCGAGGATGGACGAGAAGACTTCAGGTTCTTCGTCGGGGAGCGAAATCTTCTTGGTTTGCGAGTCCATCATCTGGTTCTTGAGGACGCTCGAGAAGAAGGGCGAGGCGCCGAGGATGTTCTCGTGGGCGGCAAATATCCTCTGCTCCTGTCCGACGACGAGGGTGACGATGGCAGAGATGTTACTGGAGACCAAGTCAGCACGCTGTGCAATCCCGCATTGATGCACATCGGCCGACGGCAAACTTACCCGCCAACGGTAGACTCGGAGCCGGCGTTTGATACAGTCCCGGCACGGCGGCGCCCCGGCTCGACCGTCCGCTTGGAGACGCCAGCATCTTTGGCGATGGACGAGCTTGCCCTCCTATGCCTGCCCGAGGTCTTGGACGAGAAGCTCTTGGTGCTGCTGCTGCTGACCTGCGGCGGTTCGAAGCGACGGGAGAACATCTTGATCATCGGCACGTGTGGCGGCCACCCGGACTTCTATATGCTCCACCCGGTTCGGTTCGGAGGCCCGCTGCGGGAGTCGATGACTCGGCCCGGAACGATGGACGGGGGACCGTGGGTAGGTCGGGTCTCGAGGGAGGAAGCGCTACCCAAAAGGCGGTGGATGCAGACAGAGAATACGAAGCAGAAAAAAGACGCAAACGCGAGACAACCAAGACGATAAATGGGAAATGGTATCGCGGGACAGAGTGTCGGATGTCGAGGACTGGCGAGGACTGGCGGTGACCTTTCGATGGTCTTTCGATGGGCGGCCTGACCTACATGTACCTTCTTAAGCGAGGCCGAGGTGGGCTCGAGGGAGACGAGGATGGTAGAAAAATTTTCCCATCTTCATTTCCGGCGAGCGAGAGCCGGGTCTCATATTTAAATGGGTGACGGAGGCCACGGCTGCAGAGATGCCTGGGAGCGCGGGAGACATGGTCCATGGATTGGCAACGCACACCGTCCACCGTCCAGGCGGTCTCGGCGGCCGGAAGAGGCAGCAGAACAGTCTCGAGCGTGATTCGACGCGCACGAAGGCGGATCTGGGGAAGTGGGCACGACACGGAGTCACCTGACTTTGCTGCCTCTTTGGGGCAAGCTGGACGAAATTTTGCGGGTAGATACCAGGGTTCTTCCCTGGAGATGGTCCCGAGCAGCCTTGGTCAAGGGACGGAAAAGCAAGCCGGGTATGAGAGACAGGCAGAGGCGAGTGTGAGACAGGGGGACTCGGAGTCATCCATGGATTGGGGGTTTTCCATGTTTCCATGTGCCAACTGCCGTGGAGACTTGCGAGCTAAACGGTGCTAAAACGTCAAGCTAGGCGAGGCCGGAACGAAGGGGGACGTTGAAGGCGTGGGTGGATGTGCGGATGGAACTTCTGGAAAAGGCTGAGAAATTGGACGCCGCCGCTCCATGCAAGGCTGCCGAGGCCCGGGACACACACACCTTCACTCCCGTGTGAATTTTTGCTCCCAGCCCAGGGCGGACGACCAGCGACAACGCAGGCAGCAAGCAGGCTGGTGAAGCCGAGACAGGGCCAAACGACGGCGAAATCCGCCCAACTCGTCAAACAAATTCTTTCCCTTGATACCCAGGATCCCTAGGTAGAAAAAGTCGATCAGTTGAATTCTCGACGGAGCTCGAAGAGCTTGAGAATTGGAGCATTGGCCAAGCGTTCAAGTTCCAGGCTTTGAGTCTTGGCAACATCGGTGGGCCACCGCTGAGATTAACACGCAAGCAGTGCAGCCGCGAGGCCCCACCAGAGCCCGATTCTCGAAGGAACAGCAACCCGATCACGCAACGAGCACCCAACCCTTGCAGCAGACGAGAAGCACGGGCAGGGAGGACAGGAGCAAACCGTGGGCGCCCATTCAACCGAGCCGCCTGCTGACGACAGAGCGGTCAGCCACCGCACTCCCTTGGGATTCTTCACGCTGTGTTCACGGAGGATCCAAATGTTTGGCTTATCGGACCGCTACCGGGGGGGATATAACGTTACAGGGACTTCACCAGGGTGCTACCGCTAACATCAGGGTGTTGCCACACCTGGGATCTTCGGAAAAGACCCTGTAAGTCTGGAAAATTCAGGTGCAAAATTCAAGGGGACCCAGAAACGTCCCGGCCGCTGTTGCTGTTGCTGTTCCTCCCCAGAGCTCTCTCCGTCAGTCGGAGGATGGCCTGAGCTGCCAACTTTTTGCCATCCCCTCTGGCTATGGCCTGTTGGTGGTATGCCACAGGCACCACCGCCCTCTCGACAGGCACTCCCAGGGCCACGCACCGCTGGAATAGCCGTTCACTCTGCTCCTGCGGGACCAGCTCGTCCCGTTCGGCCTCAAGGATGTACACCGTGGGTGCTGCCACCTTCTCCTGGGCGGCCCGGGCGATCAAGCCAAGATTGCCCCAACTGTCCAGGTGGTTCCGGAGGAATGGCCACAGATACTTGTACGGGAGCCATTTCTGAGGATATAGCGTCTCGAGCATCGCCCTGACCGAGACAAAGGGGGTTTCTAGAAGCAGTCCCTGGATCGGCATGCCTGCCGGCACCCGCCCAGTGGCGGCAAGATTCGTTGCGACCCCTGAACCGATGCTCTGGCCCCAGACCAGTAGGATGGGGACAGTAGTGCCGTCCTTCCCAAACTGATGCTCATGGCGTTCGGCAATCCACCGCACGCCGGCCTCGGCATCGAGCCGGAGCCCAGGTTCCGCGGGCCGACCACGAGACGTCCAATACCCTCTGTAGCTCAGGCACACAAACGTCAACTCCATTGGTGCCAATGCATGTGACTTGCTGTCGCTGACTGCTCGAAGAACCCACGACAAGTCCGGCAGTCGCGGGGGTATCGATGAGGCGTTCCCTAGACGGTTGTCAGTTTCGACTCGCCAGCTCACAATCCTCGTGACAGCCAACCCTGAAAGTAGAGGACGTAGACGTGTGCGGCTGGAGGCTTCTCTCGCTTTGCGGCAGCTGGGCGTCTTGCCCGTGGTAAAGGTACCGTCGTGATGGCCAGTGCAAGCTCGGTGCCGTCCTCGGCGACTGTCTTCTCTTCCGTCCACTGGACACCGCCGCAGAGGCTCGCCCAATCCGCGATCCGCTCACGCCGGGACGACGGTGGTAGCCCGGGCATGTAGATGATTTTGTTCTGAAAGACCACCATCATCATGCATTTCCTGATTGGCCATGTCAAACAAGATTCTCTCCCTGAGGGTTACTTCGGGTTTGACACGGTCTTCTAGACCATCATTTTGAGCCCGGATCGGAGAATTGGAAAGAACGTACCAAATCCACAGACCAACCAGCAGCCCGCCGAAGAGCACCGGCGGCAGGAGGATTGGCGGGATGTGAATGCAACGGCATCCTCGCCCCGTGGGGAAGATGATGGGGTGACGGTTTCTCCACGGTCTGTTGCGCTCGAGACCTAAACAGCGTTGCGTCGGGTCAAAACGGCGAGGGCTGTGGCCTGTATGCAGCGAGCATATCAATTTCAGCGACCGCAATTGAGCTCCCAGAACAGGAAGCCGGCGGCGAGCAATCATCCCAGGCCGGGCGGACACGGGGCCGGTCATTGGGGGGCGACGCGGCGCGGGATGAGGTGGGCTCACTCCGGGCAGAGAAGAGGCAAGATCGTATGGCGAGTCAAAGCTCCGGGAATCTCGCGCTGTGTAGTTAGTCCACCGCCTCGCTCATGCCATCGTCTAGTCAGATGTTTTGTCTGCGCCCCATCGAGGGCCCTCGGGATTTACTGGACGGAAATCCTGCACCCACTTAAGCTTGTGAACGCAGGCTGGGATGATCGAATTGGGCTGGCCTGGTTGGGCGGGAATTCGAGAGAATTGGATGGGTGATCTGATTGTTGTCGTGATGCAATTCGTCGAAGAGTCAAGTGCCGACTTGAAGGGTCCAAGACATGCCACCAGGGCCGAGAGTCGGGCAGATGCGGGGTAGGCGCAGTCGATTGAACAACCAAGGTTGAAGCCGTTCGGTATCGTGAGAAGTTCAAGTGTCGGTTTCGAAACATCCGTCTGTTGTTGGATAATGAGCAGTTAGACAATAGAAACGTTGTATGAGTGATCAAGTTATTAATGAATTTAGTTCCAGAACTTACAGTGCTCTGATGTTGAAGGTCCCACAAAAGGTCTTGGCTGAGCGCATCCCGCAGCTGCTTGGACCCCGTCGATAAGATTACACGATAAGGGAAGCAGGCAGCACCCCTCCTTCGTTCTGGACCTGGAGTATCATCGCAAGCTGGACATGATCCAAAATTCCATCGCTGCAAGCCAGCAAGTGCAACCCCAACCGACAGCTATAAACCTGCCTTAGCCCAGCTACGCGCGGAACTATCCGACCTCACGGCATCGCTCCCGGCCAGCCATCAACAAAGTCGCAACTTTATCCCCAAACGATTACTACAACAAGCAGAGCAACAAACCTGCAGACCTGTTCCCTGTCCTCCATATCCATCACCTCGGACCTCAGCATAACGGACTCCGCCCGCTATGGCCACACCTGTTGAAGAAGGGAGCCGGACTCCAGGCAACCACATTGAACTGGTTGACGACAACCCCTCGCCGCAACACGAGGGCGAGCCCAGCCCCGGTCTTAGGAACAGCAAGGGATGGGATGGGAAACTGCGTGTGTCTAAGAACGCCCTGCTGGCGAACCCAGAGGCCCTGTCAGATCCAGAATACTCAGATGAGGATAACGTCGTTCCAGGCGAGGAGGTTGCAGCGGACGAAAGTAAAACGCAACTAGGGATTAAAGGCACTGGCAGTGGATGCTAACTTCCCTAGACCTCCTTGACGGCGAAGACGAGGACACAGACGAGCTCATCTACACACACGCTCGCATCAAGTCGATCCCGGCCCTTAGGTTAGAGCGCTTCAAGAAAGTAGCACGCATCTGCTTCCGTCAAAATCTCATCCAGGACATCGAGGGCCTGTCCGGCCTCGCCGAGACGCTCAACGACCTCGACCTTTACGACAACCTCATCTCCCACGTGCGCGGCCTCGACGACCTTGTCAATCTCACCTCGCTCGACCTTTCCTTCAACAAAATTAAGCACATCAAACACATCTCCCACCTCACTGAGCTCACGGACCTCTACTTCGTTGCAAACAAAATCTCCCGGATCGACGGGCTGGACGGGCTCACCAAGCTCCGCAACCTCGAACTCGGCTCCAACCGCATCCGTGAGCTCGAGAACCTCGACTCGCTCAAGGCTCTCGAGGAGCTCTGGGTCGCCAAGAACAAGATAACGTCACTGGCCGGCCTCTCCGGGTTGCCCAATCTCCGTCTCTTGTCAATCCAATCCAACCGCATCCGCGACCTCTCGCCCCTGAAGGACGTCCCGCAACTCGAGGAGCTGTACATCTCACACAACGCGCTCGAGTCGCTGGAGGGGCTGGAGAACAGCAAAAAACTCAAGGTCCTAGATATTTCCAACAATAAGATTGCCTCGCTGAAGGGCCTGGGTCCGCTGGCGGATTTGGAGGAGCTCTGGGCGAGCTACAACCAGATCGGCGACTTCAATGAGGTTGAGAAGGAGCTGGCCGACAAGCAAAAGTTGACGACGGTTTACTTTGAGGGGAATCTGCTGCAGCTGAGAGGCCCGGCGGTGTACAGGAACAAGGTGCGGTTGGCGCTGCCGCAGGTGAAGCAGATCGATGCTAGTGAGTTCCCATTTTTGCGGAGTGCCTGAGCTTAAACTGACATGCCGTAGCTTTTGTACGGACCGACTAGGCGGAGAGAGTCCGACTGAGACTTGCCGATCTAATGGCGTTGGATGAGTGAGGGGATCCTGGTGTGGCGTTGTCATGCCCTAGACAGTACAGCGGAGTATAATTATGGAATGAGGAGGACTGATTTGAGGTGGCCATTCGTCGGCACACCCAAGCGGCGTTTTCGGCTGGGAAAGGACGGCAGCGCAAGTAACTCCTTGGGCGTCTTTACGCTCAGGTTGGTAATGGCGTTCCGGAGAAACCGCAATCGAGTCTGTTTACTAGGCATCAGGAATACCTTGGTAACCAAGTAGACCAGCAGCCGATAGATGGATAGTAGAAAAGGCTCGCCGCCATCATATTTATCCAAACCAAAAAAACTCTGATTCCGCTCAATGTATCAACGCACCAGTACATCCTCTACTCATCAAAAACAAAAACGCTGCATCCCACAGATGTTCACATACAGCCACGCCGCTCTCCATCATTCATACAACTGGAACTCACAGTAATCCTCGTCCTCCCCTCCAACCTCGGCCTCGGTATCATCTGCGACCTCTTCCTGCGCCTCCTGATAATCCGCCTCATCATGTGTCTCCTCAGCCTCCGTGTCCACAGCCTTCTCTTCTTCTTGCACCTCCTTCTCCTCCTGGCTATGCTCCTCCTCCACCACCGTCTGGCCCCCTTCCACCTCCAACTTCCCACCCTCAACATCCTCCCATTTACTACCCTCCCTTCCTCCCCGCCTCCTCCTTCACATCAACAGCAGAAGCACCCACAACATCCTCGCTCAAGTACCCCGGCGCTTCCAATACCACGCCCTCCTTTTCATCACCATCATCACCTTGTTGTTCACCCTCACCGTCACCACCACCGGTGACCCAAACCTGCCCCAGCTCCCCCTCAATCTCGGCGTGCCTCGCCTCCCAGGTCTTGACCTGCGCCAGGCGCTCCCGCAGGTCCTGCAGCTCACGCTCGACGTGCATCTTCTCGCGCTCGGTGCCGATGCGTGCGAGTTCCCAGCCGTCGGCGCGATCGCCTAGGCCGAGGACTAGGTTGTGGGTGTGGTATTTTTTGAGAGAGGCGCGGGTTGAGATTGTGATGAGGGCTGTGGTGCGTTAGCATATGTCAAGAAAATAGGGTTAAAATTGGGGTGTGGGGGATAAAGTTGAGGAAGGGGGGAGGGTAACCTACTGATTCCCTTCGACTTGCACGTCTCATACAGCAACCCCTCAACATCGCTCGACACGGCACTAGTACCCTCATCAATAACAGCGTACTTGGGCTCGTGGTACAGCAAACGAGCAATCGCCAACCGCTGCTTCTCACCACCACTCAGCACGTCCTTCCACTCCTTGCGGGTATCCCAACCACCCTCGCGGTCCACCAGATACCCCAACCTCGCATCCTCCAGCACCCGCCGCAAGAAATGCTCATCCTTGCGCTTCTCACGCATATCAACCTCGCCATCCGGATAAATAACCTGGTCGCGCAGTGTGCCAATGCTCAAATACGGCCGCTGCGGCAAGAACATGATCCCATCCTCGCCCGTCATCGGACGGCCAACCAGGCCACGATATGCCGGCCACAGCCCTGCGATAACCCGCGCAATGGCGCTCTTGCCCACACCATTAGGGCCCGAAATAAGCAGGTGCTCGCCCTGGCGCACCTCAAGACTAAGCGACTCGATCATCTCATCACCACCCTTCGGCCAAAGCCCAGGCGCCGCGATGGGAACATTTTCCAGGCGGACCCCATCAAATCCTGGCCAGCGGATGCCGTGCACGTCCGAGAGGGAGTACAGCTCCTTCTCGACGCCGCGGACGTTCTTATAGTCATTAGCATGCACGCGGTGCAGGGTCGAGATGAGGGTGTACACGCGGCTGGTGTGGCCGGCGAGCTCCGACAGGTCCTTGAGCGCGTACATCATGCGGCCGCCTGCGTCGGCGAGAGACAGCATCAGGCGCTTGTTGGTGATGAAGTCCTTCATGCGGGAGCGCTCGCGGCCGTCCTTGTGGGAGGCGGCGGAGCGCTCAGCCTGGCCGGCAAGGCCGCCCCAGGCGGGGAGGAAGACGGGGAGCGAGGAGAGCAGGTAACCGTAGGCGCTCCAGCTGTACTTGACGACGAAGTCTTCGAGCATGTTGTAGCGGATTTTGCGCATGTAGACGTGCTCCATCCAGTCTTTGAGGGACTTCCATTCTTTGTTGAGGAAGGACTTCTCCATTTCGCCGCCGCCATAGAAGGCGATCTCTTCCGCGTTGGCAATCAGGCGCGCGTGCAAGCTGCGGAAGTCGCCTTCCTTTTTGTTTTCAACAGCCTTGAGCTTGCCGAATGGCGGGGATAGCTTCTTGAGGAGACTGGCGGTGAGGAAGTAGTTACCCAGAAGACCCGTGAGAGCCAGCGGGCCAAGAGATCGGTACAGCTGGTAGTTGAAAACGCAAAGGTCGACAAACGGCTTCCCGAGCGACGAGTAAAGGCTCGCGGCGGCCGTGCAGAAGTTGCTGAGATCCTGGGTGATGTACTGATCCGCGGTCGACCCCACGCCGCCGTCCAAATTAGAGAGCTTGTAGTAGACGAGGTCTTTGTTCAGGTACAGGTCGTGGATATACCGGGTCATCCTGGTACGGAAAGCAATCGAGATCTTGGCCTCAAGGAACTTGATCATGGCGTTTGTGTAGGATGCGAAGCTGCCGAGGCCGAGCCACTTGATGAGGCCCCACAGGAACATCTTGCCATTGCCGGCAACGAGATCACGCACGATCTCACCGTCGAGGCGGGCAACGACCAGCGACATGTAGGTACGCAGCATCAGGAACACGCTGTGGGTGACGAGCAAGCCGGCCTCCTTGCTACGGACTCTCGGAACCATGATGCTCATCAAACTGAGAAACTGGTGGAGGAACGCCAGGTTGAGGCCGGGCTTCGTCTGGGGCGACGGCACGTGTCCATCGCCCAAGCCCGACACGCGTGGAGGGTTCAAGAATAATCGGTGGTGTGCCTTGAACGTGGTGTCCTTGGTGTCGCGAATGGTTACCTTGGCCTCCGTGTCCCTGTATGGCACGAAGATGGTGCGGGAGCCGTCCTTGTTGTTCAGCCATGAGTTTGTGCGGCGCAGCTTCCGGGCCTGCTCCCGCTCGGCATGCTGGCGCTTCCATCGGCGTCGGGCACCTTCGCCGGTGAGAACGATGGAGGTAGCGAGGGCGACGGTAGCTAGTAGACGGGCAGTCTTGGAGGTGCCGCGAATCTTGGAGCGTACGAGCTCGGTGTACTTCTCGACGAAGGTGGCGATGGCCTCCTCGGCAGCCGACTGGCGCAGCGTCGATTGGGCGGCCATGGCCGTGTGCGATATCCCGAGGGTCCGGGATCAGGCGCACTATTCCATCAGCGACGGACCGGGCGGCGATGTCGCGTCTTGACCCTTGCGACGTGTCCCTCGGGCTCGAATATCCGTCGTCGACGGTTCGTGTGGAGTCGGGTGTGTCGCGTGAAGCGGCGTCGGTGAGCGTCTGGTCAAGAAGCGCAAACGAGATTGCGCTGTTGATGTAAAAGGAATTGTTTCGATGCTCAGCAGATCCCGAATGCCCACTGTCAAATGCATTCGTTGGCTCCAGACAAAATGACTGGCTCCGTCGTTGTTAGGGGGTTGCTTGGTGTCATGGTCGGCTTGCAATCCGAAAGTTGGACATACGGCCGATGGCATGTGAACGTCCCGCAGCCACAGCACCTGCAACCCGCAAACGTCATCGGCCACACAAGCCACTGGACCTGAGCTTCCCCAGTTAAGAGGCCTGTTTCTGTCCAATCAGCGCCATTTCCCCGCACAATGCAACCAACTGGATCCACTTCTGATATTGCACACTGTGCGTTGATTCTCTTGCCAAATTGAAGTGCCTTGTCCTCTGTCGTGTGGCCCGAGGTCATTGAATTTAATATCGGGCCAGGAGGGATAAAGGACGGTGATATAACTCAATGTTGTAAAACCACTCTCCTGGTTTGGTCTGCAGCTACAAGCTCCCGCTCGAGTCCATATTTTCTGTTTGTTTGTCCCTGGCCCTGAGTCCTGGCTGTGGAATTAAAGCTCTCTGGCAAAATCAGAAGAACCTGAGAAGAAAAAGAAGATAGCGGCGTACATAGCACAAAGAGAAAGCAGAAACCCGAGACGGCAACAAAGAAGGGATTCCCTGGCAGGAGAACCTCTTCGCCCAGAGACTTCAGCCTCACCTCCACTCGCAAAAGACCCGAAACTCGACCCTGTTGTTTCTCTAAATCTATTTCTGGCATTGCACCGACATCGATCCATCTGTTTGGCCCATGACGCCCCGGCTTTCTCGCAACAGGCGTACCAGAAAATGCAAGAGCAGCGGGAAGATGCCGGCGCAATGCCGGCACGGAATGCATGGTTGCGCCAACGGGGAGTTTGTGAAAGGACACAGGACGGGCAAGGAGCTCCGGGGAACGAGGCCGGGCTCGAGGCACAGTCCACGGCATGTCTGGACCCGGCAGTCAGTAACCAGCCTCTCAGCTGGAAGAGGTCTGCTTGAATGCAAGAACTCTTTTTCCAAGCACAATGGGAAAGGTCTCCTCTGCAATGGACGGCGTCGGTGACTGGTTGGGTTGGGAGTGTCCCGGTGATACTGGTCACTGTCCCGGGCGGTAATATGACCAATCAGGAGAGCCGCCTTTGGTTCCTAAGCATCCCCTGCCCATGACTGGAGATGCAGTGCTCTGAACTCTGCAAATGCCATCCACTGGAGATTGCTCTCGCTCAACTGGGGACAGCCTGGGAGCGGCCTGCACCTTGTGGGCCGGTGGAGGTTGTCAGTCTGCAATGTGGGGAGCCCTGGAGATGGTGAGCTCCTGATCAACAGTGAGTTCTGATGAGCTCTGATGATGGGCAATTGGCCGGCTGGAAGAGACTCGTTGGTTGCTGCCACAATCCTTCCAGTAGTGGTTGTTTC
The DNA here is from genome assembly GCA_027946355.1 of Collariella sp. IMI 366227. Classification (NCBI taxonomy): domain Eukaryota; kingdom Fungi; phylum Ascomycota; class Sordariomycetes; order Sordariales; family Chaetomiaceae; genus Collariella; species Collariella sp. IMI 366227. The sequence goes on from JAPEUS010000015.1 coordinate 62,291, forward strand.
ACAAAAAGTCTCCTTGCCAGTTGTCCTTTGAGACTCCGTCCTCTGGTGGTGTTGGAGTCTGCGATGGTGTCAGGTCCAGAGCGGCACCGATGCCCAGCCAGCGCCCTGTTGGCTTGGGCCGCCAGCCCGTCTTGGTGCCACAGCCAGCGGCTCTGGGAGAGAGGGCTCGCTGTTGCTCATCAATCAGCGGTAATGAGATTCCGGGCTAGATTGATGCAAAGAGGGGGGGGTGTGGACGAGTTCACCTCAATGGCTCCGATGAGCGCTGAGGGCGGGAGCAAAGCCAGAGAAACTGGTCAAAATTCAGTTTGTTTGCCAGCAATTCAGAGACGGGAGTGATGCTTCGCAAGAACTCATCTTGGGTGGGCAGCAAACATGCCCGCCACTTGAAGCACCAGAACCAGGCTATTCTGCTGGAGGGCGGCGGGCTGGATGGATTGAGATGCGGGGGTACATTTGCTGTACTTGGCAGAATCTGGTTTGTGATGGGATGTGTTAAAGAGAAGCTGCCTGATTCGTCATTTTCGCCCAAGACACACAGCATGGAGGTAGCCGCTGAGCACGACCCTAACTCTGGGCATCGCGGCTTCCCAGTCGATGGCGTGTCTCTTAATCTCTGATGAGGCAAGCCGCTAATCCACTCTAGGCCCTCCTGCTCCCCGTCTCGTCGCTGTGCCTTGGGCCGTTGCCAGGTCCTTCCCGACCCCATCACCTTTTCAGTCAATCATCTCGCTTGCGCTCTCACGACTCCCTCAGCCGTCGATACGTCCCTCTCTTCCCGTTCTCCATCCCAGAGGTCATCGGCTGGCAATCCGCTTGCCATTCTCCCAACCGGCGGGCTTCTTTCTGGAATCCTGGGATTTCCCTGCCCGTCTTTTCTCTGCCACCACGTTCGCTCGACGCAGACAACACGCACAGCCGTGTGTGTGTGTGTGCTTGGTCCGTCCCTTTCCCGACCGGCCTTGCGCGCCAATTTCCCGCCCTGCACCGCCTGTCGCGCCTTTGGCCAGCCTTTTTTTCGCGACAACATTTTTATTTTCCCTACGAGGACGCGTGCTCGACCTTCAAGACGACGGACAACCCGACACCGACTGTAAAGAGGCGGGTCCGGGACAAAGAGAGAGATTTGGCGGCAACACACCGCTGAGATAGGAGCTGGGCCGCGTTGGGAATTGGAGCTTTGGGATTCATCGAGGTGGGTTGATCCGACACCGCTTCAAGCTCGCTGCCATACATGGAAAGGCATTTTTGGGCAAGCTGTGATGATGGCAATGGCGGCCTTGAAAGCGCAGAGCCTCTGTCGCATGTAGCCCGACGATGCTTGGGCTGCTGTCAGGCTGCCTGAACTTAAATCACAGCGCAAGACGCGCGCCACGGCAGCACTGACCTACAAGCGCTTGTCATGCATTCTTTAAAGTTTCTGGGCTGACATTATTTCGACAGGACCTGAATTCGCTCGCTGACACGACTGGCGCTGCCTTTGCTCGACATAATGGCACGAGGTACCGAGGACAGGCCGCAAGCGGCCGCTGACAGCTCAAGGGAGAACGAAAAGCTTGCATCTGAGGAGGGAGCCACTAAGAAGGGCCGGGGACTGTTGTCTGTGCCGTCAAGGTCATCCTCCCAAAAAGTCCAGCCTTCGCCGACGGCGACGGGATTGAGCGGCGCAACTGCCAGCGACCCGAGAGACAGCATTGGCAGCCGCTCCAAGGAGTCGAGAGGCAGTATGTTACGACCGAAACGCAAGCCCAGCGCATCTAGTGACCGTTTAGGTGCCGGAACAGGACCGACAGCGACACCGGGCAACACAGTACCCAATTCGCCCGCGGCTCCCGCTCCTAAGAAGAAGAAGGGCGGACTACTGGCTCTCTTTGGGTGCTGCGGCGTGCCGGACAGTGCTAATGGCCTCGACACCGAACCGCCGGTCCCCAACCACAAGCTTGAGAAAATCCCCGCCCGGCCAGCGACTGCCAGCCGGAGGACCGCGACTCCGTCGGAGCAGCCCTCGGGAAGTAAGACACAGCTCTCCGAGAAGGAAACCACTCAACAACCACCCACGTCGCAAGCACCAATTAGGAACGAGAAGCGGATCTCGGGCACCAGCACCCAGGACCAGTCCACAGTTGGCGGAGAGCGAGATAACGAGTCCAAGCAGACGACGCTTGTCGGCCCAGGATCGGTCAACTCGGCTGCCGTGGAGTCGCCGCATGCGCAGAGTGTGGACACAGAGATCGTTGAAGAGGTTGCCGCCGAGAGAGATGCAGAGGGCGATGTGGCCATGACGGATGCCGAGACCACGGGGCAGCAGGGAAGCCAATTTGCGACAGGGACCGCGGATGAGCCGCTCCCAAGGCTCCCTCCTCCGCCTCCGGGTCCAGTCCCGGCAGTTCCGAATGCCCCGACCACCACCCTAATCGAAAGCCCTCCCGTCTTCGCCCCTGATCAACCGCAAAGATTCCTCCTGCCTCCACAGGCACCCGAGCATAAGGGCCGGAAGTGCCTGGTTCTCGATTTGGATGAAACACTGGTTCACAGCTCTTTCAAGGTATGCATATCACAGCTGTCTCATAAACTGATGCCGGCCGCTGACCGTCTCAGATCCTCCACCAAGCCGACTTCACAATACCAGTGGAGATTGAGGGTAACTACCATAATGTCTATGTCATCAAGCGGCCAGGGGTGGACCAATTCATGAAGAGAGTCGGCGAGCTCTACGAGGTTGTCGTCTTCACGGCGTCGGTGTCTAAGGTACGTTAAAACCATACCGGGCGGTGATGGACTTAATTGCTAACGCCGTATCAGTATGGCGACCCGCTCCTTGACCAGCTGGACATCCACAAGGTTGTCCACCACCGGCTGTTCAGAGAGAGTTGCTACAACCACCAGGGCAACTATGTCAAGGATCTGTCTCAGGTTGGCCGCGACCTCAAGGACACCATCATCATCGACAACTCGCCGACCTCGTACATCTTCCATCCGCAACACGCCGTTCCCATCAGCAGCTGGTTCTCGGACGCTCACGACAACGAGCTGCTTGATCTTATTCCAGTCCTCGAGGACCTTGCTGGCCCCGACTGTACGGGACGTCAGCCTGGTCCTGGACGTCACTCTTTAACATTTCCTATCGTCTTTGACTCGATTCAATTCGCTCCACACCACCACTCTCCGCTCCGCCCCAACAGAGCGAGACGCCTTCGGTCGATCCTCCAGCCCCGAATTGTGGTTGCGCCATTCTTCTTACCCAAGGTTCCGGCCTGGGAACTCCATGGACAGCCCTCTGCTATGAAGCTTCCATTACCTGGAACGGGAAGTGGAGGGCTCAAGCGGAGCTATGGGGGGTGGGGGGGTTACTTCCTTCTACCCTTTCTTAATTTGTGACATCCCAGGGGGCTCAAAAAAGGGAAGGGTAGAAGCAGGGACGGGCTCAGTTTGAAACTAAAAACATCATCAGGCAGCGTTTTGGGAGTTTGGTATAGTTCGGGAGACGGTTCTGCCCTTTTCTTTTCTTCTTCCTTTTCTTCACCTGAGCGGCAGCAGCGGGCTGGGAGGCAGGGCTGGATCGTTGGAGGAAGTCAGCATTGTCAGATATCAACCGCCCTTTTTTTTGCTCTTCTTGTTTTCATATGTCAGCAACTCGGAGAGATCTTAACCATAGCTCAACCGAGTTTTTCCTTCGCAGGTTACATCTGCCCCTACCAGACCGCTTCACCATCATACCCCTTCTTCGATAGCACATACCCCATACCCCTTGACGGGCGCCGTCTGTATTCCTCTGCTCTTTCCCAACCTATTTCCCTTTGTCAGCTAACTTTTTTTTTTTTTTCTCTCTCATTACTCCCAACACACATAACCATCACCTTAGTTTTTGGCGTACCCTCGGTTGCACTGGTATAACATTCGCATTCACATTCACATTCTCACTTGTCTGTTTGATTGACACCATTTGACATTATTACACCCCATGTACATTGACACCCTGCATCATTTGTGAGACTCAGCAACAGTAACGCGGTGATTTGGTTCTTTTCTTAGAGGACGCCTTTTGGTTTTCAGTACTAGGAGCATGGGGAGGACAGAGAGAAGAGGAGCTTTGAGAGCAAGCCAACGGTTGGATACTAGGCGATGGCTGAGCAGCTTGGGTTGGGATGGAGTGAGTGGAGGGATTAATACGCAAGGAATGGTTACAAATCGTGAATTGAGCGGTGTCTTCAATTTGAGTTCGCCGTTGCATTTGGGACTGAACCTAGGGTCTTGCATTTTCCCCGGAAACACGATGTTCATCGAACTGCGTCTGAAATCAGCCTGGGAGGATGTTCATTACCATATTCCTTTCACATATTTGACTCATGACCAGTAATTCATTCCTGCCCTTCTTCCTGTCAACCAAACACCACACCTCAAACCTAATATTGTCAACTGAAGATTGAGGCTGACACTTAAAAAGGGGCAGGGGCTTCTTGAACAACTCCCTCTTGGCAGCACGTGCAGGCTTAAATTCTGACCCACCCAGTGTGACGGCCAAAACAAAATTACAGTTCGTGAGCTCCAATTGGAGTTCGACCCTGGAAGCTGAGGGAGCTGGGCTGTGACTTCGTGGCCTCAATTGGAGAGCACGGACCGCCTGCCGACAATTAGGGGCGCCGTCAATCAACTTGCGATCCAGCTTCAACACGTCGCCCAAACCAAACCCACACACCACGCGACACCGACTTCCATCAACCGCTTCTTTTTGACATTGCCCACTCGCTTTCTCTCGCCCTCTTCGGCAGCTTCAGTTTGTTTCGCTTTCTCTACCACACTTCTAATCTTCACAATGGTATGTTGTTCCTGTCAACTCCCGTCGATGCAATCCAAATCCAAGGCGCGCGACAACAAGTCGACGACCTTTCTATCACCACCCACACATTCCCGTTTTCTTCTCGGCAACATCAACCTAACTAACAATTCAATCTCCAGTCCTCCCCTCGCGCCACAACCCCTCCCACCACCTCCAACCCCACGGCCACCACCTCCTCCTCGCGCCCCCTCTCCCGCCCCCGCCCGGTGGCGCACGCACCGCGATCCGCCGCCGCGCGGCCGCCGACCAGAAGGAGAAGATTGCGAATGCGCGGCCCAACAGCACACGCGCCGCTGGCGCGGGCGGTTCCAGCTCGACTATGCTGCGCTTGTATACCGATGAGAGCCCGGGGCTGAAGGTCGATCCTGTCGTGGTGTTGGTGTTGAGTTTGGTGTTTATTTTTAGTGTGGTTGCGCTGCATAGTGAGTATCACCCTGCTTGTCTTTAATTGAACTTGTTTTGTGGGTTTTGATGGGGGTTGGGGAGGAGGTGTGATGAGGATGCGGAAGGACTACGGAGGCGGGAGGGAGTTCTGGACGTGTGATGAGAGTAGCTGCTGACATAGTGTGATAGTCATTGCCAAGATCACTCGCCGCTTCTCGAGCTAGATGGCGTGAGGGAGGAAGCAATGGTTTTGGAGGAGAAGGGGAGCTTGAGAACAGCAGAAGTCTACGAACGGACGTCAAGAAGCGCGGCTGTGGACTGGTCAAGCAAACAAGCGAGCGAGAGTGGGATGCGAGAGTCAGCCAGCTTTGTCTCGCTATGGCATGGCTGTGTCTCATGTCGAGAGATGGGGGTCGTCATTTCAGGGTGTTGGGGTTAGATACCTAGGGAAACAAGCAAGCTGGGGATACAACAAAAGACTCAGACATGGGGTGGTGTCCGTGCCTGGCTGACGAGGCCTGGCGGTGGACAGTTCCTTTTGATGAAGTTGTTGTACGATACTATTTAATGGGGCGAGTTGGGAATGCGAGGTTGTTTTCGTGGCAGACTGAGGTCGAGGTGTTGAGTGTGTGATGCGCGGTTCTTGGCCTGGAGGGTTTGTGGACAGTGTTTAGGCTTAAGAGTCTGCTGGTGGGTGAAATACATCCGTCTTCGAGAGCTTCCCTGCCGTTTGCCGACAGACTGACTGTACTGACTTCCCCCTGAACCGTTTGCGATACCCCGAGTTCCTGCTTTTCGGGGGAAAATATTAGCCACGGTTATTCTCTCCAGCATCCCCTTGATTAGCAAAAAGATGATAGATTTTGGCTTGGTACACAAGGAGCAACGTTGTATACCGAGGGATCCGGTTCCCACGCTTCCCGTGACACAGTTCGATTCATTGTGTGTCCCCCATAATGGTACTCTTTGAGAGCATGCGGTATATACCTGCCTGACAAAATGGCGCAAGCCTGACTTAGCTGTGGGAGGGGATATACACTGTTTTGATTCTCCCATACAGCTTCAACTTGGCTTGAATGGATTACGACTGTTAAACTAGACGGTGGGCCATGTCCGGATGCAGAGTACCACAGTCTGTCCTGATCTCGCAACATGGAGGGCAGTAACGCAGCCTCCCTCCTAGGGTGTCTTCCTGGGAAGTGCCGGCAGCCATGTTTACGGCAATGGATCATGGTTGACTATTCTAGCACGGGGAAATGGTATCAAAGAAGAATGTAAACATTTACAAGATTGCTCCGCCAGGCCCATTCCGGGACCTGAATTGAGACACTGTTTCAGCTTGCCCGCCCGCTGTCAGCCTTGTGTTATGTCACAGAAGGGAGGCTTGATCCGAAAAGGATGTACGATATATGCATGTCACCTGGACGCAGGGGGACATGGTAGGGCTGACGGGTAGTCAAAGGATGGGGATCTTGCTGTTGTAATAGAGAAGATGGGAAGGTTACAAGGGAAACTTTCATGGTGTTGAGATTGCGTAGAACGGAGTCTGCAATCCCGAAAGCGATATCTCAATGTTACCACCCATGCTCGACCTGCGTGGGAATGCAGTCATGTGTCTTGGCCGAGCCAGTTGTACCTCCATCAAGCATTTTCTGGCAACACAAGATCGAGGTTCTCCGGCCGGCGAGTTTCTCGGCCTGTGGAACCACCCAACCCAGGAAAAATGCATGTTTATGGTGAGTGGGCAAGGCAGAGAACCTGATCATAAATTACCCGGATGCCAGATTTGGATTCTTCCAGAACGGTTCCATGCTGCCGGGCGCGGGGACGGTGGTGCCGTGGAGGGTTGGTTGGAAGGGAGGGGACGTGCAGAGACTGAAGCGTTCTGTTGAGCATCAAAACCTGTGTGCATCACTTGAGCACCTGCTCTCCTGGGACAATACTCGACGTTTCCGCACACCGAAGAGTTGGGCCACGGGTAGGGCTGGTGTGCGAGTTTCGTCATCAGACAGCAGGGATGGGCTGGGTGGTCCGAACAGAGCGGACAAATGGCCGCCCGCTGGGGGGGGTTGTCGTCGTCGATCAGATTTCGCTCGACGCCATTCGCCGGGCGTGGATTGCCGTATCGAGGACTGCGACTGTTGCGTCTGGCCACTGGGGAGCAGACATGGGCCGCGCAGGGCGGCCATGCAGGCAAGCTCAGGAGCTGCGCGTCCCACTGGTTCGGCGGTTCCAGGGTGCCATAAGGTGCATGCGACCATCCCACAGGAGGCAGGCGGGCAGATCTTCAGCGGCGTGGCTTTCCTGGCGCTTGGTTCGCGATGCATTCCTTCGGCCAGCGCGGCCCTGCGTCACGGCGTAACGGTGCAGCTGAGCGATTGGTTCTTGTGGTGAGAAGTGGCGGAGGTTCCATGCGGGCATGTGGTCCTGTAAAACAGGAGTCCTGTCCAGAAAGAAGTGGTTGAGAGTCGAGAGTTGATGAGGGAAGTTGAAAATGCAAATGGATGCTGGTGGATGAGAATAAGGTACATTACGGAAGGACTGTGTATTGGACTGTAACATACAGCTCGGCTGGTGGGATCATCATCCGCTGTGGAGCACGGGTCAAGCGAAACTCCACGGGCGGTCTTGGAGTCTACCCCACAATTCAACGCTTCCACGTTTGCGGGTTCCGGTTTGTTTGTCATCACAGCGCGGCCATCCCAGGTCATTCTGTGGAAGAAGTGGCCGAATGCCAGCCTTGACGCTGACGTAAGAACTTGTGCGACTGGCACTGGCGCTTGCGGAAGACTCGAGATCGCAACCATGTGGTCGGGCATGTAACCTTGGCCCACGGCAAGACCACCTCGGACGGGAACGGGCAGGGTCCAGCGACAGGCAAGCCGCGCTCTGTGTGTTAAAGAGATCGGTCGTCCAGCATGAGAGCCGCCACAAAGCTTGGGTTGTCTTAGTCTCAGGTTGACTCCTGGGACGGCTCGACGATATCCAATGACGACAATGTTCGGTTCTGTTGAAATACTCCCGCATGCACCTCGGTCCGGAAAGGCCAGATCTGGCAGGACACTGCTGCAGAGTGCGTCTGCGGCGCTTGAGTCTCGCCGGGTTGGCCAGGACCCAAGGTGTCCCTCGGCTCCCTCCAGTACGTCCTAAATAGCCTGTCCTCCCTGGTACAGAAATGTAGGCAACCTTGAATTCTCAGCTGAGGTTGTGTCCAGTGTGGCACAGGCCGAGGCTGAGGCCGTCAGTACACAGTAAGCCAAAGGAAGTCAGTCTTCAGGCGGTGTGCCGAGTTCATGCCCTCAAACAAAGAAAGAGGAGAACCTAGTCCTGCCAAGCTGCCCTGGTGTTGTTTTGAGAAAGGCGCGGACTGCAATCGAGATGCAGCACGATGCAGCAGACTGCGCTTGATCCAACTGCTCACCATGGAAATGGAGGAAAGGGACGCGGACTGGTGGGAGATTGGTGGGGTTGTTCTCCAGGCTCCACACCCCACCAGGGGAGGATTCTGGAAACGAGCCGGTTTCCAAACTCTCCAATCCAAAATTACCATGTAAAGTACAGGAATCTGCCCCTTGGCCCCGTTGACCCCAGCCGACCTGCATGCCTCCTGTGGGATGGGGGGATGTGGATGCTGCCCTTCCGACATCTCTCTTGGTTGCTTTCCAGGTTGCTACTCTGGGACTGCAGTCGAGTGTCTCCTGCTCGATCTCTTGCACAGCCTTGGTGTTTTGTCTAATTTTGGCCCTGCTGTTTGCTCCTGTCACAGCATTCTGTCCTTTGCGTCGGCATCTTTTTGGCCAAGCAAAAACATCGATACCTGCCCCTGTAACGATCGCTCGAACTCGACATCGGTGCGCTTGAGCCCGAATCCACGACCACTGTCGGTCGACCCACGCATGTCGCGAACCACCGCGCTGAGACCTCGAGTGAATTTCACAACCTGAATTGTTCCGCCGCGATCGTGCGCGCACATTCGAATATCCAGCTCGAACAATACTCCACGGATCCCCTTGGCATCTGCTGTCGCACTCACCGATTCCCTTCCCACTTTCCGGATGCTTGCCGACGGACTGTTCGACCTCTCCTCGACCCCCTCAGACCGACCCTCCTCGACCCTCCTGCTCGCCCCGACAACGACCGCCCCGGCCTGTCGCGTGGCGCGCGCCGCGCCCGGTCTTCTCGGCGCTCATCATGGCGGGGTTCTTCCAGAAGCTCAAGGGATCTGTAAGTTGGGATAATGTCTTGAACTACCAGCGCACCAGGTCACCGCGGCACGACGCCTCTCGAAGCTCGCCTTGTCCTTCTGTCACCTTCGACTGCGTGGAACCTTGCAGCCAGGCTAACACACACGCTCAGGGCATCTCAAGGGCCGATAGCACTGCATCCGCAAGAAGCAAAAAGGACGAGCCGCCACTAGACCTAACACCAGTTGAAAAGCTGTTGCACAATGCGGGCCCTGTGCGGGAAGACGGCAGCGACAAGTTCTTTGGGCTTGAGAATGTAAGGATGGCCCGGGAAGCTGCCGCCCAATTTACAGACAGCTAACATCTGTTCCTTTGTCAGTTTGGAAATACATGGTAGGTGTCAACACACAACATAACCCCCTTATTCCTCGGACCGCACCGCATGCTGATACAGCATCGCAGCTACTGCAATTCCATTGTGCAAGCACTCTACCATTCCGAGCACTTCCGAGAGAATGTCATCAATTACCCGACACCACCCCCTGGGGACGAAGCGAACGTTGCCCTGACCAAGGTCAATGTCACAATACGGCCACCGCCACAGCTGCCGAATGGGACCGCTCCCAGCACGACCAACAAGGGCCGACACCCCATAACTGGAGTGCCAATGAACCAGGGCGTGGCACCGATACGGCCCGAGGACAGGCCCGATGCTCCAGAATACAAGAAGAAGCAGGCCATGATCAAGGGCCCAGTACTTGAACTGGCGCATGATAGTGTGGAGCCCTACGGCATGGAAGAGTGCACCTTTACCGGCCTCAAGGACATCTTCACTGCCCTTATTGAGAACCAATCCCGGACAGGAGTCCTCAGCCCACAAAGGTTTCTTGACATTTTCAAGCGCAATAATGAGATGTTCCGCAACTCAATGCACCAGGACGCTCACGAGTTCTACGGCATTGTCCTCAACGATGTAATAGCAAACGTGGAAGCCAACGGCAGGCGAATGCAGGAGCTGGCAGAGAGCAAAAGCAACGGCGGGCAGACCGAGACGGCATTGGCAAAGACCGAGGCCATGTTCGGCGGCAGGGCATCGGGCACCGGTTGGGTACACGACATATTTGAGGGCGTGCTAACTTCAGAAACAAGGTGCTTGACATGCGAGACGGCATCCCAACGAGATGAGACGTTCCTTGATTTGTCCATCGACCTGGAAGAGCACTCGTCCGTGACCTCGTGTCTGCAGCAGTTCTCGGCGGAGGAGATGCTGTGCGAGAGGAACAAGTTCCACTGCGATCACTGTGGCGGGCTGCAGGAGGCCGAGAAGCGCATGAAGGTTAAGAAGCTGCCCAAAGTTCTGGCCCTCCACTTAAAGCGCTTCAAGTACACCGAGGATTACAGCCGCTTGCAGAAGCTCTTCCACCGCGTCGTATACCCCTACCACCTGCGCTTGTTCAACACCACCGACGATGCCGAGGACCCCGACCGCATGTATGAGCTGTATGCCGTGGTTGTGCACATCGGAGGGAATGCGTACCACGGGCATTACGTCGCCGTCATCAAGACGAAAGACCGTGGCTGGCTGCTCTTCGATGATGAGATGGTGGAGCCCGTGGACAAGAACTTTGTCAGGAACTTTTTTGGGGACAAGCCTGGGATGGCCTGTGCCTATGTGCTGTTTTACCAGGAGACGACGTTTGAGAAGGTTCGGGAAGAGATGGATGCCGAGGGTGTGGACCAGGTGAAGCTGGCGAACCAGACGGCGGATCTTGCGACGACCACCGAGCTGTCGAACGGGGCGAGCCCGGCTCTGCTCGCGAAGCTCAACACTCAGCCCCTACCTGTGGTTGATGAGAACGACACACTGGTTTCTCTGGACAAGACCAAGTCAGCGCCAACAGAACTGGACATTATCAGCCCGATCGACCAACTGCCGCCGCCACTCTCTCATACCGAAGCACATCCCCTCGTTGCAGCACCGCCTCCCCCACCAAATGTCATGACGAAGACAGACGTAGCTGCAACCGTACCCCCAAAGACGAAGGACGAACTCGCCCGCGAAAAGAAGGAGGCAAAAGCCCGGGAGAAGGCCGAGGAAAAGGCCCGGAAGGCTGCGGAGAAGGAACAGTCACGCATCGCAGCAAAGGAGCGCTACGAGACGATCCAAAGGTCTCGCGAGACAGCCCGCCTCGAACGCGAGCAATACCAACTAGCCATCCAAGAGAGCAAGCAAATGGCAGCCGAGGAAGAAAAGCGTAAGAAGGAATCAACAGCCTCCTCCTCCGCCGTAGTCGACACTCCGGCCTCCTCCTCCGACGGTCACGACGACCCCCACCACCAACACAACTGGAACGGCTTCCTCAACCGCGCCGGCCGCACCTCCAAGTCCATGACCCGCAAGAGCTTCGCCTTCCTGCACCTCGGCGGCCACCACCACAGCAAAGACGACGACACCAAAACCGAGCGCAGCGAAGCCAGCGCCGGTGCCGGCGGCAGCAGCGACAGGGGCGGATCAAGCCACTCTGCCTCTGCCACTGCACCGCTCTCCTCTTCCACCCCGGCCGCAACCGCAACCACCACCACCACAACTACCACCCTCCCACCCGGCACTGAAAACGGCTACCCCCTCATCCCCACACCCCAACCCAAAACGGGATCAAGCACCACCACCACCATCTTTTCGGCCTTTCAACCCGGCGCGCGGAGACAGCGCCGCCGAGGGGGAATGGGTTGGAGCAGCAGAAGCATGATAGTAATCATAATAGTAGTAGTAAGGAGAAGGAAAGGGAGAAGGAGAAGGAGAAGGAAAGGGAGAAGGAGAAGGAGGGGAAGGAAGGGGAAGACACCACTGAAGGAGAGGTTGAGTTTTGCGCTGGGGAGGAAGAAGAGTCGGTTTGGGTTGCAGGGTCGCCGTCGCTTTCTTAGTGGGGTTGACGGTGGTAAAAGAAGTGAGGTGGGGAGGGTGGTGGGGGGCGGGAGGGGAGGAGGGCAGTTGAGGTTGGATTGCAGGGAGAGCAGGGGGTAAGGTTTATGTGAGGGAAGGAGTGACAGATTTGAGGGAGGAGGAATGTATATGTGGTTCGTTTATTTGCCCGGCCAAAGGACTTTCTGGCTCTGAATACGGGGAGGATATATCCCGGCTGATTGAGGGAGTAAGTAGGTTGGGGGTCGTTTCTGTTCTTGTTTGCATAGCTTGTTGTTGGACTAGCCTGTGCTCTCTATCGAGCGTTGGGAAAGTTGGATGTAGTTAACCGTGTTGGATGTATAAAAAGCGTGCACGGTCATTTTGGGATTTCTTGGGTCTTCCCCTTAAGGACTGTGGGAGGAAGGACTGAACAACACGAAGACTTCTTTTGGGTGGCGTATGAACTGGGAGCGGTTCTTGATGGTGTCATATGTTAGGCACCGCGTTGGTGGTGGAGCGGGACATCTAGTCTTCTGTTGTATGACCAGGACTGTGTTGGATTACTATGTAATGTCCGCCGGAGCTTTCGTCTGATGGAAATAATTTGCGGGAGGGTGGAAGGGTTGGGTACCTCAGTGTATGAACGATAGGGATGACAAGCGGTCAGTAAGGGCCCTTTTGAAACATCATACCTCTTCAAACATGGCACGCAACTTTCACCGTAGCGCGCCAACCAAAATATTCCCACCCAAACGCCAGCAATGTAAACCGCTGCCCCTATACCACATTACATGACCATCATGCTACTCCGCCATCTGACTCAACAGACTCGCCTGCTGCCCTGTTCTCGTCAACCCAGACACCATACCCAACATCATCCGCCCTCCATCTTTCTTTTAGCCCAGCACAAACTCATACACTATGATTAACGTGTTGATGATAATTAGGGGTACTAGAACCGCACCGGTCAGCGTGGGCTCGCGGCCCGAGGCTAGATAGTCCAATGCTTACCCCTCATGACCGTCCGAACACTCGAAATCAGCTGCACTATTTTGTATTTGACGCTCGTGTCGACTTCTTGCCCAAAGGCGCGCTGGTATGTCGCGGGGGCGAGACCAACTGTTACGTGTCAGCTCAATCCTGGCTTGCTGCCCTGATTCCCTGTTCCGTTTCCATTGTTGTCTAAGTAAACCTCGGGTCGAGAAATAATGGGATTGGTGGCAACTCGAAAGGGAGAGGGTCCGTCTGGCGCATCATAGGGGGCAAACGTACCGCGCGCGAGGAAGCGGTCCTCGGAGGGTATGCAGGCAGCGTTGAGAAGGAGGACAGTGACTGGGCGCGTTAGCGTATGTGACAGCCAGAGGCGAGTTCAGACGAGGCATACTGTAAAGAAGCTTCCCGAGGATGGACATCTTGACGGAGGTTGCCCAGTGGGTTGGATGCTTGAGCAAAGGTGGTGCTCTGGCCTGTTGGCCTTGTTTCCTGATTTGTGCGCTGGGCGCGTTTCCCCCCGCTCTCAGTTTTCGACTCTCGTGTTCTGTGTTAATCGGTTTCCGCCGCAGTTCGGTCGGTCGTGGTAGGTGGTCGTAATGCGCCGTGTCTGGAGGGCGTAGCAGTTGGCCTCAGATTCCCAGGCTCGATGTTGAAAGCTGTCCAGGTACGTACATGTGCAATGACGAATCAGAGGAATTGTGGCTGAGCCAGGGCATCGTGGCGGCTGTGGCTGGCACCCCTCTCAGCAGCCCAGACCCTAACCCTTGTTCTTCAATGTCGTTTTAAATTCTTCAGACACAAGAGACAGCCATCCAACCCATCGCGACCGCATCCGTTTTGACATTTAGGAGCCGATGATCACTTTTGCTTGGAAATAGATTTTTACAAGGGCTTCTACCCAAAGAACTTAAAATCTCGGGAAGCTCGGGAATGCAAATGTCCAGGCGCTCCTGAATGAACCCCTGAGAAGTTGAGCAACAAGGCTGATGAAGCCTGGCTTCAGAACAAGTTGAGCGGCTGAGAGTCTCATTGAGCTTATTGACGTTGTCCAAAATCATTGGGATGTCTCACATTCCCAAGTTCGGAGTGAAGCGCCCCGGGAAAACTTCGAGTAGACGAAAGATGCATGAACTCGACCTGTCGCATAAGACAATAGCGACTACCCAGAGCATGCTCATCTTGTAGCAAGTTTGTTCATGCGACTTCATTCTCAGAATAGTCTTGGCACGAGTTGCTCAGCAACACGCCCAGAGCGAGCAGCCGTCAAGGTTCTCAGACTGCTGGCAAGCCGCTGGCAGCGATCTTCAGCGGCTCAACCTTGACAACCCACTCTTCCCGGAGTTGAGTGTTCGGCATCAATGATCAACCTCAACCCCAAATTAAAACAGCAGATCAGCAACAAAAGCCTATTTCGAAGAGTTTCAAACAGTTCAGCATCAATCCGTTGTGCAGAACCTTGAGATGCAACGAGACGGACGCCAACCCAGACCCCGCTTTCAGTCTGGATTTGCCAAAGTCTTCTTCACCACCCAACTACTTTTACCTCACTCCCGTCAACAACAGCGTCGCCCACGCAATGTCCAGGGACCAGCCGCTCACCATCGGCCTGGTTCCGTCACTCCATGGTGGCTCCCACGACACAAGACATGGAGGAACTCCGGCGAAATGGGGGAACCCACTGTGGATATCCAGTCGTTTTCTTGGAGATTCTAATTAACCGGCCCCTGTGGTTGGCGCGGGTCTTTAACAGGCTAAAATGGCGGGCATGGCTGGAATCCGGGTCAAATCGACTCGAGAAGCATCAAGCAGAGGAAAGTCACCGTCTCGTCCGGAGAACCTCCCTTGATTCCACCGCCATCGCCCAGGTGACCATCTGAGGTTTCGGACACTTATGGCCGACAGCCGCCTCAGGCGCACCACGAGCGCCTCTCTCCGGTCGCGAGCCGGGAGATGGTTGCTGTTTTGCAAATCACATGGTGGACGGACGGGTTGTCACGACTTGGTGTCTCCCAGGCTGAAACCTAAGAGCACTTCTGCCGCTGCTTGCATGAGGCTAATGGCAGCCGACTCAGAGAGTCCACATGTGCTCCAACAGACTGAAAGATAGCCGTTTAACCCGCGCAAATGGGCAGCCTTCGGACGGATCCACTGCCTTGGCCCAGTCCTTGCGACCAGCAGCAGGTACCGATTATCCATGCCAATCAGTGGCCAGCGTTCGGAGCAGCCGCCGGCCAGGACATCGCGAGCCTCACCAGAGGCGCGGCAGAAACACGCGGTTCCCCCCCCCAGCAATCGGGCTCCAAGAGCGTGGTCTGGCGGACCTTCGTGTGCCGCTGCCCCCGAGGGGGACCCTGCTCGTCCAGACCCCCAGCCTGGGGCTCCCGCGCCCGTATGACGATGGAGCGGGTCTGGATGGGGGAGGGGGAGGGGTACTTGTGCCTGAGTTGCTCGAGAGACCACCGCATCCGGGACGGAATGACCCTGTTCGGCGGCACTCATCAGAATCAAGCGCGCGACTCGGCGGAGAGCGCCTGGAACCATTCGTGGACTGGTGGCACCTGGATGGAGAGGGGCAGCCGGTATAAGTACCACGGCCGTCCCTCGACCCTCTCCTCGCCGCCCGGCTGATCTCTCCCCGAACTCTATCCCATTTCCTCACTTCTTTCTTTCTCCCCTCGCGGACCTGCTCTCTCTGTGAGTTTCCCGCAGCCTTGACTTGCGCCTCCTCCCCAACTCTCGCCTCCAGTCTCCTTCTGTCGGCCGGCTACTGACGCGCTTCACACAGTCGCATCCCTTTCCCAAGATACCCAACAAATCAGACACAATGCCGGTTCCCGCGATCAAGCTCAGCAGCGGCCATGAGATGCCCCAGGTGGGCTTCGGCCTCTGGAAGGTCGACAACGCCGTCTGCGCCGACGTCGTCTACAATGCCATCAAGACCGGTTACCGCCTCCTGGATGGTGCTGCCGGTAAGTCGAACTTGCTGCCCAACTTTCCAACTTTCGACGTTCCATTCCGCATAAAACACCGGGCCGCCTGGCGTGGGCTATGACATCGTGTTGCGCTTGGCTCGACGTGGACAGACAGGGAAGGGCAATTGGGAAAAAAAACTCCCTACCCCGCCCCCTCACTGTCTGCTCCACCCCCTGCGCGCATGATGGAGGGGTTCAATTCATCCGGACCCCTGTCGCCTGTCAGGTCACGATGCGCGCGCCAGGAGAACGCGGGATGGTGGATCGCGGCGGTGGAACTTCTCGAAAGTACCTGAGTACAACAGCGGCTGACAGTAACGTGACCAGACTACGGCAACGAGGTCGAGTGCGGCAAGGGCGTGGCCCGCGCCATCGCCGAGGGCATCGTGAAGCGCGAGGAGCTCTTCATCGTCTCCAAGCTCTGGAACACCTTCCACGACGGCGAGCGCGTCCAGCCCATCGTCAAGAAGCAGCTCGCCGACTGGGGCATCGACTACTTCGACCTCTACCTCATCCACTTCCCCGTCGCCCTCGAGTACGTCGACCCCTCGGTCCGCTACCCTCCTGGCTGGCACTATGAGGGCGACGAGATCCGCCCCAGCAAGGCCACCATCCAGGAGACCTGGACCGCCATGGAGTCCCTCGTCGACAGCGGCCTCGCCAAGAGCATTGGTGTCTCCAACTTCCAGGCCCAGTTGATCTACGACCTCCTCCGCTACGCCAGGATCCGCCCGGCCACCCTCCAGATCGAGCACCACCCCTACCTCGTCCAGCAGGAGCTGCTCAACCTCGCCAAGCGGGAGGGCATCGCCGTCACCGCCTACAGCTCCTTCGGCCCCGCCTCCTTCATGGAGTTTAACATGCAGCACGCCGCCAAGCTCACTCCCCCTCATTGAGGACGAGACCATCAAGAGCATCGCCGCCAAGTACAACCGCCCTGCCTCGCAGGTCCTGCTCCGCTGGGCCACCCAGCGCGGCCTGGCCATCATCCCCAAGAGCACCCGCGTCCACATCATGGAGTCCAACATCCAGAGCGTCGACTTCGACCTTTCCGAGGAGGACATCAAGACCATCAGCTCCTTCGACCGCAACATCCGCTTTAACCAGCCCTCCAACGTATGTTCTTGCTCCTATGAAGTCCTTGATCAGCATGCTAACTCTTCCGACCAGTACTTCCCCACTGAGCTCCTCTGGATCTTCGGTTAAATGCCAATTGACATTTAAATTACGGGGGGGCCGGCGTAATCCCGCCCTGGCCTCACGGCCAAACGTTGAGCAGCCTGGACAGCCTCCAGGTCTGTTCTCCACCGATAGCCCTCACCCACTAGTAATCAATGAGGGCGGCCAGCGGGAATTACCCTCCTGCTGGCCTTATCACGACTGGAATGACAATCAAGTATGCCGCTTGCTTGGCGACAAGAATCTTCACGCAGATATCCGAAGATCTGGGCCCGGCATGGAGGTTGGATATGGCATAGCATGCTTGTGTGGACGTGATACATAGAGTGTACCGAATGGAATATTTTCTCGTTAATAAGCTGCCTGAACAAATTGTGAAGAGTTGAATATGATATGCCGATAAATCAGAATCCAGCTGGACTAATCTACTTATGATAGATAAGGTATTCAATCCTTCTTGCTTGGTTCCTTCTGCGTCACCTTGAGCATCATCCACTTCGAAGCCCTGTCCGAAGCCCAAGCTGGCCCATCGACGCAAAGATATCAAATTGACGAGAGAAAATGATGCCTCATTCCACTAAGAGACAGGCTGGGTAGTAGGAGGGCTTCGCTGCTTTATTTCGCAATAATACGATGTAGGCAATTTGCAACTTGATGATGATACATCTCAGTGTTAGGAGTCTAAGAATACTCTGCCCCTAGCAAGGCCACCCCAAAAAATTGCATACCCCATCCCATGTAAAGTAGGGTCAACAGCGCCAAATCCCACAATGAGAACAGGATCGGAAAGATGCTGCATCTCGCGAGCAAGTACTTCGTGCACATGCAGACATCGAAACCCCCTTCCCGCCAAAAAAAAAAAAACACACTGATATTCAATCAACCCGTGCTCCAAAAAGCCCCCGTTGCATCCATCCAGTATCCAGGCCAACTTATTATCCTATCCCCAACCCAACAAAACCCGAGATACAAAAACCCCAGCTCCGGTCATTATCCAAACCCGCGCCCATTCGAAAACGCCGACTCCAAAAGCCACCGCCTGCTCGCTGCCATGAAAACAAGACCAAGAAAGAAGAAAGAAACCAAAACTTCAATCGCGGTCAACGGAAAGCACGAGAAACCCCAGCCCACCAACCACCCAAACCAAAGCGCAACAACAAGGGCCTTCCAACCTTTACCGTCCCTTTATGCCGCCGCGCTCCAACAGTGTCCCCCTTCCCTTAATAATGTGTGTGTGTTGGGGTATATAGTCAAAAACGACTTAGAACGTTTCAACCATCAAGCGCCCTCCCCTCCAAAAAGTCGTAAGAAAACCCACCCTTCAAAAGTCGCCACCGACGACGAATCCGGCGTATCCCCATCCCCCACCCTCCACCGACGCCGCCTCCTCTTCTTCTTCAACCTCCTCAACCACAAACCCCCACCATCAACTCCCCAGTTACCTCCTCCCCACCCCCATTAACAACACCCAAAACCTCCCTTTGCCCATCAGCGGGCCATAGCGCGCCTGGTAGCGCCCCAGCAGCGCAAGCTGCTCGGTGAGCGTGTTGAGCACCGAGGCCATGGGTGCGCGCAGGTCGTTGAGCTGGCGGATGGGGTCGCCGGAGAGGACGAGGTGGCGAATGGAGAGGGTATTGATGCACGTCTGTTGGGGGGTTGTTAGTATTGTCTTGGGATAAATAGGTGGGGATAGTGGGGGACATACCTCAATCCTGCTAACCTGATGCTCCATAAAGTTAATCAAAAACCTCTCCGTCACCTCCCCACCCCTCTGCCTCATTCTCTCCATCAGCTCCGTTTCGGGCGGCTGCAGCCCTCTCCCTCCTTCATCCTCCAGCGTCGAGCACAGCATCTCCAGCCTCAACGCGATATGCCACAGCGCCCAGATATCCTCTGTATCAATCGCCAGCTGACTATCTGGGCTGAGCATAGCAGGCTTTTCCCCTGCCCCGGGTCCCCCCGCGGCGAGCGACTGCGCCCGCTCGTGTAGGTTGTGCTGGTCGATGCGGCCAGCGAGCGCGTGCGGGTACAACGAGTAGATGTATTCCGCGTTCTCGAGGCCCTTAAGTTTCTTCTCGCCCATGTCTTTGACTTCAAAGCCCTGGCTGGAAAGGGAGCGGAGTTCGTTGCGGATGGCCTTGGCAAAGTCATCGACGAATCCGTCGTCGGCGGCAGGCGGGGTACCAGAACCGCCCTCGGCTTCCTGGTACGTCTCCAGACAGCGCTGGATCTCCATGATGAAGTCAGACGAAACGGTGATCTGGCCGCCGTCGGCGCAGGCCGAGATACGGCTGGCTTTGTTGACCATGGGGCCGTAGTAGTCCATGCGGCGGGTGACGGGGTCGGGCTCGGCGAGCGGCTCGCCCCAGTGGATGCCCATGCGCACAGACAGACCGCGGAAGATGAGCTTGTTGTCGCGATCGAAGGTTGGCTGGCAGCTGAGCGAGTTGAGCATCTCCGACGGCCAGTTGACGGTGAGGAGTTGGGTTTGCACGGCGAAGCACCAGAGGAGGGCAGAGGTCGGGGTCGGGAAGGAGACCATGAAGGCGTCGCCTTCTGTCTTGACTTCGAAGCCGCCGATGCGCCGCAGCTGGCGGCGCATGACCTCGTTGTGGAGTTTGATGGCGGAGCGCATGGCCTCGGGGTACGTCTCCCACAGTTGGGTGGAGTTCTTGATGTCGGTGAAGACGATGGCAATCATACCCGTTGGGGCCGGCACTTCGGCCTCGAGACGCTGCAGCGTCGAGTCGAGCGGGCCCTCGCCCTTGGCCTTCCTGCCGCGGCGCGTTGAGATTGGGAGTCCAGTCTCATCTTGCGGGAAGTTAAACCACGACATGCTCTGGCCCCTATGCATGCGGGAGCGCTCGCGGCGGCGCTTGAGGTCCGCGACGCTGAGCATCATAACCATGATCTTCTCCTTCGAGCCATAGGCCATAGTGAGGTCGCGAATCTTCTGTGCCGCGCGCATCAAGTCACCCCGCGCGCCGCGCGCCACGTCCACGACCAGCTCGGGCGTCAGATACTCCCACACCTCCTTAGTAGCGATGAAGATGAACTCGTCCTGGTCGCAGATCGTGTGGTGCTTGACGTGCGGCGCGGCCTGCACTGACGGCATCATATCCACGTAGCCGAACGCCCGGGATACGTCAAGCGTTTCATTCAGGCGTCCGTTACGCGAAACCCAGCCGCCGGCGTCCCGAATTCGCGCGCGTTCGAGAGGATCCGCCGGGTCGTGCTTCTTCGTTAACATTTTGGCTTGGCCGTCCGTCTGGACGAGCATGGCTTAGGCGTCACCGACGTTGGCAACATAGAGCTCCTGCTCGTCGATGTAGACGACAGTGGCAACGCCTCCGGAATTGAGGTCTTCCTTGTTGAGGATGAGCGAGGCTGACGAGGGGCGGTGACTCATCGACGACCTCTCTTCTGTGTGCTGGATCGCCGCCGTGACCAGGTCCTTGTTGAGTGCCAGGAAAGCGCGTCTCAAAGCATCCTCGGCAGTCTCGCCTTGGTTAGTCCTAAGGTCCTTCAGCTCATGGGCGAAGATGTTGCAGAAGTTCTCGTGCAGATACTTGGCGATCTTAGACCCGCCGCTGCTGAGCGCCTGGCCGTCGAACAACCCCAGCAGCGTCTCCGAGTCAGAAGCATTGAAGCGCGGAACAACGAGATCGATGGTCGACAAGTGCTCATTCTTGCCGAGGGTGTCAGCCATGCCGTAGGGCATGTACCCGGCCAGCGAGCTCGACGTCCGGACACGGCGGTCTTCGCTCTGGTCGGGGACGCTGGGCTGGGTGAGGGTGACATCGATCAGGCCGAGAACGCGGAGGTTGGCGAGGCTGCTGAAGTCGGTATATTGCTGTTCGCGGTTCTGAGGGGTCACGCTGGGATAACCCTGCTTGATCTCCAGGCGTCGGTTGCCAGAAAGGTTAAGATACCGCAAGTTGGGATTGAGATTCCAGTTCCAGTCGTAGGGGACATTGGCAATGTTGTACTTGAGCGAGTTGCTGCCACAGTCCAGAACGGCAAGCCTCCTCGCCCGCGAGATGTCGGCCGGGAGGTTGGTAAACTTGTTGTTGTTGATATGGAGCGTCTGAAGCAGGGAATAGTCTTCCAGATCGTCGGCCGGCAGGCCAGTGAGGTCGTTGCCCGAGAGGTACAGCTCGGTGAGTTGGGGCCAGCTCTTGATGGAGCGTTGTGGCATGTCGGTGAGTTCGTTGTAGGAGAGGTTCAGAACACGAAGCTCTGAGATGAGGGTGATCTGATCGAAGACATCATCGTCCAGCTGGTTATCTGCCAGGTACAGGTTCCGCAAAGACCCCGCAAACGTGTGGGTCAGGAGCATGGAGAGGGCAGAGTCTTTTCTGAGACCGCTCATCATCGGGGTAGGGGTAGCGCTGCTGCTCTGGGTGCTACGCGAGACCACAGACGTCTTGCGCCCGCCCTTCCCGTACAGCGAGACCATAGAACTCTTTCTGTCACCTTCCCTAGGGACTGGTGACGGCCCGACACTAAGGAGTGTACTCGATGCCTGGCTCGGGCGTCTCGACTCATCGCCATCGAGCTCCTCGACGCTGGGCATGGGAGTCAGGCCACGGGTTGTCCCAGACAGCTTGCTGCTAAGTGAAACTGTGCTGCCCGTCTCATCTGGAAGTTGTGGCGCGCGAGAGGCCGGCTTCGGGAAATCGTTCAGGATATTGGACGACGCGTTGAGTGTCTCGAGCTTGTTTGCCCACCACAGCTCAATGGGAAGCTTCCGAATGCTGTTTCCGCGGACGTCGAGGACACGCAGCTCGGTGAGGCATCCAACCTCAGGAGGCAACTGGCGTACCGAGTTGTGGGCGATGCTGAAGTGTTCGAGCTTTCTGAGATTGCCTATTTGACTGGGCAGCGAAACGAAGTAGTTCCTGTCAAGAACCAGCCGTTCCAGGCTCGGCATGTTGTTGAATGATTCATCGATGCTTGCCAGTTGGGCGTGAGAGAGGTTGAGAACCTTGAGCGTCGGGATCGGGGCTTTGAGCTCAAACTTGGTGACGGGATTTGCGTTGAGCTTCAGGCCGCGCAATCTCTCGAACGTCCCAACGAATTGAGAGATGGAGTTGTGGTCGGCAGTTAGGATCTCAAGCTTTGGAAGCTTCGAAATCACGTCAATATTTAATATTGAGTTGTATTTGATGTCCACCTCGCGGAGATTGTTCAGGTTCTTGAAAGGTTCGGGGAACGAGCCAGTCAGGCGGTTGTTCGTGATGACGAATTTCTCCATGTTCTTTAGCTTCCCGATTTCGTGCGGCATGTCGCTGATAAGGTTGAAGCTTAAATCCAGATCGACAAGGGTTTCCAAATCGCAGACAAATGCGGGAAACTTCTCCAAAAAGTTTGAAGAGATGTTCAGCGTCCGCAGCACCGAAAAGGCTCCGAAGTAGGCAGGCAATTGACTCAGGCGATTGTTGGCGAGGTTGAGCTTCAAGAGGCCGGAGAGACTGTCCAACCCGGCCTGCTCTAGCTGCTCCAAGCGGTTGTTCGACACGTCCAGGAATGTCAACTTGCTTGCTCGGCTCAGACTTGGCGGTAGCTTGCGGGCTTCGTTGTTCGTGTACTTGATGTCGCGGAGGTTGTTGCAGGATTGGATGAAGTCCCGCGGCACGTCCAGGGAAAGGTTCCTCGACATATTGATCGAGATAATTTCATGGGCTTTGGAGTAAAGTATGACAGGGATGGCGGTCAGGTTGCGTCCGGTCATGTCGACGTGGCGGTAGTTCGCCAGGCGGCCGAATCCGACGTCGTTCGTGATAGTGTGGAAGTTGTTCTCCCGCGCCGAGAGAAACATGAAGCGGCAGATATAACTGTTGTCCTCGCGCCCGATATCCTCTATCCTGTCACGGTCCTCGTACCCGACTTGCTGGAGCAGGCGCTTCTGCATCAAGAGCGGGCGCTCAATATTGGTCAAGACCCTGATCAGGTCGTGCTTTTTGAGCACGATGTTGTAGTTCTCAACACCGTCGATCACATACGACTTCTTGACGATTTGCGACATGAGGTCCGTCACCGTGGCCTCCAGGGGCAGCTGGAGCGTTGCAAAGGTTCCGTCTGCCCTGAAGACGCGGATGCAGTAGTTGGTCAACTTCTCCTCCGGCCTGGGCGGGGCCCCATTGTCGTCGGCTCCTGAATGGGCCAATGCTTCGTCCCCGCGACGGACCGCCCAGCTGTCCGGGGCATTCCAGGAACCGCTAGGATCGGTAGGCTTTACCGGTTCCTTAGGCTTTTCGAGCTCCTGGAGCATTTGGGCTGGATCCATGGGCGTCAGTGACTGCGGCCGGTTGAGAATTCCTTCCATGTCGTTCAGGTTTGTATCGAGGTGGAACATGGTCCCGCCGCCAATTCCAACGCCGCCACCACCACCGCCACCGCCTACCTCGTGCCTGTCGGTAGGCCCAATATTCTCGTCGATGTCGTCGTGTTTGGAGGTTCGGGTTTTCTTAGTCGCGAACGGAAATTTGTTGTTGAACGTGGCACCCCGCACGTAGCCGGGGCGCAATCCGTAGGCATCGCGGGCATCGGGTGTGCCAGGCCATTCGGCTGCTTGGCTGGGCTGCCCATCGCCGAGGTGCAGATCCTGCCTGGGCGGCCGCGACTGTAGAGATTGTGAGGACGCAGGGAGCTTCTTTAGATCGGCTACGTCGTCCTTCTCTCTCTTTCCGCGCAAGCGACCAAATATGCGCCGCCTGTGGTGGTGGTGCCCAGGGGATGTCTGCCCGTCGCCACCGGTCGCATTCTTTGCGCTCCAGTAACTCCCCGTCGCACTCGGCGCGGGGCTCTGGGCGCGCGATCTTGAACCGTACATGGTTGTCGAGCCTGTGCGATCCTTAATGGCGGTTGCTGTAGACTCCTCCCTGCTGATGGACGGGCGTAGCGACCTTTGGTCTTCGTTGCTCTTGTTGTGCCTGTGATGGTGGCCCGGCAGGTGAACAATTGAGTGGCCGGACCGCCCGGAACCTGAAGTTTTCGGCGGGATTTGTGACGGGCCGTCGGTGATGTAGCGGTCACGGTCTGGGCCACTGAGGATGTCTCGGACGGGCGCTTCGCCGTATCGCGCAATGTCCTATGTGTTGGCATTCAGAGTCAGAGGGTGCGCGGTGCGCAAAGAGAACAAAGGAGATTGCTTTGAAGGGGCCCGCAGGAGGGGGAAACATTGGCGGTTTGGCAGGGTAAAAATGCCCAAAGGAGAAAAGGGGATAATAAGGTTTCGAGCTAAGGCAGGGTGTGGGGTAAAAAACACAACACGTACGTCGGCTTCTTGATACAAAAACGGCACAACTTCCGGCGCCGGCACCGGCGTGCGGGGCCTGGACACGGGCGACCCATCTCTGCCGTGATCCGTCGCGTTGGAGTGGTTGCGGTCTCTGTGCGTACGGTTGGTGCTGTACGAGTGCGAACGCTGCTCTCTCCCCGAGGGTTCCCTCCCCGAGCCGGGGTGCACAAGGCTGGTCTCGGACGAGTCCCTCCCCGGAAACTCCTCGCCGAAGAAGCCCTGCAGCTTCCGGAACCCTCCTCTTGGTCCGCTGGCCCTCGACCCGTGACTGCTCGCGGTCGTCGCAATACTAGCAACGGACGGGCGCCTCTCGTCGGTGAAATATGCAGCGTCTGGAGAGTCGGTGCTGCCGGCAGGGGTAGGGCGGCTGAGGGAGGTGCGGATCCCAGGGGACAGTTGTGAGTTCAAGGAGAGATTGTCGGTCGAGTCGTTGTAGAAGGTCGTGGTAATTGGGGGGTCAGCAGCGGGCGCCGAGGCGACACTGGAATTGGTGGCCATCCAGGGGGCGATGTGGCTCAGCGAGCCAGTGGACGGGTTCGTGTGTTGGTTTCGCGACGAGCGGCCGCCGGCAGGGTCCAGTATCGCTAGATCGCGGCGGTAATCGAACAAGTCGCTGATGGAGTGCTCGCGCATCGAGGTGCTGGAGTTGATAGAGGAGGGAGACAGGGCGCGTCGCGAGCCATGGGTCGGCGAGACTTGGCCGTCGGATTCCTTCGCGGAGCTAGTTTGGCAGCGACACAGGCACCCCGGTCAGTTCGCGTTCGAAAGAAAAAGCAAGACACAATTTGCAGCTACAAGTGCAATCAGTGGGTGGGGGTCGGCGGCTCACCGTGTGGGATTCCCACCGTCGTCCATCTTGAGGCGCGAGGGCGGCGCCCGTCGCGACGCAAGCGGGGCGAACAGGCGGGAGGAGGCATTGGGTCCCGAGGCGGAGGGGTTTGGGAGCGACGGGATGGTGGGCGTGGAGGGCAACGGCTTCACGGTGATGCTGGATCTCGCGCTGTCGGTGCTGGAGCCCGTCATGGAGCTGAAGCGGGAGCTCTTGTCGGGCCGGGGCATTGTCACCAGCGAGCACCTGCAAGGGCAAGCAAGCGGCAACAACCCGCGCGCGGGAACAAGCAAAGCAACCAGACGGTTCTTAGTGAGCGAGTGCCATTCCAGGCTCGTCTCAGTCTCGGGGTGTCGGCGGGTTTCTCAGGTCATTGCCTGTGGTTAGTGTCGTCGGTGTTGTTGTTATTGATGCTGCTACTGCTGCTTCTCGACGTTGGTGTTGCCCTCTGGTGTCTGTGTGTTGGTGTGGGCGGGCCACAATGATGCGATGGCGCTGGAGACTCAGGTGGGTGAATGGGGTCGGGCAAAAAGTGCGAGCGATTCGAGCAGTATCCGCCTCCCTCCACAGCACCCAGCCTGAGCCAGCCAGGTGAAGGTTTGCGGGCCTGTGGGCCTGGGCTGGGCTCGGCTAACTCCCCGGGGCCCAATCGACGGACCTGCTCAGCACAGCGCCGCGCGGGCGGGACTTGCACCGGAGAGCAGCCCCACGGCACGATCGCAGGGGTCCGGGTCCCTGACGCTGGGCGGGGGCTTTTGTGCTGCGCCAAATGCACCAACCAGCGCCAGAATTAATCGCTGCCTGTCCTTGGTTCGACGTTTGAGGGAAAGATCGATGCTGTTATCCACAAGCAACTCTTTTCTTTTTCTTTTTTTTTTTTTCTGTTGCTGCTGCCCACCAACTGTAACGGTTTAGTCTCGACGGCCTGACCTGACGGGAGGTGGACTCGGCATCCAACGGCGAGTGGGGACGGCAGCCGCGATGCCGATGCGGATGTTAATTGTTGGGTTGACGGCCCGGATACCAGCGCGAACCTGTGGAGTCTGTCACCTGCTTGCACCTCGATGCTGTCCCAAGTAAGGCAGTGCTGAACTACACGACAGCTCAAGTTGCGTCCAATGCCGACTCGAGACTCTGCAGTTGCTCTGTCGATGCAAAGGGCTCGTTCCTGCTCCGCGGCCTTGACTGACAGTCAATGCTGACCCTAGAGATGGCATCAATCCAAACCTCGCTGCCTTGCTTTCCAGTTCCCGGCTCCCGCGCGCTTTCAGCTTCCCATCCACGGCCCCCGTATTTAAAAACCCCATGCCTTGTTTTGGGCCAGATCGCGAGCTGTCATTCAGGTTCCTGTCTTGGTTGGATCTTGAGATTGTGGGACACAACATAACTTCACCCCTTCCCTGTCAAAACAAGCAGGTGGACCGTGCACCTTGCCGCGGGCCCGAGACGGATCTGGCACTCGCGTATCGATCATGGCTCCACCTGAGCTTGGGCAGCCTGCTCCACTCTGATCTCTTCGAAACCCAAACCAACAGCGCACAGGGAAGAAGCTGGTCAACAACAAGTCAGGACAAGTCCATTCAATTCTATCCATGTTTCTCTATTCGTATCTTCCGTTGCCTTGACTCTTTCTTTCAAAGTTTTAATAACACAGATTTACTGTATTGTCGGACAAAGCATTCTCCTGATTCAAGGGCTTGAAATCCTCTCCACGCGGGGTATCCTCCTGACCACAGAAGAATGCAAGATGGCCCCAGATCTCCTGACCACCACGAACCTCGGTGACCGTTTCGAGCGGGGTTGTCAAGCGATTTTCCAAAACCTCCTGTTTCATTCCCAACAAAGAAGGAAAGCACCTGCTCAAGGCCCAGACCCCATCACGGACTTCCCGTCTCTTTGTTGACGGCCAAGCCGAACCCAACCCAAGACAATTGCTGTCCCAACGCACAGGGCCGGAGGAGTTCAGTTTTATGGTTATGGTTTCTCACTCCAGGACGCCTCTGTCATTTTGGACCATCATTGTCGATTGGCTCTCTTCGCCAAAGCTTCCCGTCGTCCCAATAAAGGGAGCAAACCCTCACCCCGAGTTAGAACAGAAACCCCACGAAGAACCAACGAGAGATACGTACTCTTTGAAATACCTTTAGCCAAAGCAGACCTCAAGCTTTCCGCAACACCATGAGAGTAGTTTCAATAGCTATTTAACCAACAAGATATCAATGCTCTCCTCCCCTCCTCCCTCGCCCATCCTCATCAGGATGAGGGGCTTCAAAGGTACTGCAGGGGCCTGCCAGTCTGCAACTCTTCACAACCCTAAGCAGGTCCACTTCAAAACACACACAACAGCCGGTCAGAACCCATCAAATCAACAGGATCCTCCGTGGCGCAATGGCTAGCGCGTCTGACTGTTAATCAGGAGGTTGGAAGTTCGAGCCTTCCCGGGGGAGTTGTTGGTTGTGAGAATCTCATCAGAGGTTCTCACAACGAGTTTTGCACTTTTTGCTAGTGCTTCGGTCACGATGCTTTTTGCCTTTCCAGGAAAAGAGGAAACTGCCGGAGAAACCTCGATGTTCTTTTAGTAAATCGCTACAGTTCTCTTCGTATCTATGTACAACTGCGGGTATCATGGAATCTCTACGTCCCTGGTCAAATACAATAAAAGTTAGAAAGGTCAAATCAAGGACCATCGTCAACAACCTGCAAGTTCGTGCCGGTAACCCTTCCGTAATAAAACATGCGCTGAAGAGCTCAACGCCCTCTTCTCCTCTCCATCTCTAGCAACCACTAGTACAATACCAACCAACAGTAAATAACACCCACAACGCCTTCTACCAGAAAACACCCTGCCGCAATCCTCCTCGCTCCCTTCACTCCTCCCCAGACTCCTCTTCCTCACTCCTATCCACAACCACCACATCTGGAATCTCATCATTCAACAGCTCCCCCACCGCACTACTCTCCCTCAACACCTCCCTCGCCTCCTCCTCCCCCAACCCCATATCCTCCATCACCAATCTCACCGCCAGCTCCGGCACGAGCACCGACTGCAAATATGTCGTATGCCCCCTTGCCGACACCAGCTTATCCCCCAGCGACGTCTCGTACAGCAGCGTCGCCAGCTCGCCCATCAGGTTTTCCGTCATGGCGCGCAGGCCGCGGATGCCGTAGTACCCCGGCGTGAGGTTCGCGTCGGAGCGGAGCAGAGTGCGGTTTCGCCCGCCGCGGATGGAGGCTTCAAAGAGGGAGAGGTAGTGCGAGGGGCGCTGGTGCGCGAGGATGGATTTGAGGAGGGGGTAATGCGCCGCGATGCGCGCGTCGAGGCGGGTCCAGTCGATATCCGGGTAGCCGCGGGCTAGCCAGGTTTCGCGGGCGGAGCGCCGCTGGTGCTGGTGGCAGAACTTTTGCATGGCGGAGACGGTGGTGCGCGGATGACGGGATTTGAAGAGGTAGAGGTCGTCCTGGGCGACTTCTTTGTTGCAGAGCATGCAGCGGGGGATGAGGTCGATAGATTCAAGGTCGGTGAAGAGCGAGGAGGAGGAGGAGGAGGGAGGTAGGTTGGAGCCGGTGGAGGTCTCAATTGTTGGGGAGAGGATGAGGTCGTCGTCGGAGATGTTGATCAGATCGGGCTCGGGAATTTCGTCGGGGATGCGGAAGACGGGACGCTGCGTTTCTTCTTCCTCTGTCTCGTCCTTGGAAATGTTGGGTTTATTCCTGCGAAATGGCTTGCGTTTTGGGGGCGAGTCCGGGTCGCTGTCTGGCACAGCCTTGAACTTCCGTGCGGGGGACGACGGGCTTTCTCGAGATTTCAACGGGGAAGAAAGAAGCCGATGGTTTAGCCCTGTTGCCGAAGGTCTTCATTCGCTTCTGGGCAGTTCTTTTAAAGGCGGCGAAAGGGTCGTCGGCTCGAAATTGGCTGCCCAGCTCTCCATCACCTGGCAAACTCTTTCTAAGCTTCTTCGAGGGTGGAGGGCTTGATGTTTCGCCCGCGTTGGCGACATCCGGCGTGGAATCTGCATTTTTCGGGCTTGACCTGGGCTCCTGGCCGGAAGCTTGACGCCCTGACGCCCGAGTCCGTTTAAATCGGTGTGCTGGTAATGAGATCTGCGGCCTCTTGCGCTCCTTGGTGCCTAGGCTAAATGGTGGCCTTGTGCTGCTCTTTTCAAATTGGGTGGGCTGGATGTTTCCTGAAGTGGGCAGTCCATCATCCTCACTCAGATCAGAGCTGCTTAACGGAGGAGCGTCGACAGCAACCTCATCCATCTTTTTGGAAGTGTCAGACTTCCCTATGGAATTCAATAGTCGTGGAACGGACTGCTTTTTGCTAAGGCCGAGAAAGCGGTTGGAAGAAGACATCCTATGGGTTTAGCGTGAGGCGTATGTGAGATGATTGTGAGATGAGGGCCTGGCGTGAAGAGGGATGGTTGTAGGCAGCAAGGGGGCAAAGGTTGTGAGAGTGCTGCCAAAGGCGATCGCGAGAGGATGAGTCTGTCTCTCAAGGAAGCGGCATTCCAGTCCAGGAAAGAAGTGTCGGAGTGAATCTGGATGTAATTCGGATGAAATGTGGATGAGATCTGGTTAGACCTTATATCCCTGTGCTGGCCAGCGCAACGTCAAAAGACGCAGGGGCGGCGTAGTCTCAAAATGCCGAGTGAAGAGTGACCAAAAACGTCGACGAAAATAGATTCAAAATTGCAAATGGTCTGTGCAAAATGTCATCGGTTGAGCGGTTGCCCATTCGCATGAGATCGACGCCCTGATGAGAGCCCGCTGGGGAAGGCGCGTGTGAGGTCGCTGGGACGCGTTCAGGCAGGCAAGCAAAAGTGGGGCCCCCTTGTCCCACTGGAGCCAACTGTGGCAGAGTGGCTGAAAGCTCCCCAAGCAACAAGCGACCAGCACCCCTCGACGTCGTGAAACTAAAAGGGTCCAGCCCGTTTTGTGAAGATATTACCACCGCAATGGCTTCGAATAGGAAATATGCAGCTCTCCCAGATCTGGTCAGTCCCCAATTTCTGTCTGGGCTGCAAACTGGCAACCACGTTAACCAAGCTTCTCCAGGACTCAGCGCCAGATATCTACGAGACCCCAGAGCTCACCGACGATCACTCGACAGTTCCAGTACGTTTAGTGGCTGCCGGATAGACTGCGGGCTGACCTTTTTGATAGCCAACAACGGTTCGATCACCTTCAGATAACGAGTACGACGATGACGACGATGATGCTGCGGGGATCTCGCGTTCGCGCCTGCGGATAGACCAGGCGCGGTCGAGATTCATGCCGGCAGCAGTAGACGCGAGCGAGGTGGATTTCTCAGACCGCCTGGCAAACAAGCGGAAATCGTACAAAACCTCGACTCGAAGGCACCGCGTTCTGCAGGACGGAACCGAGGAGTTGGGCGACCTGAGCGACGAGGACGATGCAGGGAATCTGGCGCGTAAGCTTGCGCGGTTAAAGAGAGAAATCGAGGAGGCCAAGGCAGAGTATGGAAAGCAAAGGGCAGCAGCAGATCAATCAAAACAGGAGGAGGTTGCGGAGGACGAGATCGAATCACTCAGCAAGGCTTTGGACCAGATCTCGCAACTCGAGGAAACCCCCGCACCGCGCACCATCCTTGCCCCTCCTCCAACTCTTGAAGAGGGATCTCCCGGGCAACCCAAGGACGGCGCGAGCTACACGATAACATATGCGCCGGGCTATGAACAGACACACGCCCTTGCAAAAGCCGCCGACTTTGACCGCCGACTCGTCCTCCTGGAGAAGGCGCTCGGCGTCGGATCAACGGCGATGCCCGAGTTTGACTCCAACGGCCTGCCGCGCGCCATTATTCCTCTACTTGAGCAACTGCACAAGCAAGTCTCAACCCTATCCGAGGCCTCGGTTCCGTCGCTGGACAGCATCAGCCGGAGGGTACGCACCCTGACGCAAGAGGCCGAAAACCTGGAAAAGGCCCGCCGGAACGCGAAGACAGCACACGATGCTCTCGCATCAGCAGGAGCTGCGCCACCGGCAGAGGCCGCCCCCGAGGACTCGGAGCAAACGGCCAAGATCAACGCTCTCTACGGAACCCTGCCCACCATCGAGAACCTGGCACCGCTCCTCCCACCCCTGCTTGACCGCCTGCGGTCACTACGGATGATCCACACCGACGCCGCATCCGCTTCGGAGACTCTGGCGCGTTTGGAGCAGAAACAGGCTGAGATGGCGGGCGAGATTCAGCAGTGGAGGGAGGGACTGGAGAAGGTGGAGGGTGCTGTGAGGGATGGAGATGCCTCTATGGTTAGGAATGCGGACGTGATGTCGGGATGGGTGAAGGAGCTTGAGGAGAAGATGGCGAAATTAACTTGAGCATGTAGTAGCAGTGATACCCAATGTGAAATACCCGTTGACACACCTTATATTCCATGACATTGTTGGCAAACCAGTGGCTACATTTTGGAAACGCGAGGAAAATGGTGTTTCTGCAAGTGAGAGAGGTGTGTAAAAATAAAATAAAAAGGAACAGGAACAGGAACAGGAAAAGAAGAAAAACCAAAATGAGAAAGGAAATAATAAGGTAAAGGGAGAAGGGGAGGACAGAGAAGGGAAAGACAGGGAGAAGGACAAGGAAATGTGAAGGGAAAGAAAAAGAAAAAAGAAGAAAGAAGAATAAAGAAAAGAAAGAAGAATAAAGAGAAGAAAGAAGAATAAAGAGAAGAAAGAAGAATAAAGAGAAGAAAGAAGAATAAAGAGAAGAATGAAGAAAGGAAAAGGAGAAGAGAATAATATTAAATAACCCAAAAGATAAAAGGTAGAGTGTAGGTAGGAAAGAAGCGGCGAAAACACAAGACAAGAATAATTCCCAGTGGGTTCAACCTCTCATCATCTGAGCCCTCAAAGCTTTGTGCTTTCTAGTATCGCTGCGGCGCCATTGTGGAGGTTACCGGTGGTACGCTGTTCCTAACACTCGATCGGCCTCTCTCTCATACAATATGACTACTCTCCCACATAGACTCTAGCGTTCCTCAGTACTCTGCGGTTATCGTTGTATTCTGCGAGGGACTGCTTCAACAGAATTCAAGCAACAGGGCACTGGTGTTATTGGAGGACGCCCTTCTTCCATACCCTCACCCCATCCCTTCCACTCATGCGCGAGGTGGGGAAGATCGGAGAAAATGGGTCGTTCACGTAGATAATGGCAGTGCCAGTGTATTCATTACTAGGAAACGGAAAATACCAGGCACTCCTGCATCTCGAGTCCTTCAATGAGGCTGGGTTGTGGGGCAGAGAGCCCATTGTTAAAGCCAATATCACTGGGGAAAAAAAAAGCCTGGTTGAAGACACAACGGTAACCCCAATCACTATATTTCTTGAGAAACTTGGAGCTCGCGGTGACGACCATATGGACAAAGCTTGGAGTGCAAAGTCAGGGGTCGTGATAGAGGAGGTCATCGTTACCGGATATGAACCAGATTCGACAGAGTTCGAGGTTTCACTTCCCTTCCTCGCCAATTTGTCGAACAAGGCAAGGACTTTTTTGGGTCAAACACACCCGCTGAGATTGTAGACTGTTGTCGCCGTTCCCGTAACCGTGGCCGGCCCCATCGCCAGCGCCGATGCTGTCG
The DNA here is from genome assembly GCA_027946355.1 of Collariella sp. IMI 366227. Lineage (NCBI taxonomy): Eukaryota > Fungi > Ascomycota > Sordariomycetes > Sordariales > Chaetomiaceae > Collariella > Collariella sp. IMI 366227. The sequence continues at coordinate 95,475 of JAPEUS010000015.1, forward strand.
GTGCTTGCTGGCACAGACCGCGCCCTCTTAATACGCGTTGAGTTGAGCCCAATAATTTCCGCTAGCCCCTTCTTTCCTATCCCGCGGGGGTTCTATCTTCGGTGTCAAACAATTCGAAAGCCCATTTTCATGCCCTCCAGGGTTGGGACATACCCTCGACGTCCTTTTCAACAGCCGGTAGCTCTCCTGGTTTATTGTTTTGCTACCGGTGTTGCTAAAGACGAGACAACTGAGTGTCTGCCTGAAATAGAAAGATCACTAGGAACTGGAAATACCGGCGGTTGTTGACTGACCGTGGACTTGCAACCTGCGCCTCGGTTTTGTAAATCACAATACATTTATTTGTGTCAATCAGCAAATTGGTCTTGGGCTACTCAAACAACACCACGAACCAACGACAGGAAGTTGCACTTCTCCCATTGGCGCCGATTAGGTGATGATGACGAAGGTATTGAGGCAGAAATGGGAAGACTGACGTGGTCAAATTCCCAGCTTAAATCACACTTATTAAGTCTCTTCAAGTCTTGTTTTTGAGGCGCCGTCATCTCCTGCCTTAGCAGTGCCTAGGAGAAGAAGAGAGATGACAAGCATGAAGACCGTAAATGTCCAGCCAAAGGACCCACGAGCACGCAGCCTTAGTTTCTACTCCGTATTCTTCAAGAACAAAAAAGGCAACGGCCAACAGAACACTAGGGTATCTCGTGATATATCTTCAACCAGCACTTGCCAGCCTTTGAAATAAGGTCGGGAGCTTGGACTTGGCTCCTTCCCTGACGGTGGAAGTCAGGACCCACTGCTTTGTAAAGTGGGCCGATGCTGCCCAATCGCAGCACCCGCCACAGTCTTGCTCCCAGCATAAATTCTCCGAGACCTCGAGCAAAAGAGCTTTTCCTCTTCTCCATCACACCAAAAGGCAACGGGGTGCAAACTGCCATCTTGCATACCTTCGTCGATGGATTCCAACAGAAGTCTGGCAGCTTTTAAAGCCGACACGACTTGGAAAACCAAGGTGTCCTGAGCGGCCTCGATTGGCGTCGCACGTGATGGCGCGCCAGCTTGAAGCTTCAGGATTTCCTCGGAGGGACACTTCCCCTCCGACAACGCAACACTAAGCAGCACAGCAAATGTAAGTTGGACAGCCCCATCAACACTTTTTTTTCTCCGGTTGCAAGATGAACACAATAGCATGTATTACCTGAATTTACTTTGATGTTTCTCATCACCAAGATCTCTGACAACCACATCTTTTCTCGTCTGTTCTTAGCGACATCGCAGGCCAGCCGCTAACCGTGTCAAAAGCTAGGGAAAATGACTCCGCATCCCCCAAAAGGACATTTCAACATTCTGTACTTTGCCAGCGCTGGCTCGTACACCTCAAAGAATGTTGAAGCTCTGCCGGCGCCGCTGCCGCTGCGGAAGCTCTTTGCCACGCTTGAGGAGCGATACAAAGGCATCCGCGCCAGCGTGTTGGACCACAGCCTGGTCACGATAAATTTGACCTATGTGGACGTGCCGGAGGATGCTGCTGCTGGGGAAAGAGACGTGATGATACAAGACGGCGACGAGGTCGCGATCATTCCCCCGGTTAGCTCGGGGTGAAAAGCTGTCTGCTTGGCTAGACCTAATACAACACCCTTCTACCTGAACTCATCTTCCAATCGTGGAACTCATCTTCCAATCGTGATACCCATCGCAAGTGACATTACAGCCCCGATTCCAACAAAGGCTCCCCCCTCATCATCCCTCCACCTAAACCACCCTCCCTATTCCCCTCACGATCCTCCCATCTTCCTACCAAATCTCCCACTTCCCCTTCCTCCAATCCACCCTCCAATCCCAAAGCTCAATAACATCCAACGTCCCCAAAACAGTTACACCCACACTCAGCTTACTCACAGTCGACATATTGCATCCAAAGGGGCGGCGTCTGCAGTTCCCACCGGTCGGTCCAGTGTAAATAGATGTCTGCGTGGTATGCCAGCGAAAGAAGAGAAAGGAGGTGCGAGTTGGGGATGCAGGATAGGGTCTGGGTGAGGTGGCTGTTAGGTTATATGTGGGTGTGTGTGGTGATAGGGATGAGAGGGGTTGTATGGTGGTGTTTGGTGTGTAGGTAGGGGGCATTTGGGTTGTTGGAGAGGGTTGGGGGGCCGGGGGTGAGGGAGGGTGAGGAGCCAAGAGTATACTAAGGGTAAGGAAGACGAGAAAGGGGGGGAGGTGGTAGTGGAGAAAACAGGGGGAGAGAAAGGAACACGGGAGGAGGGATCAAAGGTAGACTTTGGGGAGGAAGGGAGAGGCCTGGAGAAAAGAATGGACAGTTTGATGCTCACTTACAAAGGGATAAGAGGAGCAGCTTGACTGGCCAAGACATGAGCGGCATAGAGGGCTACTGGCGCCAGCAGCGGTGGCGGTGCTCTGTGGGTGTTTCTGGATTAAACACCCCCAGGCTTCGTTTTGAGCACCAAACTACAGAAAACTTGGGAATCTCTTGAAGTGCGCGGTCAGTTGTAGCCTTAACAACAACTCAGAGGTTGGAAGTGGCAGTGAGGCCGAGGGTGGGGCCAGGCACACCACTAGGAACGCAGCTTTGAGGTTGTCATGTATGGTGGAAGCCTTGCCCCCTTCGAACCTTTAGAATAGTACAACAAGACGCGGAAGGGGTTTTAGACAATGAAGAGCCTCATTCAGTTTCAAAAGGTAGAGATACCTGGTTTTGAGCTGAAATGGCTGTACTGTGCGTCGACCGGCCTTGTCTCAAGCGAAAACTGCGCGAAAATTCCCGTGCCTGAAACACCGCAGCCTTAAGAAGAACCAACAGTTTCAGAGCAAGGATTACTCCAGGCCAATTCGGTTCTTTCAGATTCCACGGGTCAACAATTGTTGACCGGCGAGGCGTAAAGCATGCTTGTTGGTTGTATGCAGGCAGGTTGACCAACATCTGCCTTGAGGCCTACGATCCGCCTTCCTATCGTCAAATCAGAGTCTTGTGTTCACATCCACGCAAACGCCGTGCTCCAGGTTCTGCCTCGTTAAACATGCATGCCTGGAGCCTTCCGATGGCTTGGGATGTAGACAGTCGTGTATAAAAGGGGTCGGAATCGCTGTTGGTTCACATCTGGGACTCTTCATCAAGCTCACTCCGAGTTTTGTCTTGCTCAGGTCCAGCAAATATCTCACTTCTTACTTCTGCTCAAACACATATCCCTTTTCAAGTTATCACCACTGACTCACCATGACACAAGCAACCCACGATCACCTCGTGACGAGCGACTCCTTGCTCCGGAAGAACGACCTCCTCCGCGAGAAGAACATCGGCAAACACATACCCTTGCCACAGGTATGCTGTCCCTATTTCCGTCTCCTCCAGTAAGACTAAGCACCTCATCAGCTCGTCGTCGTAGGCGACCAAAGCTCGGGCAAGTCCTCGCTCCTCGAAAGCCTGACCGGCATCCCGTTCCCGCGGGACGTGGCGCTGTGCACGCGCTACGCAACCCAGATCACGCAGCGGCGTGGCGACCAGTTTGGGATTGATGTGTCCATCATTCCGGGGCCGAATGCGTCTGAGGCGCATAGGAAGTGGGTGGAGGCGTACCACCGCGGTGCGGCGTCGCTGAAAGAGTTTAGGGAGAAGTTTGCGGAGATGGCGAAGGAGGTGAGTGATCCACGGGGGTGGTGGGCTTGTTGATAGATGAACTGACTCTGGGTTTTGTAGGTGAATGCCAGAATGGGGATTCGATCCATTTCTTCCGGAGACGGGGTTGATTCTGCGTATACCTCGGATGGTGAAGTAGCTGGAGCCACCCCCAAGAGCGAGAACGGCGCAACTTCTGGTAGCGTTTTCAGCGAGGACGTGCTCAAAATTGAGATCCGCGGCCGCGACGTGGACTACCTGACGGTGATCGACGTGCCGGGCATTTTCCGGTATCCCACTCCCGGCGTCACGACGAAAGAGGACATCGTCATGGTTGAGAACATGGTGCGGGGGTATATCAAGGACAACCGTACCGTCATCTTGGCTGTGCTGGCCAGCAACATTGACATCGCAAACCAAGGCATCCTGACGCTCGCCGAGGAGTACGACCCCAAGGGAGAGCGAACGCTGGGTATTCTGACGAAACCCGATCTGGTGACGGAGCAGAAGAACAAGGCTGCTGTGTGCAACATCGTCCGCGGAAACCGGAAGCAGCTCGCTCTTGGATACTACGTCATCAGAAGCCGCGGCGCTGACCAAGGTGATGGCGATTATGAAGGGCGAGAGGCATTGTTTCAGGAGGAGCCCTGGAGCAGCCTGCCGAAGGAAAGGGTGGGCGTGAAGGCCTTGAAGAAGCGGCTCGCCGAACTCTTGGAGCACATCACTCGACGGGATTTCCCCAAGATGCGGAAGGAGGTTGGCCAGATGCTTCAGGCTGCGGAAAGGGAGCGAGACAGCCTTGGCCCTTCCCGAAAGGATGAGCAAGAGCAGCGCCGGTTTTTGATTGGACTAGCTCGACGCTTCGAGGATCTTGTGAGAGCAGGTCTTGAGGCCCAGTATGCCACCGATGATGTATTTGACGACTCCGACGACCTACGCCTCATCACACAGATTGTCAACCTTGCCGATAATTTCAACGAAGTGTTTTACAACAAGGCGGCTCTCCGTTCTTTTGAAGAGCCTCATGGCAAATTGTGGGAGGAAGACGACTCAGGCGACGAGATGGACAGTTCCAGTTGTTTCGGGGAAATCGACGTGGACAAGTTCCCTGAGCTCCAAGACATCATCGGCCACGATGACAGCATCGAGGCCCCCGAAGACTTTATCATGGACTGGATCAAAGACTTGTATCTACGATCACGCGGCATGCAGCTCGGAACTTTCAGTCATGGTGTGTGGTCGGCTGCGTGGAAAGAACAGTCGCGGAAGTGGCCCGTAGTTAGCCGGGCCTTCATGAACAGGGTGGTTCTGGCCATCCACCGCTTCATGACTGGTATCCTTCAAGTCGTGTGTGCTGACTCTGCGATTCGGGAGGAATTGTGGTCCGCCGTGCTGGATGAAATGCTGCGTCGATACGAGGCCGGGATTGCGGCGGCCGAACTCCTAGTGTCTGCCGAGAGAGAGACAAAACCATACACCCTGGACCGCCATTTCAATGTAAATCGCCAGCGCTGTCGTGGAGAGCGGATAGCCAACCTCATCCTAGACGACAAAAACCACGTAACTAGGAGCAAGTACGAGACAGTAACTGGGAGCAAGTACGAGACAGTGGACACTGTGGTGACTATCCGGGCGGTCCGCGAGGCAACCCAAGCTATATCCAACCTCGACGACGTGACCGAAAAGCTCCACGACGACCTTGCCTCGTATTACGAGATTGCCCGTAAACGGTTTGTGGACAACGTGCTCAACCAGGCCGTCAACTACAGCCTCCTCTTTGGCCCGTCCACGCCACTGAAGGTGTTCAGCCAAGAGTGGGTGATCAGTCTCGAAGCGGACCAGCTGAAGGCCATTGCTGGAGAATCACCGGGCACCACTCAGCACAGGGAAATGTTGGAGAAAAAGATCCTCAATCTGAAGGAAGCAAAGGACATTCTGCGGTAGTCGAGGTGATGGGAAGGGATGACTGAAAAGGAGAGGCGTCCGTCGGGAGTGAGCTCTAGGATGGAGTTGTTGGTTCTTAAATAGTTGTCAATTTCTCGCGTTTTTTTTAATCGACTTCGTTTTTAATGTGATAGTTTTTTAGTGAAATTAAATTACCACTGAACATGTCGCGAATTGGGAGTTGAAGTTGAAGGTTCGAGGAGAACTGGTGGGCTCAAGTCAGAAAATACACAGTGCAGAAAATTTGATTGTGGCACTGTATGCCAGGGCCGCAGAGACCCGCTGAAGCAGCTCCAGGCGGGGCGGTTTCACGACTGATTGGCTGCTGGACTCAACCCCTGGAACTCGGGACACAGCGCCGAGTTACAGCAATGTCAACATCTCGACATGATCTGGTGGGACATCGACAACTGAACTCCTCGGTCCTCACCCATCTTCTGTCCACACAGCAGCAATGCGCCGCCATTGTCGCGACGGCAGCTCCAATGTCAGCCCTTTCCAATGGAGCCGCCACCACCTCCTCAATAATAACTAAGATGCCCGCCACCACGAACGACCCTCCCACCTTGACAACCGCCGACCCCTCATCCGCCCTCCAGAATGCGACCACCCCAGCTGACGTCCGCGCTGCCCTCTCCGCCCTCCACACTCGCGAAGCATCCCTCACCTCCCACCTGACCAACCTCGTCTCGTCCCACGCGGACCTTACCCGCTCGCTCTCCCGGCTGGATAACCTGCGCGCGGGGCTCGGCACCCAGATGATAGCGGCGCGCAGCATCAGCAACACGATGCTCGCCTCCGCCTCCGAGACGGCCTCGCGCCTGTCGGGCCGCGTGCGCACGCTTGACCAGGAGAAGCAGCGCGTCGAGGACACGCTCCGGGTCGTTGAGCAGGTGGCCGAGCTCAAGGCGTGCGTGGCGGGAGTTGTGGGAAGCATGGGCGCGCCGCAGGACTGGGAGGCCGCGGCTGGTTATATTGCGCGCGCGGCCAAGGTGCCTGAGGAGATTGTGAGGGGTGGGTTTGCCGCGGCGGTGGTGCCGACAGTCGAGGTACCTGATCCGCCTTGGGTGACGCTTGAGGAGGCTAGGGAGAGTTTGTGTAGTTTGTTTTTGAGGGAATTTAAGAAGGCGACTGCCGAGGGGGATGCGGCTAAGGTGACGAGGTTTTTTAAGCTGTTTCCGCTCATTGGGAGGGGGGATGTTGGGTTGGATGTGTATGGGCAGTACGTCTGCCAGGGTGTGGCCGGTGAGGCGAGGGCGTCATTGAAGGAGGGGACGGCGCCAGGGACTGGGCAGGGGAGGAAAGATGGGGTGTTCTTTGCGAATGCTTTGACGAGGTTGTTTGACCACATTGCGCGTATCGTGGAGGCTCACGGCGGGTTGGTGGAGAGGCATTACGGGACAGGCAAGATGGTCAGGGTCATCGAGAGATTACAGATGGAGGCCGACGTCCAGGGCGGCATTATTCTCGACTCGTGGAGCGACGATCGGACGGTGGATAGGAGGCTGACCGACGTCAAAAGCTACCCCTTTTCGTTCTTGGTACAAAGTTTCCTGCCACAAAACCGTGGCTTTGGAGGGACACCACGGGTAAACTCGCCTGCTGTTGGCGGTGGCGCCAATGACCCTCGCAGCAGTGAAGATGAGGGAGTTAACATGAGAGAAGTGGACGCGTTACTGGTTGAGATCGCTGTCATGCTCGAGAAGTGGTCCGTCTACTCTCGGTTCCTTGCTGGAAAGTGCAGGGTAAGTGAAACTCAAGGCGGCATTGTGAGCAGAGCTAACAGCCTTAGGAATCTGACTCTCCCGATGATGCCCCTCTATCCGTGCCAGAGGTCCTCACCAAGTCCAACCTGAGCCGGAAGGTTACCGGGAAGCTCGTGGGACCGTATAACGTACTGACCACGTTCTTCTTCCGGCGTTCCGTCGAGAAAGCGTTCCAGCTGGACGAGTCACCACCTGGCCTGTCCTTGAACATGAGTAAATCAATAGACAGCAACCCTCCATTTATCATCTCGGCTGTCGACGTTGTCATGTACATCGTCAACACAGTTATTCGAAGATCCATCTCCACCTCTCAACGAGGCGTCATCGACTCAGTCATCCCCACCATCTCCAGCCTCCTCGGCTCCGACTTCGTCGGCATGATCCAGCGCAAGATGCGCGACGACTACTACCCGCGCGCCGCCGTCCAAGGCGGCATCCCCCCTGAAGACCGCATCGTCGCCTTTATCGTGCTCATCAACAGCCTCGACATGGCCAACGAGTACCTAGCCCGCATCGTCTCCAGCTTCCTTACCGGCCCCGAACAACACCAAACCCCCAACACCACCCCACCCTTCAAATCCCCTGAAACCGCCTTCCCCTTCAAAAACGACGCCACCGAAGTATCCGCCCGCCTCTCCAACCTCAATGCCTCATTCTCCACCAAAACCAGCGAGCTCCTCCACGAAGGCATTAAAGTCCTTTTCAGCAACGTCATCAAGCCGCGGATGCGCCCCGTACTCAGCGACACCTTTCGCGACGCCGACTACACACTCGAGGAAGACGAAATGGCCGAGTGGGCTGCACAAGCCGGCATCACAGAAGACGAATTCCTGGAGCAGGTACCCCGCGTGTTCGAGCACGGCTGGGACGCGCTGATGCGCCCCGTGGCGCGCCTGCTGACGCCGCGCACGTATGCGACGCTTCTGGATATGACGGCTGATTACCTGGCGCGGGTGGTGGAGAAGAGGGTGTGGAGTTATGCGGGGGGTAAGACGAGTCCCTATGGGGCGATACGGATGGAGAGGGACTTTGGGGGATTGTGGGGGCGGTGAGTAGGGGGAATTATGCGGTGCGGGAGATGTTTGGGAGGACGGCGCAGATTTTGATGGTGGCGAATATGGAGCAGGAGGAGTGGGAGGAGTTGGTTGGGGAGGAGGAGATGGAGTGGGTTTTGAGTGAAGAGGAGAGGAAGAGGGCGAGGAGTATTGTGAAGGTTTGAAGGGGTGTGCTCTTGTTACGAAGGTGCTTGGCGAAGCATTCAGAGGAATTGTTATATTTTGTTTTAGGAATCATGGCTAAGCAGACTTGGTTGGTAATTAAAGGTTTAATAACAATACTTGCCGGGCCATAACTGACTCAATGACTCTTCATCGCCCGGAGTCGGCCGTCTGATGACTGAGAGGTAGAAGTCAGAGTGTACAGAAAGGAAGTAATGATAACGTACACACGCCTTGCACAATGTCCCTCAAGATGTATAGGTAGCCGAATGCCCAGTGCCAAACCGAAGCCAATGTCTAGGAGGAAGAACACACCACCCCCTGAATCCGTAAACAAACCCCAACACCGCCTCACACAACCACCACCCCACGCCAAAATGCATCCAACCACCCCAAACCAGGAGGGGCCGTCTATTATCATGCTACATCCATAACCAATACTTCATTTCATAAACCTTCATCCCACCAGTGTATCATACTTGCCCCACCCCAATCAAACCGCCTGACTATACCCTCCCAGCCTCCTCGCCCTCCCCTCCCATACCTCCACCACTTCCTCACTTCATCCGCCCACAACACACTACTGCACAGCCCCACCAACCCCACCAAATCCCCTCCACCCCAACGCCTCCGTCTGAAACACCTCTTGCAACCACGGGAAATACACCACCGCCAACTGCCCCATCAAACTCCCGGCGACTGCCCAATTAAACAGCACGTTACTCAACACGCCCACCTCCCCACGCAGCACGGATTTGCTCTCGGAGCGGCAGGTCAGCGCGTTGAACATGTCGAACAGCACGAAGCACGTGAAGGTCATGGTGGTGTCGCGGCGCGTGACCTGGCCGTCGTCGAGCATCTCGTGCGTGTAGACCAGCATGGTGCCGGCCATGATGATGGCAGCCTGGGTGAGCACGCGCGTGACGAGGGGTCGGGTGAGGACCGCATCGCCGCGGCGGCGAGGCGGGCGGTTCATGACGTCTTTGTCGACGGCTTCGACGCCGAGGGATTGCGCTGGGGGTCCGTCCATGATGATGTCTAGGTGAAGGGAGGGGGTCAGTAGGTGGTGGGATGAGAGGTAGGGGGCGGGGGGCTTACTGATCCAGAGAATCTGCATTGCGTTCAGCGGGGACTTGAACCCCAGGGCGGTGCAGATCAGGACAAGCGAGAGGCCGGCGGCGCTGGTGGACAGCTGGAAGGTCAGGAAGTTCTGGATGTTGTTGAAGATGGCCTTGCCCTCCTCGATGGCGTGCAGGATGGTGGAGAAGTCGTCGTCGGTGAGAATCATGTCCGCTGCTTCCTTGGCCACGTCGGTGCCATGCATGCCCATGGCGATGCCAATGTCAGCTTTCTTCAGCGCCGGCGCATCGTTGACCCCGTCACCCGTCATGGCGACAATATCGCCGCGGGATTGCAGGGCCCGGATGATCTTCATCTTGTGGTCAGGGTTGGTGCGCGCAAAGATGGTGGTGTGGTCCATTGCGCGGGCGAGGTCCTCGTCCGACATGGCATCAATCTCGTCGCCGCGAAGGACAGACCTGACGGTGATCTGGTTGGAGGTGTGCCCCGTGGGCATGGCGACCGCCATGCCCAGCTGCTTGCCAATAGCGAGAGCGGTTGTCTCAGCGTCGCCCGTGATCATGATGACCTTAACCCGGCCACGCATCAGTTTCCTAATGGAGCGTCCGACACCAGGCCGAGGAGGATCACTCATGCCTACCAGACCGGCAAAGGTGAGCCCCGTGTATTGCTCCTCTACGCCATGGTGGCTCGACATGTCTGTCGGATCGGGTGTGTTGCTCCTGGCGCCAGCTCTACTGCTTCTTCTCATCTTCGCAACAGGCCCGCTTGCGAAGGCCAGAACCCGAAGACCCTGGGATGCCATCTGCTCCGCGGCCTCCAGGGCCTCCTGTCGCCGCGCAGAATCCAGCACCACCTCCCTACCGTCCTTGTTGATGTAGGTATCGCAAGCCTCGAGCACCTTGTCGATGGCGCCCTTCATGTACGCAAACTCCTTGTCACTCTTGCCGCCTTCGCTGCCAATAGTGACGCCCATCCACTTGCGTTCCGAGCTGAAAGGCGTCTCGCTTACGCGGTGTCCAACGGAATCACGAACATCGTGCTCCTTGAACCGGTCCAGGAGGTCTAGCATGGCAATATCGGTCGGCTGCCCAACCCAGCGGGTATACGTCGACGTGTGATCCCTTTCCTGGGTCGAGGAAAGCACAGCTCTCGCGGCAGCGCCGTTTTCGGTGTACTTGCGGGCGAGGCGCGCATTGTTCGCAATGTTGCCAATTCGCAGGATTCTAAGTGTCGCAGGATCTGGCTTGGTCTCTGTGGCCTCGTCATCGGAATCAACATCAAAGGCCTTCTCAGTGCCAAAGAACCACATCTTGGCGGTAGTCATATGGTTCATTGTGAGCGTCCCTGGCGCGCGTTAGCGCACTTCCCTATCAACTCCTGGTTCGAACTTACCCGTCTTGTCCGTGCAAACCACGTTGACGGACCCCAAAGTCTCGACTTTGGGCATCCTGCGAACAATGGCATTATGCTTGGCCATGCGGTGAACACCCAGCGCAAGCGTGACGGTTACAATGATGGGCAGACCCTCGGGGATGGCTGCCACAGCGAGAGAAATAGAGATGGTGAAGATTTCCAATAGCTTCTTCCCCTGAAGCCAGCCGATGAAAGAAATGAGCCCGATGATAACGAAGGACATCTTGCTGAGCTGAGAGCCCAGGGCGTCCATGGAAATTTGCAGCGGAGACCGAGGGCTCTCGGTCCCGGACACGCTAGTGGCAATGGTACCAAAGTGCGTGTCGCCGCCAGTAGCAAAGACGATACCTTGCCCGTGCCCAGACCTCACCAGCGTTCCCATGTATGCAATATTTTGAGGGCCATCGTGGTCCCTCTTCGACGAGTGCCCATCAGCAGCTCCGCCAAAAGAAGGTTGAGGGAGCTGCAGAGTATTGTTGCCGAGAGTGGGAACACCGAACGCGCGGCGAGGGCGCGTGTTGGCGGTAACCCTGACAGGCTCGTTTTCTCCCGTGAGGTTCGACACGTCGATGGTCAGGTCGGCAGCCTTGGTTACCCGGATATCGGCAGGAATTCGGTCTCCAGTGGTAAACAGAACCAGATCTCCGGGCACCAGCTGCGCGGCCATAACCTTAGACGATGTGGCCTCCAGCACTTCTTCCTCAGGAGTGATCGTGCCGGAGCTCTCCGCCACGTCAGGGGTCCTATCGCCTGGCCAGTTGGGCGAACGCGAGCCTGGGGCCGCCTTGGACGACTGCTTCCGGACAAGATGGGCGTGGTTGGGGACCAGGTGGTTGAGCGCTTCGATCGACTTCTCGGACCGGTACTCTTGCACAAAACCCACGCTCACCACGATGGTAACTGCTATGGTGATACTCACGGCATCGTCCATGTTCCCTACGACAATAGACGCGCCGGCGGAAACCAAAAGCAAGAGGATGAGCGGTTCCTGAAACTGCTTGATGAAGCGCAACCATATCGGCTCGGGCTCGTCGTGCGGAATCTCGTTCGGGCCATAGTCGCGTAACCTCGAGAGAGCCTCTGCAGGGGCGAGGCCGTGGGTGAGCGATGTCTTTAGTCGTGTTGCGATTTCGGGAGGCGTGAGGGAGGAGAATTCGTCGGCCACGGTCTGTATAATCAAAACATATCAGTCCCCTGGCCAAGCATCAGGTCTCCTGCTGAGACGTTACCCTTGACTCGGCCGATGTCGTCCGAGGGCTCATTCTCGGTGTGCTGGGCCATGAGCGCTGTGTCTCCTCGGGAATTCCTGCTAATCCTGGCTCGGGCGAGTTACGGTAGAGCGGCAGGGCATCGCCATCGTCCTTGCGCGTGAATCGGTCCATGTTGGGGGCTGAGGAACGGGGAGCGAGATGTGGGATAGGCGGGCGCAACAGACCGACCCCAAGCGAGCGTCGAGGGCCAGCGCCAGCGTCATCAATGGCTGCTGGCGGGGAGACTGCTCGGTGCAGCAACGCGGCCGAAAAGAACGGAAATGGGAGATGCGAAGTCTAATCAATACATCAGAAAGAAAAAACAGCAGCATTGCCGGCGCACGAAACAGAAATTTTGGCGTTTTAAACGGAACAGCCGGTTGCGTGTTGGCGGTGGAAACCTTTTCCTCGACTCTGCTGGATCTTGCCCCGAGCCGAGACTGGATCGCTCGTGGAACGTGTTGCTTCCAGCGACCTTCGCCTTTCCCTACTGGGCTCCACTCCTCTGCAGGGACTGGGGGGGGGAGCACCAGGAACCATGCGCCATCCCACATGCATTGGGCTTGGCACCAAGAGACTCGACTTCAACAAGCGACGTCTTCCGCCCTTTTAGTTCATGTTTTAAAACAAAGGAAAGGCAGAAAGAGAAAAAGACAGGACTCAACGGAAGACAGAAAGATGAGGTTGATGGATTCATATAAGAGGCAAGAAAGAAGAACGAAAAGGGAAAAGAGAAACTGAGGAATTGACCAACCAAGGAATTGGAAAAGGAAGACCGAAGTAGACCAAGTTAGAGGGTGAGGGCTTACGAGGCCGGAGCCTTTCCTTACACGTCTACAACGTGCGGGTAGTATCATCGCGTCCTGGCCTGGATTCTTACTTCGTATGTATTGGGGTTCCGGCGAGGCATGAGTGTTAAGAGCCAAGGGAGAAGTGCAAAGGGGCAAGCTCTCCACGATCAATGCCTCCCGTACGAAGTATCAGATGCAACTGTCTTAGTTTACGGGATTGATACCCGACGGTTTGGTGTCACATCCAGAGCTTGGAAGACGAAGACTGGCCGATGCTGGTGTATCATGGTAAGATCACGTATTTACGGTACCATACACCCAGGAATCTGCAACCTACTGTTGCCCAGACAATCGCCCACGTGACTGCAGTGTTGCCTGATGTAATCCATGGTGGCTGGTGGGGCGGCACCCAGCCTCTCAAATTTCGGGGGGGCTTGATTTTCTCGCGAACGGGTGCACATTCCACCAGCTCGTGTCTCCTCCCCTCCCTCACCCGCCAATCCACCACCCTCCTTCATCTCGACCATCGGCTTTTGCTAGCGATCCGCATCCGGCTACGAGTCCACTGCTGTGTCGATAACCACATTGTTTTCTCATTTTTGTTGTTTTTTTTTGGACGGCTTCGATTCTCTACTTTGGCTGCGCGCGTCTAGGCCGCCCGACAACGTTGCTTGGTTCTTGCTACGCGCCATTGCCCAAACAACGCAACGCGCTCGGATTCTTGTTTACCTCACTTCCACCTGCTGACTCCCACCACACCCGGCTACCACCATCGCTGGGCCCCGCCATCGCATCTACCCTCGTCGCGCGCGACCACTGGCGCTCATAGAATACCCGGCAACCGCTGTATTGTTACCGCGCCGTTGTTGATTTCTCTTCTTTGCTGTCGCTACTCCCGTCGCCGCCATGTTCTGGTCGGGGACACTGCTCAGTGCCACCGGCCCCTTGGCCAAGGCATGGCTCTCCGCCAACCAGGAGCGCAAGATCACCAAGGTCCAGATTCTGCAGCACAACCTCCAAGACAGTGTCGATGCCATTATCGCTCCCAATGACGCCCCTCTCGCCCTCCGCCTGAGCGGACAGCTGCTGCTCGGTGTCGTCCGCATCTACAGCCGCAAGGCGCGATACCTCCTGGACGATTGCAACGAAGCCTTGATCAAGATTAAGATGGTATGTTCTCACCCGAGCAATCCATCAGTGAGACCGCTGACACAGACAGGCTTTCCGATCCACCGGCAACCATGACATTCCCACCAATCTGCATGTCACGGCCAAAGAGTCCCTTATGCTCCCGGATACGATTACCCCATATGACAACCTTGACTTGCTACCACCACCGAGCTCCGAGTTCCTCACGTCTCAGCTTGAGGAAGTGACCGCGACCCCCATCAGCAGCCGCAAGGCTGCTGTTCGCCCCGCCCACCACCGCGACATCAACCTGCAGGAGGACTTCAACAACAGCCAGTTTCTCCATGACACCCTCGGGGACGATGAAGAGATGGCTCTCGCCAACGTGGAAGACCTCGCCCTGGAACTCGATTTCGGCATGGACATCGATGAGAGGCCGAGCAAACTGATGGACAAGAGCGTGGAAATGGGCAGAGATGCGCCTGCCGCGAGGCCCGTTGAGGATGACATGCTTAGCGAGCTGGAAGTTGGCCCCAGCAAGGACCGCCACCGCGAGGACTCGTTGGGCCTTGACCTCGACTTTCGCGACGGCGTGCACATCGCTGACGAGGAGGGGGATATTCAAATGGCTGACGATGGTCTTGAGTTCCACATTGGTGATGAGTCGGCCATGCCTGGCGCTGCTGTGCCGGACATGAGCCGCGCCCGCATTTCCGAGTCCCCCCTGTCTGACATCGACGAAGATTTCGCCAAGGAAGTTGAGATAGAGTACAGCCGCCACATGAACACCGACATGTATGAGCCAGGCGATGACGCGACTGCGGCCACCATCCAGGCCCCCCAGCGCCAGAAGAAGAAAAAGATGCTTCAGCCAGACGACCAGACAATGCTTTCGACCGCGCAGATCAAGGAGCAGCAATCGAAGCGCGACAACATTCTCAAGCCCCAGACATTCCTTCCTCACGATCCATACATCGTTGGCCTGATGGATCTTCACAAGAACGGCGGTTTCGTTAACAACATCCTGTTCGAGGGCCGCAGCGAAGGCTGGGCTCCTGAGCTGAAGGGTCTCCTGTCTCTCAGCTCCATTCGGCCTAACGACCTGAAGCGGAAACGGGATAGCGGCGTTGCTGATATCGACAGCGAGGACGAGCAGGCCGCGACAAAGTCGCCCCGCTTGGAGCTTCCCGAGGACGAGACCGTTCTTGGCCTGGACATCAGCATTGCCGGAAACCAGAGCATTGCCGCGGACGGCACTGTTCTCGAAATTCCCGCCCACGAGGACACGGCCGTTTTCCATGATGAGGATGAGGACGAGCGCCCCGGCTCCAGAGGCGGCGTGCCGTCCAGCACCATGCCCAACTTCGACGACACCACAATGCCCATCGTGCATCCTGCCGAGAGCGGCCCGGTCTCCATTGGCACCAAGCACGCGGTGCATATCCTGCGCGACCTCTTTGGCGCCGATGCCGCCACCAACGCCGAGAAGCGCAAGACGACCGCCGTCGTTTTCCAGGAACTTCTTCCCGAGAAGCAGACCACCAAGGCCGACGCCACCAAGATGTTCTTCGAGTGCCTCGTCCTCGCTACCAAGGACGCCATCAAGGTTGAGCAGCCCGAGGGCTCTCTCGGCGGCCCCATCCGGGTCCGCGGGAAGCGCGGTCTTTGGGGTGACTGGGCTGAGCGCGAGGCTGGTGGTGAGGTTGCTCGCGGGCAGCAGCAGCAGCAGCAGCGTGGCGACGAGCCTGAGAGGGCCGTGCAGTCGTCCGCGGCGGTTGCTGTTGAAGCTTAAGAGACAGTTCTCCCATCCGTTGGTGCGCGAGGACTGGTAATGTTGGCTTGGTTTGGTTTGGTTCATGTACAGCATATTCTCGGGGGTTGGGGCTGGGTCTCTTGTCTTTGATTTCCGGTCGTCAACACGACCGAGTGGCGTTTGGCGCTCCGGAAGACTGGGAGATACCATTGTTGGCGGGCTCTCGTCTGGTTTTTGTTGGGTTCTAGTCAAAATTCGTTGGTGTGTTTTCGTGAGGGTATAGGGAAGATGTGGGGGGTGTTTTTTTTGTAGTGCGTGACGGTTTGGAGATGTGAACACAGGTGGAAAGAGATGGGATATTGGCGATTGGGCAGGTAAGCTGGGTATTGCACTGAGGTGGTGTGGTGGTTGAATGAGAACTGGAGGCTGTAGTATACCATGCGGTAGCCAATTACTTTAGGTAGTATAGGGTTTATTCAAGACTTAATGCGTCTTGCCTATAATTATCTCCCGCCGGCGAAGGTGAAGGAATCTTCTGATCTACAGAGCGTTTAGTTCAAATCGTGAGTTCTTCTATCTTATGGACGAAATCCGTCACCTCCCGTGATAAATGCTACATTCATCTCAATATACTGAGTTCCTCATGAGGAGGAAAGAAGATTTTATGAATAATCGTTTGCAGAAGCTGTTGTTGACCATGCTGAGGTCTGGCCTGAAGTCGTAAGCTGACCCGCGCTTGGACAGTCGGCAAATCTGCTCTGCCCGGTTCAAATACTTAATGTGGGTCTCGCAAGGATCGAATATTGTATTACACCCGTGCCAAGCATCGGCAATTTACTATTGCCACAGTATTACTCATCCGGCGGGCTAGGTTCCATGCTGATTGATGCCAGGCTCATAAGTTTTGCCATCAGATCAAAACTCTCCATCCTCTTGAAGGAATTTACCTTCACTCAACCCCTTTTATTTTTCTTTTGCACTGGCACCTACTGTGCTTGTAATTTTCGATTTTCCTTGCGTTCGTCCGAAGTCGCTGTATTTCAAAAAGCGCACGACAACAGGCACGTTCTCGACGAGAGCTTCTGAACCTGACTAAGGCTGCTGTTCAGACCAGCCTCAGTTCATCCCACATATTTTCGGTTCATGACTGATTCTGGGGAAACTCAAATATTACCACCAACACCATGGCCGACACACCGCGAACCCCGCCAACTTCACAGGGCGCTTCTCAACGAGGAAGGGGAGGATGGAGGGGCCGCGGAAGGCGAGGTCGTCACCATGGACCCAGACGACCCAATGCTCCCAGTGAAGGGAGCCAGCAAGCACAACCAGAGCCCACCGTCAACAACCCCGAACCAGTTGTTATTGTCTCTGGCGATGTTAGAGATGTGGATTCCCAGCGCGATGGTCCATCCGGAAGGGGCCGAGGGGACGGCGGTAGACAACGGGGTGGTCGACGTGGGAGAGGCACCACTGGCCAACGCTCGATTGTAGTGTCTCATCGAGGAGGGCGTGGACGCCCGCCTGTTCCTGATCAAGAAACTGCCAGCTTGGTCGCCGCGGGTCTGCGTGCTGCTGCTCCCACGTTTGTGCCGGGGCAGCCTGTGGCTGCTGTAACGTTCGTTCGTTCTCAACTACCTCCAGGTGCCCAAACTAACATGTGCTATAGTCCCGAATCCCAGGCAGTTTCTCAAAAGCGGCATCCACAGACAGCACCTCCTAGGGTTGCCACCAAATCCACTGCAACAGATCTGCCCACCCGCATCCATGAGGATATCGACAACCGCCAGTACGAGTGCGTCATATGCACCAACGAAGTACTGCGGAACTCCAAGGTCTGGTCCTGCTCCATCTGCTGGACCGTAACCCACCTTCACTGTGTGAGAAAGTGGCACACGAACCAGATGAAGGCGAAAGAAGAGAACCCGGGACCGAACCAACCCGAAGGCTGGCGGTGTCCTGGTTGTAACTCCAGTCTGATCGACCAGCCGGGGCCCCACCACTGCTGGTGCGGCAAGGACGTCGACCCCAAACCCATACCCGGCCTCCCGCCTCATACCTGCGGGCAGACCTGCTCGAAGACCCGGGCGACCTGTCCGCATCAGTGCTCGCTGATGTGTCACGCTGGACCTTGCCCGCCGTGTACGTTGATGGGGCCGACGCAGTCCTGCTTCTGTGGCAAGAACGTCTCGACGAAGCGGTGCAGCGAGACAGACTATGGGAAGGGCTGGAGCTGTGATGAGCCCTGTGGCGACTTGCTTCCGTGTGGGGAGCACTTTTGCGAGCAGTCTTGTCACGCAGGGTTGTGTGGTGCTTGCGAGGTGCGGATGCCGTCGGTCTGCTATTGCGGAAAGGAGCAGCGCGAGATGGCTTGCAACCAGCGGGACGAAGTTTTGGAGTCGTTTAACTACGGACAGCTGAAGGCCTCACTTGACGGTCAAGAACTTGAATCCGAAGAGTGGTTCGAGGGCTCGTTCCGTTGCAGAAATGTATGCGGGCGGGTGTTCGACTGCGGGCACCACGCCTGCCAGAAGCCATGCCATCCGCAAGATGAGGAGTTGGCACACTGCCCCTTCTCCCCAGACATTGTCACACGCTGCCCATGCGGAAAGACTTCCCTCTCCTCCATGGCCGCGGAACCGAGGCGGTCGTGTCAAGATCCGGTACCGCACTGCGACAAGCCATGCAATAAGGTTCTGGCTTGTGGCCATCTCTGCCTGGACAAGTGCCACGTCGGCTCCTGCGCCCCTTGCACCCAGCGCATTGACATTACCTGCCGCTGCGGGCGGACATCAGCCAGGTCAGCATGTCACCAGGGCACCATCGAGCATCCTCAGTGCTTCCGTGTCTGCAGAGCCCAGCTCAACTGCGGACGCCACGAGTGCGGCGAACGCTGCTGCTCGGGCGAGAAGAAGGCGGCCGAACGCCGGAAACAGAAGCGGAGCGCAAACGACAACTACGAGCCGGAGCATATTTGTCTGCAGGTTTGTGGTCGCCTACTTAAGTGCGGCAAGCACGCCTGCCAGCAGCTCTGCCATAGAGGGCCCTGCATGGCGTGCCCGGAGGCCATATTCGACGAGATCAGCTGTTCGTGTGGCCGGACCGTTCTCCAGCCGCCGCAGCCCTGCGGGACCCGTCCGCCAGAGTGTCGGTTCCCCTGCACCAGAGCCCGTCCCTGTGATCACCCGTCTGTCAGCCACCAGTGCCATCCTGACGAGACGGCCTGCCCGAAGTGTCCCTTCTTGATGGAGAAGTCCTGCATCTGCGGCAAGAAGATGCTTAAGAATCAGCCTTGCTGGTTTGAGGAGGGCCGGTGTGGCTTGCCGTGCGGGAAGAAGCTCAAGTGCGGGACTCATGATTGCAGGAAGCCATGCCACAAGCCTGGAGAGTGCGAGGACGCCGGCATCACTGGCTCGCATTGCTCCCAGCTCTGTGGCAAAATCCGGAAGTCTTGCGATCACACATGCGCAGAGGAGTGTCACGCCCCGTATCCTTGCAAGGAGGACAAACCGTGCCAGTCCAAGACCTTCATCACCTGCCCCTGCCAGCACCGCAAGCAGGAGGTCCGCTGCCAGGCGACTATGCTCAACCCGTCCCCAACTCGAGACTCAACCCTCAAGTGCGATGACGAGTGCCTGCGCCTCCAACGCAACCGGCAGCTCGCCGAGGCACTCAAGATTGACCCAGAAACCCACACCGACGACCACATCCCCTACTCCGACACCACCCTTAAGCTCTTCCGGGAGAACATCACCTGGGCACAAGCCCAAGAGCGCGAATTCCGCGTCTTTGCCGGCACTCCCGAGGACAAGCGGTTGCGTTTTAAGCCTATGCCCGCTCACCAGCGCGCCTTCCTTCACACCCTCGCCGAAGATTTCGGCCTCGACTCAGAGAGCCAAGACCCCGAACCGCACCGCCACGTGTGCATCTTCAAGACGCCGCGCTTCGTGTCCGCGCCGAAAAAGACTCTCGCTCAGTGCCTGCGCATCGCGAAATCTCTTGCTGCCGCGCTTAACCCCCCAGTTCCTGTCGCGACAACCTCTCAGCAGGAATACTTCAACGCCCTGCTTCTATCGAATCTCCGCTTCGGCCTCACAACAGATGAGCTCGAGACCGCTCTAGCTACAGAATTATCCACTGCGTCCCGCGCTGGTCCAGCCCTAACTTTCGCCATAAGCTTCCTCCCTGCCTCAGACGAAGTCCTGATTAAAGCCGTCCCGAACCGGACAGCAGCTGCGATTGCTACATCCCTTGCATCAACCCCGCAGGCAGTTGAAACAGCATTGACAACGTTGAAGACGGCCATAGCGAAAACAGTGACTAGGGAGAAATTGGCCGGGGGTGTTCTACTCTGTCACGTTGAATCATCTTCTGGCGGGGAGGTAGAGGAGAAGGTTACCAGAAAGGAGGGAGAGGGGAAGAAGGGGGGAGAGCAAGGCGGGTGGAGTGCTGTTGCGAGTAGAGGGGCGTGGAGGAAGGTTGGTAGACCGGTGGTGCAGGCTGGTGGGGAGAGAAGAGGGTTGGTGGGTCGTTTGTGGCGTTGAGGAAGTTGGGTGGTGGGACTGGGAAGAAGAAGGAGGTTGAGGAGGAGAACGTGGAGGAGGATTTGTTGGCTGCTGCTAAGAAGGATGAGGAGGAGCGGGAGAGGGGCAAGGAGGGGAGGAGGGGGTGATGGGGAAGTGGTAGTGAGAAGGGGGTAGTGGATAAAGGGGTAGAGGCTAAGGAAGCGGAGGATCCAGACCCGGCTGAGCAGCAAGAGGAGGCCCGCCGTGACAGGTTTGGGCGACGACATGAAACAGTTCCTCGCTCCTCCACAAGGTGAAGGGAATAAATGTTAATGTACAAGGGCAATGGATACTATCAAGTCAATGATACACATCTTAAAATACCTATCCCAGACACTGTGACCTCTTTACATCCACCCGAGCCATCCTTTCCCTCTGTTCGAAACTAAGCTAACCTGTGCCTTCTGTGCCTGAAGAAAGCACATTCATACGATCTTCTGCAGCCATTATTTCGATTTTTACATAACTAACCATATTTTAAATCCTTTTACCCTCTGTTCTCGATTCGTTTTCTCTTTCATTCCTCACTTCCTCTGTTCTTCCCCCCCTTTTTTTCCCTCCTCAATTCCTCAATTTCATAGGGGTGACATGTGTCGGTTTATTTGGGAGACAAGACAGAGTTGAAATAAGAGGCCCACGAGATACTTCTTGGGCAGCAAACGAGGGGTATTTATACTATAGCATGGCATGGTATGGGAGCCGCTGACTCTATTTATTTAGAGGGTTGTCGTTTGCTGTGGGGATTAATACTGCAAAGGGAGGGAAGGGTTTAGGTGCTAGTCAGAAGTGAGTTTGAGTGAATGAATCCGTCTTCACAGTGCTAGATTTTTTCACCGCGAGTTGATAACTCTGTTTCATCCATCCTTTGAGTCGTCCAATCTGCCATGGCAGCATTCACAAAGCACAGCTAGATTGATTCAGATCCCGGCTCATATTTACAACCACACCAAGGCCATTAAGTACCACCGCTAACAACATCCATTACAGCCTCTCAAAATCAGGTCTAGTCTTCTATATTGTGTACACGCAACGATTGCAAAACAACCTGCCAATATTCCCGGGGCAGGTCCAAAGTCCGGGGGTATCAATGTAATGCCTCCTTCTCTCCCTCGCTTTCTGGCTCAGATCACGAATCCCAGTCCAATTCCATCAAGCTCTGAAACAGAAACCAGCAAAAATCCTCCACAACAGCCCGCGCGTCCATCACTAACCCCCATGATGCATAGGTACCCAGTTCCATTCCATGGTGCTATACATGCTGTGTAGCCCCGCACCAGCCCGAGACACACACAAATGTGTCTCAATTGTTGCTGTTGCTGCTGTTTGCGTTTGTCAAGCAAGACCCACTGCCATCTGTAATGGGGGTGAGCTAGCCAAATTATGAAGACAGCGACTGCTTCTCCGCCACGTCGGCGACAATGTTGTTCAAGAACTCGGCGATGGCCTCGAAATAGCCCTCCTCAATGACGCTCGAGTTGTGGTCGCCGCCGGGCAGAGGCTTCCAGATCTTGATGGGGGCTTTGGAGAGGTCGTAGAGGCGCTTCATGTGGGTGGGTCTGGGGGGAAATCGAGTTGTTAGCAACCAAATTTGGCGAGGAAGTTGGGAGTAGCAATACTCACGGGACGATTTCATCCTGAAGACCGCTCAGGAAGAGCGTCGGCACCTTGACGCTTGGGATCAGGCTGTCGCTGGCCCAGACCTGGTGGCAGAGGTAGGCGAGGTATTTGGCCGGGGGCATGATGCTGGGGATCAGCTTGCGCATGCTCAGGAAGGTGTTCTCGAGAATCAAGCCGCTGATGTCGCCGCCGGCCTGGTTCTTGGCGACCAGCCGGATGGCCACGGCGCCGCCCAGGCTTTGGCCGTACACAACGATCTTGTGATCCCGGGTCTCGGCACGGTCGCGAAGGTAATCAAGGGCGGTCTGGGCATCGATGTTGATGCCGGACTCGTCAGGCTGGCCGGTCGAGATGCCGTAGCCGCGGTACTCGAGCATGAAGACGTTGCAGCTGGCGGCTGCGATGAGCATGCGGGCGATGGGCAGACGGTGGCCAATGTTGCCGGCGTTGCCGTGGAACATGAGCACCGTCAGCTTCGAGTTGGGACCGCGGCGCGGGCCGCGGATGTAGAAGGCCGACAGCTTCTCGCCATCGTTGGTCGGGATGATGAGCTCCTCGTAGTCGCGGAAGTTATACTGATTCGGACGGGGAACTTCGGTGCGGGCATTTTCGGGGACGTGAGCAGGATAGATCAGATCTCTGTAGCCATGGCGTTAGATGAGGTCTCTCGCGGAGGGTGGTTGAACAGTGAGCTACTTTTGCTTGAAGTACAGCAGAGCCGTTAGACATGCGGCGACCCCCTAAGATGCGAGACACGGTTAGCCCCCAACGCGACTCAACAATCAACAGCTAAATATGCAACTTGCCCCCTGAACCAGTCGGCGTGGTTGGCGACGCAGCCATTCAGGCACTGGGCGGGATACGCAGAGATGTCGGGGCATACAGTAGATGCAATAGCCGGCAGGCGCATGTAGCCCGCGGCGCTGCTCAACAGCGAGACAGTCTGCTCCAGGAACGAATTGGCCGCCGATGGGTCGGGCGACGTCGACATGGTGGTGAGGGAGAGCAGGAGAAGGGCGGAGGCTTATTTCAGGGCTCGTTCGGAACTGGCGGCCGGAGTGGAGGAGATTCTCAGGGGATGGGGGATGGGATGGAGCGACCGAAGGGACGGGGGTTGACGATGGGGCGTCGGAGGCAGCACAGGGGGGTGACGATGTGCTGGCGGTTTTGGTGGGAGTGGCTCAGTGGCCAAGGGTCCAGGGTGGGGTGGACAGTGCAGGGAGAGCTGGATTGGTTGCTGTCTTCCCTTTGAGCGAGAGTAAACAGCAGCCGTTGCACTGTTGGGAAACAGCAACAGGCAGCAAATCCAGTGGAAGCAGCTCGGTGTTGCGCAGGGAAGGTGTCAGAAGTGGAAATTGGCCGCGGGTTGAATTGCCCGCATGCAGAACATCGACCAGATGATGTAATCTCATCAACCGTAGCCGATCTGCCAATTCGTTGCCCCAGGCCGTCTCACGGTTCTGAATGCAACCTGACATCGACCAGGCGAGTGGGCCGGCTCCGATCTGCCATTCCAGCTTGGGCTCCCTATCCCCCGTCCCGCCACCGGGCGATCCCGTCTGTCAATCAGTCAGTCGGACACTCTAGGCCAGTCTGCCGATCGACAAGATGCCCGGGGAGCTGGCCAGGCCCGATATTGCGACCTCGCCGAGGAGGAGCTTATATTTAGTAGTTATCGCACTATCGACGCATGGTCGTTGATGCTCATTCCATTCCGGTCATCCTGCGAATTCCCAAAGCAGCTCCATTGTGTCTGACCCTGTGGCTTGCATGTGCTCCTTGCGCTGCCACTCGGGGAATGGCAAGCTGTTTAACAACCGTTCCATTGGGAGTCGGCGCGACGCAGCCAGCTCGCATTGGATCGTGCCGCGCTCATGCATCCTGCGATTGCGGCCCCATCACACTGCCTCCACGACGACTAGGGCTTCTTCAAAGCGCGGCCTAAATCGGGCCAGCCATTGACCAGTCGTCTGGAAGCTGTTGCGCAAGCTCTGAAACAAGGAGACGGTTGCAGTCAAAGACTCAGGGCGTCGGCGAATCGCATCGCAACAAACCTGTCGCAAAAGACCGAGCAACCGCTGTCGAAACGCTCCAGAAGCTCCAAAGAAGGTGATTCGTCATGCGGCCACATGTCGGGGGCATCTGGTTCCTGGGCTAGCGCTGCCGGTATGAAAGGAGGACAGCGGGTGCTGCATCTCGCATTTCGCAGATGAAAGAGAAGCTGTATCGAAGACAGGGTTCGGCGGACAAACGGAGGAAAACACGAGGGAGTGATATTGGAGCGACAATGAGATCTTGACCTTGGACTTCGATGGCTGGGATACAACCACGGCAGACGTCCGCAGTCGTCCCGGTCTGGCGGGCGGGTCCCTGGGCCCTTGCAATGAGGGGCCATCGCAGCTAGAGCGCAGTGGAGCCAGCAATGCATCGCCGCCCGAAAAAACATCTCCAGCGTCAACAATTTTTTGCAGGGCCACAACCAAGAATCAAAATTTACCAGTCGCTGTTGACGTCGACAGACCCTCCTCACCTACGGATAACAGCTCAGTCCCGGACGTCAAGCGCTAGCCGGGTCGCCTCGCGCCGTTACTTAGCTTCTCCTCGGTTCCGTGCGCGCCATCTGCCGCCCTGAAGAATTCCATTCGTGCCCAAAGGCGCAGCAGCCCCTCCAACCAACTTCTCCAACGACTGCAACAAGGCTCGTTCAGCCGCCGCCCTGCTATCTTGTCTTTGCAACTTGCACAGCGCCCTGGGCAGAAGCGTCCTGTTGTTTCTGTTCCCTCGGAACCACAACACCGTCCTCAAGAAACCGGGCAGCGACAAGTTCGCGCAACCCGAAGCACAGAGGAGCCATTGGCCAAATCCACCAGCCGATCACTTCCTCCAGTCGGGAACCAGACACACACCTGAGCCAACCTTGGCAGCCATTGTTGACAATCCGCCTCACTTCCTGCATACGCCGTGCCAATTGGGACGAACAGGAGTTTGGACGAACTCACCCCACCGGCAACATGGTTTCCTTCTCGTGTGAGGTAGGTCACGTCCTTTGTTGTCCCATTATGCCCTCAGCGACGTGCTGCTTTTTCTGGCATGGTCGAGTCCCTGGTCGTTTTATCAGAGACAACCGCATTCTCGATGTTGCGCCCCTCAATTTCAGCTCTTACACCCCTCCTGGGCTGGCTCAGTCACCCCCATGACCACCCAGGGGGGGGAACACTCTCAACTGACATCACACCCGCATGCCCTGCCGCATGCCTGCACACCACTCCCGAGGGTCACGACCAACAGGCCGCCCACCTGCCACACCACCCCTCCTCTCCCGCGCACACCCCTCCGTCTGATCAAGCTGATCCTCCCTACTTCAGTCTTCTGTTACTCTCTTTGTTTCCTCCCTGTTGCCACGAGAACACCCCGCGATATCACCTGGCCATACACAACCCCCAATTGTGTCGTACATGAGCAACATCTGACAACCTTCTTCCTGCACCTCTAGAACTGTGGCGACATCTTGACCAAGAAGAAGCTCGACCCCCACCGAAATCGCTGTCGAGGTGCGACCTTTACCTGCATTGACTGCATGGTGCACTTCCCCGGAACGGAGTACCGTTGGCATACGGTACGACACCCCCTTTGCTGGCAGCGTTTGAGATTCTTCCCCAACTAATTCCATCTAGAGTTGCATGACCGAGGCGCAAAAGTACCAAGGCGCCCTCTACCGCGAAAAGAAAGGGAAGGGTAACGCAAACAACCACGCACACAACAACATGGTCCAAGTCCAACCAGCCTACGTCGAGGATGTCGCCGAGGATTACAATTCCTGGCGCGACTACGAGCAGCCAGCCGAAAATAATGGCAACTATCCGCTCGAACCTCTCCCGGAGGCGCCCACCCCCCCGTCCGCGGGCGACGCGGGCGCGCACGTCAACGTCTTCGATTTTCTCGTCGCAAACCCCACACCAACGGCCTCGCATGTTTCGCTCCCCACCACTGCCGCCGCGCCGGTTCAGCTGAGCGAGGACACACAGCTGGTGCGCTTCGATCCGGAGGCCAACGGCATGGACGAGAGTTTTGAGGAACACACCGCGATGGTCGCGTACGACAACGGCTTGGCGCCGGCGTCCCAGTTCGAAACACCGGCACCCAAGGCGGCGCGGAAGAAGGACAAGGACGGCAAGAAGGATAAGAAGCGCAAGAGGTTACACATCGAGACAGACCAGGTTATGACCGACGCCCCGCCGGTCATGCACTCAGGCCTGACGGGCGGCATGAACCGGATGATGTCCCGGCCGACGGTCTTCCCGCCCTCGCCCGACTATTCCGGCGGCGACGTTGCCGAGACCCCCGCCAGCCCGCTCAAGAAGACCAAGTCGAAGCACCACAAATCCCACCGCGCCCCCGAAACTCTGGGCAACAGCCTCATGGCCATGATCGCCGGCTCCAAGCCCAAGGCCTCCACCAAAAAGCGCGTCAAAACCAAGACATCCTCCACCCCCTCCAAAACCAAGACCTCAACCAAAAAGCGCACCACCAAATCCCTCGAGGGCCCCAAGGACCAGAAACTCCTTGAGTTCCGCCCCTCCAGCAAGGACACTGGTGAGAACAGCCACGGCGCTCTGGTCGTGTACAAGCCCCGCGCCGAGCACTTTTTGAGCTTTGTCAACAAGGGCCCAGAGAGCGAGCGTGGCTGTAGCGTCAACAAGGCGCTGAAGCGCTACCACCGCGAGAGGAGCGACGCGGGGACGCCGGTTAGTAAGCTGATGGAGGAGAAGGAGCTGTGGAGGTCGTTGAGGATGAGGAGGAATGAGAGGGGGGAGATTGTGTTGTTTTGTTTGGAGGATTGAAGTGGGTGGGGAGATGAAGGGAAAATGGGTTGAAAAGGGGGTTGGGAGTGAGGAAGGGAGGGGAAGGAGTGTGTATGCATTATGGAGGGAGTAAAGGGGCCGGTTGCATCAACGGTATGGCATGGCATCAAAGGGGGGGGAAGGGGGCGTGCAAGGAGTGCAATGGATGATATGATACATTGGGCGGGAGTTAATGATGTGGCATGTGGCATGTTTTCTTCTTTCCTTTTCATGTCATGATACCTTTGGTGGACGTGGATCTCAGGGGCACATCCTTTGTTTATTTAAGGACACCGTTTTCTTTCCCTCTCTGGGTCGGGGTGCAAAGTCGCAGACTCACCTTGTCCGTTTCAAGGTATTCCATTCATATGTTTCTTGAATTTTATTCGCCATTTGGGGTTCTTTCGTTTTTCTTCGTTTTTCTTCGTTTGTCTTTCGGTTTGCGATGGGGAACAGAAGGTTTATCTTCTTCAACTCGATCAGGTGCTATTGGCAGGGAGGAATAAGAGGCAATGAGCTTTCCTGGGGACTTGATGGTTACTGACCGAACATCTTCTATGATGGGCATCTATGGGATTGCGCACGGGGTACTTGAACTCCAGGTTTGGATTTGGACTGTATTGTACACTATCAGGATGCCGATGGCAGGACGGGTATAGCCGGTCTTGTTTCGAATTTATCTTGCGTTTTGTTCCATTTGCTAGTGAAGCTCGCTTTGCTCTTGGAGCTATATGTTCTACCCATGGTAACTTGAGGTGCTGGAGGAGCTGGAGAGAATTTATTTGCCTCTACAACCTTGAGATGTCAACAGCGGCCTGCAGAAGCCGCTGGTTTTCATACTGGGGGAAGTTCTGGACGAAGTTCAACACATCATGAGTGAAATGGTGTCTCTCGGTTTCATCATCGCCAGAATTGCCGAGTACTCTCGTGCAGGCCTCCAGAACCACATCGCAACATGTTTATATTACCTTGCTTATAAGAGGGATAGAGGAACAGAAGAAGGAAAGAAGAAGGAAAGAAGAAGGAAAGAAGAAGGAAAGAAGAAGGAAAGAAGAAGGAAAGAAGAAGGAAAGAAGAAGGAAAGAAGAAGGAAAGAAGAAGGAAAGAAGAAGGAAAGAAGAAGGAAAGAAGAAGGAAAGAAGAAGGAAAGAAGAAGGAAAGAAGAAGGAAAGAAGAAGGAAAAAGAAGAAGGAAAGAAGAAGGAAAGAAGAAGGAAAGAAGAAGGAAAGAAGAAGGAAAGAAGAAGGAAAGAAGAAGGAAAGAAGAAGGAAAGAAGAAGGAAAGAAGAAGGAAAGAAGAAGGAAAGAAGAAGGAAAGAAGAAGGATAGAAGAAGGAAAGAAGAACCAAGAACAAGAAGAGATAAAATTATGTAGGGCAATCTCCTCAATGTAGTGGATATATTGATCGTGTCGGGTGCGGCTCGTGGATGAGTTGCCGCAGCACGTCGTTGATGCCGTTGTAGACATCAGCTGCCTGGGGCTCATTGCTCCGTATGCCTTGGCGTAGCGGATGCGGCGCATTGCGCACCGTAGTCTCTGATGCTCGCGCCAACCCGGATATCGTCCTCTGTGTAGTGGGTATTCATCAGGGCCTCCTCCGCCTACGTCGAGGTCAATTCGAACCGTTTCTGTACTTGCAGGGCGAACTTCCAGTTGTCCACGCTCTGTTTCAACCAAGTGCGGCCGTTGTCATCGAGTTGGGCAATGTACCAGTGCTTGGCAGATCCGCGAAGGGAAAGCGAGAATAAGAAGAAAAGGAGAAGAACAAGAATACCTGTAGGTAAGAGGGCCGGGCTTTTATGTATTGAGGTTTGGGTGACAGTTTAGAGAGGCAGGCTTCAACTCATTATCATACCATGGATCCATCCGCCACATGATGTACATTAATCACCCCAACCCCTCAAGCAACCCTCAACGGCAGAATATGCTGCACCATCGCCTCTCTCCTACACAACGGACACTCAGGCTTCTCCCTTACCCAATCACCAATACACGCCCAGCAGAACACATGCCCGCACTGCGTCGCCGCAGGGTCCTTTAGCTCCTCCAGACACAGCGTACACTTCCGTTGCTGGGCCCCCTTAATCCACCCCATTACCTTCTCCCCTTTGGCCAGATCATACCTGGCTCTCCCCCCCTTCGGCACAGGTGTATGCGCCATCGCCCCAATCTCCCCAAACTCCTCTGGTTCGATCCCGCCCCACCACCACCACCACCAAGCAACTCATTGTTACTCGTATACGCATTCTCATCCAAACTAACATCCACATTCGCACCCGGCCCAAACCCCGCCCTCTCCCTAAACTCCTCCTCCTCCTCCTCCCCACCCGCCCCAACCGCAAGCTGCTGCCTCACATGCGCCCACCCCTCACAAGCATCTGCACCACCAGCAGAACCCCAACACCTCATACCCGGCTCTGCCCCGGCCCTGCTCCCGGTGTCCCCTCCTCCACCCGCCGCGTAAACACATACCTTAACCCAAACACCCTCTTCGAAATCGAGTAGTACGCGCCAGTAAAGTAAAACACCGCCAGCGTCGCTGCGCGGAAGTGGCCCCGCTGGTGATGCTGCCGAGGTGTGTGAGGAGGTAGCGCAGGACGCGGTACTCGCTGCTGGGCTGGCCGGTGGTTTTGTGCTGGTCGCGGCCGGTGCGGGTGAGGGTGGCGAGGCGGGATTGGAGGCGTTTGCGGAGGGTGGTGCGCACGGAGGGGAGGAGGCGGGAGGTGGTGTAGGGAGGAGGATGGAGGTGAGGATGTAGCCGCGCGGCGGGGAGGGAGGGGAGGAGGGGCCGCCGGTGCCTGCGGAGGGTGGGCTGGGTTCGAGTGGTGGTGGTGATAGTGGAGAGGGAAGGTGTGGTGGTGCTTCGACTTGGACGAGGTCGCAGTATTCTTCGCCGAGGGTGCGGTTGCCGAGGAGGGTGGTTAGGCAGAGGTAGAGGGCGTCGGCGAAAGTGCGGGTCTCGGTGGCCCAGGCGTGAGCGGAGCGGGCGCCGCGTAGGCGGCGGTGGAGGTCGCTGAGCTGGTTAGCGAGGACGCCCTGGAAGTAGGCGTCTTTCTGGTGGGCGCGGATGATGTCGGGGGCGGTAGCGTAGGGGTAGGGTGAGGAGGTGAGCGGTGGGGAAGGCCGCGAGGGCGGGGGCTGAACCGTTGCCATGGTGGTCGTGCTAGGGAATTTTGGAGTGTGAGAGCGGTGGTGTCGTCGATGTCAATTCATGTCGGCGCAAAAGAGCTTTGGTATTGTTTGAGTTGAAGTTCGGCCCGTGAAGATGGGCTCGGCAGCTGCGCGCGGACTGGACCTCGGGACAATCAATGGCAGGGATCTGCTGACGCTTGCGGCGGACAGGGGTTCCGCTTCGAGGCTGGCGTCCTGGCCCATGTGCCAAGTGTGGGGCACATTGACGTCGCTGCTGAAATCGAATCCCCAATTTAATTTGACAAGGGGGACAAATCGGCGACACGCGACAGTTCGTTCTTCCATCCCCGTCTCGGCCCTTTTTTATCTCTCCCATCTTCAACGTCGAGCGTGTTCGCAACGCCCAGCCGCCCACACGCTCCCCCGATTTTTGCTCTGCCCACGGCGTCTTCGATGACGCAGAGCACGGCGCCCACAACCAGGCACAATGGATGGTGACCCTGCAGTTGAGCACCAGCTCGACTCGTTTAGCCTGGCATTCCCCCTGCCCTACCGCGTGGCCTTCATCGTTATCTTGGGTGCGCCTTTCTTTGATGTGGCACAGAGTGAGACACCTCCTAACTGACGATCGCCAGCCATCTGGGGATGGGGCCTCAACCTTCACTTCCTCCACATCCGCCGCATCGACGTGCCCGCCCTCATACGCTACCCCGGCCGATCGAGCTCTGCGCAGCTAACCCACCACCACTCGACATATCGTCTCGCGACTTTCCTCTCCGTCACCTCCGCCCTCTCGATTGTAGTCTTCTGGCTCTGCACTCGCCGCGACCCGCAGCGCGTGGTTGACTATGACTGGCTCCCCATGACCAACCTCCTCGTCCTCGCCGGACTCTTCTCCGTCCCGCTGCGTCGCCTGTCCGTTTCACATACCGGCCGCAGTCGCCTACTTTGGACCCTCCGCCGCGTCGCCGTTGGCGGGCTGGCCGAGCCTAAGGACGGCAAGTTCGGCGACATTCTTCTTGCCGACGTGCTCACCAGCTACGCCAAGATCCTCGCCGACTTGTTCGTCTGCATCTGTATGTTCTTCTTCACCCGTGACGGGTCCGCCACCGCCCGTCCCGACCGCGGCTGCGGAGGCCAACTACTGGTACCCCTGATCATGGCCATCCCAAGCGCCATCCGTCTGCGCCAGTGCCTCATCGAATACGCGCGCGTGCGCAGCGCCCCCTACAGGGAGAGCACCGGGTGGGGCGGGCAGCACTTGGCGAACGCCATCAAGTACTCAACCGCGTTTCCGGTGATTATATTGGGGGCGATGCTGAGAAATCAGAAGACTGGTTCGCCCGGTCTGTACAGGGCATGGATGGTGGCGTGCATCCTGAACTCGCTTTACAGCTTCTACTGGGACGTAGCCAAGGATTGGGACCTGACGCTTTTCTCGCGGGAGCGGGAGTCACCGGACTATCCGTTTGGCTTACGGAGGAGGCTGCTCGTGCACAAGCCTGGGGTGTACTATGCTGTTATCGTGTTGGATCTGGTGCTGAGATGCACATGGATGATCAAACTGAGCTCGACGATGGACCGAATCAGCGATTTTGAGAGCTCCATCTTTCTGATCCAGTTCTTGGAGGTGTTTAGGCGGTGGGTTTGGATCTTCTTCCGCGTCGAGACGGAGTGGCTTCGGAACACGGCCACCGGGTTAGGGCTGGATGACATGGTGTTGTTGGGCGATTTTCAGGCAAACAAGTACGAGGACGAGGATTAAACTGAATTTACGGTGGTGTTAAGGGGTTGGGTGACTGGGGTTGTCTGCCAGGAAACTGGCTGTACTATACGGACGGATCTGGATGTGCATTAGACCGGGCGTTTGGGAGATAATCGCATAGGTATGGGCAAGATACCTTCATTCACTCTATTTGTAGAGTAATTTCAAAGTTTTGAATACATGGTATCAACTTGGCTTCCTTGGGCGTCCAACACCATGCATTGTCCCGGCCTCGCCGGTCGCCAACAAGCTCAGCGGCCTGTTGGCCATACACAAGGTGTTCGCGTACCGCCGGTCGAAAAGAAACCAGACAAGGAGTTACCGTCGAGTCTATCATAACTTCACACGATCTTTTGTTCACTACTAACGAAAACAAAAAGGAATCGCCTTGTGATGGCCACCCGCAAAAACCCACGAACAAGACAAAGCCGGGAATCGACCCAACCGGTCATCGAAGATTCGTTTTTGTCCACCAGAACGATAGTTGGCAGTTTTCCAAACTGTCCAAAATGCACGCGGCCCTTCCTCATGGTCCTCTATTTCCAAATGACATCCTCTCAGGTGCTCGTTCACAGGCCATTCACAGCGCATCACACGCGGCTGTCACCATGATGCTCCTGCGACAGGGCGCTGTTGCCTCGACCTCATCGCTGGACCCTTCCAGGTCGGAAACACCAAGCAACCAATCACTCTCACCTCCTCCTTCTCCCAAATATGACGAGGTCAAGAGCTATTACGAAAAGCGGGCGCTGCCGCCTCCGCCGCCGAAGAGAGCGTCGAGTATATCAGCTTTTATCAAGGAAATAGATGATGCTCTTGCCACGCCCGCCTCGGTCACGCCTGACGGAAGTATCCCCCTAGTTTATCGCCCGTCGGTGGGTCATAGGAGTGCATCGGGTGATGATGGGGAGGGTGATGGGGTTGGTGAGCTGCATGGTGTGTGGCGGAGGGAGGATCTGAAGGTTAACACGGCGTCAACAAACGCACCACGGTTCTGCGGTGCTATGGGGTCACGAAAGACCACGCCGACAGGTCATCAGTTGCCAAAGAAGCTTACGAATATTACAAAATGTGACCTTGCCTACGACGAGGGAGTTGAGCAGCAAAGAGCAAGTCTTTTGGCGCTGCACAAGAACTTGTACGA
Organism: Collariella sp. IMI 366227; assembly: GCA_027946355.1. Taxonomy (NCBI): domain Eukaryota; kingdom Fungi; phylum Ascomycota; class Sordariomycetes; order Sordariales; family Chaetomiaceae; genus Collariella; species Collariella sp. IMI 366227. The sequence goes on from JAPEUS010000015.1 coordinate 128,512, forward strand.
TGGTGTGTCACCGCTGAGCAACAACGGCGAGGTTTACGAACTGCCTTACCCCAACAGTGCCGTTTTTGAAATGGCTGTTGACTTGGGAGTGGCAAAGGAATTCTGGTTGGCGCAAGGCGTGGGGTATTTTGGGGGCAGTGCCTTTTCACATCGCAGTACTGCATTGTCCGTCGTACCCAGGCCTTTGCGGATTGACAAGAATGGGAGACCTAGCGACAATTCAGGCCCAAAACCAGGTGCGCACTCGCGGCAGAGGAAAAGCGATATGATGGCTAGGAATGAGTGCGACCGGAGCGTCTTGACTGGCAGGTCGACTAAGGATTTGTACCACTACGCAGCCAAGAAGCTGGCCGAGCCGAATACACCAGCAGAAGAGAAGGCGACAAGGGAGAAAGAGAGGTTGAAAGCACAGGCAGCAGACCAAGGGAAAAGGAGTATGAGAGCAGAAAAAGAACAGCGGAAGAAGGAAAGGGAGCATGCCATACAGCAACCCATAAAGGCCAGTGACAAGCGTTATTGCAGCCACAAGCCGAAGCAGCTCCCCCTTCTCCCGCACCAGCCGCAGTTGAAGCCGCCCCTAGATAGCACACCTTCAGGAAGCAGCGAAAGGGCAAAGCCAACAAGCTGGTGTCCCTCGGCCCAGAGCTTAGTTTCGCCCCGCGCAACCAATACCGGCAGCGGTAGCCAGCGAATTCCCAGGCCATCTCCTTCACAATCACCAGACGCCGGCCTCTGTAGCGTGTTTAAATCCGACTCCGACCTCGACATGCCAGAAACATCCCGCTCAATCCCCGTCTCTATCGGCAGCAGTCTGGGAGAAGCCATTTCGCCCACCCGCCGAGATCATGCGGGCAAGTTCATAGCCAAGGCCTTACACGTAGGCAAGTCCGCTAGCCAAACCACCGCAACAGCACCGCACCCACGCCATCGCGGCACGCCTCCGCCGCGCCCCCTCCCGCCCCCGCCTTTCGCAATTCCCATCCCCTCCTTCCTCCTCCTACACCTTCCCCTCTCTCCAGTCCTACCCACCTTCTACCTTTTACTCTCCACCACCCAGAGCCAACACAACCCCTTCAACCTCAAGAGCTGCCAGTCCATCACCGCCACCCCTCTGCCCTCACCAACAACAACATCATCTTCCCTACGGCACCCCCATCAACAACACCCACCCCTCTTCTACACCCCCACTTACAGAAATACCAAAGCTAAAACCCAAACCCTCCCTCTCCTCGACCCTCCTCTCCAAAAGACCTTCACCGGCGCGGCAGGCGCCGCAGCCGACTTTCTCCGCGAAGGTGCCGCAACAGTCGGCAAAATTGGACGGAATGAGAGAGAAAGGAAGAGAAAGGAGCTGTTGAAGGGGGCGGATTATGTATTTGAGGGGTGCTGAGGTTGGTGAGGCTGCAGTGTCTATCCGGAATGGGGAGTTGGTGGTGGTGATGCGGGGTTGGGGGTGAGAAAGTTAAGGGTGGTGGTATTCGGCCGGGGAGGTCGCGATCAGCATCGGCTGCTCCAATGGGGGTGCTTGGTCGGGGGATGGGCAATGTTGAGGACAGTCCGACGCCTAGTCATCGGTCGGCGCCGATGCCGGGGCGGAGAGTCGGGATGTGGGATAGTCCTCCGCCGCTGGCTGTTGGCGCTGTTAGGAAGAACTCGGGGAAGAGTCCCCAGCCGAAGAAAATCGGCGGTGGTCCGTCGCCGAGACCTCATGGGCATAGAACGCGAGAACATGGAGCGGCGGATTATGGGAATACGGTGGGACCGAGCATGTTGCAGTAATTCTGGAGGGAATTATTGATTGAAGGACGGTTTGTGAGAAACGAGCAGGAAACAAAAGGTTCGGTGTGTGGGCACTGTTTTCAAACTACTGAGTCTTTCTAATTTTGCCGTGTTTTAGCTAAATTGCTTCAATATTGATTCAGACTTTCGCTTGTTCAGAATACGTAGCTTCAGACATTCAAGGGCAAGGTGGTGGTTGTGCTCGAAATGTACTTGTCCTGAGAACCCTGATGGCCATCTTATCTTATCGGCGGCTTGACGTCACAGAGCCGAGGCTGCCTGCCCCTTACCCCTGGTTGCCCCGCATCTGACCCAAGCATTCGGCACGCCGCGACCGGCAGGAGTTACCCGAACACAGCGCCCAACCCCAAGGGCCCCAGACGCACTGCATCTCCGAGATCATGAACGGCTCCGCTACCGAAGACCAAACGTCTGTGCATATTGGCCCACCAGAACACCAAGAGGAGGTCCAGACGGTTCTCCAAGGCATTCAAGACCTCCCAGCCTCTGAAACCGCCCTAGAACTGCCCAAGGAGGAGTCTACGTCCGAGGAAGAAGCAGACTACGGATCGTACTACTGGAATGCATCGACAATGGCACCGTTAAACGCAGCTTCGGCGGTCAGTATGATGTCTCTTTTGTTGGGGGTACACCCGTGGTTAAGCAACACCAGCTCATGCGCACCAAGGCCGCCATCGCCCGTCTCCGGGCCTACAAGCCGCCGCCCTTCCCGCTCTGGGACCGCCTGCCATTAAGTCGCCGTGCTGCAGTGCTGTTGCTACTGTACGCCGACCGGCGGGGCGATCTCAGGGTGGTTATCACTATGCGCGCCGCGAGTCTGCGGAGTTTCTCTGGTGCGCTTACCTCCTCTCTCTTAAACCCACACTGTAACTAACATACTGCAACAGGGCATGCCGCCCTACCAGGTGGCAAAGCCGACACTCTCGATGAGACGCCCTGTGAGAACCTTTTCCCTTCATCTACCTTTCCCAGCCCGCCTCATCTAACCCCTACCAGACCAAATCGCCCGCCGCGAAGCCTTCGAAGAAATAGGCCTCCCCCTCGACGACAACAAGCTCCCGGCCCCCTTCCGCATTGAACACCTCTGCTATCTGCCCATGAATCTCGCGCGCACCGAGCTCGTCGTCCGCCCCTGCGTCGCCCTCCTTCACACCTCCGACCCAACACCCACCACCACCTCCTCCAACCTCACCACGCCCACCCCATCCCCACGGTCGAAGACTCCTCATCCCGCGCCTCGACGCTAAGGAAGTCGCGGCGGTCTTCCGCGCCCTTCTACAACTTCCTAAAGGAAACTGACGACCTCGCCGGCGTAGCCGTCGACAAGACCGGCCAGCCCATTGCCCTGCCCTCCGGACAGTGGTACGAGGGCAGCTGGACGCGGTGGCACGACGAGTCGTGGCGCATGCACTTCTTCTACGTGCCTGTGCTCGGGCAGAAGGTAGTCAAGCCGCATGTGCGCGAGGGCGGCTGGCTGCGCTGGCGGAGAATGAGGGGGAGAACGGGGATGGGGAGGGGAGATTGGGGAGGCGGGGAGGTACAAGGTGTGGGGTATGACGGCGAGGATATTGGTTGATGCCGCGACGGTCGCGTATGGCGAGGCGCCGGACTTTGAGCATAATAGGCATTTTGGAGATGAGGGGATTATTCAAGCCCTGGATAAGATTGGGCGGATGGGGGAGAAGAAGAGACAGGGGAGTAGTGGGATTTCGGCGGAGGATGTGAAGAGGGCGAAGGAGGTCATGAGGGAGGCGCAGGGAAAGGAGGAGAAGGAGAAGGAGGGGAGTAAAATGTAGGTGGCGTTGGTTTTGATGCATGGCGCAGGCGATGATAGAGGACAGCAGGCGGTGTGCCAGACTTGGAGTTTGACGTAGATAGATTTACTCTGTATTTTGTTACAGTTGCTCTCAGCATCGAATTCTCGTACGGGGAACATAAAGTTCGAGAAAAAACCAGCATGCGTCTTTACTGCTCTCAATATCACTCACCAGCTCCCTCTCTCGCTTGCACAATCCGGCCAACTCCATATCGCCCTTACCGCTCAGTGGCAAGCCGTCTCCTTCGTCACCGGCGTCCTCCCACCAAAGACAAGATACCCCAACCCGGCACCCACCGACACAGCAATCATGACCCAACCGTTGTAGGTCATGAAGATCAACCTACAGGCAACTCGTATCAGCCCAACCCACTCACTGAACCCACCCAAGACGTTCTGTGGGGGTAGGGGTTAGGGGGGAGACTTACATGATCATGAAAGCGTAAAAGTTCTGAACGCCATACAACACCGCCTTGGTAACATGCGCCCTGCGCGCGACCTGGTCCCTGTTCTGGCCTGTGGGCAGCGAGATGAAGGGGGTGTGTTCAGTATGGGTCTCTTCTTCGTCTGAGTAGTGGCGCGAGGGGGCGGTGACGGGGAGCGGGGACTTGACGAGGGGTGTGGATTTTTAATGAGGATGTCGCTGGAAAAGGGAAGGGAAGGAGGGGTTGGTTGAGTGAAGGGAGAGTGTGTGTGATTGGGGGAAAAGGGGTAAACGGGAAGTAAACAAAGATAACACTTACGCGGAGACGTGTCAACCCGCTTGGTCAGTGAGGCCTCGTACTGCCGGATGCCCTCGCGGAGGGCTTCGTAACCGGCGCAGATGGCCACGATAGCGGCAAGGGAAAGAATGAGGCTAAGGCTGGAGGTAATGTGCCATTGGCGGAAGACAATGCACAGGTTGGAGGTGTCCCAGGTGAATAGCATCTACCAGAGGTGTAAGTGGCTGATTGGTGAGATGGGGAGTGCGGTCAAGAGAGACTGACATTCATGTTGCACATGTGGCCACCGTCCATGCCACCGTGGGAAGAGTGGTCCATTTTGTGATGATCGTGGCTGGAGTGGTCCATGGTGGGTATCGGGGGTGTAAGTGGCAGGAGGCAAAGGAAAGAGTCGGGAATGAATGGTTGGTGTTGGGGAAATGGAGTTGGCGGTTTGGGATGGCAATCGAGGCCTGATGAGATGTTTATTCCAAGGTCTACGTGAGAGAAACCTATCCAGGCTGCTGGGGGCTTTTATGCTGCTTGACAACCTCGCGGTATTGTGCGTGATGACCCTTTGGCTGTTCGTCGTTGTGTCAACTTTTGTTGTTGCGCCCAAACCTGGCAGGGATCTGACCGCTGGCCAATTGGGGAACGGTTGAGCTGAATTGAGACCCACTTCAAGAAGCGGCGCCAAGACGTCACATGCTTTGCTCATATTAATTTGGTCCTGCGCTACGGGCTACATCCACCTGTACTTACTTACCCAGGTACCTACCTCACATATCGTACGGAGATAGGTACTTGAATGGGTTGTGCAAGCCAAAAACCTCCAGGTCCGACGCTTTCCTGTCTTGGCATAAGCGAGCCACGACAGGCCACGGCGAACATCTGGTTCTGCAGCCACGGCCTCGGATTCATCGTCCCAGGTAGTCATATCTCGCTCTCGAATACCCCTACGTTCTGGTAAACCCCTCTCCTTGCTGATTCGTCTCCCCGGGTTTCCCGACCTCTCCGGAAGTGGCTCCCGGGTGTCCAGCGAATACTCAGTGAACTATACGTCCGCAAGGAGCTCCTCCGCCGTCGGCCTGTCACGGGGGTCCAGTTTCATAAACTTCAGGATAAACTCCTTGTAGACCACAGGGATATCCTCGGGCCGGCCCTAGCGAACGGCTTCGCCGGAGGCTCCTGGCTGTTGATAAAGTAGATGATCGTCATGGTTCCCGGGTCGTTGAACTTGCGATAGAAACCTGGATATGGGCCGAAGAACTTGTGCATGCGCTTGAGAACAGTGAGCTCTTGGACGTCATCTTCCAGACCAATCCCTTCTACCTTGGGGTTAAACAGGTGGTAGTCGCCGCCGAACAAAAGGCTGAGTGCCTGACGTATTAGCGGGAAGACATGCCGCAAGATAGAGCCTTCATATCGCAGTGCGAAACGACCATATGTCTGTCGCGGTATCCCAGGGCAGTTGAAACATAACTTCAGGACTGCGGGTGAAGGCAGCGCCGACAATATGCCCCTCCTTCGCGAACGAAGATTGCTGGGATACTACGCCTCCGCAGTCGCCAAGCTAAACCTTGGAAAAACGCCGATCGCCCTGACCATAGTTGACAAGTATGCTATCCAGCTTTACATCTGAAAAGGTCAACAATTGCCGGGAAACGGGACGAGGGGAGCCGACTTGTTCGGACCATGCCGCCTCTGTGCAGCACACGGAGGGCCTCTAGGACGCTCTGGGCTACCTGCTTGATCTCGGGGCGCGACAACCTCTTCTTGTTAGACTCACTCAGCACGTCGCTATCCATATGCCGAAGAACGATGAAGGGAGGATCAGCCGGTTCGCTGATCTCGTCGACCAGCAGGCGAAGGAATGGCGTCTCCGGCTGGTAGCGCTTGAGGATGTCAACCTCGTTCCGCCAGGGCTAGTGGCCCCTGATGCTCGTGGCGATGCTCAAACACATTCATGCTGCTTGAAAACCTCGCGGTGTTGTGCGTGATGACCCTTTGGGTATCGCGAGCTGTTCATTGAAATTGGTAAAGATCTGACCCAAATAGGTGGTGAGCTGAGTCGAGACCCACTTCTAGATCTAATCTCCGGGGCGGCGTCATCGGCGGCTTCCTCAACAAGCTCATCCTTGAGCTCGGGCGGGGTCTTTGGCGGGGCATGAGACAGAGGAAGGAGAGGAATGTTCAATGGGAAACCTCGAAGGTTTATTATTGTCGTATTAGTCTTCAATCACACGCCTTTCTGATCTCCGTTAAGGATCAAAGATTACCCTAGAACCCGCGTCCTTCCCCGACTTCAACTCTTTTTCTCCGACGATATCCGAGTGAAGAAGAATTGCGGGGGAAAACACTTGAGCTTCTGGTTCAAGGAGCTCACTCATCCCGGAGACACCGGCGTGGTTCTCTCAGACCACTTGCAGAAAGAAAGCCATTTCAACTCTGCGCAGACCTTTTCATAACTCCCACATTTACATTCCTCATTCTCTAAAACCGTCTATTCCCTTCTCAAGATGCTCGGCCCCCCTGTGAACCTGCCCAAGTGGTATGTCAGACACAACCAACTCCATATCTCCAGTTAGAATAATTGACCAACCTTGTTTAGGCTTGAGGAAAACTCTCATCTTCTCAGGCCGCCCATCAACAACTACTGCGTTTACAACGGCGACTTCACCGTCATGGTACTCTCACTCTTTTCCTTTTTTCTCTCAGCCATCACTCCCGCCACCTAACCCACCCCGCCATGCACGCAGATCGTTGGCGGCCCCAACGCCCGCACCGATTACCACATCAACCAAACCGCCGAATGGTTCTACCAATACAAAGGCGCGATGATGCTCAAGGTCGTCGACGAAGGCAACACCTTCCGCGACATCATCATTCGCGAGGGGGACATGTTCCTTCTCCCGCCCAACACACCGCACAACCCAGTGCGCTTCGCCGACACGGTCGGGATCGTGCTGGAGCAGAAGCGGCCCGCGGAGTCAGTCGACCGCATGCGCTGGTACTGCCAGGGGGAAGGGGGGTGTGGGGAGATCGTGCATGAGGCTGCGTTTCATTGCACGGATTTGGGAACGCAGATTAAGGAGGCTGTGGAGAGGTTTAAGGGGGATGAAGGGGTCAGGACGTGTAAGAAGTGTGGGAAGATGGCGGATTGGTGTCCGCCGGAGGGGTCGATTCGGGATTTAAATTTGCAGTAGGGTGGGGGTGGTAATGGGTTGTTTGAGTTCAATAGAACAAGATGCTATCCTGAAGGAAGTAGCCCTCTATGTCTCCCCGTACTGATACGAGCTGGTCGACTCCTCAACCTTGACCTCGATCATACCCTCCTCCAACTCCTTGCCGTCCACCCTGATGCCTGCGCGCATCACATCTCCTGGCACCGCCGGGCCAACACCCTTGGGCGTGCCCGTCAGCACAATGTCGCCCGGCTCGAGCGTCATGACCTTGGAAATATCGCTCAGAATACGCGGGATGCGAAACAGCATCAGCTCGGTCGAATCACTCTGCTGCACCTTGCCGTTGATGCTCAAGTACAACTCAAGCTTGTGCGGGTCTGGGATGGCGGACTTGCGAATCAGGTGGCTCATGGGCAGGAACGTATCAAAGCCCTTGGCGATGTCCCAGGGCAGACCCTTCTTCTTGGCCTCGTTCTGCACGTTGCGTGCCGTCATGTCGATGCTGAGGGCGTAGCCTGTTGGGAGGGGGGGGGTTTCTTAGTAGGGCTGGTTGGATCTGACTCATGTCCGGGGCTGCTCACTCTCAATGGCATCCAGCGCCGCCTGCTCGTCCTGTCCGTTGAAGTCCCGCACACGCTTGCCGAGGATTAGAGCCAGTTCGACCTCGTAGTGCATGTCGACGCCGCGCGGCCGGAGCACGGGGCCCTCGCCGGGCAGCAGGATGGACGAGGTCGGCTTCTGGAAGAAGAAGGGCTGCTTGGGCCGGGCGCTGTTGAGCTCCGTAATGTGGTCCCTGATACGGGTCAGTGCCAGGCCCAAAACATATTCATGGCATCTCCGGATGAGTCTTGAGGTGAGAGCCACAGGTGAACTCACGCATAATTGCGACCAATGCACACCACCTTGCCAGTCCTCCTGACCGAGGCCATTGTGGCCATGGCTCTCCTGATGAGCACCATTCTAACTGCAATTGACCTCTTTACAACGCCGTTGGTTGCGCACTTTTGTCTTGTTTGCTGTCCAAGTCAATGATATGGCCAATGCCGTCAGCAGGAGAATGCGACATCGGCAACAATCATTCACTTCGGCAACGCTTCTGGGTGGCAGCAGCCCGTCAATAAGCGTCAGGGGGTAGAACGATACCGCCATAAACCCTTGCCAAGAAGACAAACTGGTGTGGAAACAAATATTGCTAAACCAGTGTTTTGCAACAATCGAGTATATGGCACCGGCAACCTCTTCGTGTGCTTAAAACCACGCCTTGAGTTCTTGAAGATCTCATCTTTTTTTCCTAAACGGTCAAACCATCGCTGACATTTGGCCACAAGAAAGAAGAGGAGATACACCCAAGATGCCCATCTGCCCCTCCCAATCCCTCGGGCCTCGCAGCCGCCAGGCTTCCCATTTGGTTCATGCGAAGTGACCACCTGACGGTTCGAGCGCATGCGAAGAGAATATTGCGGAATTGACTCTCACCGCGCACGGGAGACCATCAAGGTTTCTGCCGCCGAACCGGCCGAGATCTGGAATCGATGGATGGACCAAAACGCGGAGAAGGTATTTCGGGAATCCCCCAGTGCCAATTTGGAACGGAAAGTGCGGGGTCCCACGCGGCCCCTGCAAGAGCTGCTTGGCACGCCTTCTCAGGCCCTGGTCCCCGCCATCGGGCCCCTGTCAGTCCTGACTGGCCCCGCCAAACAAAAGAACTGCGGGTTCCCGCTGACATGTTCTGGGTCTCAGCCCTGTGTCCAGTCGCTCCTCCAGCCCACCATCTTCTCTCGAGCCTCCAAATTGACAGCAGGTGTCGCTCTTTCTGTCTGATTGGACTCAATCAGCCACTGAGGGATAACTGAGGGATAAATTTGCGGTTGTTCCCTTCGCCTCATCCCGCAAATCCTCTCTGTGCAACCTGCAAAGTTAAACAGGTTTTGGAAAGGACACGGCCACATTCAACAACGTCACCCACGGACGCCCAGAGCTGTCATCCGAACTCTTGACAGTCACCAGAGCTGGGAGTATTTCGGTGCCGTCAACTGGTGGCAACCCTGGCATATTTTTCAGCAAGTACGCGAACGGTCTCATCGCAACAACAAGAAACCAGTGCATCCCACCTTGATAGCGGACAGCTTCCACCATGGCTTTGGAGGGCGTTCAACTAGCCCAGATGCTGGCCGACTTAAGCAGCCTCAATACTGTAGTAAGTCAGACATTCCTCGGTCGCTGTGGGCCCTTCGAGCTCTCCGATTGCGAATTCGGCGATTTAAGCTTCACAATTTCAACTTTCAAGAACCTGTTCGCCAAGATGCTGAGACCCTGCAACAGCAAGAACCACAAGCCGCATCAAATCTCGTCAATGCCAACAAGCCACCGAATCCCACATCAGCACCCGCCGACACAAGCAAGGCGGCTGAACAGCCACCAACCCGCCCTTCGCTGAAGCACCATCAGCGCACCGGCTCCGGTGGCTCGACCGCCTCGGGCACCTCGTCATTCCTGGCTCGAACAACCTCCACGCCCGTCTTCGACAAATACGGACGCCGTCTTCCCACACCACCGAACACGCGAGCGAACTCGACGTACGGCTCCATCCCGGGAACGCCCAGACCTGAGGTTAGCATCCGCCCTGATATTGGCCGGGTCTCATGTGCTAAGAACTGTATTCGGGAATAGCATGTCGATGACGATGTCAGCCAAGCCAACACCCTGATGGCGCTGTACGAGATACGCGCGAAGCTCAAGGATCAAGAGAGCAGCCGGAATTTGAGCAAGCTGCGGGAGAAGATCAACGGGCTGCAGGCAAGGCAGCCGCAACCAGAGAGGAGGGATTCCACGCCAGCCGGCGGGGCGCGGTTCAGTTACCCCCGGATCTAAACCAAATCACGAGGTGAGCTTGTTGCCTCTTACGGAAACGAGCTTCTTGTGGGCACACATGAGTTACGGAGGCACTGTCTCAGAAGGGCATCTTGGTACTACGAATGGAGTAACATGGCGTTATGGGAGGGATACCCCCGCTGTCAGGTTCATGAGGATGGGGGGTAATGGTCTTTCGTTGCTTGCGGTGGAGTTGGTAAAATGGGTTAGTGTCGAGACCAGCGTTTTGTCCTTCATTCTCGATTGATGTTTCGGGAGGGTACAGCCCCAATTCACAGAATCTGTCTTTCTTTGTGAATACGTCCTATCACAAATGAACACAGAACACTGGTCCATCATATCAACAAGAGTCACTCTTTGATGTCTCTCTTCGCTTGGCTTCGGCCCAAGAGTTCGTTGAAAATGGTGGCTGCAGACAAGCAGAAGCAGACGACTGGTTTGGTCCTTCTCAAGGGAAAATCCGGAGTTTCCGTGGGATGTCAAGACGTTAAGTTCATGATGCGGCATCCCAGCTGCCCACACTTTCCCACCCACTTACACACCAAGTTACACAGAAAAGGCATCCCAAGAACCAGAGCCAGAGCATCGCTCCGGGCACACGACATCCCACGCCGAGATGCATGAACCCCGCTTATTAGACAACACCCCCTGTCACCGCTTTTGCAATTGCGGATGCAAATGTTGAGAATGTGGGGTGCATGAGACAACAAGAGCAAGACCCACCTGTCACGCCAAGATCTGAAAGGGATCCACTTGCTCCAGAACCTCACGCGTTTCCGCGCCAAGGAAGCACTTGACCTCACTGCCGAACCTAACCAGCAATTTCCATCGACACACCCTTTTGCACTGCGACAACGCGCGAGCTGAGAGGAAGGTTGGGCGAAACACGGCGATATTTGGACGAAAAGGGAACGTGTAGGGTTTTTAATCGATAATAGTTTGTCGCGAACTTGGCAGCGATTGGTTCTTTTTACAACGAGAGGCCCAACCCGACAGAACCAGCGAGCAAGCACACAAGCAGCAGCAGCAATGGCGACGGGCGTCGACGCAAAGCTCTTGAAGAGCACAAAGTTTCCGCCTGAGTTCAACCAGAAGGTGGACATGCAGAAGGTCAATGTGCAGGTGATGAAGAAGTCAGCCGCTCTACACCCTCAGATCTCGAGAGGGTTGTGCTAGGTGCTGACAGGAGACAGATGGATTGCGAACCGCGTCACCGAGATCCTGGGAAACGAGGACGATGTGGTGATTGAGCTTATCTTCAACCTCGTCGAGGGTGACCGCCATGTTAGTACTTTTCTCAACTTCTCAAAACCTTCCTTTTCACTGACAGAGACCCGACTGCTCCAGCCCGACGTCAAATCCCTCCAAATCCAGCTCACCGGCTTCCTCGACAAGGATACCCCCCAAGTTCTGTCTTGACCTCTGGAAGCTTTTGCTTAGCGCGCAGGCGAGCCCACAGGGCGTGCCCAAGGAGCTGTTGGAGGCGAAGAAGCAAGAGCTGATGCAGGAAAAGGTGGGCTGTGGTTACATTGGCGTGATTCAAACATTGGCTGATAACAGGGTACAGATTGAGGCGGATAAGGCTGCCGAGGAGGCTCGTCAACGACGGGAGGAGTTTGAGCGGCGTGACCGTGGCAGGGGCGGTCGGGGCGGTGGAGGGCCGGGGCGTGGTGATTCGTGGCGCGGTGGAAGGGATGATAGGGACCGAGGCGGGTTTGGGCGCGGCCGGTCGCGGTCGCCGCCACGTTTTCGGGATCGGGCTGATCGTGGTGGGCGTGGGGGTGGTCGTGGTGGCTGGCGGGATACATATGTTCCCCGGGGTCCATCACCCCCTCGCCGGGGAGCCTCGCCTCCTCGCCGGGGAGGGGATTGGCGCAACGACAGGCGACGCCGGTCTCCGTCTAGGTCTCGCACACGCTCCGTCTCCATGTCATCAAGATCGCTCTCGCGGACCCCCAGCATTGACGGAAAGCGCCGGGCTGTCTCCCGGTCACCCAGTCCGCCACGACGGAGGCGTGCGCGCTCTCGATCTCGCTCGCCTTTGCCCCATCGGGACGCGCCTAAGCGTCGCCGTTCCACGCGTAGCCGTACCCGCTCGGTGTCGTCAGATCGTGGCTCTCGATCGCCGAAGCGCCGGCGGTACTCTCCATCTAGGAGCCGGTACTCTCCATCTAGGAGCCGGAGCCGTGGTCGGGGTGACAGCCGCAGTTTGAGCCGCAGCAGATCTCCACGCCGTTACAGCCGATCGGTATCGACATCTTCATCCCGCTACTCCCGGTCACCCAGCCGCACTCCGCCAAGACGGTCGAGGCGCGACAGTCGGAGCGCTTTCCCCGGCGCTGGGAGACCCAAAGGCAGAGCCAGGACTCGTAGCAGGAGTCGCAGCATCAGCCCCGCTAGCTCGTATGACAGCCGACGCCGCCGCCGCTCACGCGACAGGGGGAACCGTCAGCGGCGCGACGAAAGCACCGGTCCGAGGGGCGGAGACAGGGACCGCAGGGCCTCTCATGCATCTTCACACTCTTCTTCACGGAACAGATCGGCTGATGGTTCAGGCGCTGAAGACAGACCGCGATCTTCCCGTCATGATGCGTCGGCGTCAAGCGCCAACCAGGTGCGTTACTTAAACGAAAGCAGCAATGCATCAAGCGAGGAGTTGTGGCTGACCGTGTGATGCAGGACACAAAAGCGGTCAACGAACTCCGCGAGCGGGAACTCAAGGAGCAAATCAAGAAGATGAGATTCTCGAAGAGCGGAGACGACAACGTTGAGGCTAACGCTGCTTGAAGCTCTGCTGCCGCTCTACGGGCATTCGTTGCCCATACACTGAACCACAAGTTCTGAACTCACACCCGCTTGATTGCTTGGCCTGGAGTTATACAAGTTGGAAGTCGACCCTTTTTTTATCATTCGGGCTACTGGCTTGCGGGAGTAACAGAACGAATTGAGAGCTCGAGGCACTGTATACAGACCCTTTACCTAGGCAGTAGACTGAACCTCAGCGCTCTTCTACACGCTCGCTCTACTCTCGTCTACTTGAGTGTTGTGATGGATGGTCTTCCTTACAGTTCACTTTGCTATCTCATCGGAAGTCCTATGTCCCAAGTTCCCGTTGTCGAAGGAGCCCAGGAATGCCTCTGCGCTGATTGGCCACAGTTCGCCAAGTGCCCCACCACGAATTCGAGGCGCATGGCAGACGCGATCGCGAACACCTCCCCAACCTTTGCGACAAAAGAGAAATCCCCAACAACACACCACAGCAATATCGTTGGTAAACGGCAGGAACGGGTTGGAGACTGATTTTGGCACATATCATTGAAGTTGGCCCCGTAAACGGTCGCGCTATCGACAGCACGGCGCTCTCAGCAACTCCATCCACTGCCACCAACTTGCCTGGACCATCCGCTCAGCTTAACAAGTGCGCCAACCCTAACAACACCACCGCGACTATAGGGTATAAACAACAGCGCGTCCCAATGACCGACAACGGCCCCTCAGGCGGGGCAGGCGCCAAGTCCAACGGAACCAGTGACATGGCGGCCTCGCAAGCAGGCATCCCATACTACGAAAAGCAGCGGCAACAACTCAAGGAGCTGATCGCACGGCGGAGGATGCTGGAAAAGAAGCTGGTGCGCCTTCTCTTCTCTTCATCGTACCAACATCAAACATACACAAAGACAGCTCGGCTGACCACCATTTCGCTGCCAACAACAGGGCGCTCAGGAAGAACTCATCCTTGTCAAAGAGACCGAATACCTCGAGAGCACGCCTGGCGGCAACATTGTCATCGGCTTCGACAACTACACCAAGGGTACCAGCGCAGCCGTCGCCCAACGCCGTAAGACAGGCCTAGCAGACCAGAACAGGGTCTTCTCGCGCAGCTCTGTCTCTTACAACGCCGCCGCAGCCGTACGTTTCCCCAACCTCCATCATCCTCACTATCCAACTCTCCCCATTCACTACCTATACTGACATCCCATTATCTCTCACCAGGACACCCAAACCCCTGCCTCCACCCCGCCCCAACCCCCATGTCTAGCAGCTTCGGCGGGAACAACAGAGACAGAGACGGGACATCGGGCGCGCCCACCCCGACAAGTGCGACGGAGGAGGAGGTGGATCGAGGTCGAATACATCTAAGAAGAGCAAGAAGAGCGGCGGAGGAGCGGCGGCGGCGGTGGCTGCTGCGGCGGCGGCTGGCGGGGTGGAGGATAGTGAGACGGATGGGAGGGAGGTGAAGAAAGTGAGGACGAGTTTTGGGGCAAGAAAATGAGTTATTCTGGGGAGGGGTGGAATGATTCTGGGTTGGTGAGAAGGCTTTTGGTTGGTAAGAAAGGGTGATACTGGCTTTTGGAGGCATGATTTATGGCGTATGGGTTTGGGCTTCCATTGATGGGTGGGTAGGAGGTGCCTGGGGTATATCCTTGGGTTGGGAGCGATATATTGGCTTTGGCGTTTGGTAGACGATAGGAATGGTTCTTGGGAGGCGTCAGGATGAGAAGAAGCATTAGTTGGGGACATATTTCGTCTTCTGCCTCGGATAGGACGGGAGGAAACTTGAGACATCTGGCAGCCTTTGTCAAGCCATCTCGGGGTTCATTGATGATGAGAGCACCATCCCACTGACGCAATACTGAAAGTCAGGCGGTTGATTATTTTGACTGAAGATACCTTCCCAGGTTGGAGCATCGCCAGGGACAGTCTCGTGTTTCTTGAAAACCCCTCCTTCTCCCCTCCTGCCTGTTGTGGCAGCTGGTGCCGGGGCTGCTCCTCAGTGCGGGGCCGCATGCATTGCCCGGCCCCGCCCCGCTGCTCTCCGTGGGCACGTTACCTTATGGGCTGTTGTTTCTCACTTCCAACCCCCCTTCTCACTTACTCTTGATTCCCCTCTTCTGCGGTGTTTCGGCTGATCCCCCTTTCCGTTGGATAACATTTTTTTGGTTGGAAAAACGCAATGACCGTCATGGCGACCAAGTTCACCCCGGAGGTTATGCTCTCTGCCCCTCGCCGGTCTCCCGGTGTCCCCAATCCGTCGGGGACGAAGGCGTTGTACTCGGTAAGCAGCCTGCCAAAAAAATCTTAGACATTGATTGTTCCATGTTGCTTGAAATCCTCTTTTAATGACTTGCTGTTGAACCTTCGCTCGCTCACATGTGGTGAATTGCCCACTGACCTCGCAGGTCTCATCATACTCCTTCCATAACCACAAAAAGACGGCCCAAATTCGGGTGCTTGACATCGAATCTGGAGACTCAAGCCCGCTTGTAGAGGACCAAAGTGCCAGTGAGCCGGTATGGCTTGGTGACGACGAGGTCCTCCACCTGAAGAGCGGTGACAAGGGTAGCACCATTCTGGTAGTCCGCCATGTCAAGTCTACCGAGACATCGTGGGTCTCCTCATCCGCGGATAAATTGGCATACTAAGCCTTGCAGGTCTTACGAAGCCGGTTCCATCAAGGCCCCTATCTCCAATGTGAAGGTCAAAAAACTCCCCGACGGTTCCATCGCCTTTGCGTTCTCCGCCCTGGCAACCCCTGACGGCGAACTGTTCAACCCCCGAGACAGAGAAGAAGCCCTACTCCAGCGCCCAGGTCTACACCAGCCTCTTTGTCCGCCATTGGGACACCTGGAACACCGAAAACCAAAGCTCCATTTTCTACGGCGTTCTTAAGCAAAAGGATGGCCAGTATTTGCTCTGCGACGACAAACTCGTCAATGCCCTGGCTGGCACCAAGCTCGTCTCACCTGTCCCTCCCTTTGGCGGCACAGGTGACTTCGACATCAGTGAGATCGGCATTGTGTTTGTGGCCAAGGATCCCGAGTTGACTGCGGCTCTCTACACCAAGACGGATTTGTACTTCATCCGTCTGAAGAGCTTCACCGAGCCCAAGCCTCCCTCTCCCCAGATCGTCAAGACGCCTGGTCTTGACGGCTACTCCCAAAGCCCTGTCTTTTCCAACGATGGCAAGAAGGTTGCCTTCACCCGTATGCAGAGTAAGCAATATGAGTCCGACAAAACCCGCCTCATCCTCGTTCCGGACATCACCAAGCCCGACCAAACCGAAGAGTTCTACGCCACTTCCGACGGCGCCGGCGGCTGGGACTTGCGCCCAGACACCATTCTCTGGAGCCACGACGACGCTAGTCTGTACGTTACCGCCGAAGACCACGGCCGCACGCGCATTTTCGAACTCCCCTCCTCCCCATCCAAAGCCGGCACCGACCTCCCCACAGCCATCGAAACCCCCGACGGCAGCGTCATCTCCCACCACCTCCTCTCCACCTCTTTCTCCTCCTCCTCCTCCTTAGACCACGACAACAACAAAACCCACCTCTTCGTAACCACCACCTCCCTCATCGACAACTCCTGCTACAGCATCGCCCACCCCTCCTCCTCCACCTGCAGCATCATTTCCTCCCAATCCAAACAAGGCAAAGCGTTCGGCCTCTCCCGCTCCGCAATCGACTCGATCACGTTCAAATCCCCCGATGGGACCTACGACATCCATGCCTGGGTGGTCCGTCCCTCGACGTACTCCAAGGACAGTGAGAAGAAGTATCCGCTGTGTATGCTTATTCATGGTGGGCCTCAAGGCGCGTGGCAGGACTCGTGGTCGACGAGGTGGAATCCGGCGGTGTTTGCGGAGCAGGGGTATGTGGTGGTGTGTCCGAACCCGACGGGGAGTACGGGGTATGGGATGGCTCTGGAGGATGGGATTAGGGGTGCGTGGGGCGGAAGGCCGTATGAGGATTTGGTGCAGTGTTTTGAGTGGTAGGTTTTGTCTCTTATTTGGGTGTTGGTTTTGGGTCTGACAGACATGCAGGGTGGAGGAAAACATGCCCGAGGTTGATACCTCGCGCGCGGTGGCTGCCGGAGCGAGTTATGGCGGGTTCATGATCAGTGAGTCTTAAACTTGATAATTAATGGGGGTCATGGTGCTGACAGAACGACAAGACTGGATCCAAGGCCAGCCTCTCGGCCGCAAGTTCAAGGCGCTGGTCTGCCACGATGGCGTGTTTAGTACCCTAAACCAGTGGTGCACCGAGGAGCTCTTCTTCCCGATCCACGATTTTGAGGGCACCCTGGAGGAGAACAGGGAGGGCTACGAGAAATGGGATCCCGCGCGGTATATTGGCGAGTGGGCTACGCCGCAGTTGGTCAGTCCTTCTTCCTTTCTCCCTGTTCTCGGTTGCTGATGAAGGTGAACGAATACCCGGCTGACCATCCAAACAGATCATCCACAGCGAACTAGACTACCGCTTGCCCGTCACCGAGGGCCTGGCCGCATTTAACGTCCTGCAGGCGAAGAAGGTGCCGAGCAAGTTGCTTGTGTTCCCGGATGAGAACCATGTAAGAAGCCCATTTCTTATCCCCCCATTTCTCAGTCTGGGTGCTGGACATGTTGCTAACACGTAGGCAGTGGGTGCTCAAGCATGAGAACTCGCTGGTCTGGCACCGCGAAGTGCTCGGCTGGATTAACAAGTTTTCTGGAGTTGAGGGCGAGCAGCGGTTAGCGGAGGGTGTGGATGGGTTGAAGATTGAATAAGGGGTATGTTGCAGAGTATGGTAAATTTTTGAAATCAAATACAAGTCCATCAGCATGTCGAGTTCTGGCTGTTACTCTTCGCCGTATCTTTCCGATTTCCATGCCCGGAGCCCGGGTTCGGTCCCCGGCCCGGACGTTGGCCGGAAGAGGACTGAAGCAATTCCTAAGCGAGGCCGGATCCGGCCCCGGAACTTACGGGCGGAAGTGACGGGAGAGATGCCCCGCTTTGAGAGGAATACATATAATTGGTGTCAGTTATGATGTGCCTGCGGCATTTCATGGCTATGTGGCTGGAGATTGGAGAAGCGGGCACATGCATGATGATCCATTCTCAACCGCCTCGAAGTGATCAATGCCATCTCATCCGGTGGCGATTTCAAACCCATGAGACGTCTAACGATAGCCATCATGATGATGGCATTCAATATCTATCCGAAGGATGGGAGTCACCATCCACTACGGTGTAAGAAGGACCTCTCGAAAAACATCTCAATCACGGTCCTCGCCCCGAAGGTTGAGATCCTCTTTGTGATGATCGCTGCATAGGCCTGTCTGGCACTGGAGACATCTCCGCAGGGACATTCCCGGGTCCTCTGACACAGCTTATGTGTATTCGGCCGTCCGCACCCCGCGGGAATGACACAGTAAGCCGCAGACGGCGCACACCAGGCACGGAGTGTTTGTGATAGCCCCTCCACATGCTCGTCGGTGGAATTTGCCTCGCCAGTCCTGAGACTTTGGTGTGTTAATTCGATCTCTTGGCATCGCAACCGCCGAGAGCTTCCTGTGAAACAGGGGCCGGGTCATCGAGTCGCAAAACAGATCGGATGAAGGATCAAAAAGTGACGAAGCTCGTCTGATAGGAACACAAGAAGTTGCGGGATCCCTTGTGTTATTACTGTGCTCTGGGTCGTCGGCACGATGGTGCGGTGTGGCAAACGAAACCTAAGAAAGCTTCTCTCATTTCTGGCAGGACGCGGACCATGTTGATCCGAGCAAGGGGCCCGACGAGGCCGGGCGTCGACGAGGGGCCATTCAGGAGGCCCGATTTCGCCGAACCCGGTGTCGTGTGTCGGCCATTCCTTTGTGTCGGTTGAGAGTCGGTCAGATGTCGTCGGTCTGAGACAGCGGACGCGTTGTTTGTCTGCGACACGTGGGTTTCCATTAGCTTCTCGATTCCCACCACGCCCAACACGGCTCTGGGCAACACGGAGCAAACGACATCAACCCGAAACTGCAAACAGAACTCGTCCGTTGTGGTTCTGCGACTGGTTTCCCTTCTACGAACCGTCGTCTCTCTTTCGCGCAACAACCCGACCCTCATCAATCCCATATGCACCATTCTTGGTGACTGGCCCATTGCCAGAGCACAGACGAACCTCGGTCAACATGGAGCCGGTTCCCGAGACAGAGAGGATGGAGGAGTTTCGGCCTCACCCCCTTCCAACTCTGAGGACGACGAGTCTTGGCTCGCCAGTCTCCATCGTCTCCCATCTCGCCATCGTGGATGCCGCCCGCCGCATTTCCTTACCGACCCCGCGCTTCCTCGCCGTTGTCTAGCAACCACGTCCGGTCGCGATCGGCAGCGAGCCTGGCCCCTCCGATGGTCCGCACACAATCCATGCCAGCTACGAATGCCACCGGCCACCTTCTGTACTCCCCCCAGATCCGTCCACAAAGCCCCACGGGATCGTCACCCAGCCGCATTCGCATTCCCCGAAAGCCGACCGACGAAGCCTTCCCTTCGTCGCCAACCCGAGTCTCGGTTCTTGACCCAGACCGGAAGCTGCCCGAGAGAAGCAGCTCACCCAATCTGGCCATGGGCATCTCCCCCATGCCATCGGTGCCCAAAGTCCGTCGGCCGTCTTCACCGCTGTGCCAGGTGGCCTCCGTCAGCACCGGCTCGCTCCCTGCTGCCCCTACCACCCCCTCGGCAGCCGCGACCTCGCCCCCGTACCGCTCATACGACTCTTTCTCGGGCGGCTACGCCTACACGGCATACCCATCATCCTCAGTACCCTCGACCCCGACCTCCGCCAGATCGAGAAGCCCCAGCATCTCTAGTCTCGAGACAATTCCCGATTCCCCCGACGCTGAAGAAGCCGCGCTCGAGGCCGAGCGGATTGCGCAGCTCAAGGCGGCCGCAGACGCCGCGGATGGGGGAGAGACAAAGGGTAGAAGCAGCCTGGATGTGCCCGCTCGTGGCCGGACCCTGAGCGGCTTCGGCTCGCGCGACAAGCGCAAGCGGTGGAGCGTATGTGGCGCCGAGAGGAGGCAGGATCTGGATCTGGAGACGATCTGGGAGGATTAATTTGCAAGAGAGGGTGGAATGTTACAAGCATCGACATAAGCAAGTCGATCACGGGGCAGCCCGTCACAGGGACGGAACCTACACGGGGGGGCATCATTCACTCTATCGGAGTGATTGGTCTCAAAACCCCGGCCGGCATAACTCAGCATTCTGGCTGGCTCTGTGCCTTACAACCATCTCTTTTTTTTTTTCATCTGGCATTACGGACACGGAGGGCGGGCAGGCGTTCAGCGGAAATCTGTCTTTCAGATACCCTTCTCCATCGGCATTTATCAGGGCTCCTGTGGCATCCAATTGGGCCACACACAAACATACTGTATCGTATTATCTGCGGGAGGGACTTTGCTGTTGGGACTTTTGGGCTGGGAGGCTATGGTGTTTTTTTTTCTTTTCGGCGGCATTCGTGAGTTGAGGAGCTGGCTGGCCGGGTACTTAGCTACCTTGTCTAAATAATTGAGCGTTGGGAATATGAATATTGCATCACACACGCTCGTACGTGGCTCTGTGATGAGATAGTGTAAAGTAATTAGCTCTACTCAATCCGTAATGCGAGGCAATGGGGAGCTACGTATTTATGCTGCGTCATCTCACATTTGTTTTGTCTTTAGCTATAAATTAGCCACTTGACCAACTGACACATCCCCAACAATCGCGAATTAGTTCCCTCAGTCAAACGGTATCCTCCGCAGCTGCCACCCCCACCCCTCTTTCTCATCTCCTCCGCCGCCGCCAAACTACTCGGCACCTTGATCCCACAGCAATCTCCCCACCCCACAGCCGGCTGGTGCACATGCCTAACCCCCTGTTTATCATCAAACACTTCCACCTCCCCGCCCTCATCATCCTTTTCCTCCTCCTCCTGCGCAGCACCCTCGCTCATCTCCTCCGCAGCCGGTATCAACGCCCCAAATAAGAAATGCTGCATCACCGGCAACTTCCCCAAGACCTCACTCACAAACATCCTCCGCATCCCACCCTCAATCTTGGCCCAACTCCGCGCACTGCTGATATCATCCAGCATCGGGCTGTGCCACCTCAACCCTTTAACCGTCTTGGTGCTGTTGACAAACGCCACCTGCCCGAGGTACAGGTACTCGCCCCCAAACTCCTCGAGCGACAGCTCCTGGTGGATGGCGCGAGGCGTGAGGAAGGGGTGGTGAACCAGCTGGCTGGCGCCGAAGAGGAAGGGGAGAAACTGGTAGTCGTCGAGGCCCCAGACGCCGTGGGAACCCGCGGGCTCGAGGTAGTAGGTCAGTTGGATGCGGCGCATGACGTGCAGATAGCGGGTGAAGACGTGGAGGACGAGGGCGGGAAAGTCGGAGGGTTGGAGGATGGAGAGCTGATGTAGGCAGAGGAGCCACATGGCAAAGTTGAGCTCGTGGCCCGAGCCGTAGTCGATGCGGCTGCGGTTGCCGAAGGAGTGGAGGAGGTAGGTGGAGAGTTCGGCAGTAGCGGAGGGGTGTCGCAGGAAGGGGGAGGGGAGAGGAGGGTGGAGTGCCATTGTGGGCAGCGGATTTGACTTTGTCAAGGAAGACGCGGAAGGTCTTGTTGCCGAAGCGCGAACCGCCTTGGTCGTCGGGGGAATCCTGGCAGAGGGTGTCGGTTTCGTCGAGGATGGTGAGGATGGTGCGGGCGGCGGGGGAGAGGTCGGTGGGCTTGACGGAGGAAATGGGGCGGTCGACGACAGATTCGGAGAGACGGAAGATAAAGGAGAGGATGAGGTTGTACGTTGGGGAGGAGAGGAAGAGCTGGTGGTCTTTGGGGGAGAGGATTCGGCGTGTGGGGACCTTGAAGGTGAGGGTTACCGGGTCCGGACGCGGCGGTGCCAGTGGCGTCTCCGGCGCAGGAGTTGGATTGGCCGGCTCGGCTCTGCGTCGCCGGGGCTCAAGCTTCGGGATGCGGTTCTTGAGACTTGGTATGCCCCCAGTTGATGCGAGGGGTGGCGGGGTAGGCCCGGCGCCCTTGGACGCCTCACTAGGCGCCGTTTGTGATGTCGATGACATGATGTGAGTTTTTGATTCCAACGAGCAATCCAATTTGATGTAGAAATATCGTTCAATGGTTGAACGATACAGGGCTCACTTGGTTTGGATCTTGGTTTGAGGTTGTGATGAAAGAGGAACGTGGAGGTTGAGCTGGGTCGAGCTGCCCCTCCTTGGCTGCTGCAAGACCCCTGCAAGTGCGTGGGCGTTTTGCCTGCCGACGCTAAAATGCGGGGCTCCACTGCCGCCTGCAGATCAAGATCAGCCCAGAAATCGGCGCAAACTCAACAACAAAACCGCTGACCATTGCGACTCTCAGAACTTCGACCACACCGGATTACCTTCCAAGAAACCAGTTCAAATATTTAAAAATGACAGCATCAACAGCACCAGAAGCGGCGCTTGGAGTTCTTCCGCGTGCCGACGGATCTGCCAAATATTCTCACGCCGGATACACAGTCACCGCTTCGGTGAACGGGCCTATCGAGGCCCAGCGGAGGGATGAGCACGCATATGAGGCACACGTCGATGTCATCGTACGACCAGCCGCAGGGGTGGGAAGTGCGTGTTGCCCCTGGCTCCGCTTCGAGAGAGATTTTGATCACTGATATTGGTATTTATTAGGCACCCGGGAAAGGCACCTTGAGTCGATCCTTGAGTCTTCGCTCTCCCAAATCATCCTTGTCAAGAACTTCCCGCGCTCTCTCATCCAGATTGTTCTCCAGGTTGAGGACTCTCCTGAGAATGACTATGTGAACACCAAGCTTATTCAGGCAAGCCTGGTCAGTGTGCTCTTGATTTTGAACTGCCTGGTTCTTTTGCTGATCGGCCACAGAACTTCGCCATTATGCCCGCCCTGATGCAGACCGCTATCCTCGCTCTACTCTCAGCAGGCGTGCCAATGAAGGCGACAGCAACGGCTACTGCCGTTGCGATAGGCCACCAGGACGGCGCCAAGAAGGCCATAGTCGACCCGTCCCCCAAGGAGATTGAGACGGCCCAGTCGGTACATGTGCTGGCGTTTACGTCACACGACGAGCTCCTCCTTGCTGAGAGCGAGGGCGACTTTACGGTCAAGGAATGGGACGACGTTTACGAAACCGCGAGGAAGATTTGCTGCCAATCCCCAGCGGCAAAAGAGGGGATGGACATGGTGCTCGACGAAGAACAGGGCGCAGGGCCGGATATGCGCAACTTTGTCCGGTCGACGATGGAGTCCAAGGTGGCTGCAGACCTTGCCTGGAAATAAACCGTCTCGGATTCAAGGATTCAACACGAGAATGAGCCCGAAACTCCTGGCTTGGTGCTGATGAGGAGCATGAGGGACTCTGTTGAGTAAGACAGCGCTTGGGGTGGCGTTAGCATTACGACCGAGGAGGCATCAACCCAATCATACCATGATTTCCATGGCTCGTGTAGCAAAGGATAACGGGGCCATTGAAGCACTGACGCTTCACTTTCGGCAAGGGGCTGAATTGCTGCGCGGCTTCGCAGGTATACCAATCGACTCACGGCATTTGGCCACGACAAGGATTTGGAGATGTCGCATGGGAAGGAAGAATCAATGCGGCCTTCGGGGCTTTGGCGGCTTTGCATTCTTTTCCGTTGGGCTGTGTAGTGATGGAAGCAACAACAAGGCATCTCAAACCTCGGCGGCCCCGCCTGCACGGCCGTGTTTGGGATTGCCCAGCAGCAGCCCGAGACCTTGTTTCATCTCAGCTTCACTCTCTACACCGCATCCAGGAGTTGTAACAACCCGTTCCTCAGGGGCAGGCTCTCAGGTTTCTGCGAGGTCGAAGTCAATTTTTGCAGGCATTGAAACATGGCTTTTCGAAACTGGGCGCTTGATGCTGGCTGCTGGTTAATCAAGGATGTGGGGGATGTTCCAGAGCAATGGCGTCTTCGCCTTGCCGGCCTCGAGGTGGAGACGGTCGAGACATGCACTCTCCGCTTTTCGAGTCGTGGCTCGAGTCTCAAAGTACCGGGTCCAGAGCTTCGGTTCGAATGGTGGTTGGAGTCGCTGACGATGCGCGCCAACAAGATCAGCAACAGCCTCTCACACGACAGACCAACAAAAATACAAGACCCAGGCGAACAAGAACATCATTGTACCACATTATTCTTAGTATCGATTATTCACAGTAAATTCTGCCCAGGCGCATGTGCAACTCAAACTCTAGCATACCCGCAACTCCTTGGTGGAGTTGGTCCAAGCGACAGATTGGCATGGCTTCCCCGCTTGTGTCTCATCGGGAGTTCTGAGATGTCCAGCGCTCGCCTCCAAACCCCGGCATCGAGGGAACATGATGAGACCCATACCGTACCTGAACGCCCAGACCGGATCTTCCATTGTTGCTCCATCGAACAAACCGCCCCCGAAAATCCTTCGTGGTTGAGCATGGCTCTCCTCGGCGGGTTCATTTCAGCTGGGGTCCAACAGCCGCTCCGAAATCCTAGCTCATGCATAGATCCTGCCCCCAGGGGGGCGCACTTGCAACACGGAGCTTGGGAGTCGAGGGGGCCAGTTGATTTTTCGCCTTCTCCCGCTTGTTTTGACATTGTGGTCATTATTGTTGCAAGACTTGAGGTCTATTAAGTCACCATATTGCCTCACATGGGGCTTTCAGGTTCTCGTTGCTCATTTTGATGATCTAACCCTGACCGGCCTCCTCCACCCAATTTCCTTCTTCAGCTCTGGGAGCACATCTGGGAGCTGGGCTCGCCGTTCGTTTTTTTCTTCTAGCTGATATGCCTTGAGTTTGAAGCTCTTCTCTTCTTCACTTCGCGTACATACTTCCTACTTTCTTGCTTGATCCTTTTTCTTCTCATCCGCTGTCGTTGACAGGTTCCCTGTTTCCTCAGCTTGCCCAGCATTTGGACTTTCTTTCTTAGCTCTCCTCCAATCGTTGTCTCTGTCACCTTGACGCCTTGCATTGGCGTCGAATTGACAATATCACGATCCTCTGTGCGCGGCGAGCGGTCACATCTCGGCATCCTGCTTTGGGCGTCCCCTCTCGGGTCTCTTGGACGCGGCATAAACGACATCCGACCAGCAGCAATAACCAGCTCCTTAGTTATTTCTCGAATATATCTCGCATCCCACCCATCCACGTGGGAGCGCGGGCTTCATCCCCGATTAAAAATCCGCAGGTCGGCAACAATAGATCCGAGGATTTAGACGTCTTAACGCCACTACAGCCGGCCGGGAACAGCCAGTACCAGCAGCGGGGCCGTCCCAAGACAACCCCACCATCCCCGCCACCCCCCGACAAAAGCCATCCATTGCCATCCCGTTCGGCAGCAAGTCCCCGAGACCGCACACCACTTTCTGTTGCTCTTGAGCGGTGTGTCACTCGCTTCAGAAGCAAACTGCTGCTGAGCCTTGGAACCGCGGACTCCGAGGTGAGTACTTTTGTATTCCCGATATCTGTTGGTGTGTTTTTACGGAGTACTACGTCTCCGAGATGCCTCGATCAGCCCGAGAAGGCCCCGGCACTGTGCCGTGGCCACCTATTGTTCCCTTTGTTGGGACATTTCCGGCGCGGCCATTCCCCGACTTAGGGTTGCTGACACGCTGAGTTGCACAGTTGCCCTTATCATCTCGGCCGGGTCGTGATCTCCGCGGTCATCCTGGCAAGAAGATACCGCCAACAAGCAAGGCGACCAGACCCATCCAAATTGCCGGGTCCCAGCACTGGCCTCGTTGGCAGACAGTGACGTCGGCGGAACAGCGCATCGGGTCACCTCGTGCATTTTTCTCCGTCCCCTTGCAGCCCCTCGAGTTCGTCCAGAAGGTTCCCAAGCGACGCCCGAAGCCTAGCTGGACCATCCGCTCTCAGCGCTGCAGCACCTCGGCCCTGCGGAGATTACGCTACAGGACGGTAGAACCTTGTACCTACAGGGGCCCTTACTCACCCCCAACAGCGGCAAGTGGAGGATTGCACTGAGCGGAGTCCAAAAAGAACACCCCGTGGACCCCCACCACGCTACAGTTATGACCGGATCAATTTCCCCAGACCTTAGTCGCCCCGCCGACCGTCCTCCCTCCGCATGGCAGGAGCGCAGTGACTTGGACGGGGTTAATAAACCCTCACCCGCCAACTCGCGCCTCCCAACCATCCCCAGCGCCGTTCTGACACCGTCTACGCCGAAACTGTCTTCCCAAGACAACCGCGACCCGGCCTCCGAGACCTCATCCGCGCTCCCCGAAGAAGTGATCTCGAAACCTTCAACGACCCGCGCTGTACCAACCTTGCCCGGAGACGATGAGCCTGTCGCCAAACTTCAGCTCAATCTGCCTTCGATAGGCACCTTACTCGCACAAGACCCCGACCCCCTACGGTTGCTCTCTAATCCCGCCCCGTCGCGCGGCCACCGAAAGAACGCGCTCTCGGTCGAGCGAGTCCCTCGGCAAACGCTTATGAAAGCATTGACCTCGGTGGCACGCAATAATAAGCCCCAGGCCCTGTCGCTCACCGGCATGCTGTCCGCACACAGCGCCCCGAAGGGCGACGACCACCTGCCCGGCCCCTCGTCCTCACAGCAGCTCTGCGACGCCCTCAATGGCCTCGCCCTGGCCCAAAATTCCCGCCCCGGGAACGCGACCGCGACCCCAACCGCCGTCTTCCCCTCGCTGCGGTCGCCCTGCTTCTACCACAACCGCTTCGACGACGCCGTCGACATTGACAAGGTGCTCGAGGAGATCAAAAATGACGAATGGATGTCGCACTCACGGCTGGTCCAGACGGCAACGGGCGTCCGAGAGGTGTCGAAGCAGCTTCAGCGCCGGCCCATCAAGCGTGCTGTCCGGAACGTCATGATCGTGACGAAGGCGCGCGACAACCAGCTAGTCGTGCTCACGCGCGAGCTGGCACTGTGGCTGCTGAAGACGCCGCGCTACGGCTCCGACCTCGGCGTCAACGTCTACGTCGATGCCAAGCTGAAGTACTCGAAGCGCTTCAACGCGCCCGCCATCACCGACGAGAACCCGCGCTTCCAGGACATGCTCAGGTACTGGACGCCCGACCTGTGCTGGAGCCAGCCGGAGAAGTTTGACCTGGTGCTGACGCTCGGCGGCGACGGCACCGTGCTCTTCACATCATGGCTTTTCCAGCGCATCGTACCGCCCGTGCTGTCGTTCAGCCTCGGCAGCCTTGGGTTCCTGACCAGCTTCGAGTTCGAGCGCTACAAGGACCACCTGAGCCGCGTCATGGGCGAGGACGGCATGCGCGTCAACCTGCGCATGCGCTTTACATGCACCGTGTACCGCGACGGGCCACACGGCCATGAGATGGAGGAGGCCGAACAGTTTGAGGTGCTCAACGAGCTAGTCATCGACCGTGGGCCATCGCCCTACGTCTCCAACCTCGAGCTGTACGGCGACAACGAGCTGTTGACTGTCGTCCAGGCCGACGGCTGCATCTTTTCCACCCCCACAGGTAAGTCCGCCCACTCCTTTCCCCACCATCCCACCGCATCCTCTAACACACCTTCCACAGGGTCAACAGCATACTCCCTCTCTGCCGGCGGCTCCCTCGTCCACCCGGACATCCCCGCCATCCTCCTCACCCCCATATGCCCGCACACGCTCTCCTTCCGCCCCATGGTCCTCTCCGACACGATGCTCCTCCGCGTTTCGGTTCCGCGCAACAGCCGCGCGACCGCGTACTGCGCCTTTGACGGCAAAGGCCGCGTCGAGCTGCGCCAGGGCGACCACGTCACCATCACGGCGTCCCAGTACCCGTTCCCGACCGTCGTGCGCACCGACACCGAGTGGTTCGACAGCGTGAGTCGGACGCTGCGGTGGAACGTGAGGGGCGCGACGCAGAAGGGGTTTGATACTAAGGGGATGGTGGGGAGGAGCGATGGGGATGAGAGCGAGGATGGGGCTGCTGGGTGGGATATTGATACCGATTCGGCGTGCTATGCGAGCGAGGAGAGTAGTACGGCGGCGAGTCCGTTGAGGAGGCAGATGAGTATGTTGGGGTTGTAGAGGTGGGAGGGGTGGCGTCGGTATTGGATTACGTTTTTGACGACCTTGAAAAGCATTATTAGAGCGAGGGTTTTTGTGATGGGAGGGGATTTATCTCTTGGTTAGAGCGTTGGGCGGGTTTGATAAGGGAAGACGGGATGGGCATATGTGATCACCACACAGCCTTGCGCTTGGGATCAGCCCTTTGGGATCAGGCGCCGAGAGCAGGCCAGACAGAGGCGTTTTGGGAGTTTTGGTTTCGCATTTTTTTCAGTTCCTCCAGAGGACAATCGGATATGGAAGAGAAGAGAGAGGTTAGAATTTCAGCTGCCGGGTTTTTACAATGGACATATTTCTGCTGCTGCCTTCCTGTCGTGCTTGTGCGTCAAGGAAGTATGATGAATGTTTGATGTCATGGGCTGAGAAAGGCGGGATCCTCGTCCAAGCGCCTGAGGCGTCACTGGCAACCCCGCTGTCACACAGCAGACACAACATGCCATTTTCTGGCACAGTAAGTCTATGAAAGTGATTGGCTTGACCTGGCTTTGGTCACATCACAGAGACTCAGACATCCATTCGTCTGTGAGGCAGACAGACCTCGAAGTATGGCATCCCCCTCCCTCAATGATCAAAATAGGAAGCCGGTAACATTGTCCAGTTTGCTCGTATATTTTCACATTGAATGAATATACGCCTTGCAACAGTTTGTCCAGATTTCCTCAAAGTGGCTTCGACAACCCAAATGACATTGCTGAATGGCTCCCGTTTGTCCCAGATAGCTCAACTGACTTCCAACATCCCACATAACCTTTACAAATCTGACCGTCGTCGCCCAAACAGTTGCCCTTTCCTCTTTTCCCACCTTGCCAACCCCATCCTGGCCGTCCCAATCACGTAGGACATGCAGAATAGCGGTTATGCTTCCATTATATCCCATACATTCTTGATTAATTCTCCGATATCGTCCGGGTTGTCGGTATTCTCGATTGTTGTCTCGGAATGGGGCCCTGATCGGGTTGAACGAGTGAGGTTTAGCGGCCAGGTACCGAGTATCCCCTTCTCGGTTGTCATTTTAAGCCCTCGGTCTTTGTCGTTTCGTTGGCGCGGTTGTCGTTCCCATCGTCGGCTCAACGCTCAGCGGCCCAGAAACACAATAGCCCCCCTCCCTCCCAAAATCCATCACTTAACACGAACTCCCACACTTTCAAATATCTTCTCTCCCTCAACAGTTGTCGCGCACCGACCATCCCTCATCTCCACTGTCCCCTCCCCAAATTCAACAAGCCCTCAATAGCCGCCACATCCCCATTCGAGCGACCTCATCGTTATCAATAACCGCCAACTTCCGCCCCCTCATTCTCGTCATCCTCATCATCATCCTCATCTTCATGAATCAAAAAATGGCGACCTCGCCGCGGCGCCATTGCCCCGCCTCTTGATTGAAGACCCGTGGGAGCGGTGTGAGCCCGGCTGGAGAGGAACGCGGCCGGTTTGTCGTGGAGGTGAGTTCGGCGGGGTTTGACTTGTCGGATGGGCGGGACGGGCCTGAGGGAGGGTCGGCGAGTTCCTGTTGAGGGCGCGAGGGCAGCGGGGGTTACCGAAGCGGTCGGGGCTGCGGTTTCTTTTTCGGAGTCGTCATTTTCGGGCCAGAGGAGGGTGCGTTTGGTGGGAGGGTGGGGGTTGGATGGCGCTTGTCGGTGACAGCGCACGAGACCCGTTGGAGGTTGCTGCTGTTTTGTCTGTGGCTGGGGCCGAGGACGGTTGGGGCTTCCATCCTTGCTGCGCTGCTGTGCGCCCTGCTTAGTCGGGGTCTCTTGCCCTCGCCGGGGCGGGGGAGTGTGCTTGGGGCGCTGCGCTTCTCGCGGGGCCAGTTGGCGCTGCTGGTGCTCATTGACCGGATCAGGCTGATCTGCGCGGTGGCTGAGCCGCTGCTCTCGTGCTTAGCCTGGGCGGTAAGGGCGTCGTCGCAGTTGTCCGAGTCGCAGATCGATTCCCAGGCGTGGACATCGCGTGAGCGGCCGCGGCTGAGGCGAGGGGGGAGTGGAGGGGTACTGGATGTAGGCGTCGAGCTGAAGACTTCGGACAAGGACGGCAAAGAGATGCGGGATTCGGAGCGGCTGGGTTGGAGTTCGGGTCGGCGTATGGGCTGAAGGGGTTCTGAAGGCGGAGGTCCGACGGAGGCACGCGGGGGCGAGGGAACGACGACTTCGGCCTTGCCCTCTAGCGACATGGACAGACGAAGCTGAGCTGGTTGTAACTCGAGCGGCGAGCCAGCGGGACCGGGACACATCGGGGCGGAGTGGGTGGGAGGGAACGACCGCCGCCTGTGGTTTTGTTAGCTAGGATAATGCCCGATTCTTGACGGCGGCATACCTGAAGGGGTCGTCGCTTCCGAGATGTGGGGTTGGGGGGAAGGAACTCGCGGCGTTCCAGCGGTTCGACACATAGCCCACGGGACCTGCGAACGACCTTGAAGGCCCGTGGTGCCCTATCCTCTCGGCTGGTTGTTCGGCCGCTGAATCTGTGCCGAGCTCCTGCGATGGCGCCGACGTGTTCTCCAGCTCGTCGCTGGAAAGGACGGCTTGAGGATAGGAAGATGGAGGGACCGCAGCGGGCTGCTCGGGTGATGACAAGCTCGGAGGGGCGGCATGAGGCAGCAAATGATACATGGAGAGGTCTCCTGACGAAGCAGCTCGGCGGTGTGTCGGTGGGTTCGTTACACATCCTGGTACCAAATCCATGTCGGTATAGGTGTATGGGCGCGATTTCCGTCTCTGGTCCTGGCGCTTATTCTGGAACCAGATCTGCGAGGGGTCAGTAGGCATGAAAAGTAGCGACGCGTTTCGTGTGCATAACACGCGTTTTATTGGGCTTGGACGTACCTGGACCTGCTTCTCGTTCATCGACACGCGCGACACAATCTCAAGACGCGCGTGCTTGTCGGGTTTATCCGAGATCTTGAACGCGGCCTCGAGAACCTCCCTGTCCGGCGTGCTGTATCCCCGTAAAATCAGCATTGGAAGGCTGCAAATGCTGAAATACCGGGCTGTTTTACCTAGTCCGAAGTCTCTTGTTCTTCTGGCGGCTCGTCCCGTCTGAACCTTCTGTTTCTGTCGTTGGTGGCGGGGCAGGGAGGAGAGATGTGTTAATGTCTCTGCTCTGCGAGCTGGCGGAGCTGGTAGGGGAGCTGGAGGGCAAGTCGCTGTCCCGTGTGGCCGAAGGGTTTGGTGGTGATGATGAAGCAACGGGGGGCGAGGATGTGGGCGAGTACGGAGGGGCCGCGTCCCCCAGCGCGGTGGGCGTTGAACTCTCCATGCTGCGTGTTGTGTGTTGGGTGTGGACCAAATCTGGCGTGGGCAGATGTGTGGACAGGAGAAAGGAAGGAAAAATACCAGTTTATGAGACCAGATGCTGCATGGAGAGAAGGGGGAGAGCAGCAATGGTCAGGTAGATGAGATTTGCATTGGAACAAGACACAGACGCGGTGATGGGAGAATTGGGTCACATCGGGTCAGGTATGGGGTCTGGGGGGAGTGAGGAAGCGCGCAGGATGAGGACCCACCGTGGAGGTCTGAGTGGACGCGTTGAAGTGCCGCCCGCGTCGCGTCAAATAATTTCCCAAATAGGAAATCAATCAACAGACTGTGTATTTGGGTCATCCCTTGCCGTTCCCGAGGCGTGCTTGTCCTGCCTAAATCCCCCGAGTTGAACTCACTTTTCTGCCTGATCGCTCCAGAAACTTGCTGATTATTCTTCTTTGCCCCTGCTCATGCTCAACGCCAGCTTTTTCAAACTTCATTCCCACCCATTCCAAGCCAACACCCATCAGACCATACACTCTTCCCCCTCCCTCCCCCGCATTTACAACTCCGACAACCAACATGACCCATCACTCCTTCTCCTCCTCCTTCCACAACGCATCCAACTGACTCGCCGTAAACCGCAACATCTCTCTCTTCACCTTTTTCTCCGTCTCCAGGTCCTCCACGCGCGCCTTCAGGTCTTCAATCTGCTTCTCGCTCGCCCTCAGCTTCTCGCGCACCATTTCCCTCCCCATCTTGATCCCGCGCACCCTCGTGGCATGCAACTCCAGGATATCGTGCACCTTCCTTAGCGTCTCCGTTGACACGCCCTCCGGCCGGAGGATCTTGAGCACCTTCTCCGTGATGTCGGCGCCGTCGTCGGCGCTGATGTCCGGGTAGTGCTCCGAGGCTTGGCTGGTGCTGAAGGAGTTGCGCGACCGCGCCGGGGTTGGAGTTGTTTGCCGTGCGAGATCTTGGGCGGTGCGGAAGCGCTTGACTCCGGGCTGGGAGGACGAGAAGCTGTTGCCTGTTTTTGGGGTTGGCAGGCCGCCGAATCCGTTGTGCGGGGCTCGGTAGTCCTGGGGGGTGGAGGAGCTGGCGCTCACCTGAGAGGAATTCTGGAACGGCTGAGAGGGGTAGAGTTGCTTCATGCGGGAGAACTTCTCGCTGCGGTCGGCCAGCCCTACGAGGGCCTCGGCATCATCCGACTCCAGGTCGGATATTTCGATGGTGGCTTCCTGCCGCTTGCGCTTTGTCGGGGTCGGCACGCCGCCAAACCTGTCGAGGCGGGACCGGTGCCGGATCGTGCTGTCGCCGTCGTCGTCCAAATCGTCCGAGGAGCTGTCAGTCACGTTGGCCTGCGGGAGCCCACGGAAGATGCGGTTTCTTGGTGCCGGCGTGGCAAACACGCTGCTGGTGGGCGAGTAGGCCGGCCCGCTTGTGATGGTGAAGGCTGCTTCCGATTGGGGTGTGTCGGCGCGCGTGTCCCTGACGTTGTTCAACGCCGTGTACCTCAGCCTGGCATTACCCGTCGCCCCGTTCACCCCTCTTAAATCTCCTGTCTCGCCGGGGTTTGATGCAGCATTGCCAGCAGGGGATCCTCCCCCAGTCGTCTTATTCTTCAACACATCAGCCTGTTCCGTCCAGAGGAAGAACCCGCAGTCTTCTTCGCCCTGGTTGCGGCACGTGTAGAACCATCGGCCCTTGTTGGGGCTCTCCTTCTTCACCTGGTAATTAGCTGCTTTTTGCGGCGGGTCGCAGGCACCTAGTTAGTCGGTGTGGTAAGTTTTCGGTTTAAGTCACAAGAAGACAAAAAGACAAACAGCCAAAAGAAAAAAGGTGAAAAGGGAGAAATAACAAAAAGAGAAAAAGAGAAATGGCAAAATGGAAAAATGGCAAAATGGCAAAATGGCAGTAAGACAATGGAACAAAGAAACAAGAAGGCAGCACAACTAACAAGCAACCCAAAAACCGAAGTCAACATACAATACCAGTTTCCATTTCTATACATCTCCTCTGTCCAAGGCCCGCGCCTTTTCTGGCTACTTGGTGGCGAACTCATTGTAGATTGATTCTGTAGGAAAAGTCGGGTATTGCTGCCGGGTGTGCTGCTGTCGCTCGCGAGACGTCAAGATGATGGCGAGGGCTGTATCTTTAAGTCAAAAATCCAGGGGTTTCAAACTTTGCTTTTTGACACAGAGTCAGTGTCAATCAAAACTGATCTTGGGGATCACCGGCGTTTTGAATTGATGAAGAAGCTGGATTGAAGCTGGATTGAAGCTGGATTGAAGCTGGATTGAAGCTGGATTGAAGCTGGATTGAAGCTGGATTGAAGCTGGATTGAAGCGCAGGGTGAAGGTGGCGGGAGTGGTTATCGCAACAAATAGAAGCAGCGGGGTAAGCGCCGAGTTGAGACGAGGCTGGTGATTGAACGGAAGTGGGAAGGTGCTGGAAATGGGCGTTTGTCAATGACTGAAGGCAAATGGGACTTGAACTTCGGACTAAAAACTTGATTTTATTTAAAGAAGCTCCCGGATCGTTCCCTCGACAATCGTTCAGGGGAAACGACGGGAGACTCCAGCGGACTGATTGTCTCGGCGGGAGTGGAGAGACCACTAAGTCAGGCCCTCATGAGAGACGTTACAAAACAATGGTTTAATGTGTACAAGCGCCAACAGGTTCAAGATAGATATACGCGCAGCGATGTTCAAATTGAAAAAGAAAAGGGGTATAACAAAAGCTGGTATCGTACGGGGATGGGGTATCCGCGACCAAGTCAACTCAACGCTGAAGCAACAGAAAACAAGGGCAAACCACAAAAGAAGCAAAACAGCCTCGGCCAACCCACCAACAACCAAGGACAACGACAACAAAAAACCCTCCAACACCTCAAAGCTCAAAAAAGTAATCCTCATCCAACCCCTCCCGACTCGGCACCACGCCCGGTCCCTGCCCACCCGGACCCCGGACCCCCGGCCCAGCATACATCTGCTCCAACCTGACATTCAACAGTCTAATCTTCAGCCCATACTCCCCAATCATCGTCACTAGCTTATTTGTCTCGGCGGTTATCGGCGCCTGGTTGAGCAGCATCAGCAGTCCGTCTAGCCACTCCGACGCCAAGCTGTGGTTGGGCGGGTAAAGCGTTAACACGGGCTGTTCTTTGGGCTCGCCGCCGGCTCCGGATGGGGAGGGGTTAGGGATTCCGTCTGGGTTGATACCCCCGCCGGGGGCGGAGGCGTCATCAGCAAAAGAATAAACTGTGATTTTGGTGGTAGGCTTGGTCGAATTGGACACGCCGTGGTTGCGGAGGGTGGGGGTGGAAGAGTTGGGGCTTTGGTCTGCGCCGTCCGAGTCGGAGGGGTCAGCTTCTGGCGCGGTGGAGACGTTAGACACGACTGAGCTGATGATGCCGAGGTCAATCTTCTCTGTGAGGGCTTCCAGTCCAGGGTCGTAGGGAAGTCGGTCGGGGAAGTCGGCGTAGTGCAGGTAGCGGCGGTTATGGGAGAGTTTGGCGAAGCGCCAGGGTTGGTAGAGGCGCCGCTTGGTATAGCTTTCTTGTCGGGTGTGCGGCATCGGTTTGCTAAACCAGCTACCTTGAAGGAGGCAGCGGACGCGCTGCTCCTTGACGAACTGGAGGGCTTCGTGCTTGAGCTCGTCGCGGACCTGGGACAGGTGTGGGCCCCAGTGGTCTTCGAAAGTCAGCTCAAGAAGCTGCATTTGGAGCTCGCGTAACCGGGCCGCATCGTATTCTTGCAGCTCGTCTTCAACCTCGAGGACATCCTTCATGCGGCCAGCCTGGCCCACAACCTGCTCAATAAGCACGCGCACGAGCTCGGCCACCTTGTCGAAGTCGTCGCGCTGCGCGCCGGTGGACTTCCAGAGACGGAAGAAGGCATGGAGGCCGGCAGTGTGCAACCGTGACCACTGAAGCAGTAGGGGGCGGAACAGCTTGTCGTGGGTCGATGCGTCGTTCAAAGCCAAGTAACCCCTAATCTCTTCCAGATCCGACTTGTCCACCTCAAAATGGTCGTAGAGAATCATGGATACCGCCAAACTACCCCTCGCCACAGGACACCGCTCACTAAGCGGCCTTGTCGACTGCTCCAGCAGCAGTTTCTGAAACCCGTCCTCATTCTTCCTAACATAATCAGTCAGATCCATCATGCCCAGAAATCCTGCCGTCTCAAATTCCATCGCCGGCGATTCGGTCTCGAAGCCCAGCCGCCGCCACTTTTCCGGATTGTGTCTCCTGCTGTTTTTCCTCGCCCCTTCCCCGTCCTCCCCAGTACCACCTGTCGCGCCCGCCGTTCCTGCGACATTATTCGTATGTCTCCTGTCAGGCGCACTAGCCAGATGCAGTCCCTTAAGCGCGCGCCTATGCTCCGGCCTCTCCAAGTCCACTCTCACCTCTCTCCACTTCCTCAGCAGCACCTTGGTCAGTGACTGGAACTCCAGCAGCGGATGCGCCAGGTCCTGCAACGCCGAGCTCTGAAGCAGGCTGTACACGGCCCGGATCAGGCCCAGATCCTGCAGCTTCTTGATAAACTTGCTCCACTCCTCACCGGCGCTGGCGCCGGTCCCCTTACCACCCGGAAGCCCTGCGCTGGCGCTCCCGTCGGTTGATACGGCGTCGCGGATCAGAGCGTTAACCAGCATTAAGGCGTTGGCGCACAGCGCATGGTCAGCGCTCTGTAATTGCTGAATGACGTGCTCAAAAAACTGAGGGTAGACGGCAACGGCGGGCTTGAGCGCACGAAAGCCGAAAGCGCCTGGGGGGCGAATCGAGGCGGGTGAACGTGGGGAGAGGGCAGACGGCGAGTTGGGGCCAGCAGCCGCCGCATCGCCGGCGCTTGATGATGGCAACCTTCCAACCAAAGCTACCAGAATTGACATGGCGCCTCTCAGGATGTTAACCAGCGGGTTGGTGACGATCAGCTCGACAATCCTCTCAACCAAGTCCCCCGCGGTAGGCCCCTCGAAGATATCCCAGCCCATGTCTACCTCCAATAACCGAGTAAGACTTTGTAGTGAGTATGCGAGGGTATTACCGCCGGTGGTCATAATGAGGCGGCGAAGAATGACCAAGCCGCCCGAGGATATAAAGACGTCGGCGAAAGAAGGGTCGTTGATGGAGGACTGTAGTTTGAAGACGGCCATTTTGCGGGCAGCATCCTCGTCGGATGCGAGGCGCGAGAGGAGCGCGGGGATATCGGCTTGATCCATCTTGTAGTCGCCTCGTGGCTCGTGATTTGTGGTTTCGAGAATTTAAAAACGCGGTCTTTTCGAGAGTGACCAAAGACTGAACGTTGAAACTCGAAAGGTCGAAACAGAAAGGGTGGCTTCCAGCTATCGTCAGGCTTTGGAAACGGGTGCGGTCGGACGCTCGGTTGGTAAGAGTTGTCGCTGTGATTGGAATGTTATGTGATCCATATGACGATGTGTTAGCCTTCGCAACCACAAAATGTAGTCGGCATGGTTGAAAGTTCGGTTGTTTAGGAGCTCGTCGCGAGCTTCAGGGTCTCGTCTCCAGTTAATTACAGAATGTTGGAGAGAACGCTCAGTGGGGATCATCCCGGAAGGGACCGAGCCTGGCCTGGGAAGGAGGCATCTCTCATTGGCCAATGGTTGCCTTACCCCCTGACGAGTTCCAGCGTCCGATAAGGGAGCTCGTTCGCCGATAAGGGGACCTTGTCGTCATGATGGAAGCCAACTTGGAGATTCGAGTTTCCCTCAGCAACACAAAGTCTCCTCCAAACTTTTGACTTTTCTTCCTTGCTTGAAAATACAAAAAATGGCAAATACAAGTTTCAGTCCTTAAAAATGAGTCTGCTGATTGTTCTTATTATCATATTCTCACATTGGGGCCAACCAATCCACACTGCATCTTGATCTAGATGCCGTGGACATCCGCTGATGTCTCTCCTGAGGAAGATATAAGACAGGTTCTTGCACCGCAGGCATTGACACTTTTCTGCACTCCTTTCAGGCGCAACAACTTGACTTTGGGTACCTGTAGTTTGCATTGTCTTGGCGCTTCTCCCAAGACTAGCAGATCATCCTTTTCCGCCAAGCGACTTTGAATCGTGTGTGCGCTTGAGTCTTGCTTGGTTTCCCAATTTGCCCGAGCTTCCCTGCCACCTAACCATCGCCAACCCCTGAACCAAACCCAACTCGAATTGTAAGTCAGCGTCAGCAGAAGCAGAGACCACTCAATATGGATGCTCATGAAGCCATCGTCGCCTCTGTCTCAACCCGGATCCAGCAGTTTCATGAGACGAAGACCCCCTTCAGAGTCTACCATGGATCGACCAACAGCACCCGCAAGTCCCAACGCCGCCACGACAACACCGTCGACACCAGCCGGCTGAACCGCGTACTCAATGTGGACACGACGAGGAAGACAGCTCTCGTCGAGCCCAACGTGCCCATGGACGCCCTCGTTGAAGCCACCCTAGACCACAATCTCGTGCCCCTTGTCGTCATGGAATTCCCTGGCATCACCGTCGGCGGCGGGTTCTCCGGCACATCCGGTGAGAGCAGCTCGTTCCGCTACGGCGCCTTCGAGGCCACCATCAACTGGATCGAGATCGTTTTGCCCCACGGCGAGGTCGCCCAGGCCTCCAAGACCGAGAAGCCAGACCTCTTTTTGGGGCGCCGCCTCCGCCTTCGGCACCCTAGGCGTCGTCACCCTCCTCGAAGTCCAGCTCCGTGACGCAGCGCCATACGTCGAGCTCACCTACCACCACATTACCGACTTCAACGACGTAGTCACCGCCCTCCAATCCGCCACCTCCCCGGACACCCCCAACGACTACGTCGATGCCATCACCTTCTCCCGCACCTCCACCATTCTCTGCACCGGCCGCCTCGCCCACTCCCTCCCCCTCCACCAATCCCCAGAACTTCCTCCGCGCTCGCGACCCCTGGTTCTACCTCCACGCCCAAACCATCCGCAAACGCCTCACCTCCCCTCCCCCAACCCCATCATCACTAACAGATTACATCCCCTCCGTTCCTACCTCTTCCGCCACGACCGCGGCGCCTTCTGGACCGCCTCCTACGCCTTCCGCTACTTCCTCGTGCCCCTCACCTTCATCACCCGCTTCCTGCTCGACCCCTTCCTGCACGCCCGCGTCATGTACCGCGCCCTGCACCAGTCTGGTCTGTCAGACTTCTACGTCGTTCAGG
Organism: Collariella sp. IMI 366227; assembly: GCA_027946355.1. Classification (NCBI taxonomy): domain Eukaryota; kingdom Fungi; phylum Ascomycota; class Sordariomycetes; order Sordariales; family Chaetomiaceae; genus Collariella; species Collariella sp. IMI 366227. The sequence continues at coordinate 167,188 of JAPEUS010000015.1, forward strand.
ACGTGGGGATCCCCTTTCGGAATGCGGCAAGGTTTGTGCAGTGGTTGGATGGAAATCTGCCCGTGTATCCGGTTTGGTTGTGTCCGTTGAGGATGGGGAGGGAGAGGGGGAGGTATGGGTTGCATGCGGGGCTTACTGGTGCTGCTGGAGAGGGGAGGTGTTGTTGAATTTTGGGGTGTGGGGTCCCGCGGGAGTTTGACGGATCGTCGCGCGTGCGTGGCGGCAAACAGGGGCTTGGAGCAGGCGGTGTGCGGGCTGGACGGGCGGAAATGGTTGTATGCCCACGCGTACTATACCGAGGAGGAGTTCTGGGCGCAGTATGACCGGCCCGCGTATGACGCGCTGAGGGAGAAGTACGGCGCGGGGTATCTGCCAAGTGTGTACGACAAAATCAAGGTGGATGTGGATGCCGAGGAGGTGGCAGCGAGGGCGTCGTGGACGGCGTGGTTGCTGGCAGTGTTTTGGATGGTTTGGCCGATGAGGGGGCTGTATGGAGTGTACAAAGCAATCATTGGGGGACTATCTTCTCCAGAAGAGGAGGGGGCCTGGGAATGAAGATTATCGGGCCGGGAAGAAGACGAAGTAGTTGGGGATACCAGCGCTGGATCTAGTAAGTCCTTTCTTTATCATTTTGTTTTTATCACACTTAGATGTTTAGACGCAGCAGTTGCATTTATGAATTTGATTAGATGCCTCATGCGGTCCATATCAGCGAAACCAGTGAAGATGACTGACTGGCTTCCGTTATGACTTCAAAGAGCACACACCCTTTGAGAACTCAATCTGCCCAGAGCCGAAGCATTTTGTGTCCCAATTCCATCCATCAAAGAGAGAACCAACTCTGGAAACAAACCGAAAGCTTGTAGAGTTCAGGCTGTCCAAGAAAATGAAATCGAAGGTATCATAACTAGCAGACAACATCATTCGAACTATTATCAAAAGATCAGGCGACAACGCCATCCCATCCCATCCCATACCCCTTTCCCCAACCCACCCCTTTCCCCAACCCACCCTTTTCCTCCTTCCCTAAACCCTCTTCCTCAACTTCATCCCCTCCCAGGACCGCCACCAACAGAAACCGCACCTCCCCTAAGAAAGCGCGCCCGTCCTTACTCCCAGGCACCTTTAATTCCCCGCCCTCTTACTCAAAAGCTCCTCCTCATCCCCCAGCTGAGCTCTTCGTGCTCTTCGGACTATCCGGCGCCGCCAGCCCACCCCCACTGCCCAAACTTCCCTCCTCACTCTCGCCCGCCGCACCGCTACCACTCCCACCCCCTCCGCCGGCACAAACGAACTCCTCATTACCACCGTCCCCTGCCCCACCCCAAGCTGTTTCTCCGCCCCGGAATTCGTCTCATCCACAAAATACAGTGCCTCCCCAAGGTGATCATCACTCCCAAAAGTATGATGCTCCTTCGCCTCCACCTTGAACTGCGCATCAGGCGTGCACTGGATGCGGAACGTCTCGTCAAACTTAGCCACGCCCGCCGACCCCGACTTGCGGTGCTTCGTCTTGCCGACAACCTTGCTCTTGCCCTCGCGCAGCTGCGTGAGCATGACATAGACGTCCGCCGAGGCGGGGTAGCCCGTGGCAGAGAGGACCGTGAAGGTGGCGGTGCCCGAGGCGGCGCCGGGGAAGATGGCGCTGTGGATGGACGATGCGCCGGCGCTCTTCTGGCGGGAGTGCTGCAGGGACAGCGAGCCGTTGCGGATCGGGTTGCGGCTGTGGGGGCCGCCGGCGGCGCTGCTGGTGCTCTCGCGCGGCGCGTTGACCATTTCGGTGGTGATGCGCGGAATGTCGGTGGATTCACGGCGCAGCGCGTCCGAGGAGGAAGAGCTGCTGCTGCGGGGGCGGCCGTCGTCATCCTTCTTTCCGCGGAAGCCGCGCATGAGGAACGACGCGCCCTTGCCGACGCCGTGGCCCACCGCGCCGACGCCCTTGAGCGGGACGCCCGCCACGCCTGTGACGATGCGGCCGGGCACCGAGAAGGTGCCGGCCAGAGTGGAGGTGCCCTGGCGGGTGCGCGTGACGTAGGTAGGGGTGAAGAGCATGCGGAGACGCAGCGAGCCCGACTTGCCGTCGAGCGGGAGGCGAAATTCGCGCCCCCGGAACGGCTCGAGTAGGTTGAGGTCGATGTCGGTGCCGCCGAGGAAGTCGGGCTTGTCGGCGAAGTCCCAGTCCCAAACCGAGGCACGGAACTTGGCCGCCGTCCGGGACGGGACGGGCACGTTGAAGAACTCCTTCCACTGCGGGTTGAGCGTCTTCTTCTGCGTCTTGGACTTGAACACCTCCTGTCCGTTGAGTTCGAACTTGACGAACGGATCGCTCTTGCCGTTGGAATCGGCTGACGGAAGGTCCTGGGCGTCGAGCACATCGACACGGAGGTTGCCCATGTTGTTGATGCTCTCGCTGGGGTCGAGCTTCATCTTGACCGGGACGTACTTGAGGCTGACCCGGATCGAGTACACGTCGCCGTCATCATCCTTCAACTTCAGAACGGTCGGGTTGTTCTACAATAGTTAGCCTCGCCCATTTGGAAAGCACAACGACGACATACCAAGCATTGCTTCAGCGTATCAAGGGTGTTGCCCGTCAGACGAGCCAGGGTGTGCTGCTTGTGGTCCTCATCCTGCTTATCCGTCCGCTCCGAGATCTTGATGGTCAACTTGGAAAACTCCAGCTCGCGAATGAAGCAGTCGCCAATCTCGTCAAACTTGTGGCTCCGCGACCTAGCCGTCGAGGAAATGTATGACGGGAAGGCCATATCGTCCACAAACACCTCGATGCGGGAGTTGCTCTTGGGGAGGTCGGCCTCCATGAGCTTGAAAATAATCAAACCAGACTCGTGGCTGAGCAGCTCCTGCGGAGTGAGGAAAATCTTGGGCGGTTCCCTCTCGTCCCGCGACCTCCTGGGAGACATGGCAGAAGCAGGGCTGGTCGGCGTGAGCGGCGAGCTGGGCTCCTTTCCGTTGCCGTTTCCGGCGGTGGTTCGCACTTCGAGAGATGGCCTGTTCGGCCTAGCATCCGTAGACGGGCTGGACAGGGTGGATTTGCCCTGCTCAACAGCATCGGCGTCCTTCTTCTCCTCCTCTTCCTTCTTTTTCTTCTCCTCCTCCTCCTTCTTCTTCCGCTCCTCCTCCTCCTCAGGATCGGCAATGTTCAACGTGGGGTAGAAAGCCACCGAGTACGTCAGCACACCCTTGGGAGTGCCCTTGTTGTGCAGGCGCAGTCCGTCGTTCTTCTCCTCCTTCTTGTCATGCACCAACCATTCGCCGTTCTCGTCCTGGGTCATGTAATCGCCCGAGTAGATCTCGGTCATACCCAGACTGCGATCCTTGCCCACGTTCTCGGCATCCATTACCTCCAAGTGCAACCTCTCCTTGCCAGAGTGCAGCGGCACGTAAAGCACCTCGTCCCAGTCGGGGTTCAGGTTGTTCTTGAAAGTGACGGTGCGGGCCTTTTCAATGCCAGACATGACGACGCGCGCGTACGGGTCCGACTTGCCCAGGGCCTCGACGTTGCGCAGCTGCCGGGCGTGCTTGAAGTGCACGCGCAGGACACCCACAGGGGTCTGGTATCCGCCGGTGCCGGCGGCAATACCCGAGATGGTGACCGGCCGCCACTGGGCCATCATCTTGACACGACCTGTCTTGGCATGGGCAAGGTTGTACCACTCCTGCCCCTTGGCCATAAACTCAAGCATATCTTCCAGCTTAATCTGGTAGTTCCCGACAAGCTGATCGCCGGCAAGATCGCGGTCATCCTTGATGGCAACACCGAGCTTGGCGTTCTTCTTGTCCGTGATGAGAATCTCCTTGGAGCCATTGTCCCAGACGGGGTTGTTCGTGCGCTTGAGCTTCTTGGTGGTGTGGACCTCCTTGCCGTTCAGAAGAAGCATGGCGTAGGGGTTGAGCATCCCGATCATGCTCTTGCTGCTGTCGAGCTCCTTGCACTGCTCAACGGTGAAGCGCAGAATACCCTGGTTCGAATCGGGGGCGGGCTCCACGGTCCCATCCTCGAGCTTGACGTCCTCCAGAACCGGGGAAGAAACGGATATCGCAAAGCACTACACCCCGGGCCTTGCCGTCGTGGTTGAGCTCAAGGCGCTCGTTCTCGTGCTCGTACACCTCCTCGACGTTCTCGAGCGCAAACGAGGCAGAACCAAGCTTCTTGTCCTTTCGAATATCGTTGTAGTCGAAGACGTCAATGTCGAGAGTGTCATTGAGGGAGGTAATGATGATGTAGTGGGTCTCGTTCCAGCGGGGATTGGCGTTCTCCTTGACCACCTTGGTCTGTGCAAGCGGTTGCCTCTTGTTGAGGGACATCACGGCGTAAGGGTCGGGTGTGCCGGAAAATTTGTCGTTGTTCTTGAGACCTTGGGCGCCGTGCAGAGTGATGGCCACCACACCAATGGCCTGGTCGACGGGGCTGCCGGCCAGCATCTTGGCAACCTCGATCGGGAAAACATGCGGCGCGTACATCATGGGACCCAGGGTGCCGTGGATTTGCTCCATAATGAAGGTCTCGAGACCGGGGATGAAGTTGATATCGAAACCAAACGTCTCACCGCCAAGGGGCTTGCAGACGTAGTCGATGGTGGGGCGTTCCAGGAAGCACATCTCGATCTTCTCGACGTGAGGGAAGGCGAGCTGCAGCTTGATCTTGAGGCGCATCAGGCCGCTGAAGGCCATGTCCTCGACAATCACATCCAAACCCTTGCTCACCATGGCCTTGCCGATGCGGATCTCCAGGATGATCTTGGGGTTCATCTTGTTCTTGAGCTGGCGGGACGTCATGTCGGCCGTGTCGTTCGGAGTTGAAAGTAAATAGCCAGTCCATGATGACGACGTCGTCCTCGGCCTTGGGGTACGTCTTGACGTGCTCCATGCGGGGAGGCTTGGAACCGAGAGTGAAGACCTTGAGCTTCAGGCTGTCCAAGAAAGACGGGGTGGCAGAGCTGAGAACCTGGTCGACGGAGCTGATGACGGTGTTTGCGAGAATGGGCTGGTAGATGGGCCAGAACTTGACGAGAAACGAGTTGATCCACTCGACCGACTCGTTGTCGGTCTCAAGCTTCTTGAGCGCCATCTCGCGCACGATGTCGTCCCTGAAGTTGCGACGGACGCGGCGGATCGAGGTGCGGTAGTAGGTCGAGCAGATGGCCATGACGATGAAGACCCAGGCGAGACCACCGCCAAGCACGGCCACCAGCCATGAGGCAAGACAGGCAAAAGCAATGACGCCCGCGTTATGGTACCAATCTGTGCGACGCCAATGTCAGCCTCGGCGCATTCCTGCGCAACGGATTCGAGAATCCTACCTCCGTAGGCCGTTTCAGGCAGCTGCCCCTCTACCCAAGTTGTGTGGTCCAGCATGCTATCGCCCTCGTGGGTCGAGTCCTGCGGCCAGCCAAACTGGGGCGCCCAACCGGTCTTGCTGAAGTCATTCTCGTCTTCCTCAACCTGCCCATTGACGAGGGTCTTGCCGTCTTCGGCCTTCTTGACCTCGATTGCGCCGGCTTTGGAGGGCGAGGGGAGGTCAACATCGGCCTTGGTGCCGTCGTCGAGATCAGTCACGACAGCGAATCCTTTAGTTCTGTGGTGTAAGCCCTCTGGCATTGCCTGGCCACTGTCAGTATTGGTGAAGCGACGGATAGGAGTCTGGGGGGAAGGGAGTGCCACATACAGCTCTGAGCTGAGCCTTCTTTTCTTCTACGCTGGCATTGGGGTCAAAGGAGAACGCTGTCACGCCAGCTTCCCTGCTGTCCTCAACGATCTTGCGCTCCGCGTCGCCGGCGGTGACACTGCTGTTAGGATCGCGGGCAGCCTCGATGGCACCCTGCTGCTTGAGCTCGTTGGCAGCGCGAACGGTGTCCATGTTGGGCAGAACCTATGCTGCTTCTGCAGCCGTGCTTCTGCTTCTCGATTGATTCGGTATCAGGTGTTGGCGAGCCACTGTCGGAAAGTTGGTGGCCTATTTGGGATGGTCTTGATCTCTGTTGGCGGCGGGTTACGGCACAAAGGCCACCAGCTCCAGGCCTTCGAAAGTGGAAGGGGGTGAAGAAACGGAAAACAGCAAGAAGAGAAATGGAAGAGCTATCTGAGAGACACGATTGATGGAACACAGAAGTTGGATCTGCGGACCATGCCTTACGGTCTTGTGAAAATAGGGGGAAAATGCAAGGAGCAAGCAGCACCAGAAGTTGAAGGGTGAAGACGGGCTTCTGGGGCAGGACCAGGGGAGACTTGTTCACATCGATGAATGACTGTCTTGGCACGAGCCGGCACGCAGGCACTTGGCAAGCATTTGAACCAAGCGCAGCTGGAAATGCTGGGATGGCGATCAGCAGAGATCGGGCGCTACGTCAGAAAGACCTGGAGCGGGGCGGCGTCTGATACCGTAGCTTCGGTTGCAGATTGCGTGGTTGGGGAGCGGGTTGGGGGAGGCCCGGACTGCATCTGTGCAGCATGCTAGGCCAAACACGGATCCCTTGTGAGACACCAACGACTTTTCGGTCTGTCTTTTCGTCCAAAGAGGCTGGTGTATCGGCCCTCCCGCAGCTTCGGGCCGCCCGATTTCCCCTCTAGCTGAACGGTGCAGGACGGAGGCATGGAAGACCCTATCAGTTTGCCCCCGTGGGCTGCACAGATTATCCTGGGACAGCTGGCATTTCCATCGCACTAAGACCGCAAGAGATATTGCGTGCCCTTGGCGTGCTGGAGCTTTAACAGTTCTGCGCACCGTTCCGAGTCAGGAAAGCTATTGGCTCGGTGGCTGGGCGCGTTTTTCAAAGCTCCAACACCGCCGAGTTTGATCTCTTGCATCCTGTAACGCGACCGGCCCAAGCAGAGTGTTGCGCGAGGGAGCCCAATGTGACCCGTCTCTTAGATCTCTCCTGTCAATTTGACCTCAGGAGCAGCTCGAAATTGCATCATAACGTCCGAGTGGGAGGCCGCTGCCCCAAATCGCAAATCGACGGTGGGTCTTCCGAGGTGTCAAGGGCCAGAATCCTTGCCGAAAATCTCGGCACCATCCATCCGACGGGGACCATTGGAGCCATTGTTAGAGCCAGTTGTTTTCGGCTTCGAGAAGCCAGATTGCGGTGCTGCGCCGGCCGCGTGCAGGACGCAGGTCGCACCGGAAACACGCGGCTGTCAGGCAAGACGGCGTGGGCAAGGTTTTGAGGTCCAGGAGACGACAAAATCGGGCCTGTTGTGTTGTGTTGTGTTTTGTTGTGTTGTTTTGTTTTGTTTGAGACGGCCAGCCATCTCGATCAAGTTGTCAAACAGATTTCCTTCCCCCCAGATCCAGCCGGCCTCCTCGGGAAGTGATCCACCGAGCATCTCCCAGCCTCGTTCGCAATTTTATCACCACGTGAGTGTGGGAACTGTGGGCCGGCCCCTGCGCAAGCGGCTTGGAGTTGGGCCCGATCTCGCCGTTCCATGGGAGGCCATTGATGAGAGGTTGCAATGCCTTCTCCATGATGGAGTGTCGCAACCTCGTGAAATATCGGTTCTGATTGCACAAGAAGTTGGCGTGTCGCTCCGTTTCATAAATGCCGTGTTCCGTTCTGCTGGTCTTCCACATTGGGCAGCCCAGAACTGCGATAGGCTGATGCTGGCCTGTTTCTCCCTGCGGTGAGGCGACAACGCCGTGTCTTTGCAACTGGCGGCTTGGCTACAAGAACCACCGAGCCCGCAAGGGTTTTGGACAGGTGGCCGGGGACAAGATTTTGAAATGTCGGTTACATACGGGGTATTATTTATTAACCGGGAACACAGTCCTAGAAATCGATCAAACGTGAGTTGTATGAAACCATCCATGATGAGGTTGACACAGAGCTTGTGGGTTGGATGTTGAAAGAGAGACCGAGCAATTTAAGGGTGTGGGTTCATGCCCCACAGGAGCTTAAAGCACGAGCCACATCATGTAAAAAGCCAAGCGCAATTTCTGGAAGCTTCAGCCACATATTTTCAGCCTTGCATATGCTAAGCCAAGGCTCGCCACACCCACCAATCACAATTTGTCAGCCACTTGTGGCAAGTCCCGGCTTTTTTTGGCCTGCGCTTCTGCAACGCCAAACTTCCCGCATCCAAACCATCGCGACTCAACCATACATCAGCCACCCGCCGACCGATTGCGACAAGACAACGAGCCCCCGCGCATCTACTATCTCAAACCGCCAATAATTCTCGTCAACCGCGCAATTTTATAGCCCGCGACCATTTACTCTTTCCTCCAAAATGGCCAACTTCCTCGCCTCCATCTTCGGCACTGAGCAAGACAAAGTCAACTGCTCCTTCTACTACAAAATCGGCGCCTGCCGCCACGGCGACCGCTGCTCGCGCAAGCACGTCAAGCCGTCCTACTCGCAAACGATTCTCATGCCCAACCTCTACCAAAACCCCGCCTTCGACCCCAAGAACCGCATGAACCCGTCCCAACTCCAGAACCACTTCGACGCCTTCTACGAGGACATCTGGTGCGAGATGTGCAAGTATGGCGAGGTCGAGGAGCTGGTTGTGTGCGACAACAACAACGACCACCTGATTGGCAACGTGTACGCGCGCTTCAAGTACGAGGACAGCGCGCAAAAAGGCCTGCGACGCGCTCAACAGCCGCTGGTACGCCGCGCGGCCCATTTACTGCGAGCTCAGCCCCGTGACCGACTTCCGCGAGGCCTGCTGCCGACTCAATAGCGGCGAGGGGTGCGCCCGCGGCGGCTTCTGCAACTTCATTCATCGCAAGAACCCCAGCCCAGAGCTGGATCGGGAGCTCGAGCTTGCCACCAAGAAGTGGCTCAAGGAGAGGCCCCGGTCGAGGAGCCCCACGCGGTCGCCCAGCCCAGAACCGACGAGGAGAAGGTACTAGGAGGTTTCTCACTGGAGGCCGATGTGGGATAGTTATGTCGCCCGAGATTTGAAGTGGGAGGTTGGGTGGGAGCAGCCATATTGGGGAGGGTTTCTAAGCGGACAAAACCAGGCAGGGCTTGCAACGGAGTTAGGCGTCGGTGCTGTGATTTGCCCAAGGGTCCTTGTATTTCCTTTACTGTATCACATCATGGCTGCAGCAAAGCCAAGCAGGATGAGAATAAACCAGCGATTTTGAGTCTTGACATTGACGCCCCGTATAATTATCAACATTGAATCGCACCCCATCCAGATGCATTATGACCCTTACAAATGCCCGACACCCGATATCTCAACACAACGCGCAGTAGATTCAGAGGGTATCTCACGCCATAAAACGCAGGAGTGCGTTCCCCCATGCAAGCACACATGCTCGCTCGCTCGCTCATTTCCTGTCCGCTCCCATTCAAACCATGACCCTTTCCTTCTCATGAGATCCCCTTGATCTTGGGCAGCCGGGTGGCCTTCACTGGGGCCGGCAGGCATGAAATAAGCTTGTCGCGTTCTGTTTAACAGTCTTGTTAGCCAACCATCTCCCAACATGCTACTCCCCCATCATCTGTCCAGAGGAATACTCACCCGCCTCGTTATCAAACAAAATTGAAATATCATCATGCTCCCCCGGCAGCTCCGGTAGATCCAGACACAAAAACGCCGCATCCGCCGCCTGCTGCGCACCATCCGCCTCCGCGTGCAGCATCTTGGGCAGCGGGAACTTTGCGTCGTCAATCTTGAGCCCAGCCTTCCCGCCCCTGCTGAACGACTCAAACACATCCGTGCCTTTGAGATGGAACCCCATGCACTTGCCATGACTAAAGTCCTCAAAGAACGCCAGCAGCTGAGAGACGCCATCGTACTGCACCACTTGTATCCTGGTCGCGCCTGCTTCCCACTTCTTGTGGATGGGCACGACCATGCGGCGGCGGGAGATGGCAAACGCTGCGGCTACGCCGTCGAAGAGAATCTTGAAGCCCGTGATAGCCGACTGGAAGGCGTGCAGCTCGTCGAGAGAGGGGAACATAAAGGTGCGGATAGTGGCGCGCTGCTTGAGGCTGTCGAGGGCCTGCAGCAGTCCAGCCGAAAGGTTCTGAGATGCCTTGGCCTCAACCACGGCGAGGGTGGCGTCGACTTGGGGTTGGCGGAAGACCATAAGACACGAGGGGTTTTGGACGTCGAGGCGAAGCTTGAGCTCGCCGGGTGCGACGTTGACACGGTCGGTGAAGGTGCCGTCCTTGAATTCGTAGACGACGCGCAGGCGGTCAGCGAGGACGCAAGATGCCTTGTCACCGTCGTTGTCGTAGTTAATGACCCGGACCTTGTTCCAGGCGAGTGTAGAGAGGACCTGCAGCCCCTTGTCGCGGGTGTCGCCGTAACGTTCTGAGAACCACACGCCTTGGAGGGGTCCCTCGCCGGAAACGCTCTCGCCACGGTCAAGGGCGGTGCCGATGAGCAGGCTGTGCATCCGCACGCGCTCGTTCTCATCGGAAAATGAGAGAACCATGTTCCCCTTGAACCGGCCGTTGTCGAACTTAAGCGAGAGGGCCGGATCGTTACCCTCGCTGCGCAGGAATCCGAACTGGATGGGCATGTGGGGAGGGAACATCTGGTTGACGCCGCTCAGCGTCTTGGTCCGGGGACCCGTAACAACTGCGATCCGGTATCCCTTATGATACGTCCGTGGCCCTGTTGCCGCCCCTTCTCTAAAGAGGCGTTCAAAGAGAGCAATCTCGCAGTTGGGGGTCGATTCCTTCGGGAACTGCCTTGACTGAGGGTCGTTGTCGAAATACTGGAACGCTCGCAGCGTCGACCTGAAGATGCAGTTCTCGTCCTGACGCGGGTAGAGGCTGGAGTGCACCTTGGCGCTGAACTCATACATACTCCGCAGGGTCGAGTACGACTGCTGTGTGCACTGCACAACGAGCATAAAGCCCCGCGGTAACCTCACCTCAATGTTGCAGTTCTCCGGATGCCAGCGCAGATCCTCCCAGACCGGACCGGTATTCTTGTTGCCAGAAATGCGAAGTTGGACAGCCCCGTTCTGGCTGGCAAGAACGAACAGGATGTCAGGTTGTGTCTGAGGCCTGATGGTGGATAAGAAGCAAGGGAGAAACAGACGCTGAGACTCCCTCCCTTGCTCCATCAAAAAGACATCGACCTGAAAGCGGGCGAAGCAGAATGTGGACGACGAGTCGCCCAGCGGCAGCGCTTCCAGTACGGTCAGCCCTGAGCTGGTGGCCTGCGTAAGCGCAGAGCTAGAGCCCCACAGCAGGTTCTTGATGTCTTGAGACAGCGGGGGATACTCGAGCCAGATGGTGCGGTCAACAGTCTGGGGAAGGAAGGCCTCTTCAGGCGGCAGAAAGCCGTTTCGCTTCATGGACACGGCGAGTTTCTTGAGGCTGGAGATCAGTGTTGCGCGGACATTCTCTGCCTCGTTATCGACCGGGCTGCGCCCACTAGCGGTGACTTCAGGCATCGCTTCCTCCAAGAGCCAGTAGCCCTTGGCCAGGTCAGCGTACGCCTGCTGCTTTGCCATTTCGTTCTTTCGCTCCGACTCGGGCGTAGAAGGGCGCTCCCCTGATGGCAAATTCGAGGGCTGTCCGGCCTGTCAGAAACCACCACACGGCGGCCCTCGCGAGCTCATCCGGAGTCGACGAGACCAACGACCGCACGCTCTCGGCATGGAGGCGGAAAAGCTCAAATAGGTGACGTGTCCGGTTGGCGAAGATGTTCATAGCATCGTCTGAGAGAGCCATGACGACGTCGTGGAGACTGGAGGATTGCTGACGGCCGTGAATGGGTGACCCGTACTCCGAAATTTTGCTGCCCTGCCGCGAAACCGCAAATGGATGCTTGAACGTTGAAACGGCCGAAAAGAGGCTCGCAGGACTACGGTCTCCCGTCATGGCCCTCTTCAGGCGCTCGGGCGAATTGGAGTGCTGGCTCGTTGGGGTATATTGACTCTGGGACGGGGTGGTTTGTCCAGCCTCGAGTGAGGGAGGCGGGATATGAGCTAACTGCGGTCGCTGGCGGGGTTTCTTGGGCGGGATTGGAGGGGGATTCGAAGATTTCGTAGATTGCTCCAACAGTGGCGCCTGTGTGGAATCTGGCGATGCAGTCACAGGGGATTCAGACTCCCAGTAAGGCGAAGGAGGTGATGGGGTTCCCCGCTCATGGCTCGCCTGGTCTCCAGATGCTGCGCGGACAGCATTGGCAAAGGCGCGTCCTTCAGCCTCGCGCATCTGTGCCTGCTGAACTTCGATAAACGACCTTCGTCGGTCATCGTGGGGTGTGGTGGACGTGCCCAACAGCCGGCCAGTCGTGCTACCCGGTGTTGGAGGGACGGGTGTTGTAGGGGCAGGCGCTGGGGCGTCGGCAATAGCAGCGGAGAAGCCAGTCTGGGTACGCCGAAGCGGCCCTGGGTTGAACGGCGGCTCGCTGTGTCCCTCCCTCTGTCCTCCTCTAGAAGCCCATTGGGAGCCCTCCCCAGACCCAGAAGGTCGAGAGCGGAGCGGAGGTGCAGGGGGAGGAGGCGGAGGGGCCCTTTGCTTCTTGCGTCTCGATACCTCGACAGTGGGCACTTCGCATTCGTCGCCGCCATCTCCAATTATTTCTGGGTATGTGTCGGTGAATCGCACGGTCATGCCCTTTTTCGGTTTCCTTGCCGGGTCACGAGGTCGCATGACATACTGCTGCTGCTGCTGCTGCTGCTGCTGTGCCGGGGTCTCTGGGGGGGCGGGGCGAGACATCGCCAGCATTCGGGTACCGGGTGGCCGTCTTTGTGTCAATCTTGGCAAGCACAGGCGGACCGGCATGGGCGACGGAGAGCTTGTCACCGGGGCCGTGGAGGAAGTCATTCAGATCGCCCTCGTTGTGGGCGGCGGGCTTCCGCTCCCGGTCGCGACCAAAGAGCTTGCCCATCAGGCGTCCCCTTTTTGTGGAGCGGCCATCGTCGTGAACAGCGCCGGCGGGGGGTTCGTTCTCGGTCATCTCGATCGGTGCTCGGTGCTCGTGCTATCGAGCGAGCCGGGCCCTCATGAGGGGTTCTGGGTCTGGCTGTGTTCAGCGCTGGTGAGGAGTTGGTCGAAATGAGAGGCTGCTTCCCCGACCAAAAGGGAAGGCAAGCATGTGCTTGATGATGGAGTCCCCCTGGCAGCCCGACAAATGAGTGCGGAGCTGCCAAACATGCGTGTTGCTACTGGGCTCGCGGTATCGCATATGACGCGCTGGTCAAGAGGGCCGGCCGGGTCGGTGAACCGAGATGAAGGGTGCGGGGTGAGCGGTTGCTCGAGTGGATTGGTAAATTGGTTGGAGATGCACGGCGGCGGGGAGAGGAGAAGAAGGACGGCGGGAGCTGGAGGTGTGTGAGCGACCAAGGTCACCTCGACGGGAGCGAGCCGGGTCAAGTCAATGGAACCGACTACAGCAGCAGTGGCAGTGAGTGGCTCAACTCAGACCAGAGCCAGTCCTGGCGGCAGAATGCTGTGGACAGTCGTGTTCGGCGGGGCACGGCAAGCAAAGCGAGGGATCGACTTCCTAAACAGGCTTCGAAGCGCCGCTCTGTTGCATCAGCATTGGATGTCGATGCTGCTGAGTTGAGGATCCGGGCTCAGCTGGCTCGTGGTGGCAGGAGTGAAAAAGAGTGAATCATGTATTTGGGGTTCTGGGTTTCCCGCCCCTTTCTTGGTGCGAAGTCAACACTCATCTGATGCAGGAAACCACGGTGATGGGTCAGGACAAGTGATGTTTCAGGGCCGAGTGCCTGTGCCTTCCCCTTCAGGCCCGGGCACTGTTTCTCCACACTTTGGGCGGCAGCGACCGTTGTCCCATCCACATCATCCACCAGACAGATCCATGGCTGCTCCTGGTTGGTCCCCTCCTCCTTAATCACAAGCTCGTGGGGCACAAGTGTCGCCCAGCGCATCCTCATTCGAGACAGCCAGCTGAACTCGTATTGGAGGGCCAGATGGATCATGGGCTGAGCAACGGGCGACTTTTGGATTTTTTGGGTTTTTGAGCTGATCGCATTCAGAACGCACAAGCGCAGGCGCTGGGCCAGGCAATGCCATTTGAACCAGCAACCTGAAACCAACGGGATCACCTCGCCGTGCAGATCGTTGGTGGCACTGTACGGATACATGCAATACTATAACTATCCGTTCAGAACACCCACAAATTTTCGTGCTTGAACTTTGAGAGAGGACAAGTGGTACAATGCGCAACCCAAACATCCAAAAATGCTGATAGAATACTACATTTCCATCTGGTATGTTTGCTACCCTCAGAAGGTGTGCACGGCTGGGCTTGGATGTTGGATCTTCAAAGAGAGTTTGAGAGGAGATCCCTGTCCACAAGCAGGGAGCGGGGGAAGCCCGCGTTTGATCAGTGCAGTTGCTGAGGCTGATCACCGAGTTTCTTGTTGACAAGACTTGCTGGTTGACCGAGTAACTGTGGCGTCCTTGGAGAAATACCCCCAGAATTCTTTGGCGGCAAAGCTATTACAAGTAGAATGTTATTGAGTTGAAACCTCCCTGGGTTCTCTTCGGAGTCTTCCAATGGCCCGCCATCCCAACAGCCTGGGTCTGGCAGTGGTCTGTCGGCATTTAATTCTCCCAGCAGCAGACCCGCTGGAAAGGGGTACCGCTCTCTAAAACTCCTCGCCAAGCACCATCAGCTTAGTAGAAACCAGCAATCCCAGTTTTTTCTCTTGCAACATCAATAACGTAACATCTGTGGCTGGGAAATTGTGGAGGCAAGGACAGGCTGTCTCATCCCCCCTGTCAGCTTGAAGCTTGTGTGGGCCTGGCCGCTCACTCCACCACGTGGGGTAACAAAAGCAAAAAGAACGAGTGAGGGCGGAATTTTCGACGAGAGCCCTGGAGTTGTCTCCATCACCAGCCACAGGAACCATACATTAACGGATACGAGGGGACTGTCCGGAGACAGGAATAGAATGTTAATTCTTGCTGATCCCAAATCTCGACTAACCATTGACACACTCTGTATCTTCTTCCCAATTCTCATCAATATTCTGGAGCAAAAGTTTGCCGTTGCCGGGCGCTGTGTCCGGCAGATGATGTAGGGGTCTTGGGACCCACGTCATCGTCGCCTATCCTGCCCAGACCGCCATGGTTCCCCCTCCCCATGCCCCCGCCCAACTTCGCTCGTTGTGGACGATGGATGGCTTTCGGCGGGAGAGAATCCCGCCCTCCGTTCTCTACTAGACCCAACTTCTTCCCGCACGGCGGTGTGTTGCCTGACGACGACATCCTTCCATGCATCTGAATCTCGTGTCTGCATCATCGAAGCTTCAGCTGCGGTGACGATATTTTTGGACACGGCTCGCGATCACTCAACAAATAATTATCCTTAGCTTCATCGCTACCCCACTTTTTTTCTGGCCTTTTCTCAACGGCCGCGAGCTGCGGAAGAAACGGCGGTCAACACCGAAAGAGCCGGGAAAGAGAACGATGATGGGACTTGTGTCCGGCCGCCGCCGGGCGACCTCGAATGCCAGTGAGTCGCGCGCGATTCTGCTGTTCTGCGGCTCCATCCTGAGCACAAACGGCGAAGCAACAGATTCCCTCGAAGACGACACCCTCGTCGTCGAGCCCGATCAGGGCAATGGTGCGTCCCACTGCCACAGCCCACCTAGACGAACATAGAGGCGCTGACTGCCCTGCCTGTAGTGCTTTCCCACATCATCTCCCAGCTGAGGCCCGGCGCCGACCTCAGCAGGGTGGTGCTCCCGACGTTCATTCTCGAACCGCGGAGCATGCTGGAGCGCATCACCAAGTACGCCGGAACACCCGGAATAGGGGTAAAAGGGGGCTAACACACACAACAGCTTCATGTGCCATCCCGAGATGCTTCTCCCGATTTCTGAGATTGACGACCCCGTGGAACGATTCGTTGCAGTAGTCAAGTTCTACTTGAGCGGCTGGCACATCCGGCCTCCGTGAGTCTCTCTCGTGGACAGGGCTACATCCCACATACTAATACCGCCCAGGGGTGTCAAGAAGCCCCTGAATCCCATCCTCGGCGAGATCTTTACCTGCTCCTGGGACTTCCCCGACAAGACCAGGGGCTACTACATTTCCGAGCAGACGTCGCACCACCCACCAAAGTCGAGCTACTTCTACATGGTCCCAGAGCACCATATCAGAGTCGATGGCACACTCAAGCCGAGGAGCAAGTTCCTGGGGAACTCGGCTGCGAGTATGATGGAGGGCATTGCTATTCTGTCGCTCCTGAACAGAGGGAAGGATCCGACAAGGGGCGAACGATAGTAAGCCAATCTCTGTCCAGCAAACTGGGAACAGCACTGACACCACGCCAGCATCATCACGCAGCCGAACATGTATGCCAGGGGCATCCTCTTTGGCAAGATGAAGTACGAGCTTGGCGACCATAGCTACGTGCGATGCCCTGAGACGGGGCTGGTGGCCGACGTCGAGTTCAAGACCAAGGGCTGGGTCAGCGGGACATACAACGCCATTGGGGGCACCATTAGGAACGAGAACACGGGCGAAGTTCTCTACGAGCTCTCGGGGCTCTGGAGCGATGAGATGTTCCTCCGGGATGTCAAGGTGAGTCTTACAAAAGTACGGTTTACAGCACATCGCTGACAAGTGAGCAGACCGGACACAAGGAAATGTTCTTCAACGCCCTGAAATCGAAGCCCAGCCCGCCCATCTGCCGGCCGCTGGAGGAGCAGGAAGAGCGTGAGTCCCAGCGCCTTTGGGGGCCCACGGCGCGCGCCGTCAAGGAGCGCAACCACGAGCTCGCGACCGAGGAAAAGACCAAGATCGAGGATCGCCAGCGCGAGGAGGCCGCGAAGCGGGCCAACGACGGCGTAGAGTGGCACCCGCGCCTCTTCAGACGCGTCAAGGGTGGCCCGGGCGGATCGGAAGAAGGGGAGGAGGACCTCGAGTGGATCATCAACGCGCAAATGTTAGACGCCAACCCCCATCTCTGGCCGCCAGTGGCGCTGATAACCGAAACAACGTTGCTGACTCAAGTGGCAGAGACGGGACCACTCCCGAGAGGCAGGCGGCGCAGATTCTCGCTATCTACCCCGTCGTCAAGGGCCAAAAGTTTAGCCAAAAAAACGTGATCCCGCCCCGGGGCTCGCTCTCTGAGTCGAGCGCCACGCGCCCGAAGCAGCTCCGCCAGCAGCAGCATCAGCATCATGACGAGGTACTAGTTGAGGTTGATGCCAAGAGCACCCACGGGCCGTCGCCGCAGGCTCAACAAGCAAAACAGAAGCAGCAGCCGCAGCAGCATCAGCAGCCGCAGCAGCCGCAGCAGCCTCAGCAGCCCCAGCAACCGCAACAGGCACCGGGGCCGAAACCACCGCTCGATCCGTCGCACGCCAGCACAGCCGAGATCCAGGAGATGCTCGCCTCGACGGGGACCCGTCCTAAGGGGGGCCCGCTGGTCGATTTCCATGAGGACCTGAAAAAAGATTTGCCCAGAGGAGGCAGCAAACAGACAGCGGCCGCCGACTCGGACGACGAGTTTGTCGACGCCCAGGGGTAATGTAACTTCCTTGACCTATCAGTCAACAGAGAGAAGGGAGTGCCCCATGTCTCTGTGATACGTTTCCTTGCGTCAGCGAAGCATGGCGAGGGGAATAAAAAACGGGAGGCTAGCATGGGCTGTACGGATGGATGAATGAAACGGAATGGTATTCGCATCACCAAGGTGCCAGGCGTGCCGCCACGCCAGCTCAGAAAAGGGGAGAGGGAAAAAAGGGAGGAAGGGGGGGTTCGGTTCTTGGGTTGGGGTTTCTCTCGTAGACACATGATACCTTATACTTGGGGCCTGCGTTTTCTTCTCTTTTTTTTTTTTTTTTTGGTTTGTTGGCGGGCTGGCGGCACAGGCATCTGGGGATTTGCGGCGGGCTCTACCCCAGCCATTTTCGAGGGATATCTTTTTTGGAAGGGGGTGGTTGGGTTGGAATATATCGGCATGGGATCAACTCCTAGTGGCAACAGCAATATAGCATAGCATGGTTTGTTTTTGGACTGCTGGGTGTAGTCTGTGATGATGGGTGGGTTGACTGCTCGCTTGGTGATGATGTCTATTCGTGGTGTTTACTGATACATGAGTTCTTGCAAGGTACGGGTACTGCTCATCCCCTCTCCACTCTCTTCCTCTAGGTAATTTCCAGGCTGGTATAATTCGTCCAAGAGCCAGGACACCATCCGTCCCGCATCCCACCCACCACTACTCCTCCTCTCCGTCCCCCCTACACCCCATCCCGTTCTCCTTCCCCTCCTCCCCACCCCAAACCCTCGACACCACCCTCAACACCTCCCCGGCCCACGTCATCGGAAAATCATGCCCCCTTACCCTTGCCACCTCGATCCTCCCCCTCCCATCCCCATCCCCCGCCCACCCCGCCCCAAACCCCTCCACATCCTGACAAAACAGCCCCGGATCAATCAACTCATCCTCCTCCCCAGAACAATACACGTCGTCCCAGGCTTGCGCTCGCCCAGCCGTGCCCAGGCCGCCTGCTGCTCAAACATGGGCGCGTGCCGCACGCACGACATGAAAGCCGGCACGAAGCCCGCGTGGTTGGCGAGCTGCCAGCGCACGGAGCGGATCACGCGCTGCTCGAGAGCGTTGCGCGGTTCGCCCGTGACGGGGCAGGCGGTTTCGGTGAGGTAGGGGGCCGAGATAGGGTCGGTGAGGAGGGGGTGGTGGGGTGGTGGTGTCGGATGTGGGAGGGGTGGTGCCGTTGGCGGAGGCAGAAGCGGCGGCGGCGGCGGCCTTGGCCTTTGCTTTGCCGCGCTTGCCTTGCTGACGAATGGGGTTCTGCAGGCGGCGGCTGGTGGCCCAGCGCAGGATGCGCCAGGGGATGAGGTCGGTGGAGAAGGCGGTGCGGGTGGTGGCGCCGAAGGACTCCGGGCGGATGAGGCCCGCCGGGGCGAGGAGGGTGAGGTGCGAAACGAGGTGCGGGAAGGTGGTGGCAAAGTGCACGGCGATGCCGCCACCGAGGGAGTAGCCGACGAGCTTAAAGGCCTGCGGGCCGGTCCAGGAGAGTTCGGGAGACGAGGCGAGGGCCAGCAGGATCTGCGTGGTGTAGAGGCGGGCGTCGTGAGGGAGGTCGGACGGGTTGTCTGAGAAGCCGCGGCCAAACAGGTCGAAAAGCATCACGCGGCAGCCGCGCTCGACAAATTCGTTGGCGAGTTTGGTGAGCGTAATGCAGGAGGTGCTGATGCCGTGGACGAAGAGCACTTTGTCGCCGTCAAGGGGACCCCATTCATAGACGCGGATGGAGCCGTACTGCCAGGGGTGTCAGGTTCCGGATCGAGGCAAGACTGATATGATAAGTTGACTTACAGGAGTCTCTACATCGCGAGCGCCGGGGAAATTGTCTGGCTTGTAGTCCAGCTTCTGGAGCTCGTCATGGGAGAGATTGGGGAGTACGGTGCGCAATGGCGAGCGGAGGACCTTGGGCTGGGTCGGCCAGAGGTAGTTGCGGAGGACGGTAAGCAGAGCGGCGGTCGCTATAGCAGTGCTGGCGACAATAATACCCGTGTTGGCGCCAGACGGCCACTGGCCGGAGCCGTTAATGGGGCTCATGGTAATGAGGAGTGAGTGATGAGGAAGTCAGGTTGAGAGGTGGTATTGGAGTCGAAGTTGGAGCTGACAGCAATTTTGAGTGAGGAGCCAGTGCTGAAATGTTTCGTTTCTATTGAACCACGGCCACAAAATGAGCGGAGTGGGTTCAAAGGCACTCCCAGATATACCAGAGGAATGAGTTTGTCTGAGCGGCACCAACAGACCAACACGCAGCAAAGCAGCGCGGCCGGCGCGTAAGTCGTCGTCTTCTGCGGGACGGATCACGCTCACCAGCCACGATAACAAACGGTTAACACGCTGTGCCCACGTGGCGTCTTCCAGGGCTGACGACCTAGCTGACTGCTTGAAACCTGCAAGCAAGAATTGCCTCTATGGGAAGCCGCGTGGTTATGAAACCATCTTCATAATCAGCAGGAGTACCTCGGAACCCAGATCTCAAATTCTCAACAATTTCTCATCTGCGTGGATCAAAACGGGCCATCCTGCCCACCACAAAGGTGGACCTCGGCATGGACTGCATGACAGCTGAGAGAAGGGTTAGGGTTTAACGTGACAGCTTTCAACCCCAAACCGTTGGCGATTGCTCTTGAGATTTCCCAACAACGCGCACCCGCTACGAGTCGGCAGCTTAAAAGGCCGGTTGCGGACTAGTCATCGAATGTCAGCAGCGTGGTCCTGAATCATTGACTCGTACGCAACCAAAGGCGGGCTGGGCCGTCTTCGACGTTTACGTCGTGTGCCACAGCGGCAGAGAGCAAAGGACACCCCCTCAAACAATTCCGCATCAGTCGACGTTCTTTTGATGCCTGGAATGAGGAAGGCACTCTGTGCTTCGGCGGACACATCCAACAACTAGCAAACCAAACCTGACCGGCAGTATCAGCAACACCAGCAACACCACCAGCTGAACCGGCGGCGGCCATTGTGTCTAGATTAAAAGGAGCTCGTCATCTCATACTATTTCACTCAAAAGCAGTAATTCTAGCTTGGACGTGCCATTCACACCACCGACTTTGACAACGGATCACACTCTCGGAGGCCCGGTTCTTGGCTGCCGACTTGGCTCCCGACTTGGCACGGCCGGCGCCGTCTTGGCAGTCCCCTAGCCCCGGGGCCACGGGCTGGTCACATGTCAACAGCCAATCTGTTGCTCGGGAGCTGTGGAAATTCAAAGACAGTTCAATCCGTTGGGAGTAGTACCTGTACATGAGCACCCTAGGGGTATGGCTCCAGTCGAAAAGAATAGGCCACCTTCTTTTGCATTGTGTCCCGCTTGTTTCTTGACAACTCTTCTGTCTTCATTCCTTCATCTTCTTCTCACCCTTCGTTCCCTTTTAACTGTTGGAATTGCTCTCATTTTTGTATCCCTCCTTTTGTATTACCTCTTCGTAAGCATAGTTTGGCTCAACCCTTTAACTCAAACTCCAGGTAGACTCTTTGCCAGTCTCAAAAGCAAATAGCCTTCAAAGCTACTCAGTCTTTCCTTACCACTCTGCTCTAAGAAATGCCACGTTGCTTCTAAAATCTCACCTACTGACACCACCTCCATTTCCGAAGTCGGACACCTTCAAATTATATGATCAAAATTTGCCACCCTTAGCCAGGATGAGATGAACAATCCGGGGACAACCGTTCAACCAGACGTGCCATGATAAGCCCCAGGAACAAAGTCTCCAGCAACTATGTATTTCTGAAACCACCTCCTAGGTGGCGTAGCAATTTTGAGCGAATAGTGGAAAAGAAAAGACCGTTTATCAAGGGCACGTGTGCCAGCCCACACACACTAGACGACCCAGACCGACGTCAGCACCACTGCTGATCCTACAAACCATCTCCATCCCTGATGTCCCCTGTTTCCTTCACAATAACCAAACCGAGCGTGGTTCATCACCTCCAGGTCTCAGCTCTCTCCAAATCATGGTATTCGCGGACATCCAAGTAAAAGTGGTCTTCCAATCCAATCTCTCTCTCATTCATCCGCCAGCAAGTACGTAGGCCGCTATAAACGCAACCAAGGGGGTATTATACAAACGATATGCCAGCTCAGACAATCCAATCCAACATGGACAAAAACAAAAAGAAAAAAAGTGAAAAGCAATGAAAAGCAAACAGCAGGCTGTGCGTAGGCTGTATCCTGCCCCGTCATCAGTCAGCCAGGCAAACAGGCAGGCGCAGCATTTAGGTAGGCTGGCTCTCTGGCGTCTGGTGCGCCTATCTCCGAGTCCTCCCTTCTCCTGATACCTATCGTCGGAAAGAGTCCCGCTGCCCATCTAATCCCGTCCTGTCCTGTCCCAGCACGCTCAAATTCGCTTCCCAATTGCCCAACCAACCAACCAAACAAAAATCCCAAACCCCAAAATCCCAAACACGCTCAACAACAACAATCAACAACAGCAAAACCAAACACTCAACGCATTCCGTCTATCTTCATCGCCCCCCCTCCGTAGAAGGCGCAGCGGACTTCTCCCTCACAGCCGCATCCTTAATTTCCGCAGGCTCGGGTGGTGGCGTGGCGGGGGCGCTGCTACCGCCCTTGGTCGAGCTGCCGGGTGCCCGCAAGTGCGCGCTGTTGACCATATCCTGGTGGCCGGCGATGCCGTGCTGGGGGATGACGACCACGCCATCCTCCTTGGGCACCGCGTCGGCGGGGGTCCAGGCGAGGTAGTCGCGGCGGACCTGTTGATAGTATGTTAGCATTGGATGATATAAAAATAAAATAAAAGAAGAAAGGTGGGGGGGAGAACATACCTCGACGTAGTCGTAGGCGAACTCGCCGTGCTGGTCGTCGTCCATGCCGAGGAGCTCGGCTTCGGACGAGGCGCGCAGGTGCAGGCCGGGGATGAGGTCAATGGCCTTGGCGATGAGGGCCGACACGACAAAGGTGTAGGCGCATGAGGCGACAATGTAGGCAACCTGCACGTACAGCTGGCGGTAGTTGTGATTGAGGAAGCCGCCGGTGGCCTCCATGTTGACGCCGTCCAGGCCGATGATGTAGTCGGCGGCGAAGAAGGCGTTGAAGATGAGGCCGACGATGCCGCCGATGGCGTGCTCAGCGAACACATCAAGAGCGTCGTCGATGCCGATCATGAACTTGATCTTGGTGCCGAAGTTGCAGGCCACGCCGGCGACAACGCCCAGGATGATGCTGGCCCAGGGGGTGATAACTCCCGACGCGGGAGTAGCAGCGACGAGACCGGAAATCGTCCCCGAGCACCAGCCGACCAGGGACCACTTGCGAGCGAGGCGGAAATCGAGCAGGCACCAGGTCATGGCAGCGAACATGGCGGTCAAGCATGAGTTCCAGCAAGCCATGGTGGCGCGGAGGTTGGCACCGAAGGCAGAGCCACCGTTGAAGCCGAGCCAGCCGAACCAGAGGAGGATGGTGCCGAGGGTGATGAGCGAGATGTTGTGCGGGCGGAAGTTGAGCATCATCTTCTCGTTGCGGCGACCGAGGACCCACGAGTAGGCAAGGGCGGAGACACCGGAGCCAATCTCGACGGGACCACCGCCAGCGTAGTCGAGAACGCCATACTTGAAGCCCCAGCCGTTGGCACCCCAGGCCCAGTACGCGACGGGGCAGTAGACGAGGGTGGCCCAGAAAAAGGTGAAGACCATGGCGGGGACGACGCGGCCGCGCTCAGCGGTGGCACCGATGACGAGGGCGGCAGTGACAGCGCAGAATTGCATCTGTGTATGTGTTAGTAACTCCCAATATTCCAATTTTCTTCTTTTCAAACCAGGGGTTGTACACACCTGGTAGAAGGAGTACAGCAGCTCCGGAATGAGCGGCGACCCGGGGCTCGGCTCGCCCAGAGTGTTCCGCAGCCCAAACTTGTCGAGGTTCCCAATAAACCCGTTCGTCGCCGTGCTGCTCAGCGCCAGCGAGTACCCCCAGAAGTACCATTGGAACACGACCACGCTGAACGACATCATGGTGACCCAGATGAGCGAGAGGGCCGATTTCCGGCGCGCCAGCCCGGAATAGAGGAAGGCGATGCCGGGTATCATCAACAACACCATGGCCGAAGCCACGATGATGTAGGCCTGGTCGCCGGCCTGGAAGGGGAGGTTGAGGTTGTCATCGGCTGCGAGGAGAGGGCGAGAATGTCAATATGCGGATCCGGCAGTGGGGAATCGGGGGCCCGGTGTCGGCGGTGGCGGTGTGTGGTGGTGGCTTACCTGGGTTGGTGCCGACAGGACCGCTTGCGTCGTCGGTGCTCGACATGGCGGGCGAAAGGGGTCCTTCGCGGACGGTGTGTCGTCGGATTGGGTGTTATTCTCGTGTCAAAAGCAAGTCGTCGAGTTCGTCGGGTTGTAGGTGGCGGTGGTGGTGGTCTGGAATGTGGAGGCGGAACCAACACCAGGCCGACGGGGTAAAAGGAGTGCCCGGATGGATTGTTGATGTGATTAAAGAAGAAGGGCCGTTCAAGGCTCGCGGTCGTCAAAACACGTGCTGTTCACAATAAGACTGAGGAAAGAGAGGAACCGTGGTCTGAAGGTGGGACAAGACAGGAGGTATATAAACGAGTAAGGAACTACCTACCACCTTGTCTCCTCCCAGTCCCGGTCAAGCCCTATCAGTCAGTCACGTCTGGAGAGAGTGGGGAGCGACAATGTCGGGCGCAGGCCGGCCTGCCATCCACTGAGGATCCATTGTCGCGGAGCGTCAGCACATACAGCAGCCAAGGTCTTTGAAAAGCTTCAATGATGAAAAACCAGTCAGTCGTTCGTTGGCACAAAGAGACGGTGGGCAAACCGCCAAGAAACCTGAAAGACCCCCACTCCCGTCGGCCATCTCAGCTCTGATACCAAACAGGCTTGTCCATCGGCTGACCTGTCTGAGATGATGGGCAGGACCGGGAGCGTGGTCAAACCATGCCATCGGTCATTTCCAGGTGGTTTCCCAGCCCGTATCGAGATGTATGTAAAACGATGGCACAACTCGATCTGGCATGCTGACTTTGCCTGGCGGGCAGACAGTGGGGGTTCAGGGCACACGAGCACCTGATTCTGAGAATGCCGGGCGTCGAGATGCTTGATCATCAAGCTGCATCACTAACGTGACGGAGCATCCAGTGAGAGCAGTGCCATAGCGAGGGATGCAATTTCTCCCGCGCCCAGCAGCAGGGTCGCGGGAGGGACATGCTGTTGGCTCCTCCCGCCCGGGGAGCCGGGACGCGGCAGAGCAGCTCGACATGCTCAAAGTTCCGCATCCCCGTCCCCATTCCCCATCCCCATGTTTGCGGGGACGCAGACAGGGCTGCCGCGTCGATGTCGTCACCCGGCGATCGTGAAGGAGCCGGTCACAAAGAGGGCGGCGGCATCGTCAGCGGGACACAGGACCGGTATGTACCCTTCGCGGCTAGCCGTGCCACAGAAATGGGAATTGATGTTGCAAGCGTAGTGGAGGGGCCGAATATCTCCACTGGCCAATGAAGCTTGGCGATCGGTTGCTGTTCCTGATGCAGGGCGCCCGCTGTGCGCTTTCGCCTTACCGCAACCTTGGCACACGCCCTCCTTCAGCTGTGCTTGGTGGTCGTCATCCAGCGGTCCATTGATGTCGCGCAGATTAGTTTTTTTTTTTTTTTTTAGTTCTGTTCAGCATCGGGTAAATTGGCAATTCTGAGAATCAAGACAAGCAATCTTGAGCGGCAGGATGACGCAGGTGATTGGTTTACCCATTGCCACGGGCTGATCAGTGGTCGTCGTCCTCGATTTCGACTGACGGCGGTAGTGGTTCGACGGCAGAGATTGGGTCAGCGTCGCGTGTTCGTCCTGACTGACCAGTCAGGGAAGTAGCATCCTCCCAGGTTGGCTTCATCACCGCCAATTCCAGCACCGACATTCGACATTTGGATGTTGGCCTTCAGCTCCCAGCAGCTTCTTCGATGTCGTCCTGGCCTCCAACGCTTGTGACGAACGCCCCACTCACCCCTAGTCCACCCTGCCTCTTGACCCCTGGAGTCGGGCTGAAAAGCGGGTGCCAAGTTTCGCCAAGTGATATGCCCCTTATCTTTGACTGGGGGCCAATGAGAGGGCGCGGGATGGAACAAGAGCCCAATGTCAAACGACGAGAAACCGTTGATAACTGCTTCGACGTCACCCCGTCGGTGATAAGAACAACACGATAAACCGTGCCTGACATGCGAGTACACCGCTCCGCGGGTTGGCACAGAGGATTGAGAAGAATCTTACCTCTTGCCCGGCACAATGGAGGGCATCCAGCTTGGACACGGGCGCAGTATTTATGTTTTCCTAGTGGTCATGCCTATCACAGCCCAACGCTGATAGCAGCGATAAGCTCTGACACAGGCAGATACGGTTCCTTCCGACCCCCCACTGGGACCACCACAGACTGCAACATCTCCGTCTCCATCGCTGCCGAAGCCGGCGGATCTCCTCGGCGGGTGCTCCTCGGCTCCGGCGGGGCGGTCAACTCAAATAAACTCGGGCCCAGAGGCGAGGCCTTGCCTCAAAAAAGCCAGCTGTGGAGTGTATCTACATACTCCTCCACTTCTCTGACGGCGACGATCGTCCACGACGACCGAGAATCTGGCCACCTCATCATGAAGACTCACCGAACTCCCGGTCGGGGATGCCCGCGGTAGCAGCAGAACACCATGGCACTGAACGGTCCGATCGGATCAAAATGACCGCCGTGGTCACGACCACACTGATGACACCACCGGAACTGCCGAGTCAAGATGAGACGCACACACACTCTCAGTCGCGTCGTACGACCGTGATACCAAGCTGGTCGTCTTAGTCCTAGCCCGTGTTGGAAACGATCTCACCCAAATGCCCAAGCTTGACTGAACCAAGACCGCGCCGAGTGCCGACGGCCCCTGGCCGCCAGTATCTCTAGGGTTGGTGTAGCACATCGAAGCAGTTGTGAGAATTTGCTGATCTTGACTTGTCTCAAACTGCATGCGACATGGAGAGAGGAATCAAAAAGTTCCAAATCTCATCGCTCCTCACCCAAGTCTTGGCCTACGGCGCCTCCAAGTGAACATAAACCCTCCGCTGTCATGAACAACGGCTGCATGTAAACACCAGATCTCCGCTCAGATGCCGCGGACTCCTCGCAAACCCGTTGCTCAGGTCCCCTGACTGTTCCAAACCAACCCCTTTAGCTCCTGCTTCCCAACCCAACAACTCTCCTCACAATATCAGCCCATTCATCAGACCTTGAAGAAGGTTGTCGTTTAAGATTGATACAACCCAAGACACCAACCAAAACACCTCGTGAACACAGTTTAATTGAACCTCGTTCGCATCATATCTCTCACACACCCATCTGAGACAGTCAGTACCAGCCACACCGCCCTAACCGTGAGGAGGGAAAAGTATCTGACCCCTCCCAAACACAACCCATCCCTATCCCTTACCCGACTCAAGTAACACCCATGGGAACAGGTATTTCCCGTCCCCAGTAACCCTGGCGGGAGAAAGAGGCCTCATGTCTGTTCCCAATTCCATTTCATTCATCAGCCAGAGCTTGTCCCGTTTTCCACGCCACCTTTCTCAGATGTTTGTGTGCTATCCTACGGATGTGGCGTTCTCTCCAAGGCCTTGCCAAATAGCTGAGACGGTGGACAAGCCCAACGCACTCGAAGCTTATTTCGGCTGGAAGTGCTCTATGCCCCATCTATCCCTTTCTGTTTTGTTGTGGCATCGACATTCTGATGTGGTACTGCTGATGTCCCGCCCAGTTTCACCAAGTCGGTGCTTGCGAATCGACTTTGCCGGGTCTTTCTTGACGGCTAGCTTTCTCGTCTCGGGAAGTAGACGAGTGGAAATGTGCTTCTGTCTTCCTATTTCCCGACTTTTGTCGCCCCAAGGGGGGGGGGGGAGACCGAGGAATATGCCAGTATTATGCTAGACCACTCACCCAGAAACAAAAAAACGACCCGTCCCGAGATTGCTCAAGAATTGGAGGCCACAGTACGCCGCTGCCATCAAGGTAATGCAATTTTGAAGGACTATTATCTACTGCCGTTAATTCATCGCTGCTGTCCGCTTGCTGAATCCACAAGGCCCAATCTATGTCATCCCTCCTTTTTGACCGTCTCAAAACCACGCCAGAATCTCTTCAATATGTATGTTCGGATACCACCGAGACCACCAAGAGCACCGTGAACCCCATGATAAAGTAAAGCAACGCAAAAGACACCCGCTGTCACCTTCAACATAGCCGCTCGGGCAGAGGCGTCAGAGAAACACCAAGGATAGATAAATAAATAGATAGATGAAAGCCGGGTATCAGCAAAACGCCCCGTCCCTCCTTTGCCATTCCGCAAAACCCAACGCCATGGCAACCGAGCCAACCCAATCAACTCAACCAACTTAGCGTTGGCAAAATCCATGATCATCCCAGAGAGGACGACAAGTTGCTCCCAAAATCAGTCCTGACCCTTCGTTTCGGCCTATGTATGATCACCATATCCTCCTCCTCCCCTTCCAACGCTTTCTTCGCACCCTCCTGTTGCTCAATCTCCGTCCTCCCTCCCCTCCCCTTTTTCTTCTCCTTCCTCCTCTTATCCTCCCTCTTCTTTTTCTCCCTCCTCCACCCCCACCCAGCAGCACCCTCCTAAAGCACCATCAACTCCCCTCCTTCCCCCATCCATTCCTGGCGCCCGCCTCCCAATATCATACATCAAAATAGTATGATCCTTATAATGCAAAATCAGCCTCCACATTCTCGGAACCCCCACCGCCACCCCTCCTCCCATACCCCCTCCTCAACTCCAGCCCCTCCCCAGGCGGACCGCATGGCGCGGGCGCAATCGCCACACCGCTCAACGTACACGTCGGACGCAGCCTCTTATCATCCTCCTCCTTCCGGGGTAGCACACGCTCGACGCGGAACCCGTGGCGGACAGGAACCGAATTAAGGCGCTTGGCCGTTTTGGTGAGGGTAATCAGGGCGACGCGCCCCGTAGGCGAGCCGGCCACGACAAGGTTGAGCTCGGGGACGTGCAGCAGCATGCTGACGCGCTCCGAGTAGATGGGGTGCAGGTCCCAGGGCTGCGGGGTCGGGGTGGTGGTGGTGGTGGTGGTGTTGGAGACATGAGAGTGGGTGGAGAGGAGCCATTTGCAGAAGACACCCGTGGCAGAGGGGTCAACGGGCTCGAGCTGGATGCTGCAGCGCGAGGTGCGGAGGATGCAGAGGTTCTTGGGGAGCTGGGCGGCCACGTTGCTGGTGGGGTAGTCGATGCCTTTGGTTCGGTGCTCCCAGTCGGCGCTCCTTTGAACGATCTGTAGACGCATCTGCTGGTCGATGAGGCCGCCTTTTGGCGCGAGAGTCTCCCCAAAGTGGGGGAGGATCATTCGACCGAATTGGACTTTGTCGTTGAGGTCGTTGAAGGTTTTGTTCCGCTGGTTGGTGTAAGGTGTCTTCGCCGACCACTCGTTGGTAGACAAGGCTGGGGCGCCGTTCACAAACCCATAGTCGCTTTCGCTGTCCGTCTCCCATTCATCCGAGAGGTCTTCCTCTAGGCACGGGCGTCGGGAGGCGTGTGTCTTCTTGTAATCGATTTGGTGTCGCACGAGACTGCGGCCCTGATGTTGCTCAATGACGGCATCTGGGCGAGGAGACAGCTCCTTGACGTAGTAAAGACCGCAGGTAGTGTTTAACCAGGTTCTGCCGTCCTTGGCCCTTGGACCGGAAATGATCTCGTTTCCTGGCACCCCGAGCGATTCACGGACTGAGTCGGTTAACTTGAAACTGCTATCTGGGAGGGCCATGACACCCCAGCCTTTCACATCCCTAGTGCTGTCAGCTTGTGTTTGCGGAAAGCAAACTTGGCAACGTGACGTACCCATGGTGCATGAAGAGATGATGGGCTTGGGAATCCGAGTCCTGCCATTTGACGACATCCACCCCAAACCTCCAGATGTCCGCCAGCCACAGCACCCCATATATATCAATCGCGGCCACTTTGGTTGCCTCGCCCTCATCATCATCAATGAACGATATATTGGGGATGTTGCTAGCCCCGAGGGGGGAGGGTCAGGAGAATCCGCCACATCCTCGTTCTCGATTGAAAGTGTCTCTGGACTTCCTGGGCTTTGAGGCCAGATTCTGAAGGGTTCTCGGGTTCGGGGAATCTGAAGGGTGTATCATGGCGAGTGAGAGCAAACGCAAAGACGGTAACCTGGTGGAGATTTGAACTGATGGCAATCAGGCGTGATTTCTCGTGGACAGCGAGCCCCCAGGCCGAACTTCCCACGTTCTCATGAAACATGGGCTTCGGGTGGCCTAGTGGCCGTGTGTGTAATCCGCTTGGGCTCCGGACATGGCCGCCTTTTGTTTTGATCCAACGAACAATGGCATGCGTGTAGTATGCCGCTACGTCGCCGTCGTCGTAGGCAAACAGGACGATCTCAAGGTCCCCCAGGTTACCCACAGTGATACTGTTTATCTGGTGGGAGAATTGGCGGTCGATGTTACCGGTTACGTAGCACGCCTGGCTGGACGGCGGGGGCCGGAGGATAACAGATGGGGGGGGGAGAATCTTGGGTCCTGCCCTCTGCGGTTGGTAGACATAGATGCTGTCCTGATACGCGGCGAAGTAGAGCTGCATCACTGTCAGCACCAGGCTTGTCGCGGGAGACCAAATCGAGCCATCCTACATTGTACCGTTGCGAAAGAACGGTAAGATTGTTCCTTGCAGCGGCAATCTTGGGGAACCCGTGCTTAACGGCTTCCCGGCCGGTTTCGGGCTGAGAGGCGGGAGCAGCCTGGATTTCGGCCTGGAGCAAGCCCAATAGTGTCATCTCTCCCACCGACATGTCCTCGTCGTCATCGCCGTCATCGTCGTCTTCCTCGTCCTCCTCATCGTCCCAGTCCGCGCCAGTGGTGCCAGGGAGTGGTTCGTTGATCCATGCTTTCAGCTCGTCGAGGACATGGGCGCCGAACTGTGGGGAGAGGCCGGGTCAGCGAGGTGGTGGCGGCAGATGCAGGGGAGCATCACTGACTCTGTTTTCAGCAGTCTGCACAAAGCAGGTTGGGCCGATGTAAAGCTCGTCGTAAGCTTCGGCGGCGCCTGCAGCTCCGGATGTCATTGTCATGTTCCGTTCACGATAACCAGCCCAGAGAGCGCCGAGGGAGCGTGGGACATTGTCTACGGAGAGGTGGCCGGCGGGGAAATTGGTGGAACGCAAATAGAGCGGTGTAAAGATTTTGGTTGTAGGACGGCGTAGGTTTTATGGAATTTATTGGAACGGAAATTGTTTTGAGATCTGGTCCGTTTGTTGGCGAACAGACGCGGATCAGTTGAGGTCCAACACCCAACTCGGACCTCCTCTCAGGTGTTGCCTGCCTGCCCGAGCTGCCCCAACTGCCTATCGATAAGGCGGGCGGGACGGAACAAGGAGACAAGGTGGGGTACAACCCCACAGAAGCTGCATGGAACAGACGTCACCGGCGCATCAAGTTTCTTGGCGGCGGCCTTTGCAGGAAGGAGCGTGAGCAGCCCGCAGAGGGCGGGGGACATGTGAGCTTGTGAGACGCAATGGAAGTGGGAAAGGATGCCGCAGAATAAGTGCATATTTGCTAGTCAATGATCTCAGAACGGTGGTATCGATGTTATGTATGTGGTATCAAAGATTCAGAACCAACAGCCTTGCCAAGGCTTTCCTTCTTTCCGTCATCTAACACCAGAACACCAGGCTTCCCCCCTCGGAGACGCACTGCCATAGGAATCGTGTCACTCCTCACATATACAAGTGCTTTGAAACAAGCCCATAAACTGATACGTCCATAAAGACAAGCCAAACGCCCTACCCCGGAGACACTCACCCCGCTCACTCCTGGCCGGCCCGTATAAGCTCGGTCATGTCCTTCATTCGGTAGTCGAGCACGGGCGTGGTCCAGTCGTCCTCGACAAGCGAGTACGACTCCTTCTCGTTTTCCTTGGGCTTGCGCGGGTTGATGGCCCAGTAGCCAAAGTCGGCGTCGATGGACTTGAGGTAGCGCATCAGGTTCCTCCAGTAGTTTGCGTCGCCCTGGCCGGGATCGTTTGGCGCGCCAAACTCGCCCACCCAGACGGGCGCGATGTTGCTCTCAATCAGATATGCCCAGTTCTTGCGCATCGACTGCACAAAACTCTGGTACGTCCGCTTTGCATACCTGCCCCCAAGACTCCCCCACCCGCTCCACGAGTACACGTGCGCCGAGTAGACCACCCGATCAGGGACATCCAGCACGATCGGCCGCCTCGCGACGCCCGTTAAGTCGTTCCCGGATTCGGTTCCGCCCACAATGATCAACCAGTCCGGGTTCATCCTCAACAGCGCATTCCCAGCCCTCTCAGCGGCATCCGCCCACTTCTCCCACGGCATCGTCCCCCACATGCCCCTCACCTCATTCCTCAAATCCGCCCCAATCACCAACCCATTCCCCATCAACCTCTCCATCACCACCTCCCAATGCCTCACCCACTCCCCCTCGGTCTGCCTGACGCGGCACATCATCGCAGGCAGGTGATCATTCGCCCACCCAGCATCGCAGGGATCCGCCCCGCAGCACCACGTAGCCGTCGTAATATGGTTATTCACCACCACCGCCAGCCCCGCCTCCGTCAGCGCCTCCACCACGGCCACAAACACATCCAGCGCGCGCATGCCCACCAGGTCCGGATTCGCCCCGAGCAAATGCGGCAGCACCAGCGGGTTCTCCATCACCATCTCATCCGAGTACGGCAACCTGACGCTATTAAACCCCATGCGGCGCACCGTCTGCGCGATCTCGCTCCGGTGCCGGACATCCAAGCCCCCAGGAATAAACTGCTCATCGCTGGCGCCGTACCAGTTGACGCTGGAGAGCTTGAAGCGCCGGCCCTGGGCGTCGACGATGTCACGGCCGCGCGTGCGCAGCGGGAGGGCGTAGGCGGAGGAGGAGAGGAAGGTGTCTTCGAGGGGAGGGGGCAGGGGCCGTTTGGCGAAGGTTTTGGTGTCCGCGTCTGGGACCCAGGGGAGGCTGAGCGCGGTTTCGGCGCGCAGGAAGTAGATTAGGTAGAGGGCGACGAGGAGGAAGAGGAGGAGGAGGAGAAGGTACATTGGGCGGGGCTTGCGGTTAGCTCGGAGGTGGCGTTTGAGGGTGAGGTTGGGACTAAAGATTGGGCGTGTTGGGTTTTCTGGTGGTTGTGGTTGTGAGTTGTCTGGTGGCTGTGGTGATGACGGTGGTGGTGGTGGTGTGGAAATGGGGAGCAGGTGGATGCCCTGTTCCCTGCTCCGGCGCGGGAGTCCCAGCTCCGGTGACATTGCGGCTGGCGGCCCGAGGAGCGATTGGCGGGCGCTATTGGCTGGGCTTGGCGGGCGGTGAGGAATGCCTCTCGACCTTTCTTGCCAGGGCGCAGGTGGACAGGTAGGAAAGGTTCCGTATACGATCTCTGAGGCCATTGTAGGTCGGCGGCCGTGATGGTGATGATGACTAGAGCTGCTTGTTGACACTGTTTCCCGTACGCATGCTTCGCCGACTTGTCAACATCCGCAGGCTTCAGGATTCCCCCTGGCTATTCTCGTTGTGTCCACATCGAAGTCGTCGTCACCCACCTTCTCGATCTGGCAGGTCCTGTCCAGGCCTCGACAACAATAATGGAATGTAATAATCCAATCCGCCTGCTTTTCTCCCTTGGCAGGGCCGGGTCCATCTTATACCCGCTAGACAGACGCGCAGAGAGCAGGAACGACATGGCCGAAACCGATCTGATCACGCATCATCAGACGAACCAGGGAAGACCAGGGCAGCGGCCGTGATGGGTTGCTGGCCGCCCGCTCACACGACGACAATGCCGAAGTTTGCGCTCAGACGTTGAGTGGCCAGCGCGGCTCGTCCGGAAGTCATGATGCTGGTTTCTTCACCACAGGGCTGCAGAAGGTGGTTCTTGGCGCCCATTATGCGCTCCACCTCGGCATCGACGGGAGCCACCATCTGGCCGGCGTCGGGGAACTTGAGAATGCCGGCCCGGGCTCCACGGGGCTGAAGCTTGAAGGGAGCTCGGGGGATGGTGAAGAGATAGGGACAGATTGAAGAGATGAATGGAATGGTATTGGTATTCAATAACTAAAAAAATTAAAAACACCTGCACCAGCTGCCTTTTACACAAACAGACACAGACACAGACATCACCCGCTCAGCTACCCGTACAAGTAAATATCATCCGCCAGACCCCAACCCGGTTGCCTGTGGGTTAACCGAATGCCGCACATGATCAGAAGATGATATCCGGCGCCGGCAACGTCGGGAGACGGATCAAAACCCCACTCTGCATGACCGGACATTCCGGCCGCCGTTTCAACACATCCCCGAGTCAAATAGGCCTCTCTCCCCGCTGTTCCAGAACCCCTCAGGGTTTTCTTTCCTCAGTGGTGCCACCACCGGCATCTTCGGATATCGCCTGTTTTCCCTTCCACTCCTTCTGCCAACAACGCCAATCAGACCCAGGCATCGAACAAACCTGACAATGCAATGCGATAAAAGCGAAATCCCGTTCTCGATGATCCAGCGGAAGGGGGTCGACTAATCAACCTTTACTCTGGGGGCCAAGCTTATGCGGTGTGTAATGCCCCAGCAACAACTTCCTCGCACCCCCTGCGGTTCGGCCCTTCTCCCACACCACCCACAGCCCCGTCACATTACCCCGCGATCCAACCCCCCCAAGGCACCCGCTCCTCAAGCAAGCGATTTCCGGTCATGCATGATCGTACATGTCCCCTACAAGAGACATAGTATGCCACAGCAGACCCAATAAACAACCAACCACCCAGCCGCCCGTCATTGATCCCGAATTGGTCTCGGCCAGCAGCAGTAGCAGCAGCAGCAACAGCTGACCCGAACCCGATTCGACCAACCGAAACCGACCCGGCGTTTCATTTCCCTCGGCTACATGCCCGCCCCCTCCAATCTTTTGGTGTCGCCGTTAAAACTACCGAGCCGAGGTTTTTTTTTTGGTTTTTTTACCCGACTTAGTCTTTTTTCTTTCAAGAACACGACAACCTGCCGCCCTGGATGTTGTCCTCGGAAATTGGCTGTGTTCCGGCGGTATTTGTGGTGGCGCTCTTCTGTCGCTGGCAATCGCCGGCGTGGATGATGAAAGGTCCTCCGGATGATGGCGAAGTTGGATGGGTGGCGGTGGAACCGACTCGGCGCTGTTATTGACAGGGAGGGTATTGGCGTCTCTGTCAAGAGACCCGATCCGGCTGAGTCGGCGGCGAGTCGAGATGGCGGTCCATTGAACCGCCCTCCAAGTCCCAAATGGGGTGAATATCCGGCGACGCTTGCGCCGGTTTTATTATCGGAAGGTAAGGGAGTAGTAGGTAAGGTATCTCCAAAAGGGAAGTACACAAAGAATGTCTTGGTTCGCTCGCATGCATGCTTGCTTGCTTTGCTGCCGTCCTTGCTTCTCATGATAGCTTCTTCTGTCTCTTCTCAGCACTTTTCGTGCACGCGCCTTTCGGGGCGGGTCGTCCGTCATTAACATGGTCTCTTTCATATCCTGTTCAGACCCAGCGGGTTGACATATCGATCCTGCTGCTGCATGGCCTGTTGCTGCTGCTCCGCCGCGCCGTACGGCGACGTCGGGCGCGCGTACGTCTCCCGCGCGTCCCACGTCACCGTCTGCGGCGGGCGCGGGCTGGAGAAGGACCGTACGGGCGTGTGATAGCGCGCCGTCTGGCCAAAGTAGTCCGGGGTGCGGCGGCCATCGTTGCCGGTGTAGTCATCATC
Source organism: Collariella sp. IMI 366227 (assembly GCA_027946355.1). Classification (NCBI taxonomy): domain Eukaryota; kingdom Fungi; phylum Ascomycota; class Sordariomycetes; order Sordariales; family Chaetomiaceae; genus Collariella; species Collariella sp. IMI 366227. Next base: position 202,421 of record JAPEUS010000015.1, read on the forward strand.
ATCATCGTGGCTGGGATCACGGTGGTGGCGGTGGTGTTGGTCCTGGCGGCTGCGGTGGCCGCCGATCGGGCTCCCAATGGGCGAGCGCATGCGTGCCGCCGGGGAGATCGGGGTCACTGCTACGGAAATGGGTGTTACTGATTCGCCCATGGTCTCCCCGGTGTCCCGGGACAGCATCTCGTACGAACGTGTGTCTTTCTTGAGATCGTCCAGCCGCGCGTCGACCGACACGAACTCTCGCTTGCTTCGGCTCGGCCCCGACGTGAACAGGTCGCGCCACCCCGTCACCATCGTCCAGCGCCCGAGGAGGAGGAGAAGCCAGATGCCGTTCATCTAAAAACAAAAAAAAAACCGTCAGATTAGTCATTGTCATCAATAAACGTGCAAGGGAGGGCCCAGCGTTTACCGCTAGCAGGAACAGCACCGCGCCGACCGTCGCGATGTTGACGCTGAGTGCGCCCGCGTGGTCCAGGCACTCGTCCTTCTTGCCGCCTTTTTCCGCCAGGCACCGGACCCAGGGCTCCGCGAGTTTCTGGTTGTGCACCACCGTCTGCAGTGTATTGTCTAGGAAGACAAAGACGATGGAGAAGAAGACGACGTCGGTAATAATGATGAGCACAATGGCGATGCCTCGCCACTGGAGGGAGATGACACGGCGCACACGGCGGTACGCCTGCTTCGGGGTCATGGTGCGGATGCTGTTGGTGTACGACGGCAGGCCGGAGCCCTCTGTCGACGGGCCGTTGTCGGAGAGCGAGGCGAGGTAGACCTTAATGCAGTAGCCAAACGTGGAGAACTGGATGAGCAAGGTGAAGCCCGCAAAGACGAGCAGCGGGATCCAGAGGTCCGCCAGGCTGTTCTTGTGGTTGATGTGGCACGTCTGTCCGAAGCGAAACGACACGCCGCTGAGCAGCATGACGAGGGTAATGCCCACGGCGGGGATGCCCCAGCCGACGATTTGTGAGAACCACATAAAGTTACGCCCCACGACAAGCTGCCAGCAGATCTGGAGGTGGAGAGATAGCGCGCGGAGGAAGACCCACAACACGCCGGCCCAACCCCCCATGATCAGGAAGAAGCCGGACGCGGCGCAAGTCGAGTTCGTCTTCATCGAGTTGGGCGTGATGGCGTCGTAGCACTGGTCCGGGTTCCCGGCGAGCGGGATGACAAAGCCGAGCTGCGGTGAATTAGTAGCTGTTGCGGGAGCAGCGCGGGAGATGATGCCCGACGTACGCTCATAAACATAACTCCAAACGTGAGGCAGATGCTGAGATAGTGCCTGTACGTCTTCTCGACGGGGAGCACGGCCCACGAGATCAAGAGAAAGACGCAGCAGATGGTGCTGGCCACCGAGACCCAGTTTGCTGCCGTGGTCATCGTCTGGAAGCTGTCAGGGTACGCCCACTCGTGCAGCGGGCACGGCAGGCAGCACCTCAAGTCAGGGAATATTTCCTGGCATATTCTCCCCTCCAAAACTTGAAGCCTGCTGTCAGCGGAGGTTCCTCCTGCCGAGTGTTCAACTCATCCCAAACGAGGGAACTTACAGCCGCCATCTGTGAAAAGGGTGTCCTGGAAGAACGGGGCAGGGCAGAGTCCCCGGGTTACATTCGTCAGGTCCGCCATGTTTGCCTTGGGTCACTCGCTTGCTGTCAAGAAATTCGGGCGCTTCCTCCACTGTACTCCGTCTCGTCCGATCTCGAATGCCCAGGGGCAGCGGCCCAATCGCAATGGCCAATTCCAAATCTCCTGGTCCCTGAAAAGCCGAATCCACAAAGTTCGTCTCAAGTCGAACGCGGGGTGTCTGGCAGCCAAAAACGGGTTCAATGGTCGTCGAGTGTGTTGGTTGTTGAGTGGCGTGCGCGCACACGGCAGCTTTATGGACCCATTGAGGTTCGGATGTCGGCCCTACGGGAGATGCTCTGGTTGGATTTTGGGAATGATGGTACAAGGAGAGTGGCACAGGTCGTCGATCCGGATGATGTCCTTCGATCGTTGCGGTTGTGGTGAGATTATTAGGGTGTTTTTTTTTTTTTTCCTTTCAACAACGAGGTCCGAGGGTAGAACTGATCGTTTCGTTGGTGTGCTATTGTATCAACAGGGCTTGCCGGGTCTCGAACAAGGAGGGAATTCGAGATGGTCGCCACTGACGTGAGAAGTGAACAAAAAGGGAGATCTCAGACTGAGAACAACGAGAGACAGGGAATGGGGCAGGTCGAGGGGGTGTGGAACATTTGTACAATGGATGGATCCTGTCCAGATCTGCCCTCTTGCTCATCATCTGGGGTGGGTGGGTGGCCTTAGGGGGCGTGGTGTGGCCGGGGAGGGGCGAGAAAGGAAAGTTCGCAAGCGTCCCCGTCGCAACAGAACACGGAACAGAGAACCTGGCACTCCTTTTTGCAGGGTGGACCGACCAGGCGAGGCATGGGGCCAACCATTTTGGCCAGCTTACCTTCGGGGGAGTGGGCCGCGGAGCCCTGGTTCAATCGTGTCCCCGAGTGCATGCGAATGGGTGGCATTCGCCCTGCCGCGCTCTGTCCAAAAGGTGCAACACTCCCGAGGTTGGATCCCAACTGCGAGCTCTCATTGGGAGGCGGCCGCTTTGCAGCTGATGGGACGAAGACTGCCAAGGGTCCAGCCATGATGGAGGGGCGGGGCTGACGGGAGGCCCATGAAGGGCATGCAGCCAGGGGGTGGACTCGAAGCCACACTGGGCAGCCATGTTCCTGGCAGGGAGGGCCTGGCTGGGATGAACCGATGCAACCACACGATGCAAGGATGTAATGCTCTTCGATGCGCTTGGCGAGCTGTCTGGGGGTTCTGGTTGAGACAGCTCGCACTGTCTGTGTCCTCTCTTGTTGGATTTGGAAGAAGTCGAGGACGTCCGGTGGTGTTCTGTGATCTCGCGGGCAGATCTGAGTGCATGAAGCTGCGCAACGCCAGGTTTAGACCGCATCTCATGCAAGAGCACCGTTTGCGGCCGGTGGTTGGGCCGCCGGTGATGCGCCACGCGGCCGACGTCCAGTGAGGGTTGCCACTAGAATCAAACATAGCGGTGACAGCGAGGGCCAGGTTGGTTGAGGGCGCGAGATTTTGAGCTGCTGCTTGCCCAACCATTCTTGAGCGGCTGTGTTGAACAGCTCATGAACCGTGTTGCAGTTGACTCTGGTTGACTGGCATCTCAGTGCAACACTCGGTGGTCGGCGCTGTTGTGGTCCAGTGCAACATGCTGTTGCACAATGCTCAACGTATGTGCATGACAAGATACCGAGCAGGCTGTATCCCAGATCCGAACAACGACATTATGGGGATGGGTGATCAACCGGGTGGATCCTTCAGCCTGTTGGGATGTTGAGGGACTGTCGCGGGGATCACAAATGCCCACCTCGGGACTCCGAAGTCATCATTGCGAACGATAAATGCTGTGTAGGATTCGGCGGGCGGCGGGCAATTCCTCAACGGCGTCGTAAGACAGCTGCCAAGTATGTCGTCTGTTACACGGGAGTGCTCAGATGGTATCTCGTCTGCCGAAGGTGGCACACCCCAGTCCCCGGTCCCCAGGCCTCCGGAGCCGGCCCTGTTTGCCGTGGAACGTGATGACGGTGACCAACGAGCCGTGGACGGTTTGCGGCTCATAAAATGAGCATACTTCTAGGGAAATTTGGAATCTACCCAATGCTTTGGGTCGAGATAGATGGCTGAGCAGAGAGAACCCTCAGCACTCATGCTGTGCGAGGTAAGCAACCAGCCTGGGCGGACATGGCGGCGCCGACATGGCGACAGCCCGGTCGCACCGACTCCCCAGATATCAACACCGAAGCGTGGTCCCGGCCACGGAAAACGGGAGGATTCCATGTGCCCTGCTCGGAGAACAGTTCGGTGTAATCTGATTATATTACGCCGTGTCGTGCAGGCGTCGCTGGTCAGAAAATGATGGTCTCGAATCGGCAGTGTTTTCATCGGTGTGCTTCTGGGTTGCCAAAGTGGTTTCCCATCAAAAGCCGCTGACGTGACGAAGACCCTTTCCCGGCTCCATGAAGATCAGTGGAACAATTGAAGTAGAATGGGGAGTGGTGGGGTGAAGAAACACCAACAGTGCTGGAAAATACTCCGCACTGTCAGAACCTCAAACTTGGCCAATCGGCACCATTTCTCTTGGCAACCCGAAGCTCCCCTGCAAGCCATCTCCTTTCATCGCACACCTGCCGAGCCAGTGGGAGGAATGGGAAGCGGGTCTTGGGCTGTGACAGCTGTGACTGGCCCCAACGGCCAAGCAACTTCACCATTCATGAGCCTCATTGCTCACCGTCGGAAGCTGAAGACCTTGTCGCGCTGCCGGCAGCCTGGGGCAGGACGAATGCCAAGCTGCCAGTGGTGGTGCTGGGAGATTTCCATCGAGGAAAGGCGGCAAATCACACCGTTGCACCGTCTATGCTTCCAGGTTGCGGCTTCTGCTTGATGAGTGAGACGGGAGCTCTTGTGGATGAGCGGTATGATGAAGCCACTTTTCTCCTTCCTTGCCGTCGCTTCGCATCGCCGAGGGCTAGCAAGGGCTCTCCATTGGCCGATGCGCCTAACTGCCCCTGGGCCCACTCGGTGGGAACTGTGCCAAGACCCTTACGGACCATTGCTCCGGAATGGTCCAGCTTCCCGTGCTCTCCAGTTCCAGGTCAGCAACATCGCACCTCCAGCTTGGGAGAGAACGGCTCACGATGCAGCGTCGACAGAACAGAGACACAGCAACACTCTGCACCTCGTCCATCCACACCAGCAAGCTGCAGCAGAATAGCGCCTTCGGCAGACAGATGTCCAGTGACATCGCGTCGTCTGATCTGCAAAATGCGGGGTTGAAGCTCCTCCAGCAGAGCTAACGCCTGCTCGCAGCCACACCAAATTTCGTCTGTTACCTTCTTGGGCGTTCTACCCATGCCATTTTCACAAGGCAGGCTGGTCACCCCAGAATTTTCGCCTTTTTTGGCACACATGTGAAGCCGAAGCCAGGCAGGGGATCAACATCGGCCTCCGCATCATCTAGGGTTGGTCATCAGAGTGACGGGCTGGATCCTCGATCGCCACGAGCTTCCTTCACAAGCCTCACCACATGCGTCTTCCCCAGACTTCTCCCCCAGACTTCTCCCCAGACTTCTCCCCCAGACTTCTCCCCCAGACTTCTCCGCAAAAGACCACAAACCCGAAGATGCCCCCAGTCCAATGTGATGTCATCTGGGTGTGGGTGACACTGCCTCTCAGCACCCCTCAATGCCGAGTTTCGAGCGGGAAAAGTGCCTGCAGGTGCTTCGATTCACACCCAGCCGCTTTTCATGATACCACCCGTCTACACCTGCGAGAGAATTTAGAGTACCAAGAGCTGGATGAGACGGAGGGACGGCAGATCTGAGCACTGCAGCTCTTTCCCGCGCATCTCAGACATATCCAGCAACCCGGTACCAAGGTTAGGGCTATCAGCCGAGACTGGGAACGTCGTGTCAAGGCAGCGGCCGGTAGATCATGCGCCGGCTCGAAAGCAGCAAGCAGCAGCTGAAGGTCCGAGCAACCCCATCAACACCAGCATTGAAGACGAGGCAATGCCGAGACACCGCACCACAGGGACGAGGCGAGCTTGTGCACGATACCAGATGCTGTAGGCCGTGTGAGATATGTGATCAGTGAATGGCAAATGCCCCGCTTCTCTGCTGCGCCAACCACACCTTTTCCTCCGCTGCCTACCTCATCTATCATTTCCATTCTAGAGAAGCCACGCATGGCCCTATCCGCAAGACAAATAGAACACCATCCGATTCAGAATTCGCAGTCGACTGTCTTCCTAGACAACTGACCATCCCCCCTGCTTTTTCCACGACGATCCGGCATCCCAACCGGCGCACGGCCTCACGCGCGGAGATTGCAGGCTCCAATTTCCCACCATCCCTTCGGAGCCACGGCCACGGCTCCAGTTTGCCCGAAACATTCTAGAAGCCGCAGAGAACATGCCAGCTTCCGAGACACGCTTTCTGCACCGGCTTCCCGGGTTTCCAAGCGAGCTCTTGGTGGTCGGGATCGCCTCCTCCGTCCGCTCACCTGTAACACCTAGCTATCGCCGGGCCACCTCGGTAATTTTCTCGGACAATGCATCTCCACCAACAGGCCGGGTCGCGCTGGGTTGATTCCCCAAAGCGGAAGGCAGCCGCGTGCATGGGTTTTCCTGATTGTCCATCTTGCAGCGACCGGGGAAGCTCCCAGTTTCGAGGTCCTCCTCAAGAGTGTCGCAGTTTTGTTTCGAGGCCTCGCGACAAACAAAAAGGAAACACCATCTGGCTTCCTCCGGCACACACGGTGTTCTTGACACTCGAGACCCCTGACCCCGCATTCCATCCCGTCTCGCCGGTAGTTATTATGCCGTTTTGTAGTTTTTCTTTCTCAATGGCAAATATTTTTCGCTTTTCTGGCCTCGGCCAGTACATCCATGACAGTGCGAGCTCAGGGAGCATCAACGATGCCACTTCGAGTAGAAAATCCCCAATTCCCTGCCGATCGCCAATAAACATAAAAAAAAATAAAAGAAAAAAATTAACACAATGGACGGAGTATGGAGTAGAGCAGTTTACTACAACGAGCTTGAACAAAGCACTGGTAGTGGAAGATGTCAAGTGATCTGGAAAACTCGGCGCCCAACTCCATCAGAAAAGCCTCCCAAAAAGTTGTAAAGAGGAAGAGGCCGGGATCTGATATTCGAGGTGGGGAGCGAAGGGTTATACTCCCACAAATGGGTGCAATGACACAATAACTTTATTCTACGAGAGCAAGTGCTGGTCAAGAAAATGCCCCTTCTGCTGCTGTATCTGGCCCTGATTCTCTTCATGGTCAACGCCCTCCAGCAGCAAGTCTCCATTGCATCGGCCCGTCCGTCGTCACAGCTCGCCGAGCCAGTCTGCCAGAGTGAGGGCGAGTTGGTACTCGCACTTCAGTCAACAAAAATAGCAAGGCGCTCGCAGATATTAGAGACCTTCTCAAATTCTTTCTGAAACAGAAAACAAATGCCTGACTGCGGATATCGACTTGATGTCGTCGTATTTTCTTCGCACAGACAATCTAGTCTGTGTTGGTGCAGATTCTTCCCGGTCTCGCTAGGACAGGAGAGGCCGCGTACCTGCATAAAAGGGGAGCTCATGCTCTAGAAAACCACCGGAGAGTTGCAGTGCATCTTGAAGCTGCAGACCGGTCCTGAACTTCTAGACTCATTGGTCGACACAGTGCGAGGTTGCGGAACATACACCCTGCTGTTTCCTTAATTTCCCCGTCAGATATCGAACCGTGGGAAAAAGTCAAGGAATGAAGAAGACAAAAAATATCAATTCAGAGCACCAGGCTCTAAACCCACACAAATTGTTGTCTCTGCTCGATTGCCGGCAGTTTAGACCCCCCAACAATAAAGAAGCCAGCAAACCACAGGCTGTTGATGAGGTGCCGCCGTCTCGGGCTCGCTTCAGAACTCCAGCCCCCGATCCCTGTATGCATCCCCCTCCTTCATCCATGGCAGTCTCCACGGGACGGCGATCTTTTGATGGCGGCGGTGGAGAAACCGGAGAAGAGGAACAACACCAGCACGATGAAAACCCCGCCGGGCAGAGAGCTGACGAACAGAGGTGGAGTTCCGATCCGTCTGCTCGGTGTCGAAGCACTGGCACTGGCCAAGCACCTGGCACCACAGAAGCCTGCACCTCGTTCGTACCTGCTCGGTACCTTAGACACATGTCGTTCTCAGCGCCATATCTGAGAACCTGAGAGAATCTCCCGCGTCACCAAATCGGGAAGTCTGAAGAACAAGCACCCCAAGAAGGAAGGAAAAGCCACGCTGAAAACACCACCGGCAGCTTGGCATCACCGCGTCTTCCAATCGTTTTTTTTTCTTCGTTGGTGACGACGAGGGCGGAGACGGCAAAGCGAGCATGGCCCCCTTGCCTGCCATGCTCACGCCCTACGGAGTACGCACCTCGGAGATGGAGGCCCAAAGGGGTATTAGCGTGTGTCGTCCTTCTTCTGCTCCTCCCACCCCCTCAACCCCCACTGCTCACCAAGCGAAGCGGACAGTAATTTGGAAGCTGACCGGTGGGGTTTTGCTCTTGGGGCTGATTAGTGAGTGAATCGGGGAATTCTTTTGGTGCAGGGGATGGCCGATGGATGGCGGAAATCAACCACTGGTTTTTGCTTTTCTTTTCTTCTTTGCTGGGGCTGGGACCGGGTTGGTCCCGAAAGCGAGAATCAGCGAGAGTGGTGGGTTTGGGTTAGGGTTGGTGATGGTGATGATGAGGGTGTTGGGAGAGGCATCCGAGAGTCTGGGGCAGAGTCGGCTACCGGTTGGTGTTCTTTGTTGGTTTGGATCTGCATTGTCACCGTCGTTACCTGTGGACGGCACTGTGTGACTGTTGATCTGTAAGGGTATCGAGTATACCCAGGTGGCGGACCGGAAGCAGCAAGCAATTCTCGGGATACAAAAGATTGGTTGGGTTAAGGACCCATTTTCCCTGGTGTTTAGGATGGCGTTGATCTGCTAATTTGCGTCGTACTGGACAGCCCTGGTGTCAGTTCAAGGTTGATTTCGGATGCAGGACAGATGCCAACGCCGTTTTGGGAGTCGATCATGTTGGTACTCCGTCGTTGGCAAGTTGACTCAGGGGTGACCACAACCGTTGGTCTACAATTGGCAACGCGACACCGCCGCAGTCTCGCATCCGGATGATGCATCCGACTCCCGAAGGAGGACCACAGGATCGACTCTTGACGAACCGTGGGTCTAGATTCTTGCCCGTCATTGCCCGACGGAGATGTCACAGAATGGCCATCTTTCCTGGTTCCGGCTCCTGGCTAAATCCTGTCTTGCACATCACGGGCAGGGTCCAGTGCTACACTTTCGGTTGCACTGCCAGTACTATGTACACACAAAAGACTCGATTGCCCAGACCGTTTGGGCGAACCTCAAGGACGTTTTAAGTTGTTGACAGAGAACGATCATCGGACCATCGACGGCCTGGCAGGGCAAGCCGGGCAGAATCTAGGTTGTACCAGCCGGATTCGTGCAAGATGTGCCCACATCTTGCAGTTGCAGCTGTTGGATTTTCAATGCACGTGTTGGGGGCCATTGTCTTGGGTCGCAGTAGCGCTCTCGTAATCTGCGAGGCGGGATGTCTGCAACTCCCAGGGGAAAAAAAGATTTTCTCAGGGACGACCTGCTCATAGTGGCATCAAAAGAGGGTTTCATTGCTCACCTAGCTGGGGTCGCGGTGGGCTCACCGTGGTCACGCAGGGCCATGGTGATGCGTGGTGCAGGGCAATACTTCGGGCCAACCACCAGAAGGAGACATGAAAATTGGTGTGGATTTAGGGCCGTCCCGTGGCAGCGGACAGGCACCGTGCCGGGTTCCTCACGGGTGGAAAACCTGGGGTTGAGCATGTGCCAGAATCTGGGGTGCATTGCTCGCCGCGCCGTCGAGGTGGAATAGGATGGGGTTGAATGGGGCGGGATGGAAATCATGGGACGACGGTGAGGTGGATTCGGCAGGATCACAAGCTGGAGAGACGTTGACATTGTGGAGGATGGAAGGCACATGCCGAGGTTGGCTGGCCCGTGCATCGCAACCCCTGCACACAGCAGCTGCAAGTCCCGGGCTAGTGGTTCTTATATCGAGGGCAGGAGCGACGGAGGGAACTTTCATTGCGTCGATGTCACCGGCTTCCCGCTTCATGCAGTCTGGTGCCGATTAGGAAGCATCGACCTTGAGATGCCGGTCTGGGCCCGAGAAGCAGCAGCTCCCAACTCCACCTCCTCCCTCGCCTCAACCCGCGAGCAGCGAGCACACCACTAGCACCGCAAGGATTGCATTAGTGTTTCTCTGCAGCTCTTTCGAGAGAGGGATTTCCGGCCATGGCGTCCATGTTCACGAGCCAGACAACTGGCTGCGTTACACGTGGAAAGTCTTTTGAGTTCTGGATTCTGGAGACTCCCCTCCGCAAGAGGGGCAAGAGGTGCAATACCTGCAATACCTGCGTAGCTGGCTGCTTCTCAGAAACCTGATCATGAGAAAGATGCGGTGGGAGTGGAAATCGAAAGTTCCAAGAATTGCAGCTGCCTCGTGGCAGATGACAGTCTCTCCATACTAGATTTCTGCCCATTCTTGTTTTCGGCGGTGCGGTGGCAAAGCCAGACAGACGACTCGACTTGTCGCACAGTTTTCATGAATGGTGTTGTGTAATTGCCATGCTTATGAGTCTATTCAGTGTAGATATAACCACGGTGAAGAGTCTCGAGTTGTGGGAAACTGTTCGGTTGCAGGTTGCAGTCACTTGCTCCAGTTCCCTTCAATTCATTGGCTTGTTAGAAAGAAATACAAGAAGCTTAACGAGAGTTTGAAACTGTTTGAGTTCTAGGAGTTTTCCTTTAAAAAATAAAAAAAGCGCAAGATACCTTATGTTCTGTCGTCTTCAACCCAAGAGCTGGTTGTTGACTGCGTTCAGGGGTAAGGGGTAAAGGGGAAGGAGATCTCTTGAGTCAAAGCTTGGAGGTTCCTCTTCAAAACTGCGTAACTTGCCTAGAGATAAAATTTTGTTCAAAAGCCTGTGAATCTTCAAAGCTGTGGGACGGGACTTGTACTCGTCGTACTCGTGAATGAGACAACGAAAGACTCCGCTGACATCTCGTAACTGGAACACGAGGAGTACTCTACCCCAAAAGTAAGGTTTACAGGGAAGAATACAAGAGGGCCTTGTACATGAGAAATTTTACAAGTTATTTTGTGTTTTTTTTTTTAAAGTAACCATACCCCGAGCCCATCCGCAGTTCCCCAAGAACTTGGGGGCGGCGGAATCACACAAACGTTGCTACTTACAAAGTGTTTTTGTGTTTCACCTCGCCAGTCTCTGACTCTTCAAGAGACCAAAACTCAATATTTAACAAACCAAAACATCCCTGAAGTTTTAGTTGTTCATTCTACACACAAATCCTCTGAATAAAAAAAGAAGTGTTAGTAGTACCTTCTCAAGATCAACCATGATAGACTTTACCCCTGAGTACAGGCGGGCATGTCGGCCAATACCAATTACCAGACACAACTCCAGTTACCAGACACAACTCCAATTACCAGACACAACTTCTAAGCAAATACAAAACTACCGGACCAACCTCTGAAATTTTACTCAAGTCTGCCCATCAATGAGAATTCATCGTAGTAGTGTATTTGTAGGTCGGGTGGATAAGATTTCTCTTTCTCCGGCCGCTACAGCTTGGAACCTGCGGGAGTCGTGAGATCTATCGCCTCTACACTGCGGATGGGAAACTGCATCTGAGTGCTGATTATACCGCTTCCTTGAAGTTCTTGAAACATGACACTGAGAAAGTTGAAGGCGACCATTCATTTTGTAAATCCCAAAGACATAGCTTTGTGGCCAGATTTTACCTTAGTGTTGAGAAAAGTCACGCCGCTTTAAACTCTGACAGCAATCCCCGGGCTAGAATGACCGTAGATACATACTCGATAACTTAATTATAGCCCTCTATTTGAAAGGATGACCGCCCGCCCTCCTGTCATTTGCTAGTTTTTTTTTAATACCTCAGCACCATGTCAGTCTTCGTTGCCCCTGAATTGCTGTAAAAATGGTTTCCAACGCAGCAGTAATCTCTACCCTGGAGCTGCGACGACAGCGAAGTGCTCTGGGAAAGGTTTTAAAACTATGAAACAAGGTTTTAGAGACTGACAACTGATTGAGATCTGAGTTGTGCCAAGCTCAGGGGCAAAACCTCTCACGAGATGGAGTTTTACCGCAGCAAATAACAAAAAAATAAAAAATAAATAAATTACGCAATGACAGCAGATATTGAGACAGACAGCATGCTTACTTAGATATGCGGAGGCAATTGACAACGAGAGAATAGGGATCAGGGGTCAGACAGATGGACAGGGGAAGCGGCTAGAGCTCGAACATCAAACCATATTTGCCGTGAACAGGAAACCAATGCCGATTCTTGTTATGGTGCCCACAAAGTCATCGTTTTCTCGTCAGCTTACCCGTTGCAGCTAGGCCAAGCCCCTCGGCGTGATTCATGTTGTGAAATTATCAACTTCAGGTGAAGTTACTACAAAGTCCAACAGGTAACTTTAGGAATAACATGTCTCCATGTCGTCTTGAACTCATATCTTAATATTTTGAAAGAAAGGGGTAACCCCAGCTGCAAACAAATGCTTGGCAGACGTGTGTATGGCACTCCACGCCAGTTGGTGTCTCAACCATTTGAAGCCCCTTCAGAAGCAAGAGCATCTTGTGGTAAACATGCACTCCAAATCTCTTCTCTAGAACCAACACCTAACACAACAACCGGGATATCTGCATGATAAGCACGCCAAAAAACCACCAGCTTCTAACTGAAGAAATGCTTTTTCCGTTTTCGAGCATCGAAGGGAAAGCGAGCGCCAATGCTTTCTTTCCGAGCGCCGAGTTCTTGGTTCTCATATGTCTGATACTTGGCGGCCTCCCGGCCGGCAACAGCAACAACTAATGCAACGTTTTATCACTCGTTCTGCAGTGACATGGTTTCAGAGAGTTAGAGAAGTGGAAGAAGTAAGGAACTCGGCAATGTAGAGTCGTATGTTGTTGCACTGCGTACCCTGTGCACACTGTATCATCATGTTCGTGCCACCGCCACCGCGAGGAGATGGTCTTGCAGCCGTGGATCAAGCACACATGTGACACGTGGGTTGTGTTCGTGGCCGCTGAAGTTGAGCGAGCCTGGATGTTTTAAAACAGGAATTTGGGTTGAGTATGGCCGAAGACAAAGTCAAGAGACGAGGACTCAGAAGACTCTAGTGGTGGGTATTGAGAGAGTACTCCGTATGTCAGTCAGATTCCGGCAGATGACCAAGACGTTGTTGTGGCTGTTGACCAAAATGTGACCCCCACAACCACCGGGACAAAACAACAAGATGCAGGACCCCAATAATGTACTTGGGGTTGACCAATCCCCCTTCACAGCAAACCACAGAAAAGAAGCAAGTACACAATATATAAGCTCAACTGCAACAGCGCCCCCCGGCTGTCATCACTAGCCCACACCGTGTTCCATGTGCCGCATACTTGGTTTCTTGCATCCGCACATTCCAAGTCACGATCAGGAACGCCTTCGACATCGGAAGAGGAATTGCCTTTGGGAAAAAGCACCAAAATCTAATTGGAAAGGCGCTCTTCAACTCGGCTAAAACCGATTATTTCGTACGTACTGTACCTTTGCCTCTGCTTATCGCGTCCGACTTCTTTCTGTCCTTGCAGCCACAATGCGTTGACCTTGTCATCGTGGTATTCGGAATATCTGTGCCGCCCCCTGTCATAATAATTTTTCAGAATGACACTGACACTCAAAGATTAGGTCTCATTCGTAGCTTTGCCAATGTGGAGGTACATTTGCTTTGGCCTGTGCCAGCTCCTGTCCTCGTGGATACCATTGTTCGCAGTCGTGACAAGTAAAAAAAGACAATAGACAGCAATATCTTGCAGTATCCGTATATGCTGAAGACTTCATTAAAATAAGGAGAGAAAATGAAGCGGTGTGACTGCGGGTGGCCGCATTTACGGTTAGAACCCTTCCCACAGCGCATGCTCTACGGAGAACACATCACCTCGAACCTGTCAGCAGCCGTCCCAGCCATGGTCATGTTAAGCCTACAAGACACACCAACACTCGCTTGCTCGCTTGCCTTGAAACTTCAAGTGGAGAGATTGAACATACTTCTTTCTGTACAAGAAAAGACAACGGTCTTGGGAGTCCCATCCAGAAGCCTCATCGCGCCCAACACCATGTACCCTCACTGGCGCAAGCGGGTGCCTGCAGCGCCAGTCTGCAGTTCATCAGAACAAAACAAAAGTCAAGGACGGGCTTAAGGTTTGCTGAAGGAGGGGCCGAAACGGATAGGAGACGTTCGGATCGCTTGTCCCAGCCCCCCTGGGTCGGCCACGATCGATCGCCCCAATCTATCGGAGCCAGTGATATGCTGGTGCGATTGCTTTTAAGAGCTGCCGTTGGTTGATAATCTGGTGAGCTGCAGAGAACTTGGAATACCCAGCGGTGTCTGATTGGAGAAGGTGGGATACCGAATTGGATGTTCCGGGGACAAACAAGTGGAAGGACTTGACTTGGTGAAGGGGTGCTTCCATGCCGCGCAATGCAGCCAACGAAGCTGACTCTTCAACGATGGCAGTTGAAGTTCAGACAAATTTGCAAAGTCAACCCTAATCTTCTCCCGGAGTTGGCCGCATTAAAGTCTCGCGAGTCCTCCGGCAGACTGGCATCCGCCGGAGACCCACCCGGCCCCTCGGCGCCGAGGGTGGTGAGGGGTGGTGGGGCTCATGACCGGCACCCCCGGAGCCCCCCCCCAGTCGGACCGTCCATGCCGCATCCGGCTACTCCGAGGTTGAGCCACAAACACCCCTAACTAACCCGTCCCAGCACGCCCCTTCAACCCTGAACATGGCTCGCTTTTTCCCCAATCCAATCCCTCAGAAAGAAGACCACAGGCTTCAACAATTTCCCAGGTCATCAATGATGTGCCATGCCGATCACCACTCACCAACAGACAAGCCCCTTTGTCACTCGGAACCCCAACAATCCCCGACTTCTCAGTGTCTCAGTATCTCAGTGTCAAGACATGCCACGCGGATGATCAGGACCCAACCCTCCAGCAGAGCAGAACAGAGTACCAGTCTAGTGGCCAGATGAACACGGCCAGCCCCCCAGTAGTTACCCCGACACCAGGAGCAGCAACGCCCACGCGTACTCCGTACCACTCCCATTCCCCATCCAACCCCATTCATTCCCTCTTCCATACAAGTACGTACTTTGTATGCATCTCGAACCAACTCCAGTTAGCCTCACGGCAGTCAACCCCAGAACCGAGCGAGATACCCTGGCAGTGGATCCCTAACGGTGCTTTTTTCTGACGCTCGGTTTCTGAACATGGAAACTCGGCCGGGACCCGGATCCTTGTGCAGGCCTTCTTATTGAACTTAGCCCATTCCGCCTCTCGATGAAGCGGGTCAAGTCTTTTGTTCAAGTTGGGCGAAGCGATTAGTGTAAGCACCGCTGCAAGATATCGGCCCATCTTGACTCTGGGACGGGGACCTTGATGGTTATGATGCTAAGTGGGTCTTGGATCTCGGCTCTGGCGTGCTGAAGACAGGGGAGCAGCATGGGGTTATGGTGACCAACCTGCTGGCACATGAGGGAATCGACCCAAGGGTCTGGGACCTTGTCTGGGGTGGCTGTTGCCACCCAGTTGCGCCGGAACGAAGAAGTTTAACCTAGCTTCTCTTTGCTGATAGCGGTGGAAGATGGTGTTCCCTTTTTAATTATGTCAGCAATGCCATCTCCACGGTTGGACTCGCAGTCCAAGGAACCAGCTTGTTGCTGCCAAAGATTTTTGAATTAAGGCAGCTCTAGTAACGACTGAGCTCTATAACAGACCATTGTATAAATAGGAAAGCCAGCAACTTTTCGCCCCAGTTAGCTCGAAAGCAGATGCAGCTCAATTCTCATCTCCCCACTTTTTTGACGCCAGTCCTTTCATAGCAAATCCCAAATGACAGAAGGAAAACAAAAGATCAAATGCTGAGCCAGATGCCCCCATGCTTTTTGGTTCCCCGGGTTTCCATGCCCTCTCTATTTTAACAAACGCCTCAGATGCAACGAAAAAGCGGCGAAAGAGAGACCCAAGTGCGGTGGTAAGCGTCGGTCGTAAATCGTAGCGTGCTCAGGGAGCTCAGTTGGGGTGCGAGCGCAGCGTGAAGTAGTAGTGGGGCATGGGCTCCAGGTGCCAGTGCTTGGGGCCCTGCTTGTTGAACGCCTTCTGCCACTCAGTCTCGAGCTCGCGGGGAATCGACCAGCCCTGCTCGGCGCTGCGGAGGCGCATGCGCACCAGATGGCGCTTTTCAGCCGGCGCCTCTCCGTTGGCAAATGAGTCGCGGCGGTGGAGGACGGCAAGGTTGTTGATGAAGTGCATGTCGCCGGCCTGCGTCTGAATGTGCATCTCAGTGGCCCGGGCAATCTGCTCGATGGCATCCAAAGCCTCGATCTGGCGGGCGTTCAGGGTGGGTAAGTGGCTGGGCCGGGGGTGAGCCTCGTTGCCCAGTAGAGGGGCGCGGCCGAAGTTCATGATGAGCTTCTCGTTCTTGTAGTAGATGACGGGGCGGCAGTGGAAGTGGGGCCTAACAAGTTAGATGACGGGTTGGGGTGCAAAAACTTGGCAGCTTACATGGCAAAGGGCCAGTCAGAGCGGGCAAGGGTGCGGATGACATCGGGCCGGGTGGCTGCCAGGAGGTTGTACACCGTGTAGGCGGAGGCAATGATGCATTTCCCGCCCGCAGCGGCAGTGTTGCGGGTCAACCAGCTGACGACATCGCCGGCCTCCTCATTATGGAATGTCTGGTGCTCACATCTTGGGTTAGCAAAAGAAAAAAACGGAAGAGGAGGAGGACGTGTAACTGACGATTGCCTTGGTCGAGTGGCGGTGATGCTCAGCCGCCTGCTTGCTGCTGTTGTCGGCGACAATGTGAACTACCCCAACCATTAGCAATGCCCGGGCATAGTGAACTAACTCTCGTTACTGACCAAGCATGTTGCCGTTCCTGTCCTGGCGACCACGCTGCTCGGCAATGTAAGACTGGACACCAAGATAGACTAGTGTGAGATCCTCGACCGAGTAGGAAGCAGGGTTAAGGCCCCGGATGACACAGAAGCCCTTGCCGTGGTGCACATCCTGGCTGAGCTCCCTCAGCTTCTGGCCGAGGGTTGGGAGAGGGAAGGTGGCAGGCTCCACAAGGTCACCATCCTGACCAAGAGCTGTGTGAAAGAGTTAGCCAAAGAGAACCAATACAGATCTTGGCATGTTAAGACTCACCCTTATAACTCTCAAGAGCGGCCTTGATCTCAACGTGGTGAGCGTCCTCCAAAACCAGAACGTAGTCAGAGGTCTGCTTGAAGTCGGCTCCGCTCCATGCCAACTTGCTGAATAGTTGGCTAGGGAAACCGGCGGGAAGGGCGGGGACGTCGGCGCTGGGTACGCCAACGGCCAGGGCAGCGGTCGCAGCAAGAACAGACTCAATGGCAACGGCAGACATCTTGACTGCAATGTTTGGGTGGGGAGGTGTTGAGAGCGGGAGTTGAAGCGGAGAAGGAGGCGAATTATGGCTTTGATGGAGGGATCGGAAGAATCAATGGTTGATGCTGGACAAAGAAGACCGGATCAAGAGCTGACTTATATAGATCTTTTCCTCGGCGAACAGCCACCTTCCGGCGAGGACAGGGCAACCCGGCCTCCGATGTTGAACGGGCAAGTGAGGTGCCGACCAGCATCTCGATCTTTTGTCGTACTGGCGAGGGCAAGTGCAAGGCCAGGGGCATTATGTTGGAGAACAGTGCCATCGAACGCAGATTACCGCGGCGGCAAGAAGCAAGAGCGAGTGAGGTCGAGGCAGGGGGTGACACCAGCAAAACTAACAGCGGCAGGCATCCAGGGGAGAACAACGGGACACGATCCCGATTCCCCTGGGAGCGCCGGCGGGAACGCGGATGTCAACACGCCCATCTGCGCCTGCTCCGGCGACGAGCATCTCTAGCGGGGAGCGGAGCCAGGGTCTTCGGGCTTGGCGAGGGTCGCTCCTCGACGGGCCGTGAAAGATGAAGATGGGAGTGGGAAAAGTGAGATGTGAGAAGGGTCGTGTTCCGGCACACGGTGGCGCCGGCCAACGAGCGCCGGCTGCCGTGGCCTGGCGCTAGAGGCACAGAAGACGGAACAAACCCTCACCCACCGCCTCTGATAAGGCCGGCTAACTGCCTACTGCTTGCACATTCTGCGGCCAGACAGAGCTGCCGGTCACAAATGCACCGTGGAAGCGAGAGGCAGGAGGACATCATGACAGCGGCCTAAAGGCGGTGGACGCAAGCTGGTGTCAAAACAGCTTCTCTCCCTGCGCATCTATTGTCCTGGTGGCACCATCAACGATCTGGGAGATCGAGACCCTCGTTCAATGGAGCTAACCGTCCCAGCCCATGCGGCCATGTGGGCTAAAAGGTGGAGGCCGAACGCAAAAGGAAAGGGCCAAGATGCAGACACAGACGGCGCTGGGAATGGCGAAGCAACGACGAAGCAACGATATGGGAGAAACCACCTACTGACCCACCTGCGTTTCTGGAACAGCTGGACGCGACACAAGACGATCGGCTGTGGTGAGCGCGGGAGTTTGTTTCTGCTTCCGCTGTACATGACATGTACAACACGGGCCGCTTCACCAGTCGACCATCAGATCGGCTCGGGAGGAAGCGGCCGCCTCGGAGGGCATCGGCGGTGACAGGTCGGCTGGTGATGAGCATCTTGTTTGCGGCTTCCCGTGATGTGGCTGGCACGGCGTCCTGTCGCAGGACATACGTGTGTATGAAACAGCCGCCCTCGAACCAGGACGGTGTGCTTGCCGCTCAGGTCTGCGCGAGTGAGCCAACCAAGTCAAGAACCGGGAAACAAAACAAAAGAGATGCGGAAGGAAGTGTCGAAACAATGGGATGAGAACGAAATCGGACACCCAAACCTGGGCTTCCAAGAACAACAGGGGTCGGGAGAAGGGGGTCAACATGCATGTGAAATGTGAGGAACCTTCTCCGGACCCCTGCCTACATCCAGATCTCATCGAGCCGCGCGATGGACGGCTCGTGGTTTCCAAATTTCCCGTTGCCGAACGCCCTGTGCGACCTTCAACTGCCCGAGTGGCACACATTCCATCTTGCGGGAACGGATCTGTCGGGGCGACGCCACCGAGCCATCCCGATCGCGGCCAGACAAGGGGAAAAGGAAAAAAAGAAAGGAAAGCGCCCCATTTCAGTCTGGCGCCAGCCATGCGCGTGGCTGCTTGGGGTCGGCGAAGAAGCAATGGCGGCGCATGAGGCATGGAACATGGAAGACAGGGGAGATGAGGCTAGAGGCGGAAAGGGGTCCGCGGTGGTTTGTTGGTGGTTTGTTCATGCTGTTGACGTCGAGACGAAAATTGGAGCATCGGATACCGTTCCCGTTGATCGGCTCCCTGCCGTAGCCTGGATGTCCAGCTGTGCCGGATCCCGCGGCGTTGTGCCAGCTGTCGGAATAGATGGAGATCGGCGCCGGTAAATCGCAATTGGCATAAATCAAGACGTACGAGAACGCGGTCGTGGAAAGAATTGAGGTCATGGATCTTTCCACGAGGTTTGGGGTCTGAGGTGGAGTCTGAGGGACGATGTGAGTGGATCCTGGGACCCATAACCCAATCTCGGCAAAGCGGGGCATTGTCACCAACGATCTGCACTATGTGGGGCAACCCCAGACCAGATGTAATTCCACGATTGGCTAACGGTGTAAGTTCCCCATGGACTCATCAACAAACCGTCCCGATTGGGCCCCGTCTCTTCCCAGCTCTCAACCTCAACGGCCCCACAGAGGCAGGAGGACGGCGAGGGGGGATGGAGAAATCCCTGACACGACATTGTCAAACTCGATGACGGACAGAACGGACAAGTCAAGACAGCCTCCAAGTTGTTGTCCATAACCAGCGCCGGGTATGCTGGCAGGGGAATCCGGAGGGCTCGTCCCTCCCGCTCCTCGACTGCGTACACTGACAACCTCCCAGGTTCGTCCTAGTTGCTCAAAATCTATCGCCAGATCGCCATTCGTGATACCAACCCCGTTTCCTCCGATTTCCGAACCAAACTGATGCATCGGACAGACCCAATGTCCTCTTTTTGTGCATCCCAACCGCCGTAAAACAGACCGGCCGCCCAGTAGAAAACCTAGGTCATAGTCCGGGGCTGCCAGCCGGGCTCAAAGAGCTGGCTGACGTAGTAAAATTCGTTCTCGTACCCGTCCTGTTGCCACACCTCCTCCCATTCCTTCTCTGGTGGGATGCGTCAGCGCCGGTTCCTCAACCTGTCTGTCGTATGGTACTCACTATGCTCAGCAATAACCTTCCTCGTGTAATGAACGAACGCAACCGCCTCTTCGTTGAGCTGCGCCAGCGTCTGTAGATCTGCGTCCTTGCATTCGGCAGAGAACGGGAACACGGCCTTGTTGCAGTAGTGGAAGTAGGCCAGCAGTGTGTTAGCCCCTGGAAGGTGGTCAGTCAGCCGGAAACACCACCACCCACATGACCTTTGTCTCTGATGCACTCACCCAGGTTGTACTCCTTGACATCCGCCTCCCTCGCGAATCGTCTCTGCAGTGGTACAATCCAGTCAGTCTCGACTTCTGGGCCCCGGATACCGCGGTGGAACATAGTGGAACGAGCACAAGATAGGGAGACTCACCTTCTTCCCATGCTTCCTCGCGTAGTCCGCATCGTGCTTGGTGATGAGTGCGATGTTGTGCAACACGATGAAAGACACCAGGTAAGTCGTGAGCCAAGTCTGCTGCTTCTTTTCCTGCGTCATCTTCTGGAGCTCCTCGAGCGCCTTCCGCCGGAGCTGGGGTTGAATCTGGTGGATGATGACGGAGTCGATCTGCGCACCCATGACAGGTGGCAGCGGAATCTTGCCGTGGAGCGGGTTGCCCCGGTCGTTGATGATGTTCTTCGGCATACCCAATCTTTCGTCGCCGACAATTTCGAACGACTTGGTTGTTAGGCGCACCGACATCCAGAGATCAAGCGTGGCTTCGAGCAGACTCCTCTCCGCCTTTGACGTGGCAGGGTCTTTTGCCAGCTTCATGGCCAGGGCATACGTCTGCCGGAGCAGCTCGTCTCGTGAGGCCATCAGGTACTTGCAGCAGTCTGGCAGGCCGCGCTTGATGTACTCGTTGAACGAGTTCTTGGCTTCGTCCAGGTTGGTAATGGCGTAGCACGGGATCTTGACTGTGTGCGGCCTGCCATCGGCCGACACCCAGCTTCTCTCGGTCCTGTCGCCCTGCTTCGGTCTGAACTGCCGAACTGCCAGTCGAACTGACATGCCCGTGTACCCCTCGGTCACCTCGATGGTCCTGACTTGATCCGACTCCCAGGTCCCAATGTCGTCCATCACGCCGTCCTTCCAGCGGTCCGTCCATTTTTGGTCTGGCACCATGCCGGGCTTGTAGAGCTTTACGTCTGTAATCTTCAGGCGCAAGCAATTCAGCCGGTACACCCTGGTGCCGGCGGAGATTTTTCTGCACGACAAGCATGGCCCTTTCTCGTTCTCTGGGTCGAGGTTACACTGTAAAACGGTCAGCTTCCTCTTACACCGAAGCCCGAGCAGAACTGTGAGCAAATACCCGAATCCGCTGCATTCGGCATCGGATGCAGCTCCCCATTTTCCGAGTAAGCGCTGTCATTTCTCGAGAAACTTGGTCCTTGAAGGGCCCGCGCTTGACAGGGGTGGTTTTGTGATTGGGATAGAAGTCCACAGCCGCAGGATCCTCGTGGCCACACACGTTTTCTGCTCCTAGTCCGGCGTCGAGTCCTTGCATTGGATGGAAGTGTGAGGGGAGGTTCATGACAACACCCGATCCTCCGTACGGAGAAAGATTGCCTTCGGCTACATATGGCCCTGGTAGACCGGGCGTATGCGCAGGGCTGTTGGCCAGATAGGTTTGGGTTTGCATGCCGGCATTGGCGTCGTATTGGACTGTATTCGAAATGCTCGGATAGACCATTGTCTCCCCGCCGGTGGCGGGTTGGCCTGAAATGCGAGTGGGCTGTAGTGGCGGATAATTTGGCAGGTATTGCGTTATCAACGCATGCTCATCGTAGGGTATCAGTGCCGTTGGGTCAGGAGTGCTTGGGGTTGGAAGAAAAGAAGCCTGGACCTGAGGTTGGACGGATACCACAGAAGTGTCTAGGGCCAGCGGCCTCCGCCGATTATAGTCATACGCTGGAGGCGAGACAAGCGGCTGATACGCTTTAGATTGATTTAGTAGGGGCTTTAGGGGTTCAGTAGCCGGCTGGGCAGGGGAATCACGTACCGTGCTGAGTCTCAACGGTGGAACAGGGTGGGCACATGGAAAAAAAACACTCGGCTAGCCGCGCGGCAGTCCAGCCCGTCAGCCCAGAGGGCTTGCGATCAGCATCGAGCTGGTCCACAAAAGAGGGCTTCTCCTGGACATCCTGGGCAGAAAAGTCGTCCGAGTATGGTGTCGGCATTGTGGTGTTGGTCTCAAGGCGGGGCCTTTTATGAAGACGGTGATTGGGGTTCAAACCAAGATGCTGCTGACTGCCAATATACGGGTACGGCAGGTTGGTCAGATAGGGGTAGGGTGTATTGTTCAAACCCACAAACGGAGGATAGGGCTGTCCAAGAATCAAGGCGGCCTCCTCGAGTGTGTATTGTCGGTCCTCTGAGCGACGCAAGTCCGGAGATGGTAGGGACAGAAAAGAGTCTTGCCCCAGCAGCGACTGGTGGTCCAGAGGCAAGAGGATTGGTTCGAGGCCAGCCGGCGAGGGATAAGTCAAGCCATTGAGCACTGGCTCAACAAGGGCGTCGTCATGGCTATAAGCCCGGCGTTTCCTGATATTGGTGTTCTGCGGAGGGAAACATCGTCAATTCACCGCATCTCTGGCGAATGAAGAAGGGGGCAGGGGAATGGGGCGCGGACCGGTGAGGAAGGTCATGACAGGACATGACAGGGGGATCCGAACCGGAGAGCTGGGGTAGGAGTGTGTAAGTGACACGAGGGTGGGTGGGGGTGGATGAATGGCGGAGGAAAATCTGGGAAGACATGGTTTGGGGGAGCCAACTCGGGGATGGCCGGAGAGTTCCGCCATGCAGCCTGCCGCCAGACCTTGAGAAAGGCAGCAAAAAAAAAAAAAAGTGTTCTTACCATGATGGTGCTCAAAGGGCGTTACCTTGGGCAACTCGGAAGCGAGCACAGATTGGGTATGCCCCGGGACGGGCCCAGCATGCAGGGAAAAGACAGGGAGGGAGGCGCGATTAGAAGGGAACAGATCTGGACAGTCAACCAAGAGCGGTCTGTTTTCTTTCCAAGAACAGCGAGGCCGAGGGGTAGTGGAGACCGATGGCGGGACCCAGAGCCGACAGGACATCTCAGAAGCGCGCCATCGCGGCAAAGGGAGAGAGAGCCGGCAGGGGGGAGTGAGTGTCGAGTGCCCGCGCGTGCACCAGCAAACGGCACCCAAAGCAGAAGCGAAGTGGTGGGGGGGATGAGTGAGGAGACAGGGGGGGAAGAGACAGGGCAAGCCAACGGCTAAAAGTCAAGTCACACGGACTGCCTGTTGGTTGCTTGACTACCACCACCCCCAGAATTCTCGGCCCACTGCAGCCTCGGGCTGGACTGGGGTCTGCGGGGTTGCGATGCCGAACAAGCGCCGCCGACGAGGCCGGAGTCAGGTGGGCGCGATGGTCCGGGCTGGGGGCTTTGGCGGGTCGACGATGCCGGGTAAACCGGGGCTCGGGCGGTGCCGCAATCGAGCAGCGGGAGGTTTCCAGGTTCTCGCGTCGCGTCGCAACCGGAGCCGTTCGTTGCGGGTCGGTTGTCGGCGTCGGAAGGTGTGCTACTGCCGCTTCCCAGAGTCCCGAGGTCGCCCAGTGCCGCCCAATGTTGGATGAATACGGAGTGTGCTGCGCGTGGCAGTGGGAGAGGCAAGGGATAGGAGCCAGAGGGAATGAATGGTAATACGCGTGATGTCTCACGGCACAGACCGAGATGGGGACCGTGATTGCTGGTCGGCGGAGTCTTGAAACAGCCGGTGAAGGGCGGTTTCGTCGCGTTTGCTGGGAGGGGGGGATTCGGTGAGCGCCGTGACGAGATGAAGCGAAAAGAAAATATTCACCGGTCGCGGGGAAGGGGGAAGGCGCGGGCCTGACCACTTCTTGCCCCTTTCACCCTGGCTTGGTTCGCGGCTGATGACTGGCAGGAACGACCAGGCACGACCAGGCTGGACCAGGGAAGCGCGACGGAGGAAAGCGTAATGCGACCAGGCCAGGTTTGAGCCTTTGACGAGGAAGTTGCGATTTGCGAGGACTTGGGCAGTGATCAGGCCACGAAATTTGGAGGGCTTGGAGGGAGGAAATTCTAGCTTGTGAGCCCGAACGGTTCCAAGCTGTCTTCCATCAAACCGCTCCTGTCTCATAGGCTCTTCACGTCGCACAAAACGACGCCCGCTGCCTCGCATCGTCGCTCGTTGTCCCCCCGCCCAAGCATCTTCCTCCGCGCTGGCCACGTGGACTGTGTCGACTTTCAACACCTGAACACTCAAATCACTCGATCGGGTCGAGTCCACGCGGGCGACTGCCAGCACGCAAAACCCATCACCAGATACAGCATTAGTTGATGTTATGTCCTGACATATTTGTATAAGACACACACACAATCCACGGACATAAATGGGTGGGGGAGCAGGGGGCGTCATACCCACTCTTCGATTCTTTTTCCATTCCACGTTCTTTCCGCTGCTTCCATCGCTTTCATTGTGAGGCCACCAAAGACGGCAACCTCAGCAGCCAATCGCATGCTTCGGGGGCAGACGCAGGCAATGCTCTTCGATTCCTAGATCTTGTCAACGTTGATTAGCGCGACACCAAATACTTCGCCTCGGCTCCTGCCGACGATGCTCACCAGGCTGGGCTGGCGTTGGCGGTGGTGGTCATGTCTCCCGACTTGCTGGTGCCAGAAACGAGGGTGCTCGCCCGACGCCCCAACCATGTGAGCGACGACCCGCGGAAATCAGATTGACAGCGCGCAGAGAGCAAACAGACATCGCACGCGGCTCGGGGGCATCGCCCCTGGCAATGGGTCACAAGGTCCTTCATCCGAAGATGTTGCGAGACCCTGGAAAAAGGTGGACATCGAACGGCGAGGCCCAGGCGAGCTTGCTAATATCCGAGCCGGTTCCTCCGTCCTCACATGCTCTCAGCCGCGCGCCTCGCTTTGTCTTCGAGGGGCTCGCAATGCGCCAAACGTCTGCAAGGCTGAGGCTGCGCAACCCTTGAAACCTTCCGGGCGTGCCCCGATCAGCGAGACCCACCCGGCCGTCCGCTCTCAACCCACCCCCCGAGAGTCACCCCACATTCACGGCACCCCAGGGACCGGCCTCAGGAGGAACTTTCGGGAGTAAAAGAAGGGAAATCTGGCAGCCGAGCGCCGGGGGCCGATACGCACACATCCGATCGAAGGACCCGACATGCTGCGAGGCACGGCGCGAAAAGCATGACGCGACAGATACATGCATCGCGAGTTGGTGTGGGTAATGTGACGCCGCGGAACGGTTCTCCCTTGCTTGCCACTCGGAGCACTCGAGGCCCTGCTCACAGCGATCCGCATCCGACGATGATCGGCCCGAGCCAGAGTCCGATGGGCCGGGAATTACTGTGGGGAGCGGGGACACAGGAGTCCAGGGCCTGCATGGAAGGCTGGGTATAAAATATTTCCCTCGATACGGAGGTCCACGTCAAAAGTTCTGTCCAGGCGCTAACGACGCCACCCTCGTTATCACGATATTATTCCGCCATTATCACGCATTACCCCGCTGAACAACCTTGCTCTGCAAGTTTCCCTCATCATCACAAATGGCTCCTAATACTGATATTGCAACTCGCGCGCTTATTGTTACGTTAAGATCTCCATTTGGCGGGAAAACGTCTGCTCAGATTTCAGAAGAAACTGGGATTTCTGTACGGCAAATCAACCGCATCTATGCTCGCGCTATCGAACGTGGATTTGAGCCAAATCACCGGCCTTTCATCTTAAGGGATGAATGGCTAGAGGATGCCCCCTCGCGCTGGTCGTCCATCTAAGCAAACCCCTGAAGTCATCGAAAAGATTGTCAAGCAGGTGCGCCATGACCGGTTTGGTCGTGAAAAGACTGCGGCTGATCTCGCGGGCACGCTTAGCCTCGAGGGCATCGACATCTCAGCAACAACAGTCCTCCGGATTCTCAAACTTGCGGGTTTCAAGAAGACCAAGCCGACGAGGAAGCCTGGGTTGACGAAGAAGATGAGGGCTGAACGCCTCCAATGGTGTTTAGCTCACCAACACTGGACTCTTGAGGACTGGAAACGAGTTATCTGGTCTGATGAGACTTCTGTTGTTCTTCTTCATCGCCGTGGCGGTTATCGGATCTGGAGGACAACGGAGGAGAGATTTGTTCGGAGCGCTATTCGAGAGCGTTGGAAAGGATATTCCGAGTTTATGTTCTGGGGTTGTTTCTCTTATAATAAAAAGGGCCCTTGCCATTGTTGGCTTCCTGAAACAAAGCAAGAGAAGGAACAAGCGGAGAAAGATATCGAGAAGCTGAACGAAGAGCTGGAACCCGTCTTACGTGATGCTTGGGAGCTCGAATCAAAAATGGGGAGGTTATCTTTGGTCACCCGTTCTGGTCGGAAACCACAGTGGAGATGGAATAAAAAGAATGGAAAACTGGCGCGAGGAGGAAAAGGAGGTATTGATTGGTATCGTTACCAGACGAAGATCCTTCTTCCCAAGCTCTTTCCCTTTGCAAGAGAATGTGAGGAGGTCAGCCCTGGTACGATAGTCCAAGAAGACAAGGCCCCAGCACATGCACACCACTTCCAAGCCAGACTCTATGATCTTCATCGGGTCAGACGACTACTTTGGCCAGGGGAATTCACCAGATCTTAATCCAATTGAGCCCTGTTGGCCATGGATGAAGAGATATACAACGAAGAAAGGGCCACCAAAAAGCCGTCAGGAGGCAATTAAGGTATGGGAGCAGTGTTGGGAGAGCTTGTCACAGGAGCAAATCCAGGCATGGATTGAGAGGATCCCGTGGCATATTGAACAAATTATTCAGTTAGAAGGAGGAAATGAGTATAAAGAGGGCCGAAAGAAAGACTAAATTAATAAACGAGGGTGGCGTCGTTAGCGCCTGGACAGAACTTTTTGACGTGGACCTCCGTACGCTGGTTCTCTTTTCCGCTTGGTGCGAGTTGAATTGCTTAGCTAAAAGGTTGCAGACTTATTGACTCTGCCGGAGCGCAGGACCCCTTCCGCCCGGACGAGTTTCCAGCGCCGGGACTGAGGTTCAGAGTTCGTCGTTGACTCAGGTCCTGGTCTTCGAAGTCAAGGAACATCGGCCTGCGGAGACTCCTCAGGCAACAACTTCAGAGAGAACTACGCCGATGGATTGGGAGAATCCGAACATTATCATTATTCTCGGGCATGTTGCGTTCGAGAGAAACAAGCACGACTGCAAGACCGAACTCGGCCTCTGGTGGCCGGGAGCCTATTCGCACTTGACCTGCTGAATCTGGCTTCCCGGTTGTCAAGAATTACCGCTTAGGGCGGCTGTTCTCCGTTCGCCATTACCACCCTACCGGAGAGGCTGCTGGCGACCCCTGCTCACCGGTCAATCTCAACATGCACGCCGAGCGGGCCCGGCGGAACCGAGGTGGCTTGGGTGAGGAACCGTCAGAGCAGCACTCCGGCGCCTCATCAATTGCGGCAACACACAACGTACAACACGACCATCTTGGCCACCTCTCGACCACAATTTACCCTGAGAACGCCGACAGCACGTCGTGTGGGGTTGAAGGCGTAACTGTACCTTGTGTCGCTCAACATCGTGGGAGATCACTTGTTGAGAGTGGCGCTGGACTATTGGCCCGGCATACACTACAGCGTACGGCGCTGGACAGACAAATCACTGCATGAGACTCTGGGAGTTTGTACTCCAGTAACTGCATCTGTCCGCTTGCAGTTCTTGGGTTGCGGTTCTGTTGTTCAGCCAGTCACGGTCTGACCGCCAATCCCCTAGCAACCCTCGCCGATCTCGAGCCGATGATATCAATTTTGCTCCCCTCTGGCCCGGAGCTCAGGCCGCAAGGCCCTCCATGGCATTGGTGATGGGCTCGGGGAAGATGTGGAACAGCTTCCGGAGTAGGGTGGGATGGCTACGTGCAGGACAGCTAACAGCAGCCGGTTCATCAACCACCAAGGTCCACCCCCAGACCTGCCGAGGTTTAGCGTTGCAGGGCAGAACATTTTGTCCTTCTTGGAGAAAATCGAGTTCCCCAAAAATCCATCAGAAATCCCTCGACCCACCCTCTCGCCAGCGCGGTCCAGTGAAGCTCGACTTCCAGACCTTGCCTCGAGTCTAGCGGGCTGCAGGATTTCCCTCCTCGGAGCTCGCTGGCCCAATGGCCTTATACATGCATCGAACATGACCAAAACTGCGGCCTGAAGGGGAGGGGGAGCAGGGAACGGGCCGCCCCCGAAAGCGCACCTCGTGGCATTCTTCCGTTAGTGAGAGCCATGCGTTTCGACTTCGATTCCGAACCCACCTCGGGAACAGCATGAGATCACAAGCCTGGGCGATTTCCCCCTTCCGCAGTCTGGGCATTCTCGCTTTGCTGAAGAGAATCCAAGCCTTCCCCAACGTTCGACCGGGACATCCCGGCCAGCTTGCATGTCGTGCTCCAGCGGCCTTGGCCGCCCGCCCCCTACCTCTGCCCCTATTTTAACACCTTTTACCACACAGTTGCAGCAAGTACGGCTAATTCGGGCGTATTGTGTTCCAAGGAGAAACACGGCGTAGTGTGTTTAAGGCTTGAGCCCGAACTAGGTCTTGGACTAGTTGATATCGAGACAGAGTTGACTTTTAAACATCCGCGAGGAGAGTAAGAGCAAACTACCGAGCAAGCGCAGCTCTTCGAGGTAAACCTCACCATGACAGCTCGTTTAACGTTCTCCGTGTTTACATCGGAGACTCGGCTCCCTCGCCTGTTCCCCAAGCCCTCTCACATTGCTGGAGAAGAAGATTCAACTCGGGCCTTGATTGCTTCCTAAACAGGCCAACAGAAGAAAGGCAACTCATGGCCGGAGCCGGGCTTGGCTCCCAAATGAAGAGTTTCGTGGTAGGTATTCCCTGGAAGCGTAAGCGAAAGGGGTGGAGTGTTTGTGCTGTCTTTCTCTCGCTTACCCTCCCCTCCTCCCTTTCGGCGGCGCGAATTGCATCAGCAACACTGGCAGAGCGACAGCATTTTATTATTGTTGTTGTTGTCCCACACCGCTTTGCCCCAGGGCATGCCGGTTCTTCTACTGCGAGTTACAGAGGAAACCGTACCTGTAAAGGCCGGATAAAAACCCCCGCCACGGCTTAAAGCCACTGTCAGACCCCCCATACTACAAAGGAAAAGAGGCTACAGGCTAGCCTCCCAGGCATTCAGCCTCCTCTATTTCTAGCTCTAGTCTTTGGGCCAAATTATACTCCAGAAGCCGGCCAGAGTCCATTAGCCGTCCTGAAACCTCCTTTGCCAATCGAGCGTTCGGGGCACCTATCCCTCATAATACAGAGTATAGGTCCCGCTGTGACCGAATTTCAAGAAGCCTCCCAAGTGCGTTCCAGTAGAGCGTATTATTCCCCGGGGAGTGACAGCATTTTGATCAGGCACAACCCGCCGCGACGGCCCCTTCAAGCTACACAGGATTGACGCTGTCGCGGTTGCTCCCAAGATGTTTAACTGGGCTCAACGATTGCGGAGCCCCCTGGTGGAGGGAGGGAAGTATTAACTTCTCAGAAAAGTTGGTAAAGTATATTATAAGCGAGTCGGCCATTTTCTACTACGCTGTAACAACTATCCCCAATTACAACATATCAACACTAGGAACTAACTATGATTACATTGGAAACAGCTGAATCAGATGCTTCTGCAGCCTCCTGGCAAGTGCGAACATTATGGCTACGCTTGCCGCACACACACTGCAACACCGAACCTTCGTACGACCTCCCCCCCTTTTGCACCACCACCATTCGGCTGCGTTTCTTGAGCTTCCTTCCCACCTACGGCCGTCTGGCCCAGTACATCCTGTGATACTTGTACAGTAAGTGACCATTTAAGCTGCATACGCGTTCTTTTGGCTCTCCGGCGCTTGCTTAATGCCCTCATTGGCCTTACAGAGCGAAGCGTTCTCTGATTGAAGGAGGGCCACCTGGTGCATCACAGCAATCGTCCCCTTGGTAAGCTGGTTCACAGCAACCAACATCGAGGTTGGGGAGCTGTTTTGATGATTGGCAATGCGAGTCTCAATGAGCGTTGACTGCGAGTTGGCTTCTTGGGGGTTATGCGGTGTCTGGAAGACACAAAAGTGTGGAGTACCGAGTCGTGAATTCGGGGGTGTTGGTGTACGGAGCTTGACATCCAGCTTAGAAAGCACCCTCTCTGGATTGTACGGCACAAGGCTAGCCCCTGAGAAGCCGCCTTGGATATTTGTTTCGGTAATGGGGGCAAAGAAGGCCTCGCGAAAGCCACAGAAGAACTCGAGCTTGCTGACGTATAGTTGATATGCATCCGCATCAAGCCCTCAATCTTAGAGAAGACCAATGTTTGGTAAAAAGATGGCGCGTCGCGCTAAAAAAGTGACCGACTCCCTTATACTGTACGTTAGTGGTTTAAAGATACTCCGACTTCAGTTCTTCGCTGTGAAACGTTGCAGTCTTCTGCTTTTGCGCGCTAACTGGCAGGCACCTGATCATGCCTAGGTCGCCATCCCCGTAATGACCTGGGAGGGACGGACACTGCAATGGGCCGTGTTGATGCTGGACCCTGGAGGGCGGCGGCTTCCCCCTCGATGCCGGCTTGCCACGGAACGGTGAATGAGGCGGGCGTGTCGACGGGAAGTTGCATCCGATAAGTGCCCAAACACGGCCAACAACACAAGCGGCGTCGCTTGGGAGACTCTGCTTCTTGCTTTTTAGACTTCACAGACTTCTTCCAGGTTTGCTCCCCCTCCGTCACCCCGAGCCATATTCTGTTGTTTGCCCCAGTTTCTTGATGCCTGATTTCTTTCAACCAAGTTGCTTTGACACCTCGCTTGTTGTAGTCGCGCATATTGAGGCCTGATTTTGTTTGGCTCAGCACTGCTCACAATGGAGCTTAATTCGGCGGCGATCCACGATGTCATCCACCCCACAGCGGCCTTCGTTGAAAGTCCAACGCACCACTGGTCTACGGTCCGCTCTGACAAAGTCGACTGGTGCGACTCGTATCTCAACCCAAAGAACCGCATCGACAGTCTCGATCTTCCCTTGAAGCCGCTGTGGAGGATCGACGGTGGCAGTGGCATGGGGGAGCGGTTCTTTGCCGTGCCCCTGTTCCTCGCTGATGTCCCGCCGATGCGCTTCGATGTCTTTATTCCACAAGATGCAGTTGCAAACTGCTCACCCGCTCTTCGTGAGGCGCTCGACCTCGCTGCTGTCTTCCACACCAAGGACGAAGTTCGGTTGCGGCGGCTCGGCATTTTCAGGCATATTCTACGCACGCTGCAGCTTTGGATCCAGGAAGAGGGCTTTGAGATCTACACCAAAATGTGTGAAACCTTGCCGTTCGGGTCTCGTATCATCTTCGAGAACCTTCATGCCGACATTCATCAGATCAACATCCTCGTCATGAAGAATCACGATGTCGAAACGACCCTCCTCGGTCTGCCGAATTTGCAAAAGGACCTCAAACTTTCCACCAAAGTTCAAATCCCCGAGGGTATCGATATAAAACGTCTTAGCCTTGTAAAGCAGCTGTACGAGAGCGTGTCTGTTGTGCGCCTAAAGCCTGATGAGAGCGGCAGAGGCCGACCGCAGCTCTGGGTCCTCAAGGCCCTGACGAGCGACACCAAGTACTTTTATGTTGAGCTGCGCAATTTACTGCAGATGGCGCCGAATCCCTACCTTCTGGAGAAGCCCAAATATCTCGTCACGAAGCGCTGCAACTTCGGCGGCAAGCAGGCAGTCATCGGCTTTCTCGTGCCCTTCCACCCTCCGGGCAGCCTCCGCGACCAACTCCCCATGCTGCGAATGCAGAATCGTCTACCCTTTGAAGAGCAATCAAAATGGGCTGCCTCGCTCATCTCAGCTGTCTACCACCTCAAGGTCCACGACCTGTTCTACCCCGATCTGCGCCTGGACAACATCCTTCTCTCTTCTACCCGCGAGATCGTCATGGCCGACTTTGAGCAACGCGGTGTCTGGTGCGAATTCGCCGCCCCGGAGATTAACGCCATCGAGTACATCCGTATCCTCGCTAGCGACGGCTTGCAGGGAGACAGCAACAACCCCATTCCTGAGGACACGCGCCAGCGCTATGCTAGGGTTCTTGACCACCTCCTCCCGGGCTGGGACATCCTCCAGGCGTCGACGGCCTACTCGGAACCTCGCCCGAGCGGTTACCGCAACTACAACATTGCCTGGCTCTGTCTAGACGAGCAGGAGCGCGAGGCTGCCATGGTGTACATGCTCGGTCGCGTGATTTGGTGCATATACGAGGGTCAGAGCGCGCCCAACTCCTCGGCCGTCTGGCAGTCGTACCCGCGCGACACGGACCTCGAGTTTCCCAACTATCGGCGCACGCCGCCGCGCATCAGGGAGCTTATTGATGCGTGCACGCGCGGCCGGAGGGATACGCTAGCAAGCAAAGTGGTGCGGCACGGAAACCAGCTTGTGGTTAAGGGTAAAGAGAGAGAGGGGGAGTGCACGGAGCGGGACGTGAGGGCGGCGGCGGCTAAGTGGTGGACTGACGAGGTGGCGCATGCGCTGGCGTTTGTTTTGGAGAGGGAGGAGAAGAAGAGCAAGGGAGAGTGGGATGGAAATTTCTTCAAGAGGCCGGTTTTGAAGGAGCTGTTATTTGATTTGCTCGAGGCTAGTGCTGCTATAATGAAGGCGGACGTGCTGGAGGAGGAGTTGAGGGAGAGGGAGAAGGAGGAGAGGGAGGGGAGGGCGGGGAGGCGAGGAGGAAGCAGAGGAAGGATTTGGTGCAGACTTTGTTCATGGAGATGTAGAGTGTGTTTGGGAGGGTTGGGAAATGGAAAGAGTTAGGGGTGGTTGCCGGGGGAGGGGTGGTTCGCGAAATAGTGTTGGTCTGAGAGGGAGTGTTGGGTCTGATGAACAAGCGGGCGACAAAGAAAGACAGACAAAGCGTTTTTCATATATCAGCATCATTTCGCTATTCGAAGATTAATCTACGTTGGACTTTATCATGGATTAGTTAGACAAAAAGACAATAATGCGTAGAACCCCGCGAATAACAGTGGAAAATAACTAGTGTTAGAATCTAGGGCATGATATAGGCAGGATTGGGGTCAAGGATTTGGATAACTATTTTAAGAGCGATCTCGGTTATACGCTGAAGGTTGCCTCGTACGGAGAGAGAAGGGGGTAGAGAAAATGATGACAACAAGTCCGACAGCTGGCATTAGGAAAGATGTAACCCCTCGTTTCTACCTAGATCTTTGATTAAGTACTTGTGTGGTAACCCTTCTTACACCCCAAGACATTAAGAGTTGATATAAAACAAAATGACACTCCCTCCTAACCCCATTCAACTCTCATTCCACTCTTCTTCCACATCCCCGCTTCCCTCTGCCACCTTTCCCCCAAGCGCACCATTCGAATTCCTCACCTCCCACTCGAACTCCCTCAATGCCTTCAGCTCGCTCCGGAAGAAGAGAAGCGACATTAAACCGTCAACCGTGCCGGCTGTTAAGCTGAGCGAGCTGACTAACACCAGAATGAACGAGATGTAATTGTGCGGGACAAACCAGACGCCGACGAGACATGCAATAGTGGCGGCGACTGAGGCAAAGAAGTGGTAGCCGCGCCAAGCCTGTTGGCCTTGCTCTCGCGTCCTGTACTGCTTGATCAAGTTGGTGATAGTTTGGTAGGCCGTTGGGGGTAGAACGTCCGGGGAAGCGTGGAGGAACGAGTGCAACTGGGAGGCGGGATCGGCAGCGTCTGCGATGTTGGTTGTGCTGGGGGTTGGGGATGCAAGTTGTAGGTAGGCGCCGTTGTGGAGGGCGGATTCGGTCTTGGATTTGAGGGCGCCATCGGTTGATTGGAGGGTGGAGGCGACTGCTGCAGGTGAGGAATCGAGGTTTGAGATGGAATTGGTCTCCGGCAGTTGTGGTGATGGGTGGAAGGCAAGGGTGGCTTCGACGGCGAAGTGATCGCTGAGGGAGCAGCCGAGCTCCGGATGGCGCATCGTCATCCCGACACTGACGCGCTTAACTGTCCAGCCGCCGCCGAGGGCCTGGATGTCGCCTGAGCCGGCAAAGATGTAATCCAAGCGCTTGCCGCGTGGGTCTGTGCCAAGTTAATATGGCAAGTAGAGCACAGAAAAAAAGAGATGACATACCAAGGGTGTTTGGTTCAACAGGTACCGGCGGCTTTCCTGGCCCTAAGAGCTTTTGCTGCGCCTTGGGCCAGCGCCAAGTGTTGTATGGGCCGTCCGAGGCAGCACCGTTCTCCTGGATGTTAAACTCGGCCGTGGGAACCGGGCGGTGTCGGGCCTGCTCTGTCGGGTGAGTAGCCGGCCCTAGCGAGCTGTCCGGATGCAGCACCCGCCAGGTATCGCGCACCGGCGCAAGGGCCGTGACTATCTGGTGTTCGAGGGACATGGGAATCATGTTGAAGTCGCCCATGGCGAGCACGAGATGGCCTTTTTCAGCGGCTCCCCTTAGCAGCTTCGCCATCTCCCATGACTGGGCTGTCCGGTGGCAGAGATACGAGTCGTTGGGCTTCCCACCCTCATAAGGGGCGTGGGTGTGCGTGTTGAAAACCTCGACGACCTGCTTCGCAGCCGGTCCGTAGCGGATTTTGGCGCAGGCAATCCCCTTCCCAACGTACCAGTCACCGCGCCAAAAGGCTGTCGGACGGCCATTCAGGGGATAGCGATACATGGTGCTCTCTTCAATGGGCCAGCGGGAGAGGATAGCCAAACCGCCGCCGAGGGCAGCGCTGAAGTAGAACTTTCCATAGGGCAGGCTGAAGCGGGTCTGGCTGCGAATGCTCTGGTAGTCTTCCTGAGTCCAGCATTCCTGGAGGGCGACGATGTCTGGGCGGGGGGTTGGCGATGGAGATCTGGCGGCCAATCTCGGACATGCGCTCCCGGCGCAACTTTGAGATGAACTTGAGGCCCCAGCAGTTTAGGGTGAGCAGGTTGATTTCGTCCGGGACGTCGTGCATTTTGAGGCCTTGGGAGGGTGTCAGTGAGGTCAAAAGTTCAATGCGAGTTAGGGGAGGGTAGTATTTACCTGGCTCTTATGTCAGCCGAGTTCGATATCAACATCAGACGGTGACCTGCTTCTGGGGTGTTCGTCTTCTTAAATAGCGTCGCGTTCGCCACTTATTACGGACAGTGGTGGTGGGCGTGAAATGGAAAAAGCCCAAGGATTTTTCAAATTTCAGCTCAATTCATTTGACAGTAGAGCACAAGCGGAACTGAAGATAAAAAAGAATAGTTCTTGTTCAGGAAGCCAATTTGTCATGTCAGAAAGGAGAAGGAGAGGTCCTGTCCATGGAAAGGCTGGAAGGCATGACAATTCGGGTCCACCGTCCAATGGCTGAGGGCAGCAGCGGCTGGATCGGCCCTGCACTTTCAGCAGGGAGGCCGCTAAGCTCAAAGTGAATTGGCCAATCGGAGGACTACAGAGAGCCAAGCATAGCCCACTTAAATTTAGCTGTCGCATGCAGTGGTGCGCCCAGACGCGGCATTCACGACTTCAGCGCGGCTGCCTTTTCGACTTGGTTCGCGACACCTCCATCACACAACCAAGAACACCTAAACGCGAACAATGCCGCATCTCGACCCCGCAGCGACGACGCCCTTTTTGGAGCCGCCGTCAAAGCGGCGCAGAACAGACGATGAAAGTTTTGATTCCACACCACGATACGGGTCGCCCGACGGCCCACGCCAGAACTCCCCGCCAACGATCAGCCACACTGACGACCAGCGTCTCTCCATCCGCCACGGCCGCCCACAAAGTCGCTCGCGCAGCAGGAACAGAGACCGAAGCCCAATAATGGATGACGCCGACGATGATGACAACAGAAGACGCTACCGCTCCACATCCACCTCCCGCTCACAGTCCCGCTCCCGATCAAGATCCCGCCTACGCTCCCGCTCCCGAAGCGCCTCCTACTCCCGCTCGCGCTCTCTCTCCCGCAGCCGTTCCCATTCCCGCTCCCGAAGCCGCAGCCTCTCCTCCCCCTCTCACCCCCACAAACCGCCCACCACGCCAAAGCCCACCACCACCGACCGCCCCTCCTCCCAAACTACCACCCCCACCTCCGCCTGCAGGGCCACACACGGGCCGTATCCCAGGTGCGCATCTCCCCGACGGCATGTGGCTCGCATCTGCATCAGCCGACGGCACGGCCAAACTCTGGGATGCGGCGACGGGCGCGCACCTTGACACGCTCATCGGCCACATGGCGGGCGTGTCGTGTCTCGCCTGGGCGCCCGACAGCAACACGCTCGCGACGGGGTCTGATGACAAGGCTATTCGGTTGTGGGATCGTGTGACCGGGAGTCCGGCGCATGCGGTTGGGGTGAGGAGAATTCTGTGGTTGAGGCAGTGGTTGTGGGGAGGGGGGGGGGTGGTGGTGGGAGGAGGTTGAGGGCGGGGGTGCCTGGGAAGGGGTACGGGGCGGCAGGACGGGGAGGGTCCGTTACTGGGGCATCACAATTATGTGTCTTGTTTGGCGTTCTCGCCGAAGGGGAATATTCTGGCGAGTGGGAGCTATGATGAGGCGGTATTTTTGTGGGACGTGCGCGCGGGGAGGCTGATGAGGAGTCTGCCGGCGCATAGCGACCCCGTGAGCGGGCTGGACTTTTGCAGGGATGGGACCTTGGTGGTGAGCTGTTCAACGGATGGGTTGATGTGAGTTTGTTTCTTCTTAGATGTGGTGGTTGTGTTGTGGCTAACGGTGATTTGTTGCAGTCGTATCTGGGACACCTCAACCGGCCAGTGCCTGCGCACACTCGTCCACGAAGACAACCCGGCCGTCACCAACGTCTGCTTTAGCCCCAACGGCCGTTTTGTCCTCGCCTTCAATCTCGACAACTCGATTCGCCTATGGGACTATGTGGCGGGATCCGTCAAGAAGACGTACCAGGGCCATACGAATAAAGGGTTCTCGATTGGTGGATGCTTCGGCGTACTTACGGATGCCGATGATGGGTACGCGGAGGAGGAGGCAGATGACGACAGCACTCGCCGTCGGGCATTCATTACGTCGGCCAGCGAGGAAGGGGATATCGTCATGTGGGATGTGGGGAGCAAGGCTGTGCTGCAGCGCATCAAGGGCGCACACAAGGGGGTGTGCTTTTGGGTTGATGTTCACGGGAGCATCATGGTCAGTGCTGGGCAGGATGGGCTGATCAAGATTTTTAGACATCGGCCGCAAGGGGGACAATTGAAGCAGGAAGATGGAGAACCGAACGGGGTCGACAGCGTCAATGGGCACGTAGAGGAGGAGGACACGCCCGACGCGGTGATGGCTGACGAAGAGCTGCAGCGCCATATCGAGGCGGATGCAGGGTCGCCTGGCCAGCACGTCAAGGAAGAGCAGGCCTAATTTGGAGGCAATTATTGGGCGGTAGGTTGATATTCTAGCTGCGGTTGCGGCCTGGGGATTATGATACCCGTCTCTGGCGGACCAACGCCTGTCATTCTTGACCTTGCGCGGTGCGAATCTCGCTATCCCGAGGGTGATCTTATACTGCATGCGCTTTTCTGCTCAGTAATACCCCTCCATCGCAGCCAGTGACTTGTTTGGAGCGTCCCCTTGGCTGCTGCGTGCATGCCGCAACCGAGTTTTCAATAACAATTGAAGTGATCGGGAAAATTGCCGGTATACAACCCTGTCTTCCTCATGCGCTCTTCTCCTGCGACTGCCGCGCCTCTACCACGTCCACATCCAGCTCCTCTTGCACTTCCAGCACCAAGTACACACTCTCGAGGAAGGAGTTGACAGCAACGCGAAGCATGCGGTTCGTCGCCGCTGTGTACTCGACGCGGAGGAGGGTAGGGTCCGACGAGCCTTCGGGGGCAATAGTTGAGAGATGGCGCTTCACCAGCGACGACAGCTCCTTGTCTACGCGCAGCGCCTGCAGCGCAACCGAGGCGAGGCGCGCATCGGGGAAGGGGACGTCGAGGGTTCTGGTGGTGCGAGGGGGTAGGGTTAGCGGGGGCATTCAACCCTTGCCTAAACATGGATGTCTCATGGTGTAACGTACAAGGCGCAAGGGAATCCAGCCGCTGCGTCGGTTGCCATGGCTGCGCTGGTTCCAGAAATCCTGGAGGCCACAGTCTGTCTCAAGGTGATGGCAGATGACGATGTCGAATTCCAGTGTCCACAGCCGGTTCGTCGCAAGGACAATGGTGGGGCAACTGTGCCGATAAGATAGCTAACCGACTGCCTGGGGCAGCAACTGCACGGACAATCCGAGGAACATACCATCCACGGCAGAGCCGCCCCTGTCCATTGGCTCCACTGGCCAGAAGCCTGCTGGGGGCAGTTGCCATGACAACCAAAGCTTGGAAATACAAGGCGCACATTTGATTGGCCCACGGCTCCCAGCGCTGGAGGGTCCCTGAAGCAGGCCATAACAAATGGACCGCAGCGCCCAGCAGCAAAAACATCCAGTCCAGGTTCTGCTTTGCTGTCGGCCATTCATTACAAAACCCCGTCCCGCAACCTCGCTTGCCCGCATGCTCTCCTTCCCAGTTGCATCATCATCGACGAATCTTGCCATCACCGTTGCTCTGGCCTGAGACGCCGCGCTCACCAGCACTGCTACCGCACCTTGCCAATTGTTCCTGCCCGACCTCCAGCGACAGCAGCTGCGCGTCCATATCCGCCCGTGCCTGCTCGTCAACCACCAAGACCAGATTCACCCAAACAAGGGAACAACAAGGCATTGTGCCTGCAGTCATTGCAAACCGTTATCCACCCAGTCGCAACAGCCGGCAGATCTATCTCCGCAGCCATCACCGCCCAGTACATGCCCACGCGCGCGACACTACTTGCCTTTGCAACTCGCGACAACACCACAGAGCCACGACGAGATGGCTCCTTCCAACCGCTACTCCAGCAACCTGGGGCAGATCATCGAGTACATTCCAGGTACGGCGCTACACCCGTAGACCGCCCCCTCCCCTCCCCTCCCACCGAGTGCCCGTCATTCGCGATGCCATCACCCATGTTTTGTTATTGTTGTTTCACCTGGCCCTAACAATGGACCAATGTCGCATCGCTATCAAATATCGCCATTTTGCCGCATATCCCATCACGGTGCTGACCATCACAGACCGTCTCTACTTAGCATCCTACGTCGAAACCCCCGATGAGAACACGCTCTTCCCCTACCCCGACCCAGCCCCGCGCTCACCCAGCAAGAGGTCGCAACGGGCCGCCGACGCCAGAGGCCAGACCCCCAACCGCAAGCAGCCCTTCTACTTCACCGTCGACGACACTCTGCTCTACAATGCCTTCCACCACGACTTCGGCCCGCTCCATATCGGCCACCTCTACCGCTTCGCGCTACAGTTCCACGAGATTCTTGGTGCTAAGGAGAACCAGGACAGGCCGATCGTGTTTTGGAGCAGGGCAGACCCGCGGAGTATGTGCCCCTGTTTTCGAATGCCCTCTTCCTGTCGCAAGCGCACTGACTGAGACCGACAGGCCGCGCCAACGCTTCCTGCTTGCTCGCATGCTACATGGTCCTCATCCAGTCGTGGCCTCCACACCTGGCCCTTGCCCCTGTTGCCCAAGTCGACCCTCCCCTGATGCCGTTCAGAGACGCTGGCTATAGCCAGGCAGACTACGGCATCACCGTCCAGGACGTTGTATACGGCGTGTGGAAGGCCAAAGAGGAGGGCTCCTGTGTTCTCGAAACCTTTGACCTTGACGAGTACGAGCGCTTCGAGCGCGTCGAGCAAGGTGACTTCAACTGGATCAGTCCCAACTTCCTCGCCTTTGCTTCCCCTCAGAGCACTCCCTCGGCCCGGACAATCGAGGGCACCGAGGCCTGGGACGCATTGCCCAAAACGCTCGCCGCTGTCGACGCCCACCCCACACTTCAAAAACCTTTCAAGAATGTCTTGAACCACTTCTCTGAGAGGGGCATCGGCCTCGTTGTCCGGCTCAACTCGGTTCTTTACGATGCCTCGTACTTTGAGGCTCTCGGGATTCAGCATATCGATATGATCTTTGAGGACGGTACTTGCCCGCCGTTGTCCATGGTCCGCAAGTTCATTCGCATGGCACACGAGATGATCACAGTCAAGAAGAAGAGCATTGCAGTTCACTGCAAGGCCGGTCTGGGGCGCACAGGCTGCTTGATTGGTGCCTACCTGATCTACAGGCACGGCTTTACCGCCAACGAGGTCATCTCGTACATGCGCTTCATGCGCCCCGGCATGGTCGTCGGCCCCCAGCAACATTGGTTGCACCTGAACCAGGGCACCTTCCGGGAGTGGTGGATTGAGGAGCGGATTGAGCGGAAGCTGCGCAAGGAGGCGGCCGTCGCCGCCGCCGCTGCACAAGCTAACGGCAACCACCAGCCTAGCACCCCCATCCGCGCTATGCAAAAAACTAGCCTCGGCCGCAGCGCGAGCAAGAATGCGACATCGACACCTCCTAACAGGGGCCCCGTCCGCACACCGCTCGGCGAGATCGAACAGGACCGCGTCCGAGGAGTCCAAGAAGACTATCTCCCCGCTCCGACCCCTGGGCAGCCTCGCAAGGCACAACGCAACGGCGTCGACCGCCACCACCCGTACAATCGCAGCGGCGTCCCCACCGTCGAGGAAGAACCCGGCGTCCAGCAGGAGGTCCAGGCCGAGATCATCTCGATGCGCCGTTCGCAAGGCAACCAGTCGGACGAGGAGTGGAACCTGCGCATGCGCTCTCACCGCAAGGCGTCAGCGTCCCTCTCCCCCGACCGCCGCGCCATCAGCCACCAGCACACGGCGTCCACCCGCACCACGTCAACCACTATCTACCACCACCAGGTCATCGACAATGACGCGTCCAATGACGTCGAGAACCGCGGCGTCCCATCCTCGGCGAAGTCCAAGTCCAAGTCGTACGACGCCGCCGGTGCTAGCAGCATCCAGCGCGCCACGTCGGCCTCTGGTGTTTTGACAAAGGTCCGAGGGACGAGCGCAAGCCCAAAGCGTGCCACCGGCGCGACGAGGGAGGCAGGAGTTCGTAAAACCAGCGGGCGCGTGGGGAGTGTCGGGCATGTGAGCCCGGGCGCCGCAGCGGCGGTGAGGAAGGTCAGCGGGGCGGCGGCGGCGCATTAAGGATTGTTTTGGCTGTTTTTGGCAAACTCATTCTTTTTCGCGACTTCAATACCCCCTCTTTTCGCGACCGACCGATTCGATCCGGTTCGATCGATGTTGATGACTCTTTTTTCTACGACGATATGACCGCTTGCGCACAGCACACTTTTGTCTCAACCGCATACCATACACTACCCCCTTTCGAAGCGTTCTTCCCGGTTCTTTTGGTGCATGCCTGGCGTTGGCGGACGCGGAAAACGGCGGGAGGATGTTCTTCTTGGCTCCGACAATTTCTTTCTCTTCTACAAGATGGCAATGGGAATTCTTCTTCCCTATTCATTACTCCGATTTGTCTCGCCTCCATGGCCTGGCGGCTCTCCCGTCCTACTACAATCAACCCACGCTTTTTGAGCGGTGATACGCAATGCGGTGGGATGGTGGGAAGTCAAGGGAGGGCTACCATAGCTGGCGGTTTAGCAGGCAAAGGGAGATGGTTTTTCTTTTTGGTGACTTGATTCACTTTGTTGAGGGTACTACTGTTGGCGTTTTGGGTGTTTCTGGAGAGCTTGGGAAGGGACGGGGTGAGGTTGCTTTTGGAGACGTTTGGGGTCTGCTATGGCTTAATGGGAGGTTGGGACATGCTTGTTTTTGTTTGTTTGAGTCGACGACATTACTCTTGCTGCTGCGGTTTGAGACGTGGCGGCGGGTTCTGTGGATGTCCGGGGGTATACTAGGTAGTAGAGTACCTACTGAGTAAGACAAGAGTATAAGTTGAATTCTTCTTGACTTATATGTGCTATGAAGCTGTGATTCAACTGCAGAGTCCGAGTTCATTCAGTATGATGAACCTCCGTTCAACATTAGCTTCCTTTGAGCAAATGATGTGCTGGCTAGTCAGTAGACGCGGCCCTTCTATAACTCTCGCGGCTACCTAATCATCGTTACGGTTGTATTTGAACGACGATCCAGGCACCCAAGCTGTTCACTCAAAACTGTTACCGGAAAGATCTGAAGGAAAGCAGGAAAGATTGGGGTGGTCTGGAAAAGAGGTTGGCTCATTTTCTCTTGCAGTCATTTCAGCTCGAACTCAACGGTTGGTACTGCCCTGACGTTGCCCGATTTCCTGGATTGATCCCTAGGTGACTGACTAACTACCTGACTGACTTGACTGGCTGACTGACTGACTGACTGATTGACTGACTGACTGACTGCCTGCTGCTTTGAGGACGAGGTAGCAGAGGGTGAAGAAAATTTCAGGAAATGGAAGGCAAGCGAAATCGTCGGTTGTCATCCAACCAGAAGACAGACGATGACTTGCTCCCTGCCCTGCTCACACCGCAGGCCTGCATGCTATCACACTTTCTCGCCTTGTTGCCCGTCCGCCCCGCCGCCACCATCTTGATGTTTTCTTCAGGCGGCGGCGAAGTGTAAAAACTCCAGCACATCCATACAACCTGCAGGCCGGCGCCGACCGGGCGATGCCGTCACGGACAGGCCCAGATTTTTCTTCTCGGTAGCCAACCATCAGATCGGCGTCAGGCACAGTCTCGAGTGTGCTAGTCACCAACTGCATGCCAGGCATGCCGAGAGATGCGATGCAGAGATTTCTTCTCTCACAAGCACGACGATCCTGCGCCGCCGGGGTCGCGAAAAACGGCCAACGTGCTGCAAGTGGAAAAGCCACTCCGGGGACGGGAAGTCATGTGAGCGGGCGAGCTGTGGGTGGGTGGATGTACTTGTACAATACATGCATGTGTACCGGACACAGATGGGACGGTGAGCCTGCAGGCGGAGGAGGTGTGGTGGCAGTCTTCGCTCCGTCTCTTCAGTAAGGTATGGATGTATAATTGAAACCTGAATGACGGGGCATTGCTGCCCGAGAGAAATCACTCCCATGAAGCCCATGATACAACACACCCACCAGACAGAAACTGCACGGATTGGGAATGGCAGTGCAATGGGCCGGGACGGGACCCGCATGTTGGGGGTGAGGTGTAAGCACCGCCGCGCTAACCCCTGTCCCATTGGGCCTTCGGTACCGTGTCCCCGGAACCGATCACGAAGGGGGACCGCGCGACTAGAGGCATCTTCCCCAAGCAGTATCAGCACATTCGTCTTTTGGATTGGGTTTAAGCAAGATTGCGAGGCTGAATGCCAAAGAAAATGGGCGAGCAGGGCCACGACGAAGATTTGAGACCCAGTACGACCCTCTCAAGGAGTTGCCGGCTGGGCGGTTGAGAATATTTGCGGGTTGTGGGTATGTTGGCGGCGTCGTCCGTGCTGTTAATAGCAGCACCTTTTGACGTCAACAGTTATTCTACTCCGGGCACCCCCGCAAGGCACAGGTGCCCATGACCAAGTGTTGGTTGGGAACGGCTTCTTCTTCTCAGCCACGGCAGCCCTGGTTGGAATGGTGAAGCGGCAGAGTGATGAGAACTCTGACTCTGTCATTAGAGCCGTCTCCAATTGTTTGGCGACATCAAGTCACCTCAGGAGAGCCGGAGCTATCCCCGCTTGTTGAGAGGCAGGTAAAAGGGGGCCACACTCGAACAAACCTATAGTAGGGCTGCGCTTGGACACAGATGACTCGACGTCTTGGGACAGAGTTGCCGGAAAGGGGGTTATTGGGCGCCCCAGCCTTGACGCGATAAGCGAGGGTGACGTCGACGACAGTGTAGCTGAAGTTACCCAAGACCCAATGACAGTTGCCAAACCAACCTCACTGTATCGTCCTCTAACTTTCGGTCAAGGACGCTGCGGAGTGCGGACGATGCCGGGTTTGTCACTTGACTTAGGCTGTCTGCAGTCGCTGGGTTGCGTAAGGCCGGGAGGTGCAAGGTATTGCGACTTGTTCCAAATTTTCATAATGCTGCTGTATTGAGGACTTGCTGTGTGCAGCGAGGCCTGTTCTGCGGCCGGCTAGGCTCACAGGCTCACCAGATGGGCGAAGCTGGTGTTGACGGTTCGAGGGGAGCAAGCGACTGCTTAAACTGGCAAGGCGGAACAGGCGCGAGGTGGAGAGGCGACAGGGCTGATGATTACCCCGGCCAATCACACCCCTGTGTATAGTGGCGGAGACACATGTGCACGAGCCATCTGGGGTCGGTGGCCTCGAGAATGGGCCTGGCTGAGTTTGACTGCAGGACAACATGAAAGGTGCAACCACCAAGTTTGGACCACGAACATGCGCAAAGACCATACCGCCGACACCGTTTGCGCTTGCTTCTGGCAGTTTCATTGAGACGATGTCTTCGTCATTGCGAGTCTCTCCATTCTGAGAGTCTCTAAAGTTCCTGCTTTGCCGGCGTTGGTCCCCCGTCCCCACCAAGTTTGATTGATCATCGATTGCCGGGGTCCTCCTTCCCTGACTTCCCGTCAAGGCGTGAAGGCAGTTGGTCGAGATGCGAAACGGCAGTGACGCCATGACAAATGGGTGCGAAGATAGAGAGAATTCAGGGCAGACGCGAAGAGAAACCGTGTGCTGCGCTGGGCGTGGCTGCTTTGACTCTTTTTCCAATCTGCCTCTTGGCCTCACTGCCCATGCCAACGCCCTCCTCGAGTCATTAGCCCACCAGCCAATCTGTCCGTGGTGATGCCAATCCGGAACCTTGAGGCAGGGGGAGTCTGGGAAATGACCGAGCCCAGCATTCTCCACGACC
The DNA here is from genome assembly GCA_027946355.1 of Collariella sp. IMI 366227. Classification (NCBI taxonomy): domain Eukaryota; kingdom Fungi; phylum Ascomycota; class Sordariomycetes; order Sordariales; family Chaetomiaceae; genus Collariella; species Collariella sp. IMI 366227. The sequence goes on from JAPEUS010000015.1 coordinate 247,128, forward strand.
GGCCTTCTTTTGCTGCCCGGCTTCCCTTGCCAGTTCTGCTCTGCGTCTCCCTTGGATATCGGCCTCTCTCTTGCCTCCTTTTTTTGTCATCACCATTTCCTCTGGAGTTCCAATTTTTCAGGCTCCAGCTGGCCGTTGCCTATCATCAGTCCTCCCCTTTCTCACGCAGGGCGTGGCATGCAAGTTGCTGCAGAAATGGGGGCTGATGTCAAAGATAGGTGCCCGGTGTTTCCTCGCCGTTGGCCGCCCAAATGCTGCTCCATGAGCTGGCTTGTCTCGTGGGGCCTTGATCGTTGCGGATCGCGCCGGCCAACTCCCCGGGCCCAGGGCATCCCTGACGGTACGAAGTACATCCGATGTCCTTCCTCTTTAACAGCCAAGACGAGCAGGGCATCGACCAACAGCCCTGGGCCGCTCACCATGGCGATGTGGGATCTGCGGTATAAAGCGAAGCTGGGAACCGTTTCAACAGCAGGCAATACCATCAGATGCCCCTGCTAAGCTCCCTTCCTTGCCTCGACACCAACCCCCCACACCACAACCCCTTGCCTCCCCTCTATCATCCAATGTCCCTGTCCCCCACAGCAGGCATGAGCAGGCTTTCACTCGAGTCCAATTTCGCCAACTCCCCAGACCAAAGCCAGATGCAGCCATTGCGGCCAAGTCCCACGAAGCCTGTGGGCGACCACCTCTCGGAAGCAAGCGACTGGGACGTTGACGAGGGTGAAGATGAGGGAGACGCCAACGTCGTGTCGTCGCCAGCAGGGTTCAAGTACAACATCTCACGTCTGTCTCCAAGAACTCGGCAAATCGCCAAGAGCCTCTTTGCCCAAGGGTTTTCAAACGAACCCCCTCAGATATCGCTTGACTTCTGCGGCTTGAGGGAAGAGGATCCTGAAGGCAACGGCTATTTCTATGCCTTTCAGATGCACGAGGTCGTGCCTTGCTCCGTTCGAATCGGCTCAAAGGACAGCGGGAGATTATCAATCCCCAGATGCGAATGTCCGGATGCCAGGTACCGCCATGTGATGCCCTGCAAGCACCTCATCTGGCTCTTCGACAAGATCTCGAAACAAGCCTTGTTCGACCACGATCCCGAGTCGGAGCTCACCTTGACGGAGCAGGGCTACCCTGAAGAGCTTGAGGACGCCTTCGACCAGATATCGCAAATCCGCCTCGATGTGCTGGCCGACGATTTGCGGTGTGATATATCCGAGCCCGACAGTGACGTCTTCCCTGCCAGCTCCGCCCGAGTGAGGGAAGCCCGTGAGATGGTTGCTGCCGTGGCCGGCATCTACCCCTCCGATCTCGACGATTACGGGCACAGCTTTGTGGACTCGTACGACCGCGACACCCTGATCCGCCGTGGCGACCTTGAAGCAACCCTCTTCTCGCTTCTACTATCGTCCCACTCTCTTGCGCAATGGATTCGTTCGCAGCTTCGCCCATCCGACCCAGCCGTTGACCCTTCCCGAGTCGCCCAACAACGAGTGTACCGCGTCATCCAGGAGCTGAAGTTGTACTCAGAAGCCGAACGGGATCCTAAAAAGGCCGAGGAATATTTGAGGCGAGGGAAACGCGCAGAGGGACCACGGGACCTGACCTGGGCGGCAACACAAATTCAACGGTGCGTGAGGAAGATTGAAAAACTTGTCTCTCGCGGCTTAACTCCGCTCTCGGAATCAGAGCGTTGGTCTGCAGCCAAATCCCTAGTTTCAATCCTCAAAGCGGTGGTCATTCATCCAGGCCTCTACGGCCAATTGATTGGAGATCGCGACACCGGTTTTGTGTTCTCAACACTCGACATGCTGGTAGACCAGAGCGACTTCATTGACGAGCTCGAAGATATCATGGAGACCATCGGCTTCCTGGGCGCGCCGCCTTCCTACGTGACAAACATGCGCCGACTGATTGAGCGCATGCGGAGCCACAAGCCCGAGAACATTGGCACCACAGTTGGGAGCGGCGTCCCCCGCAGCGAGACGCCCCCGTTGAGCGAGTCTCCGGCACCAGCCGTGCAGAGCTTTAGGCCGAGCAGCTCGAACAGTGGCCAGTTTCTGACCCCAGATGTCCCAGCGAGCGCCGTGAGACGCGGCGGACAAGGGCGAGGAGGACGGGGCAGGGACAGTGGACGGGGCTTGAAGCGTTCCATCTCTCGAAACAGCCCAGGAGACAGCTCCAGGGCTTCGTCGAAGAGAGCGCGAGGGGGCTGATCTCCAATTAAGGCCGCATGGATTCAGAAATCAGAAGTGGCTGGTCCCCTGGTTAGAATCTACGCGCGATGACGCTGGGATTTGTCTTCCCCTTTGCAACATAAACTCGCTACTAGGTCGTTAGATAGGAGGCTCGGGTCTGGCAGGCTGGAATAATGTAAAGAATCAGTCGGTTCTTTCACGGGAATATGTTGAGCGATATAGGTAGTCTGTCACCAGTAATTTATACTGCATTATGCTATAAAACACTTGGGTTTCGCTGCCCCTTCTCTCTATCCTCTTTGGGGTATTATGACCAACACACAAATGCAACACAACCAACTCGCCGAAACATCCACCAAGCTCAGATGCCCAGGATATCCAGATAGGCAGTCAACGCCAGAACTCCAAGCCTAGAAAAGTCAAACGCTGTTCCCCCCTCTCCCAACTCCTCATATTCTCATGCATGCATGACTGGACTGTCCGTTCTCAAAGCCCGCTCCCATTTGTCCCCTTCCCTGCATCTGACACCTTCGCCGGCTCACCCCCAGCCCCTGAACCAACATCTGTCTCCTCCTCCCCTCGGGCCTCAACGTTTGCCACCGCGCTCTGCAGCGCGCTCGTCAAGTCCACGTGGAACAGCGGCCGGTTGATGCCGTGCACTGCCACCGTGCGCTGCACACTGGTAAGCCCCGCCGGGGGCGACACCGTCTTGCCCTCGGGCACGATGTCGTCGTTGTTCATCTTGTTACTGCTGCCCTGTTGCCCAACCACCCCCACGCCAGCTTCCAAATCCCCGGAGACAGGCCCCTCCTTTTCATCGTCATCGACAACCCGCTCCGCTGCCACCCCGTGGATCTCGGCCACGCTGAAGATGCTCTTCCACCGCTGCGCCTGGGTAGCGCCGCCGTCCGGCTGAAGGGTCGGGTATCCGAACCCGGCGGCCGCCAGCGCCCGCTTGGTCCACCGATTGCTGATGCACGCGATGTGCCAGTCGACGGTGTCGGGGGCCGCGTGGCGGTCGAGCTGGTTGCGCACGTCGATGAGCTGTTGCACCGAGGTGATGTCGACGTGGTTGACGGAGGAGAAGTCGAGGATGATGGCCTTGAGGGTGGGGAGGTGGTCCTGGTTTTGGATTTTGCTGTTGGGGGAGTTGTCGTCGTCGTCGGACTTTTTGAGCTTGCCGAGGCGGCGGCGCGACGGGCCTGGGTCGTTCCACGGCCTGTCGCCGGGGCGGGAGAATTCCGTGGCGTTGGTGGGGCGGGTGTGCGCAAAGATGTAGGATGTCATGTACTCGAGCGAATGGCTGGCGTTGGTATAGTTGAAGCCTTCGGTGAAGCGGTAGATGAAGATGCCCGGGTAGGGGTTGTCGAGCTCGACCTCCGGGTTGGAGCCGTCGGCGTGCGTAATGGGTAGGAAGACGTTGCGGAAGGGGGCTTCTGGGGCGCCGGTGAAGGTGCCGTACTCGGCGACGGCGCGCGACGGGTCGTCGCCCACGACGTGGTCGCCCAGCATGGATGCCACGCGCACGCGCCCCAGGAAGCGGCCCTTGGAGCGCAGGATGCGGAAGAGCAGCATGGCCGCCGAGATGCACACGGTGCAGTAGATGCCGTTTTCGATGGTCGAAAAGACGGTCACGATGACGCCGACGAAGAAGATGAACACTTCCAGGGGCGAGACGAGCCAGAACTGGTAGACGGTGTTGGGCGGCGTGATCAGGTCACCCACGGCGTGGATGATAACGGCGGCCAGCGAGGCGTTCGGGATGTAGTAGAACACGGCCGGGAGGGCGTAGATGGCCAGGAGGACCACGGCCGCGGTGATCACGCCGGCGAACGGGGTGCGGACGCCAGCCTTCGACTTGATGGCGGTGCGGCTGAAGGATCCGGTGGCGGCGTATCCACCGAGGAAGGGGCCTAGCATGTTGGTGACGCCGATGGCAACCATCTCCTGCGAGGGGTTGATGGTGTAGTTGTTGACGCGCCCGAACGATTTCGAGATGGCGATGTGCTCAATTAGGAGAACAATGACGGTTGCGGGAAGTTCTCCGGCCAGTTTGCTGGCGATGCGCTGGTTGAGGACGGGGACAGCGGCGTTTTGGAAGCCTGGCATAGTTAGTTTCTTTGATCGATGTATCAGGTCTAGGCTAACTTACCCCTTGGGACATCAAGCAGAATTTTGAACTTGACCTGCTTTGCGGGAAGACCTCTGTTGACCAGCCAACTGATCATGGTGTACAAGAGGATGACGAAGACAGTCCTCAAGGTCGACAAGAAGAATGCCAGCCGCTGGTGTTTCGGCCAGCGCTTCGCAGCATACGAGCAGACTGCCCTGATGATGTAGAGCATGGCCAAAGCGCTCAGGCCCATGGCAGCATCCAGAGTTGTGCGAGGCAGGCCTTGAAGTGTATGGATGAAGACGAGATACGCGGCGTCGCGGGTCGAGAAGCCGGTGATGCCCATCATGGTAGGAATCTGGCCAACGATAATGTTGAGAGCCGAACCGGTCATGAAAGCCGAGAGGGCCGTGAGGGAGATGACGTCCACGATCCACCCAAAGCGGATGAGCCCGATGAAGAGGACAATAGCGCCAGCGAGAATGGCGAGAGCCGAGGCGATGACATGGCCGGGGACATCAGGCAAAGTGACGGCCAAGTCGGCAACAATACCACCGGTGAGCTGAGACATGACGGCAACAGGCTATGGCGCTGTCAGCAACCAGGCTCTTCATTGAGGGGCTCCAAGCCCACTTACGCCGATGGTGATGTCTTTTGAAGTTGCAAAGAACCAGTAGATGAGCACGCCCATGAAGGAAGAATACAAGCCGAATTGGACCTCAAGATTAGCCAGCTTGGCATACGCCATGCCCTGAGGAACAACGACGGCGCCGATTGTGATACCTAGGAGGTGTCAGCGCATTCACTCTTCTAGCCCCAAAGGATGGGAACTTACCAGCAACGAGGTCGCCGATGAGCCATTGCAGGTTGTAGTGGCCTATCCAAGAGAGAAAGGGAAACAGAGAGAAGAGGTATTTGGAGAGCTCCTTTCCCGGAGGAACCAAGTCGTACAGGTAGTCGAGTACCTGAGGCGGCTCTTCCACGAAAGTGTGGTCTGTCCGATCGGACATAGTCGACGCGCCTGGCCTCTCAAGCTCCCGGTACGGATCTTGGTTCTGGAGTTTAATACCCAGGGCCTTGGCCACGAGGTGGCCGGCCTTGGAAGTCATGGTGTGATTGAAGCGGCTCACTGGATATAATCGGACGGGCGTCTTGTGGAGTTGAAAGACGAGTTGAAAGATGTGCAAGTTCGTTGACCAGTGTACAGGCCTGGATGAGGCGGGGACTCTTGAATAATATCGGCCTCAAGTCTCAGAAGTCTGAGGGTTTCCGCCTGACAGCAGGCTGCCGTCACGATGGGGATATGAAATCGGGCGCAGCTGATCTAAGCTCTGTAGGGGGGATGGTCGAGATAATGTTTGGATGGTAAAGGAACGCTGAGACCAAGTCCACGTGGGAACAATCTGTCGGTCTTGCCAGCCGAAAGGACGTCACAACTCAAGAATCAAGGAGGTCCAAGTTCAGGGAAACAAAGTCTCACAAGGGTGGGAGTTGTATAAAGACCAAAGGCCTGGAATAAGAAGAAACTTCAACCCCCGCGGTTCTCACACCTGTACCGTCACAGTCTGCTGACAAAGGACACCGCTCGACGTCCGATGTGCAAGGAAGCGGACCCGGAAGACACGGCGGGCGGGCATCATCCAGATGGCGCAATCGGTCCCTTACCTATCACAGCTAGCAGCAGGGTAGCTGGAGTGGAACTGGGCAAGACGTCAACGACCAGACAGGATATTGCTTGCGCTTGTTCACGAATCAAGTCGGATCAGCGAGGGGTGTGCTGCCCAGGACGGGAGGAGGGACGACAATCCCATCTGTTCCTCGGTGCGGTTGGGGCACCCTTGTGCTGGATGTTCCGTCTCAGGTAAACTTCAGCCGAAGCTGACTGGGAAGTTCCATGGCGAGAAGGCAAGAAAGGGCTGGGCGGCTGGGCCATCTTGCCATCTGGGCCCAGTTGTGCAAGGCTCCAATATCCCTAGCATGTCTCAACAACACACCACCACTGATGGGATTTCGCAAAAGCGTCAGCTCATCAAGCACCGTGTTTGACCGAGACATTCAATTCGGGCTTGGGTGGCATCGCAGGGTAGTTGCGCGAGGGCGTCATGGGCGGCGCGCCGTGCTCGACGAATGAAGGCCAGGGGGGTCGATGATGCAATAGGCGCTTGGATTGAGGTGCTCAAGCCCAAAAGCTTAACCCCCACGCCAGATTTGCAAAAATGGTCGGGAGGAGGGCTCTGCCCCATGGGAATCCACAACACAGTCGGAGTTGGAAGAAACCCATCGGCTCGGCGTCTAGAGTCTGGTGCGAGCTGTTGTCCGCTCTCGGCCCAGATCTGGATCTCTGTGGAGGAGGCTTCAGCTGGCACCTGCATGCAGAAGTTCGCCCCGTCTTGGCGACAGCCGCCTCCAGCAGCAGTTAGGGGGCTTCCTTATCTAATCTGATGGTCGAATTTCATTCATGGATGTTGGGATGGCGAACACCAGGATGGACTTTTCACGTTTCGACAAGATCGCCTCCGGCAGTCGTCATCGCCGGACGGGTGGGTCCGCCCTGGGCTGCCGTGGTCCCGGATCCAAAACTTCGGTTCCGGATCATGTTCGGTGATGTGATGTGGGGGAGGGCTTGCCAAAAGCCGGCATCCCATGGATGATGGAAGGGAAAGAACCGGGATCGAAGATGCTCGTCGCAACGTCGAGTCTGAGAGAAACCGCGAGAACTGCGATTTTTAAACAATGTTAGCCCTATATACCGACCTTTTGACCCCAAAAGACAAAGGTTACCCAGCTCCCATCGGACAAACCTGTCCATGCACCATCCGACCGTGGATCGTGGGAGCGTGACGCATCTGACCAATCCGCATCTAGCTGACATCCGGTTTGGGAAGCTGGCGCAGGAGCTTCAGACGACTGAAACCGCATTTCTCTACATGGCCCAGGAGTGACTGAGGCATTCTGTTGCTGGTTCTTGAAGTTGCTCGGGAACTCTGGATCTTTGGAAATAAATTTCCGCGATGAGATGAATGTCCACCCCTTCCAGAAACGACGGCGAAGCTGCCAGGGTCAACAAAATGAAAGCAACAGAAGACGGACGGACAGTTTCCACAGCAACCGAGGGTTCGAGGCCCGGTTCGTGGATGCGAGCCACAGGCCAGTCGCCGGGGCAAATACTGTGCAGTCGAGTCGAATGCGCGACATCTGAAATCATTTTAGGCTGCAGGTCTCGTTTTTGCGATGGGAAACTTGGAGTGGTCAGATTGGCGTCTGACAAACACGGCATTTTGTGCAGCTGCAAGGGGTTTGCATCTCCCATTTCTTCGATTCGAGGGCGGGGGCTGTCCACCGAACCAGGAGAGCCAAGCCTGAAGCCAACCTGAGGCCAGCCGCTAGCAAGATGAAACACACGGGGAAAGTTCCAGCCAAGCGTCAAGAAACCTGGAAGGGGGGAAGCCATCCATGACTAAGGATCCTCACCCCCTTCCATCCCGTTCGAGAACAATCATTTCGTCCCTTCTATCCAGAAAGAGAGAACCTCCTGGACGGGAACGAAATGAAGCCCAGTGAGGCAGGGGTTTGCTCGGCTGATTGGCCGAGGCCGACGCGTGTCGCGAAATGAACACGAGGGAGAATGAGACCGGCAATCTGGCAGAACTGCCCGGGCCAGTCAGGACTGAGGAGTGGCAGGGCGGACACTTGCAGCTCACCTGCAGCGTGTGCGCAACGTGTGAAGCCTGTGAAGTGCGAACCAGGGCTCTCACACGTCCAAGTTTCCCGTTCAGCTGCACTCTAGGCGGCTCCAGCCTCCTGCCAACATTTTGGGCAAACAGCCAAATTTCTGCAGCCCAACCCTCGTCGCAACACATCCGCGCCGTCATCGCCGGCGTTCTGATTTTTCCCTCCCCAGTTTCACAGCCCTTCGAGAACAACGCTGAAATGACCGTCCGCGATCTGAATCACTCGGACAAGATGGCAGGCCCCACCACGGAGCCCCGGCAGTCCAGGGCGCCCAACAGGGAGCAGCCCTTGCCCCCGCTAGTGCCTCTCCCGCCGGCGATGCAGCTCCACCCACCTCCATCAGGGCCATCAGGACCATCAGGGCCCTCTCTCGGCACACAACCTCGAACTCTCAGGAGATTGCAGTCGGCCCATAGCCTGGGAGCAAAGGCCGCCGCCCAGCCGTCGCTCATTTCGCAGCAGAGGATACAACTGCAGCACCACGTCCGCTTCCAGAACCTCAACGCCCACCTCCAACGACCGCCTCCCGCCCCGCGAAGAAATGCGAGCATCAACCGCTCGCCACAGAGAGGACGCGCCAACAGCGACGCACCCCCCATTCCGAACCCTGCTCACTTCAACCCCGCCATTATGACCGCCGCCGCGGCAAACAGGCGCTCTTCGGCCCTGAGCAAGCGCTCCCTCGCCGCCGACGCCATGTCGCTCGAGCGTCTGCTCCGCGAAGGCCCGCCTGCCGGCGACGTTGAGGGCGCCCTCGAGAGCACGCGTCTCAAGATCCTCGACCAGGGCGTCAAGTCTGACAGCGACGGCATGGTGAGCCGCAGCCCTGCAGCCGCTGTTGAGACAGAACCTCTGGCCGCTAACCCGGAACTGCAGTCCTCGCTCCGCATCTACGTCTGGCTCATCCTGCTCAACGCCCCCCGTACTCGAGACCGACAGCTACCTCGCCCTCATCCACCGCGGCGCGTCGCCCGCCTACTCCAAGATCCGCAACGACACCTTCCGCACGCTGTCTACCGACCCCCTCTTCCGCCGCCGCGTAAGCGAAGCGAGCCTGATCCGACTTCTCAACGCTTTCGCCTGGCAACTCCACGACAGCCGCGAGGTGCGCACCCGCGACCACAGCGTTGCCAGCAGCTCGCGCCTCTCCCTCGACCAGTCCAACAGCCGGCCGGGCACAGCCTATGGTAGTGACTACGGCAGCCCGTCCTCGTCCCCCGCCGCGAAGCGCGCCCGCGCACTGACCCTCACGACTGAAGGCTCCGTAGCGAGCATGACCGGCGAGGCGGGCACCTATGTACAGGGCATGAACGTTCTGGCCGCGCCCTTCTTGTACGCCGCCCGCAGCGAGGCCGAGGCCTTCGCCGCCTTTCACCAGCTGCTGACCAAGAGGAGTGTCCCGGCTACATCCGGGGTGCCATGGACGGCGTGCACAAGGGTCTGGCGCTGGTCGACAAGGTGCTGGCCATCGTTGACCCGAAGCTGAGCCTGTATCTGCTGTCCAAGAACCTCTCGGCCGAGATCTACGCATTCCCTTCCGTGCTGACGCTTTGCGCCTGCACCCCGCCGCTGCCCGAGGTGTTGAAGCTTTGGGATTTTCTGTTTGCGTACGGGCCGCACTTGAATATTCTCTGCATTGTTGCGCAGCTGGTGATGCTGCGGTCCAAAATTATGGAGTCGCCTAGGTATGTCGATTGCGAAGCGCTGGGTACTCAATACAATAACTAACAGGTGCACTTGCAGCCCCAACAAGCTCCTTAGGTCCTTCCCAGCCCTCCAGGCAGACCAGATTAAGCGCACGACCCTCGCCATCATCAAGATGATTCCCGACGACGTCTACGCCGAGATTGTTGTCCACGCGCGGTAAACCCAGGCCACGCGAGATTGTTTTGCAGCATGTTTGACAGATTTTAAACCTCACCGATGAAGTTGGCGTCTGCCCCTCGCTTCAGTGGGTCTTTACAAACCACGAAGACGAGATATGACCCGAGCTGCGCCCAAACAGCAGAGACCGGGCGGTTTCAAAGACACCGCTTAAACTTCTATCCCACAACGGGAGGAGAGCCGCGCTGTCGTGGTGCGCTCACCCGCCGCAAATCATGGGTGGGAGAACCCGGCACCGTCTTCATGACGAAGGCACAAACGGGCCAAGAGGGCACATTGGATGGGCCAAGACGAGAAGAGGTGACAACAGGTGTCCAAGAGACACTGGATCCAGGACTGGCTCCCTGAGACAGTTGCTCTGTCTCGCTCACCCTCCTCCTTTCTAGCACGCTGTCGCGTCGCGTCGTGTGTCACCCCCCGCAACTTCGCAATGGTCATTTCCGACGGATAGGAGCGACTAAAGTGTTGACATTGAGGATTTGCTTGCCGGTCCTGGGTTGACTGGCAAACGCTTCGTGGGGAACACTATCATGGGAGTGACAATTCACAACATATTCCAACTCAAGCAGCAAGGAAATGCCGCTCTGGCGCCATGCATCGAGTTCGGCAGGCTGAGGGACGGGCAAATGGACTGGTAGAGATAGGGGTGGCGTTGAGGTCTGACTGGGTTTAGATGACATTATCATACATTATGGTTGACGACGGGTCAAAATAGTTTAGACCGCGGTTTGGATCTTCGAGTTCATTCTCGCCTCGCACTGAGTTTTAATACAGCCCTTGTGACAAGGGCAAGAGGGTGGTTCCTCCTCGCTTCTTCCGAGAATTGGCACCTTACGGAATCTATTTTGAGAGCCTGCTTTTTTTCATCCTGTTCAGCACTTTAGCACTTCAATTCTTCAAAATGATATCCCTTGCCTAACTCACCTCTGCCACACAAAAAACCCCCCTCATCCCCTACGGCTCCCCAACCATTCCATCCACCTCCACCGTTCCACCACTTCACACCCATCCAATCCATGCATTCATCGGCCGGTCCCTTGCATGATTGCATGAACAGTTCTGCTGTGTCTGCGAAGGTAATTGCAAACATATTAAACCACCCACCCCCTCCTACCAACATGCCTATGTCTCCTTAGAAATGTGTGTTTTTCAGACAAGATGAGGGCAGAAGACAGGCACGGGAGGAGATACCCCGTTGCATATGCAATTACTGCCAAAGGGGAGATAGCGGTATGGCCCTCTCTTCATCCGTCGTCCTTGCAACACTCGGCACGCAGAGCCTCCCCCTTCCCGCTTCATCGCACACGCGTGAAACGAGTGACACATGGTTGGCCGGGTTTTGAAGCTGCACAGCACTGACCTCCCTCCACTCATTCAACAGCTCTGTGTTCGCACTTGTATCATGTGCCAATTGGTGCGGTATTTCCTCATGTATGTACTCGGTAGACAGCTATGTTGTGTCGACTCGCTCGCTCGCTGCCTTTCATAACTCTTTCCCTCCTCTCTTAAGGCGGTAGGGTACAAATAAGTAGGTATCTAGCGTCTAGCCCATCCCTCTATCGAATTGATTGATTTCTCCGTATTCAAACAGACACCGTCGCAGCCCGTCTAAGAATCTATCCTCGGGATATCATACCCATTGCAACAGCTGCAGCAGCACAGGGCGCCCAGCCAACCAGCCAGCCACCAGCAAGCACTTCATTCTTTCGTCATCCCATCCACCACAACACACACACTCCCTCGACCTGCCACCACCACCCCGTTTGTGTCTCCCGTCGTCACGCGGTAACCATCACCGCAACCACAACAGCGGACCACCAATTGCCACGCACTCGCACAAAAGCATCCCTCTCCTCTCTTTGTGTTCGGTTCAAGCAGGGAAGGTGGAATTCGTTTTAATCCAACAGAGACCCGCACGGTGCCCATCATCCCTTCCCCAGCCAGTCGAACACCCCCCTAGCAACAACGTGAACGCGCCTGCTATGCCCGTCTGACAACAAACGCTTTCGAGGAGGAATTGCCACCGAGATATAGCTGGGCGCTGGAATCGAGATTTCCCCTTTTGTCCACACAGATACAACCGCAAAAATGCATTGGATCACCCCTTTCACATCCATCACCACACTCTGCGGTAGCGTGCTGGCCACGCCTGCATCAGGGGGTGTGCAGCAACAACAACCGCTGGGCGGCGACTTCACTCCCCCGCCACTGCCCGGGCGGCAGTACCTGTCGTGCGAGGAAACATATGGCGAGGGGTGGCAGCGGTGTGGGAATGAGGGCAGCCGGTTCTGCTACAACCCGGGGCAGGGGCAGGTGAGTTTGCTGGTGTCGTTGAAGACAGGCAACGATGGCCTTTGTTGACGAGGTGTAGTCATGCTGCGCTGTCGACAACAGCTTCTGCGACAGCGGGACGTGGTGCGCGCCCGTTGCGGGGTTTTGTTGCTTGGAGGTACGTGGAAGCTTAATTGCTTGTTCTTTTGTAGGCCCTTTTTTTGGTTTGGGGGGCGCGCGGTTGGCACGGCTGACGGACAGTACAGAGCGAAGATCTGGAGGAGTGCGCGAGGAATGTCGGCTTCGAGATGCCATTGAGAAACGAGAGGGAGGAGGACCGCGAGACAACTGTGGCTCGGCCTTGGACGTCCTTGAAGCGGCGGGCAGAAACACCGTCAGACGCATCAGATGGCCTGCCCAACAAGCGCTTGGAAACACCCGCCGGTTCGAAAACAAACTCTAGAGCGGCGGCTGCCCCGCCTGTCCAAGGCTCAGCGGCGAGAAACCGGTGGACGTTGGTCTGGATGGCGATGGGGATCGGCGCAGTCGGTTTCGTTATGATGTCTTGCTGAGGGAGTCAGATATTGTTGATGTTCGGAAATACCCCTGACAGTGGCAAGAGAGAGAAACCACACAAGAGATGGATTAGTTGGTAGCCTGCGGCTCGTTCGTGACGCTGCTTCTGGAGCAATGACAGCCACCAAGAGTCATACATGGGAAGTTCTGTCTGTTTGGTTGGTGGCAATCCGCGAACAGCTGAAGTTCAAATAATTAATACGCGGTGCAGCCATCCTGGGCGAGCCGGAATGCGTGGCCGAAGAAGGACTGCATGGCGTTATAATGAAACAGAATACCACCAAGCACAGCGAGATGCCAGAGGTTGTGGCTGCCACCCACATAGTCGAACATGCCGGGGCACCATCGCTCAGGGACCTTGCTGGCATAGACGCAAGCGCCGAGGAAGTAGACAAACAGAGACTTGACGATGGGCGTGTAGAACTCGAAGGCATCCGCGGCGCTGCGAGTGAGGGAAATCTGGAAAATGGGCAGCATTCCCGTCGCTGAGAGCGCCACGTAAAAGGCAACTCTCGCCCATGCCATGTCCTGTCCATTGAACCGGGGGTGCCACGGCAGGATGACGCCGCCAATACCCAGGAAGGCGGTGGTAGACATGTAGATCCAGCGGCTCACGGGCTCGCAGTAGAAGGCCGTGTACTCGGTTGTCATGATGGACGCCGCGATGAGCAGCGAGATGCCGGTGTAGTCGACGCAGGCGAACATGGAGATCAGGTTGACGTCGGCAACCGAGTTCATTGTGTGCCAGACGATGCTGCAGACCAGGCACTGGCAGGCGGCGAAGAAGAAGACGGCAGCCACGAAGATGTCGGCCTTGGAGCTCATGGAGAAGTTGGCGCTTGTTGGGTAGAAGTAGAAAGCGACAGCCAAGACGAGGAATAGACCGACGGCGTGAGACCAAATGTTGACAAGCTCGTTGGAGAATCCGAAGGCCGACCTCACGCAGGCAAGCTTAGTTTCGGAGAAGCGATATCCCTTGGTAATGTGTGGGTTGATCCTCCAGGGGATCGGCAGATCCTCGTAGCGGATGAGGCCATGCTCTCTGGCGCGGGCGATGGCGCGCTGGACGTGGTCCTCGACCGATTCGGCGGCGCGGATAGCCCGCTCGATACCCCCATCAACAACGCGGTGGGCCTCGTTCTTGATGCTTTCGGCCGCGTTGGCCAACTCGGAGCCCGACTTGGCGGCCTGTTCCTCCATATCCTCCAACAGGTTATCAAGCAGCTCGATGCTGACCTTGGCCTTTTCATTCAGCGAACCAGCAGCCGCCAGGGCCTCGTGGTAGCCACTCTCAAGAGTTTCCACCATGACGTGCAATCTCCGGCGCCCAGCATCCATGACTTCCTCCGAGACATGCGAGCATCGCGAGCGGACGGCCTTGAGAGTGTCGAAAGCGAGCGAAATGCTCGCGTCCAGAGACATGTCAGATCCTAAATTGTCCCAGTACTCAAACCTCCGCTCCAGCTCGGTCAGGAACAAGTCCAGCTTCAGCAGCAAACTCTCCTCCGACTCCATGATGTGGTTGACGATCGACTTCCTGCGGTGCTTGGTTCTGCCAGTTTATGAGTGGGCTGCGAGTTGCCCCGAAAGCGCCCGCAAGGTCCAGGTCCAAATCCCAACAGGCCAATCGCTGCCGTCATTGCCGAGACGCTACGAAGTTTGTACGTCGACGGTGCTCCACTTACACGCCACGTTCCAAAGCCAAGGAGAAAAGCCACAGCCAGCGTTCGCTCTCAGCAACATCAACTGCGGCTGACAGCACTATCACATGAAGCAAAGAGCTGAAGGCACAGCTTGCGGCGATGCTGTTTTCAATTATATCAGATTTCTAATAGTGAATGTTGTGATCCGTAGTGCTGAGTAAGACTTCGAGCTGATGCTGCTGACAGCTGGCGCAGCATGCCGTGGCACCTGTGGCTAATGTTTCGATGTTGGAGCGTGCCGTCGACTTATTGCAAAAAATGCCGTCACTGCTGCTCACCGCCCCACAAACGCTCAACACCACGGTCACCGCCCCACAAACGCTCAACACCATCCGGTCCGCCAACACATTCGCCGTCCAGACAAGCGGTTGCCAGTTTCCTTCCTGACGCTAGCCCATCAGGAATTATCCACCTCGCCCGCGCAGAGCGATTCCGAAAACGAGACTTGGCTGCTGCAATCCATCACCAAATTCATCATCACGCCCGATTCTCACCGGCAATCGGACCGCAACGGCGCAAAGCAACGCACCTCAACCCGATCCCCACGTTGCCCCACCAATCTAGTACCACCCACGGCACAACAACCCCAAGACCTCAAACCATGACCGTCGACGCGCACATCACCGACCCGTCGCTGGCCTCGGTCCTCGAAACCTCGCGCGCTGCCCGCGAGCAAGCGCAGGCGCTGGTTGACCTGATTGCGCAGCAGCAGTCACAGGCAAACAACAATGGCCCCCTGTCCCCAGACGCGCTGGTTGCCATCTCGCGGCAGCAGAAGCTTCTCAACACGAGTCTGGCGCACCTGCGCGGGCTGCATCGCGCGGCACACCTCCGGGCGCGCGAGACCAAGGGCCTGACGGCGGAGGCGCGGCACGAGGTGGATGTGCTGCATCTGCAGTTGCAAAATCTGTATTATGAGCAGCGGCATTTGGAGGGGGAGATTGCGGCTTGTGAGGGGTTTGAGTATGTCCTATTCCTTAGGGTTTTGCTTCCTCCGTCTGGTTTAAAACACAGAAGGGAAAATGTGATGGAATGGGGTGCTAATAATGAGTGTTTACTAGCCATACCTACCAGCTTCTCCCGCTCATCCCCGTCGAAGAGTTCCTCGCGCAGCACCCCGAGCACGCCGATGACGACGAGAACACGCTGATGGTAGCGCGCATCGAGCACGAGCGCGCCGAGCGCGAGGCCCTAGAGCAGCAGCGGCTTGAGCTGCAGAAGCGCAAGCAGAAGTTGATTGCGGAGAATAAGAAGCGCCGCGATGACCTGGCGAATCTAGACAAGGATTTAGAGAAGTTTATCGATGTGAGTTGCTATTCACTTACACATTTGTGAGAGGGTTGGCTTGCTAACGTGTGCTTTACAGGCGGCCAAACCTATTCAGAAGATGTTCGAGAAGGTTGTTTGAGGGTATCTGAGTTAAATCAACTGAGAGCGAAGATGAGTGCCTGGGAAGCGACCCAGTGTAGAGGTCAAGAAGCGCCAGTGGTCGCTTTTTATGAGGCTACGCCCAGGCGAAATCTACAACCAGCCAAAGGGGTCGGCTTGCAGTTTACAGCTCCAGGGCACCAGGCAATACAGCACTCCGGTGCTGGCTGCTGTGTTTGGTTAAAGTGGTGGAGCTGTTCAGTAGGACCCAGGGAGCTACGGGGTTCTCATCAGCTTGGTCACTTACATCGACCGCTTAAGGGGGCCCTCTGGGAGGGTTGTCTCATGAATTACCGAGATGACAGGATGGGATGCTAGGGACAGGAAGGATTAGGGACAGCCGAGCATCCCCTCTCTCGAATGAGAGATAAGGTGAAGAGCGAGGGCCGGCATCAAAGGTGGCAGTAAGTGGCTAGACGCCGGGCAGCCAACACAGCCGGTGATGCGAGACTGGCCGGTCCCGGGTCCGGCCGCCGGAGGTGGCCCTGTGGAGAGAAGTCGGGTCCATCCCGGCGCGTTCCGGCTGAGCCACCCGGCCCGCGTGGGGACATCGGAGACGGGCTGCCAAGTGTCAGATATCCGCGAGACCGTCAGCAACTTTGGCTGACCGGACGCCTGGACATCCAAAGACCTGGAAAAGGAATTGATAGCGAGAAAAAAAAAACAATCCAATCTGTGCTCTGCCATGTGGCTGTTCTCTCGGCCGCTGGAACGGGACCTTACAGTTACCCGCCGGCAACCCGCAGTGCTCATCACCCCTTGGTAAGACGCTGACATTCCGAGTTTGAGAAAGCTATACCAACTCCAGCGCACCCCTTTCCAATCAAAAAGAGATTTGAGATTTGCTTTGATAAGCACTTGTTGAACGAGGGGTTCCAACCAACATCGTGTGCGCGATCTCTCCCCCTTGAAGACGCGTACCGTCGCTTGGTCGTTGCCTCTCATTGGTGTGCTCGCTCGTGGGAGACGGGTGGGATCCGGAGCTGCCCCTGAGAAGACGGAATCAACCCCAAACTGAACTCATGGGCCCGGAAGACTCCAACAAGGCTGTGTCCATTGAGACCAAGACATGTTTCGAAGTTTCTGTTCCTTCCATCTTCTGCTGCAGGAACACTGCGCCATCCCGGTCGCACAGGTGATGTGTCCCTGCATCAGCGTTGCTGCTGTGGCGTCGTTTGCCGTTCATCAGGGGCTCAATGTCCGTCACCTGTCGGTTCCTGGAGGCTACAGTCTTGATTGGACCCCTAACGCAGCGCCTCCCGATCTTCCAGACAACCCACTCCCTGAGCCGCCGGGCTGGATCAACAAGGCCTCCGCGATTTCTGACGGTTGCCCTGCTCACCAGCGCGGGCCGAAGCCGATCGTCCTCCGATATCCGAACCCCAGACGATTACTCGGGCAAGCGAGATGATGTTCCCACGACAATCCACCCACGCCAACATGCCAGGGCTGACAGGGAAGAAAGAAAGAGTTTGCTGATGTCGAGAGCCTTGCCCCGTTGGGGTAAAGGCCGGCAGTGGGTTGCTGGCCAATCGGCGCCCATCACATCCATTGATTGAAATGAGATGGCGGATCGTGCAGTGTGGTGCCGAGCCTCATGTCGGAGGGCGGCCAGACCAACTTGGCGTACGAAGTACGTACGGTATTCGTATTTCCACGCCCTGTTCGCAAGAAACGTTGGAAACCTCGTGTGCCCCCCAGCCATTATTAATCCGACATGCCTGCCAAGAGGGGGTAAAATCTTACCTGTCAAGACATCTTGTGTCAGTCCAGGCAGTTGGCATCACAGGGTAGGATGCCGAGTTTGTCAGCCCAGGGCTGTGCATCGAACCGGCATTGCATCAGGCTCAAGGGTTGGAGGTTTGGGACAAAGCAGCCGTTAACGCGGAACCCCAACGACAAGTGGGGTGACCTCTGCGTGTTTTGTTAGTCCAATGGCACAAGAGTCTTTCTTGACAGGGCTCTCATCATAATTTCCCCAAAGTGGCATCGACCCACCCAACTGCGTGGGTGCGGGAGAGAAGGGCCAGAGCTGGCGGGAAGCGATGCACCAGCCGGGTTGGTGTGGGGGCTGGGTAGAGGGCTTTTTGTCGAAGCCGGAGTCTTTGAAGTTTGAAGATGTTTGGGAGGAACAAACAACACATGGCAATCTGTACTTCGTACTTGGCGACTCTTTGTTCCATCCGCCTTCCAGCGAAAGCCCGGAGATGTTCATCCTCGGCGGTCTGCTCAAAGGCGTGGATGCAACTTGGGATGGTGCTCTGTCTCAACTTCAAAGCTCAGACGGACCCCACCAAGACTTTGGGTTGCAGAGTTCCCAGCTCTTTGCCAAGTCTGTTGGTTAGCTCTGGTATAAGGTTCTGCCCAAGTTCTGATACATGACTGGCTGATAATGAAGCCTCTAAAGCTTGAGTCGTATCGTGGCGTCGAGGTGAGGTTCGTCTTAGAGAATGGACACCTGATGATGCTGCTGGGCAAAACCAGGCAACGGCCTGCGGTCTTCAGCCTTGGGTGAAAGCGGAGAGACACCGTCATCGTCCTGGTGGAGTTGTGCTCTCCACGCGTCTCGACGGTGCGCTGTGGTTGGTCAAGGCAAACCGTGAGATTACTTCTTTCGCTGCTCGCTGCTCGCTGCTCGCTGCTCAGCAAGGCACCAAGATTGCAAGCAACAAAAAGTGCCGCTGGTTCGCAGCGAGTTTCAGTTGATGGTCTGAACCTGGGGAATCTTGAGGCTGCCGCGTGTCAGCTGCTCTTGACAGCGCCGTATCGCCGTGAGCTTGCTGACTCCAAAATCGTATGCATCGGCATACTTGGTAGAATGAAAGACAGGCGAGAAAGCAACCTCGCAACCAAGGCAACTCACACATTTCCAAGTCTCAAGGTCTCTTCCCCATAATTTTCCGTGTATGAAGAGGCTTCCCCCACAACCCAGCAAGGCAGGGACGAGGACTTGGACCAACTGGTGTGGCAGCTGCGGCCCAATTGTTCGTGATTAACAAAGTTCGTGGTTGGAAACCGGCATCAGCAGAGCAGCAGCAGAGCAGCAGCAGTAGCAGGCCGTCTTGAGACTCTCAACTTCGCTCTCGACTTCATCGGCCGAATGGAGCCCTGATGAGAACACTCGTTGCCCAGAACAAACACGAATGATCGTTCTGGTTTTTCCACTTCACTTGTGCGTCACAAGAACCCATGCTCGTTGCACTTGGCCGAGCTTGGTCTGGCGGGAAATTGGTTGCCCGAAATTGACAAGCGCGGAATGATTGATGCGCAAAGATGCACAAAGCGAAGCCCCACCTTGCGACTGCGCCCCTGTTCCTGGCGCTGCATGTTCGAGCTTAGCCTGGGAAGTCGCACCCTAGCACCGCTCACTCTGGCGCGGATTGGCACTCGACTCTGGACGCGGCATGCAGTCCCCCTTTTTTTTTTTCTCTTTGGTGAATGGCCCCAGGCTGCTTTGGGGGTTTCATCGCAGCGACTGCTGCTCTCAGCTCCAAGCACGTCCCCCAACTAGCTCCAGGACCACCACGACTGCGCCGCCTCACGCTCATCATTCCACCCCCAATTTTCTCTCTATTTCCTCTTCTTCCCTCTTTTCTTTCCTTCCGCGATCCCTCTCCTCACCCCCTCCCGTCCGTCAAGCCAGCAACGGTGGACTAGCGGAAGAAGTGTGCTGTGCCGAAAGTACCTCCCGTCTCCAACCCGCGCCCAGTCTCCCTCTGTCCACACGGGCCTCCACTCGACTCCCTCGACCTTGACCTTCAACCACCACCGCGCTCGGTCAATTTACCGGCCACCGCAACTCGCACGACTTGTTCGACGGTTTCAATCTTTTCGCATTATTCCAGCTGCCTGCGCCATGTCCATCTTCGCCTGGTGTAGCCGGCGCGCCGGCGGCCTGGCGATGCTGGCCACTATTGGGCTCTCGTATTGGACCATTTCCAGCGAAATGGCCGTTCAGCGATATGGCTACAAATATCAGTCGGATAACAGTCTTGCTGCGCTGCACCCCGACGCGAAAGGGACTGCAAGATGGGTCGCAGTGTTCTCGTACTACTGCCTCCTCATCCATATCCTCGTCTTCGTCTTTCCGCTGCGCTCTTCCTACGCCGTCTTCACCATCACCCGAGCCCTGCAGAAGGCCGCACGCACCAAGGCGCTGAGGGACCTCAAGTTCAGCCACCGGCGCCGTGGCTCGTCGACCTCGCTCTCCAGCTCCGAGACATTGACCTCCTCCCGCGACTTGAGCTCCACCTCGAGCAGCGAGGCTGGCGACCTGGATATCGAGTACTTGGCTGACGCCGACATTGCGACCGACCGCATCGTCCACGCGATTGTCATCCCGAACTACAAGGAGGAGAACGACACACTGAGGGAAACACTCGAGGTCCTGGCTTCGCACCCGCAGGCGCGCTCCACCTATGATGTGAGTTTCCTGCTTTCGCGCCCTTTACCAACCCACCATGGCAGCTGGCAGCTATTCCCAGTTTATTGCGCGCAGTCGTGGGTTGCAAGTGGCAGCCGGTGGAGAGTTGATCTTCGAGGGAGCATGGTTTTCCGGTTTGGCGTGACCCCATAGGTTTCTCCAGGCTGACACTCATGATTCAGGTCTACCTTGCGATGGAGCAGCGGGAGCACAATGTGGAGACCAAGGCCGCCCGCCTCACCAACGAGTTCTCCAAGAAGTTCCGCTCAATCGATTTTACGGTGCACCCATCCGATGTGCCAGGCGAGTTGGCCGGCAAGGGCAGCAACATGGCCTGGGCGGCGCGGAAGCTGAGCGAGAAGTACACGCTCGACCAGCGCAAGGACGTGATCGTCACGGGCATTGATGGTAAGTGGTCCACCAAATCTGGGCGCGGATCTGGGTCTGGATCTGGGTCTGCGCCTGCACCTGCACGTCAGGGTTGGCTAACCAATTGTGTTCAATGTAGCTGACAGCCACCTCTTGTCCAATTACTTCGCCCTGCTGACGAGCATGCATATGACCTGCCCCGATACGGCGACGACGACACTGTACACAGCTCCCATCATCTTTGACCGCAACGCCCACAATGTTCCCGCCATTGTCCGCGTCGCCGACATCCTGTGGTCCGCCGCCGGCATGTCAGGCCTTTACAAGGGCTCGACCGTCGCTCCCCCAACCTCCGTCTACTCGCTGCCTTTGGAACTTGTCGATCGCGTTGGTGGCTGGGATTGCGGCTCGGAGGCAATCGGCGAGGACCTGCACATGTACCTCAAGTGCTTCTTTGCCCTCAACGGTAACCTGACGGTGCGGACCATCATGGCACCCATCAGCCAGACGAACGTCACGGGCGGCGGCCGCGGTAAGGGAATCCCGGGTATCGTTGCCGACGTGCGCGCGCGGTACAAGCAGGCCATGAGGCACATGTGGGGTGCTCTCGATACCGGTTACGCCATGCGGAAGGTTGTCAACGTTTGGAAAGAGCGGAAGCACACCTCGAGGGCCTTCCGGCCGCTGCACACTTCGATGAACGACGATTCGGACAGCTACGTCCCGGAGCCGCAAATCGACGGCCTGGATCTAAAGGCCACCCCCGAGAGCGGCATCTTCTCTGACGTCGTGACCGATAACCTAAAGGAACCCGACTGGGGGCGCATTGTCGTCCTCGCTCATCGCATCTTCGAGGCCCACTTCCTGCCCGTTCAGATGACCATCCTCGTCGTCGCATCCACCCTGTGGATGTGGGTGACGGATGGCACGCCGGACGTCTACGGCGTCTCTTGGATCTTCACCATCTGCAACATTTTCCGCACCGTCGGCATCGTTGAGGTCGCCTTCTACCTCTTCCTCTATGAGCGCTTCCACAGGATATGCGTCGAGGCGCGCGAGAAGGAGATGGGCGACGCCGGCCTCCTGAAAGGCATGCACTTCTCCAAGCGGGAGGTCAAGACCAATCTGATCGACTACGTTATGGTCCCGTTGGTCGCGCCAATCTTCGGTTCAATCCCTTGCGCGCAGGCGCAAATATACCACTTCTGGACGCTGGACCTGGTGTACACGGTCAGTAAGAAGGTGACGAGGAGGAGAGCGAAATCGATGAAGATGGACACCTTGGTATAACAACCAACGGCATGGATTTAACGACACGTCTTTTTTTATGCGCCTTTTCAGCGACCGATCTAATGTCTTTTTCTTTTTTTTTTGCCCGTGCTCGATCGATTTCTCTCCTCCCCGCCTCCAGGAGCTCGGTGTCGCCCTTTCTCAACCTTCCTCGACGACTCGTGGCCTAGAACCACTAGTACCATCACCGGTCATAACAAACCTCACACACACCCACACACCTCCGAGCCCCGAACCCGCTTTTTGACTTCGCTTTTTGGGAAATGTTTAGTTTTGTGTGTCCGACTCGGAACAATAGGCAAGCAAAATCTGGCGTTTTTTACCCCTGGTCGTTTGCTTGCCCTTTGTTCTGCGACAAAGACACACCAGGGGTTTTTGTTGAGAATGGCAAGGCGCACGAGTGTAAATCAAAGAGGACATGATGTTGATATGCATGGCATGGCATCGGCATTTGGCATCTAGATATGGGGGATCGAGTTGTTTTATTGCTAATCATTTTATTGTCGCTTTCTTTTTTTTCCTCTCCTGTCTTGGTTTTTGTTTTTCCTTTGAGGGGTCAATGGGCGGCTTTACACAGGAGTTCTTGGAGCAGGAGCAGAGAAACACCCATTTTTATACCGGCAGGGATCCTTTTTTTACGCGGGGGCATCAAACACGGACGGATATCCTCGCCTTGCTGGCGCCACTCGCTTTTAGACGAACGATGAGAGACATGGACGATGTCGGAGATGGAGGGACCACGGCTTCGAACTTCAACAAACGAAAGTGGCTCGCGCAGGCACACTCTACTTTGCGAGAAGAGCCTTGTTGAGAGAGAGGAGACGGAGTGGAGCGAGGCACGACGATGACAACGACGACGAGGTGAAGCGCCGAGGGAAGGGACGTGCATCTCGGACGTTTCCCGGTCTGGCCTTTTGGGCTAGGCCCGACGGGAACGAAAGAAACAGACGAGGTTGTTGGCTCAAACAATCCCCGTGGTTCGTGACTGGGCACAAAGGAGTTGGTGAAGCCCAGGGGGGATAAGCCTAATATCAACAACACTTCTGGCCCTTAATACTTAATATTACACTGTACATAGACAACCATCCCCGTCATTATGATGGTCTCGGGATGTTCAGGGCAGGCAAGCGGGACAAACATCATGGCATTCGCTCGGAGAAGTGGATGGGGGTGTGGTGTTGCCCTTGTAGCCTGCTTTGGATCCCGGGTGTGGTGGGAGGTGGGAGGAGGGAGGTGGGAGGAGGGAGGTGGGAGGAGGAGCAGATGCGCCATGCGAGGGGGGGCTAACTGACATGTATCGTCTTCTATGGGAGTTTGATATGGATATGTTTCTGGGGAAGCAGGCATGGGCGTTTGAGGCGCGAAGCAAGGAGAAGAATAATAAATTCGTCACGCTCGCTTTGGCCTGCGCATATTACACACCTCACCTCGCTCGCTCTTTTCTCGCCCTCTCGCGCTCTTCTATGGGTTTGTGATCGCTTTTGTTGCAGGGTTGGTGTTAAGTGTGTTGAGCATGATATCCATGTGCTGTGGGGACCAAGCTGTTCGGACCCCTTGACATCATCCGGTGCATCCCTCCCGACTCAGTGGGCGTGGCTCCTCTCTTCTGTCCAAACAGACGATCAGACGGGTTTCACCTGCCATGTGCTGGGACCCTTGAGGACGACATCAGATACAGGGTCTTCGCAGCAACACGGTGTGGCGCAGCGGACCGCCGGCTGCGGGATGCTTGCCCCCGTTGCCCTTTTCTGGCCGAGGTTGGCCGGTGAGGGAAGCGAGTCTTGTTAGCATGAGTAAATTGCACGAAGCCAGGAGATGCTTCCCCTTATCTTGCTGATTTGTACGCTCTTGCCTTAAGCAAGATCCTCCATGCCGCGTCACCTGGAGTTGTTAATTCCTTCGTGTTGTGGCGAGTGATGGAGCTTTTGAGGCAGAGTGGCTACTTTGATTCAGGACGTCTGAGAGTGCTGACGTGGCTTGGACTAATGAGTGCAGATGAGCGGGGTTTTGACCATTTGATAGGGTCTACTTCGAGTCTTGGTTGTGGCTATGCTGGTTGCACATCGCTGGGTCTAGCTTGGAGATGGGACGCACGGCGGATGGGCGTCGTTAGTGAGGTACTTGCCGTCTGAAAGGGTGGTATGGATCGGGTTGGCGGGTGCTGTTGGGATCTCGATGCAACATCGTTGGTGGTTGCGAGCAAGCGATCACCCCTTATGCTTGTGGTGTGAGGGGAGGAAATTTATCCACATTTCTTCGCTTCAGCCCGCTCTCTCTTATCCTGTAATGGTTTGGTAATTCTCGAATTGTTCCAGGGTTCTTCTGGCTTGCTGAAAATGGGTGAGGGTTTAGTCTTGCTTCTCTTGGATTCATCGTGCGGGCCCTCGATTTTGCCGTCTTGATTGTTACCTCTCGTGGGGTTCAATGGGGCTGTCTTGCATGAAGCCTGAACTCGGGGGTTATGATAACTTTCAAGGCATCTTCCGACGCACTTGGCCAGGTTCAATTTAGCTCGCAGGGCCAAATTCAAGCTAGAAGAAAGTCGGAAAATTCTCTAACATCGTTGTCTTTGTTCCGAGTGCCTTCGGAAGTTGAGTTGACCTTGGCCAATCAGCGCCCAAACCGGGCGCCACCCGGAGGTTCGACAAGGCGCCGGCCCCCGGACTCGGGCGGCCTGGAATGGTGCATCGGGTCCGAGACTCCGGTGCACATCGGAAGCGCTATAGAGGCAGTTAGAATCAAAATGGTACATAATCGCTGAGTGAATCGTGCTGTTTTGCTGGATATGGCCTCCCACGGGCCTTTTTACCCAACGAATTCCCAAGATACGGTAACCTGCGAGACAGCCGCACACCATGACGACCACCAGCTGCCGCAAAACCATCCGCATCGGGGTTTACATCCCCTCAGAATGCCAGCTCCTCGACATGGCCTGCGTGGACATCTTTGGCACCATGAGCCATGAGTATTTTTCTCTCCTGGGGGACTCTGCTCCTGCTCCGATCGTCAATCTTGCCCCGAGCATCAAAATCTTTTGTATGCATGCTTTACAAACACACAGATGAACTCAAGACAATCCCAGAATGCGCTAACAATCCAAGACATCTCAACCATCCAACCAGGCCAACCCATCCCCCTCACCTCCGCAGCCCACCTCTCCTGCACGCATCACATATCAGACCCCGCCGTCCAACCAGGCCACCTCGACATCGTCCTCGTCCCTGGGCCGGACCCGTCACTTGACTGGTCGGACAAAAAGAAAGAGACAGACTGGCTGGCGGCGCACGCCGCGCGACCCGAGACGGACATCCTCTCCGTCTGCACCGGCATCTACATCTGCGGCGCAGCCGGCTTGCTAAAAGGGAAGAAGGCCTGCGGACCGCGCAATTTGCAGGGGGACCTGGCAAAGAAATTTGAGGGCGTGGACTGGGTAGGGGAAAAGCTGAGATGGGTGAGAGACGGGAATCTTTGGAGCAGCGGCGGCATCACCAACGGCAATGACCTGGTTTCGGCGTATGCCAGGCATAGCGGCCGCTTCCCGGGGCCTGTGGTGGAGCTTGGCTTGGTGATGACAGACACGGGGGATAGGCCACAAGCGTATGGAACGGGTCAGACGGCGATGACGCTGGGGGTTGTGTGGCAGGTGATGAGAGCGGTGGTCATGGGGCTTGGGAAGAAGAAGGTTACTTGAAGTGGATGTGCCAGGGAAGGGGATAGAAGTACGTTAGAAAGACGGTGTAAGATAAAGAACCTGGAAGCAGTGTTGTTCAGAACTTCATCCGATTCTTCTCGCTCTCGAAAAGACCCTGAACGCCTTCGTCCATGGTAAAATGCCTCAAAACTGGCTGCTCACACTCACATCGGCGAATGGTCAATGTCAATGGAACTACAAAAGTCCTTGTTTCTGGTGGAGACATAATTGGTCAGGGCGCTGAGATGGAAGAGAGCGATGCCGAACGACGCTGACGGAAGGCTGCCGAAAAAGCCAGCGACTTCAAGGCACAGTCAGGGTCCACCCCAATCCCAATCCAAACATTCGTGTGGAGCAAACTAAACCGTGAGCGGCAGGCGGTGACCGCGACAAGTGGAACACATGTGGTTGGCCGGGAAGCAAGCGGGGCGATAAGCTCTTATCCGCCAGGAACTGTGGGGAGCGGGTCCAAAATTTTCTGGCTCGAGGGTCTCGTTTCGCCTGAAGTATTTCTGCAGAACCGACTTTTGATCAAGGTTGCTTCGCTCACTCTTCCTCCCGTTTCCAGTTTTCCATCTCCCTCAACCCCTCTAATTCTTATACCCACTCACAATCTCTACAGCATTGACTGAGGAGCTCATTCTACCCTTTATTCCGCCGATTAATCCAGCCAACTCTATACAAGATGTCGCCGCTTCTGCCTGTCGCCGTCTATGGCCTCGAGGTCCCTACCGGCGAGGTTCTCGTCCCCGCCGAGATTGAGTTCCCGGCGACCGTACGTCTACTGCGCGCTTCTTTGGCTATCAATGCGCCCTTGCTAATATTGTCCAGATCCGCATCACCATGGCGGCCATTGACCCCACCGCTGCCCCCGAGACTGACAGCCAGGGCAACGTCCCCTCTGTCCCTCGCTCGACCCTGAAGATCTACAAGGCGAATGTTGATGACGATGACGAGGATGAGGACTACCTTGAGGGCCTTCTCGGCGGCGCTGATGATGAGGACGAGTCGGACGAGGACGAGGAGGAGGCCAACGGCGGCCCTAGCGATCCCGCCAAGTCCAAGAAGGCCCGCCGCGAGGCTGCCATCAGGAAGCTTCTTGCCGCTACCCAGGAGGACTCCGACGACGAGATGGAGGATGCCGGTGCCAAGAAGGGCAAGGGCAAGGGCAAGGCCAGCGAGGACGAGGAGAGCGATGAGGAGGATGAGGACGACGAGGATATCAACATGGAGGAGTACGTCGTGTGCACTCTCGACACCGAGCGCGTATGTAAACCTCTCGTTGCTGCCTTAACCCCCATATCAGCCAGCTAACTCTGCTCCAGTTCTACCAACAACCCATCGACATCACCGTTGGCGAGGGTGAGAAGATTTTCTTCAGCGTCAAGGGCACCCACCCCATCTACCTCACCGGCAACTACGTCGTCCCCCAGGACGAGGAGGAGAGCGACGAGGATGATGAGGATGATGACGACTACGACCTTCCTCCCGGCATGGAGCTTGGCGAGGATGACTCCGATGACATGAGCGACGAGCTGGATGACATTGACGGCGCCGAGCGCATCAAGGAGATCGACACTGACGAGGAGGAGGCTCCCAAGCTTGTCAGCACCAAGAAGGGCAAGAAGCGCGCCGCTGAGGAGGAGGTTGAGGGTCTCGACGAGATGATGGCCAAGGACGAGAAGAAGCTCAGCAAGAAGCAGCAGAAGAAGCTCAAGAACAACCAGGGCGAGCCTGTCGTCGCCGAGGTCAAGGCCAAGGAGTCGCCCGCCGCCAAGGGTGACAAGAAGGTCCAGTTCGCCAAGAACCTCGAGCAGGGCCCTACCGGCCCCGCTAAGGACAAGGTCGAGGCCAAGGCCGACAAGCCCAAGGCTGTCGGTGTGAAGGTTGTCCAGGGTGTCACCATCGACGATCGCAAGGTCGGCAACGGTCGCACCACCAAGAATGGCGACCGCGTCGGCATGCGTTACATTGGCAAGCTCCAGAACGGCAAGGTCTTCGACTGTAAGTCGCAGCGAACTCCGTGATTATGTCCATGAACTTGAAGCTAACGATACGCGATACAGCCAACAAGAAGGGTGCGCCGTTCTCCTTCAAGCTCGGCAAGGGTGAGGTCATCAAGGGCTGGGATATCGGCATCGCTGGCATGTCCGTCGGTGGTGAGCGTCGCCTGACCATTCCCGCCCACCTCGCCTATGGCAGCCGCTCCATGCCCGGTATCCCGGCGAACAGCACCCTCATCTTCGACGTCAAGCTTCTTGAGATCAAGTAAGCGAGTGCTTGTTGAGGATTAGTAGTTGTCAGGGGTTGTGCTCGATTTGCCATGTCTCGATTGTTGAGCCCGGCGTCGGTCGCTAGGGTTCCGTGTTCTTCATCAGGGCCTCCTCTTGGTCGCCCTCCTCCCATCCCTTGGGGGGATAATTTTTCTACTTGGCTGTTCCCGCAGCGGGATAATGGACAGCACCGTGCAGACTTCTGACCTGGGCGGGGTCTGCGAGGATCCCTTTTTCTGGGGAGCAGACGGATGCGGTTGAACGGGATGACGAGGTCTACATTGCATTTGGGTCGGCGAACTAAAAGAGTTTGGGACGGTTTTTCTCTGTCATGTCTGGTTTTTCTGTTAATAGGCGCAATGATATCTCGAAATGCCGATGCTTTTCTCAGCCTGCTCTGGTCACCATCGTGAGTTGTCTCCTCCGGCTTGGATGTTTTGGGCAGGATCGTTTCTTTTCGCCCTGCATCACACACCGTACCTCCCCTCGGTATTCTTTTACGTGGCGGACCCTTGAGGTACGCTTGAGGAAGGAATGGGAGCCGGGCTCGCCGATGCCATCATTGCGTCTTGCCCAACCAGCTGCTCCTCTCCAGCTCATAGCTCCTCTGAGCTCCAGCTCCCGCCTCTTCCAACCAAAATTGCATCTTCCCCAACTCTCGTTAGCTCTAGGGGGTTATACCACACATTACACAGTATCGTCAATCCGATGTTCCATGGATAGGGCAATTAGATATGCCGAGATACCTGGTTGACTATCCAGACCAGACGGGTGTCACCTTCCGGGAACCTGAGCATCAACACGACACCGAATCCGAGCCCCGATCACCGACGACGCCGGACCACGCGGCTGGGCTCTCTTCTAAGCTGCGCCGCCATCGAGTGAAGGTTGTCACAGCCCTGAAGTCGTTGACCAACAGCTGTCAGTGCCTTCGCCATTCTCATGGCCCGTATGTAAGACTAACGTGGTGTTCAAGCTGGCAACCAGCCTATCGTCACTGATCAACCCAACAACACTCCAGGTGTATGCCGAACCAAATCCGCCCTTGCATCAGGCATAAACAAAATGTCCAACGCTATTTTCCGCGGCCCTCTGGAGCCGACCGTCGTCCGCCGGGACTCACCAAAAGCCCGCCCCCAGCTCAACGGGACTTTCGCATCACCATCCAGACCACAGACCCCGTCTACACCAAGCCCAAAGGCCGGCTCAAACGATAACTCCAGCAAGACGGGCAGCTCCACCACCACTCCTTCCAAATCGCCATGCACACCAGCCGGTAAACCTTCCTTCGACTCCATGTTCAAAGGCCGGAGCTCAAAAACCCCCCATTCCGCCTTCCGCATCCTCAACAACCACCAAGTCAAGACCCGCCACCCCAGCCCCCAACGCGCCCCCAGCCCCTCTTCTCCCCCTCCCCGAGAGTAACCCCAGCACCACCTCCCTCTCTTCTCCATCCAAGAAACAACCGCCTGCCACACCTACCGCAGCACCCCAAGCATCGCAACCGCCGAGCGCGCCGCAGCCGCCAAAATCTTCCTCGAGACGCACTTCAACTCGCTGCTCGCGGCAGGCCCATCGCCGCGGCAGATGCGCCAGCAGATGCTCGAGACGGAGCTATTCAACCGGGCGCGGAGCGCGGCGTTTCGGGCTTGTCAGCGGGAGAAGTTCAGGCGGCAAGGGCGAAGTTTTGGAGGAGGGAGAGTGAATATTTGAGGGAGTTGAGGGGTGTGAGGGTGAGGGGGGGAAGGGCTTGTTATTAGTTTCGGGGATGGGGTGGATGAAGGGGTGAAGAGGGAGAGGGTGGGTATGAGACATTGAGGAATTTGGGGAAAGGGAGTTTTGGGGTTGTGAGGTTGGTGCGGGAGACGAGGGATGGTGGGGTTTATGCGATGAAGGTTATCAAAAAGAGTAAGATGTTAAGGAGTAGTCAAGAGGGGCATTTGAGAGCGGAGAGGGATATTCTTGTGGCGAGCGAGGGGTTGAGGTGGTAGGTTGGCTGAATTCTTGGAGAGTATGGAGTTGGTGAGTTTAATGCTAACGTTTTGTTGGTGGTAGGATCGTATCGCTTGTTGCGAGCTTCCAGGACATCTCAAATCTGTACTTGGTCATGGAGTACATGCCCGGCGGAGACTTTTTGAGTCTCCTGATCCGCGAAGACACGCTTCACGAGTCGGTCGCGCGCTTCTACATCGCCGAGATCATCCTGTGCGTTGAGGCGGTACATTCGCTCAAGTGCATACACCGCGACATCAAGCCGGACAACTTCCTCGTTTCGGCCACGGGCCACCTCAAAATCAGTGACTTCGGGCTGGCGTTTGACGGGCACTGGTCTCACGATACGTCATACTACAACAGCCACCGGTAGAGCCTGGTGAAGAAGCTGGGCATCAGCGTCGACGGCGACGAAGAGGACAAGGAGGAAAATCGAGGGTCTGACGCAAGCAAAAAGCGACGGTCGAGCGGGATCAACGCGGGCATCGAGAAGCATGAGAAGAAAAACCTGCATGACGGCGAGTCGCTGCTCAGCTGGCGCAACCGCTGCGGGAACCGCGTCTCGGCCAGGAGTGTGGTGGGCACGAGCCAGTACATGGCTCCTGAAGTGATCGAGGGGAGGAGGTACGATGCCCGCTGCGACTAGTGGAGCGTTGGGGTAATCCTGTTCGAGTGCATCTACGGACATACCCCCTTTTTGTCAGAAGAGGGTCGGCAGCAGACCAAGGAAAACATCTTGCGGCATCATGACACGTTTGGATTTCCGCCACAGCCAGAAGTGTCGGGGCGCTGCCGCCACCTGATGGCTTCGCTCATCACGGACAAGGAAAAACGACTGTGTTCGGAGCGGTACCGCATGAAGGACCTCGTCACGTCGACGTTTTCGTCTTCGTATCACAGCTCGAAGGGGACTGATTCGGGCTCTGGCGCCCGCGGCCGCGGGGTGAAGGACTTTGCTGGGCGCTACGTGTTTCCCTACGATGCGGAGGACATCAAGGCTCACAAGTGGTTCCGTAACATCCCCTGGGAGCGGCTCCACGAGCTCCAGCCCCCGCTGGTCCCCAAACTCCGGGCCGTCGATGATACGCGGTACTTTGACGACATTGGCTCGATCAGCGATTGGGACGAGAGCAGCTTGGAGGACACCCAACAAGCAGCAAATAAGCCAAGTATCGAGCCGATCCTCACGTCCCCATTCTACACCCCCCCGGCCAGCGCACTTCCAGGTGGAGGCGACGGTCCTTCACTAAGCTACCCCATCGGCCTTCAGCGCCCCTACCTCCCGTTCCACCACCAGTACCATCCCATCCAAGACGCATCCCCCTCCTCTCAGATGTACTCGATCCCGCCGCCCCTCCCATCAACGGAATCCCCGTCACAGCCGACTCGCCGGGCTTTCCCTTCCCAACTGTGTCAAATCACCCTCCGGTCAGCACCTTCCGGTCTCCCGCCTTCACCCTCACCCAGGAACAGCTCGCATTCCTTCGCCCGCTACGGTATGAACTGCAGGAACTTGCTCTTGCGGCTGTTGGGCGGCTGCAAGCTCAGGGTTCGTCGCTGCTCGTGCAACAGGCGGAGGGGATGTAACGCCGGGAGCAGCGCAGCAGGAGTATCTGTGGAGAAACATTGAGATGTGGATGGATGGGCAGATTGGGGTTGGGAATTTGACGGAGTGGGAGAGGGGGCGGTGAGGGAGTATGTGAAGAGGTTTGGGGGTGGTGGTGGTGGGATTAATGCCTTGGGTGGTGGTGGTAATGGAAATGGAAATGGGGTGGGCAGCACCATCGTGGTAAGGAGAAGAAGAGGCCCAGGGATCGGCTGTTGAGAGATGATGCCACAAAGGGGTGGTGATGGAGGTGAGGAAACAGACGGCGTTTTTGGGGTATGAGTGGACGCGGATGAGGGAGGAGGATTGCGGGGAGGAGATAAAGGCAGGAGGGGTGGGCTTGGATGGGGAGGGCTGTTTACAGGGCGGCGAGGAGAGTTTGTATGAGGAGGGTAGTCACGAGAAGGAGGTTATTGGGGGTGGTGGTATTGATGGGCGGGAGCAGAAGAATGCTCCTGTCTTTTCGGTTTTGCGCCCAGTTGAGGATGATGACGGACAGAGACATGCGCATGGAGTGCTTCCCAAAGATAAGCGTCCTGGTGTGGACGACTGGGCGCATGAGGTGGCTCACTTGCGGGCTTTATACAACCGCCCATGGAGTTTACACTGAGCTGGGCAGACGAGTCTGGCGAGTGTATGAGTCGTTCGTTGATGTCGCATCGATAAGCGAGCTGGATAGGTATTACCTAGTACGGAGAGTAGCAATAACGAGTATCATAATCAGAATAACCAACAGCGATCTCTCCTATTTCTCGAGCTGTTGTGTATGGTTTGGTCTTCAATCTTCAACTCAACCCCAGAGCCCCTGAGCAGTTGACCTCAGAGAGTTCAGTCCAAACCTTGTTCGTGGGGCCCTTCTTTTGGACACAGAAATCCCCAGAATTCACAATAAGAATAAGCCATTTAGCCATTGGGTTATTTGGGCTTATTCGGTTTTAGAAAAGGGGATGCCTTCAGGAGTTGGGAGGTGAGTGATGATGTCATCCCAGTTCAGAACTCAACGGGATAAGCTGCCCGTCTTCACAACCTGAAATTCGGGCCTCAACTAGAAACAGTGCTCCAAGTGAGTGAGTGGTTTTATTGGCTTATTTTTTTAGTTCATTTAGTTAGGCATAACGTTAAAAGCCGAAGAATTGGAGCTACGGCAGCCGTACTTCGCGCCGTCTTCTGTCTCGAGCTGAAGTTGGCAACCCAGATTCCCACGACCGGGCAACATGATGACAGTCAAAGGTCCCCGAGTCGCAACGAGTTCTTCTTACAATGAGGTGGCCTTGACCTATTTTTTGCCCTTCAATATCGAATCTTCTCATGTCATCGCAAAACAAGGCATCCAGGCTTGGATGTTAGTGCTGACGGTTGCCTCAAGCCTCGTGCAGGACGATTGGGCGTTGGGTGCCTGGCTGTAAGCCGCGTCGACGGCCAGGACAGGTTGCGCCCCCAACGGAGGATATAAATTGGCCAGTGTGCCATCCAAACGAGATGATAGGTATTAGGCTTAAACCTAGGCGCTTCACCATCCCTCCTTTCACCCATCCCAACACATCTCCCATCCCCATTCTTCACCACCACCACCACCACCAGCGCAACATGTCCACCACTACCACCACCACCACCACTCCCCACCACCCCAACCTCCCCTCTCCCCACACCCCCAATCCGCCCACGATCTCGCCACCGAAATCATCACCCTCCTCAAATCCACCAGCTCCACCCTCGCCATCGCCGAGTCCCTCACCGCGGGTATGCTCATGGCCGCGCTCGTCTCCGTCCGGGAGCAAGTGCCGTCTTTCGCGGCGGCGTCGTCGCCTACGCCACGCCCCTCAAGCAATCCCTCCTCAACGTCTCGGCCGAGCTGATCGCGCGCGAGGGCGTCGTGCACCCGGTGGCGGGGCAGATCGGGTATTGAGGGAAGGGGACGACCTGGGGCGTGGGGACTACAGGCGTGGCGGGGCCGGGGGAGCAGGATGGGAAGGCGGCGGGGACGGTGTATATTGGGATTTCGTCGGTGAGGGGTGTGAAGAGGGGTTGGGGCCGTTTCTGTTTAAGGGGGCAGGGAGAGGGTGAGGAGGCGACGGTTGTGGAGGCGTTGGGGAGGTTGAGGGAGGCAATTCTGGAGGAGGAAAGAAGGAAGAGTGAGAAATGGTTGGGGTTTGTGATGGGGTGGGAGTTCTGTTCAGGGGATGGATTAGGTGGATGATGCTGGGTAGCGCTGGGGGCGTCTGAGTCCAGGCCAGCGATTAGAGAGGTTATGCATGAAGTACCGTTCGTCATCTATCATTTTATCAGTCTGATCATCATGACTATCAGAGTCGAAACTCTTGCTGCCGATGCTTGCCTTGTCAAGGTATAAGGGCCAGACTCTCTGGGCGGAAACGCGCGGCTGGGCCTCATTTTACAAGGACTTGGGAAGCAGCCTGGGCGACAATCTGCAAGTACCAGGCGGCACGCGCTCGCATCCACCCTTTCCTCGTGTTGTCGGCCAAGTGCAGCGAGACGAGAGATGTTGGGATGAGCCCCCTGAGAATTTCGTTCTTGTCAGCTCGCGCTGCCTCCTCATCATGGCTATAAAGGATAGTCATGTTGAGAAACAGGTGGCCAAGGACGGAGAAGTGCCACAGGTCGGTTAGCAGGGAGGCATACTTCATCCATGTCCGTGGGGTAATCTCGGCGTCCCAGATCGAGACGCAGCTTCTTGAGGGTGTCCCGGCTTTTGACCAACTCCCCAACAGATGGCAGGTACGAGTCATATTCGGTTGCTTGACACAGCAATCAGTTAGCCGCAACGAGCATAGAGTTGGTGACTACCCTTTACAAATAGAGAGCCCGTAAAATAAAACAAAGACAGGTTCGGCAGGCAGGCCAGGACTAGGCACATCACCTCGTCTGTCCCTAGCTGATACTCGGAAAACCAGATTTCTTCCCAGAGGTCTCGAAATGGGGCGAGAAAGGCAGGCAGAGAGAACCCACGAGCTCGTGCCACATCTTTGAAAACGGCCCCATAATCAGCACCATCGTTGTGCTTGAGGTTCTCAAAAAGTTTTGTAGCAGAGCATCACTCTCCGAACTTGGGCTGCTAGGTCGGGCCGCAGTGCCACGGTCCGGAGGAAGGGAAGAAGACGCCTCTCCCACGAGAATACAGTAGAATACGGTGAGTCGCCATAACCGTGACTAAACTCGTGGTAGAGAATCGGCTAAGCCAGATTCCTAAATCCAGAAGACACGAGGCTCATGGAGCGTAGGGCGTGGCAGTCTAGCGCGTATCACGATCGCTTCGCGGGGTCCTGCCCAGTGACCGAGAAGAAGGTACGCGCCAGCTCGTCGGGGTAACGACAATGAAGGTAGAAGTGACCCAGGGTGAGCGCCAGCGCCTCGTTGGGGAGGCTGGAAAGCGTTGCGGGGGAAGGGCGGCGTGCGATGTCCATGGTGTTTGATGTGGGCACCCGATAAGCGGTGACAGCGGCGATTGTGCTTGAAGAGTGAATGGAAAAAGAAGAACGAAGGCCACAGCCAGGTTTTCATGTCGGCCAAAGTCTAACATTCAGGGCGCGGCGGAGCAGGAGGTAAGCTCGGCTGTAGGATTCCAAAAACCCCGAAGGCTAGACTAACCCCATGGCATCGCGACAGAAACAGTACTCGGAGAGAATCTGCGGAGAAAAGACGTGGCTAAGTCGCCAAGTACGAATAGATTTGCGCAGTCATGACTGAACGGCAAGCGCAAACAACCATAGATGCAGTTATTCCACCGCGGTCTCGCCCTCGGTGTCCGGGACGGGAAGATCCTGCCGCCGTTTAGTCGACCCATTGCTTAACCGATACGCTGTGTATTTGAAAATGACCCCGACACTCGCAAACAGGGGGCGCACGTTGGCGTCGTCAGAAATAGGGTCTTTGGTGTCGACGCTGACCTTTTCCAACTGCGGGAACTGGCCTTGGGCGGTGGAAGTTGCTAGCTTGCGCACGTCCTCAGATAGAAGAGCGAGGATGCCCGGGTCCATCGTGTCGTCGATCAGCCGCAGAGTGACGAGGGACCGGGGAAGGGCCTCGGCCAGCGTGATGCTGGCGCAAGATTCGCGCTCGAACTTTTGTCTGTAGAGCGGCGCGGAGGTGAGAAGCACGTGCTGAAGGGCGGGGAAGCGCGAGAGGCTCGGCAGCAGCTCCGTCACAAAAAGCTTGTCTTCGTACAGTTGATAGTGTGCGTCTCGTAGATCAAGATACAACGTCTTGAGGGTGGCTTTGTTTTTGAGGAGTTGCGCGACAACTCCGGCTGTGGAGGAGTGTCCGGGCGAAACTGTTGGCAAGAAAGCACCACCAGAGTCAGCCAAATATAAATTAAAAAGGAAATAAAAACCCATCAATCCACGTACATTTGTTGTTGAAGAATTCCTCGCCAGTTTCGTAGATGAGAGACCGTAGGCCCTCGCAACGAGAAAGTAGCGGCTCCAGCTGAGATACACCAAATATACATTTGGTGAGGCAGAGCCTCCGCAGACCGTGCAGATGAGAGACGATGTCAATCCACGCGGCGCGGGTGCAAAGGTCGAGGTTAAGAACCCTCAGAGTTGACGAAGCCATCTCGAAAATGCCCGTTCCTAAACTGTCTAGACCTCCGCAGACCTCAATCGCCCAGATGGGCAGGCTCGAGATACCCCCAGCTCTTAGTGCCGCTGCGGGAATACCCCTCGGCAGCGGGTGATCGAGGAAGGTGAGGTGGGCGATATTGGGGAGACAGACGAGGAGCATTGACACCAGCTCGCTGATACTCGGCTTGTATGGCCCGTTAAACAAATTATCCTCATCCTGGCGCCAGTGATCCTGGAAGGGAGCGAGGAAGTCGGGCAGACAGATGTTGCGGGCTCGCGAAGCCTTTTCAAGTGCTGGCTGGTCCTCGTCTACGAAGCTGAAGAGAAGGCTCAGTCTGATGTGAAGCTTGCGAACCCGGCGGGCAAGGTCGGGACGCAGCGCGACGGTGCGTAGGAAAGGGGCGAGGCGGCGATTCCAGTCAAAGCTGGTCGACAGCCACGAATCGCCGTATCCAGGGCAGAACTCATGATACAGGACGGCCTGGCCGATATCTCGGAAGCGTCGCGAGACGAGGCAGAAGGAATGCAGGGTTTGGCGGTCTTGCGAGTACCACGATGGTTTACTGGACCGCTGTCCATCGAATTCGCGGTAGATGTAGATGGGCGTCCGCGAGTGGGCATGGCGGCAGTGGGCGCAGAAGCGGCTGAGAATGAGCAAGAAGATCTCGGTGGGGAGATTGGCAAGAGTTGGGCGGGGGTTGGCTTGGTCGCCGCCTTCAAGTTGATGTTCAAGTTCGTGTTGGGGTGGCTCCATGGCCGTGGCTTCGAACAAGAAAATGAAGAAGAAAGATAGGGAGAGAGCAGAGCAGCGAAATAAAGGGTTAGGGAAGGAACATATTTTTTTAGAAGTGGCTATGGAGGCAAAGAGTAAAAGTAACCCTCGAAGTTGTGTGAGTTAAAGTTCTCGAATAAAATATGCCAAGACCACTAGCTAAGAAATATGTTCTACGCTGATATACTTTGCTGCGAGGCCTGATTTTCAAGGTCCGCTGGCTCAATGGCAGAGCGTCTGACTACGATTGTGTAATCAGGAGGTTCCAGGTTCGACCCCTGGGTGGATCGTTCTTTTGGACTTTTTCATCGCGCTTTCCATTTTTGCGTCACCAGCACCCGCGCTGGTGATGTGTTGCCGGTCGTCCCTCGATTTCTCAGCAGCCAAATGGCCCCTTCCCTGGTTGGTTACCCAGTGCATTTTCGGCCTCTCAACTCGTGGAAGGAACAGCCTGCTTCGATCCTTTTACTGCCATCTCAACATCATTCAATGCTGCCAGCTAGCTCCTTGTGTAAACCTGAGCTTACATTTTGATACTGTTTGTCGTAGTGTCCGTCTCATTTCTCCTAGAATACGCTCTCATACATTGGAATAATCAAGAGACAACTATATCTGATACACAAACGGAAGAAGAAAAAAATCAACGCCTAGGCACCACCAATGCGACCCCCTTTTCCCTTTCCCCACCACCCTCTCCATCCATTGAGCCATGTTTCCTGTAGGGCGCGTGGCTGAACGACCCGGACATGCCCGAGAGGTAGAAGATGCAGCACTTGCGGATGTTGATGAAGAGGCCGATGTTCTTCTGGCATCTATCGGGGGTGTGCTTGTCAGCAGGGGAGATCAATCGATCAATGGAAACAAGAAAAAAGACTCACCTCCGCATATGCTGCTGCGCACCGCCAATCCTATAGACCTTGCTGCCCTTCGTGACACTCGTCGCGCAGCACACCGCCTGCGAGCAAAAGATGTCCCCGCAGAACAAGCAGATCATCGGCTCCGTTAACTCCTTGCCTTTGGTCGGGCACCGGCGGCGCGTGCACTCCTCGATCAGCGTGTCGTAGTTCTTGGGCAGACCCACCAACTCGAAAATGCCCGGGTGGCTCAGCACCGCCGACTCGGGCAGGTCCTTCTCCCTGCCATTGTACGGCCACTCGGCCTGGTGCTTGACCCACCCGGCGACCATCCGCGCCGTGTCGGCCGGCCAACCATGCTGCGGCCCCTCGGTCGGGCTCAGCGCCGTGAGCATCTCGTCGAGCGACGGCAGCCGGAGCGCCTCGGTCAGCCGCTCCAGCTCGCGCTGCTCCGGGTTGGGGCTAACGCGGCTGTTAAAGTCGACGCCGTACTTAACGTGCAGGAGCAGTACACACTTGCGCAGGAACGCCAGGGCGTACTTGCGCAGCAGCGCGTACCACGCGTCCCAGTTGTCAAGCCCGGGTTGGTCAAAGGCCTTGTTCTCCCACTGCGGCCGGTCGACGTCGACCAGCGGGTCGGCCGCGCACTCGACGTCCATCTCGCACAGCGCCTGGCTAAACGCGATGAGCTGCGCCGTGGACGGGTCTACGGACCCGTTGTTGCCGTTGACCCCGCCGGGCGTGAGGAACTGGAAGAAGAGCCCCACCGGCATGTTGCGGGCGAGGTAGTAGGCGAACTTGGTGATCTCGGCGAGGTAGCAGAGGCGGACCATGTGCGCAATCTCAAAGTCCTGGGCGGGTATGACGCCAAAGACACACTCGCACAAGAAGATGAACGGGTCCTGGCTCAGGAGAGGCGGATAATTGTTGGCAGGGAACCGCGTGGTTTCCGTCTCCTCACCGGCATATTGCGTCATGAAGAGTTGGCAGTGTTGACGCTCGCTGTCGTGGCGGTACTCGGTGTCGATGCGGTTCACGCCCGACTCCCGCAGCCCACCGACGGCGATGAAGGACGTGACCGTCTCGCCCAGAATGCGCAGCTGCGTGAGCACCTGGTCGGGGATCTTCTCGACGAACGTCATGCCATACTCGGCCTCGACGCCGCGCTGCTGGATCTCGACCGCCGAGATGGAAAAACCCACCGACCGCGCCAGTTGATCGCTCCCTCCCAACTCGCCCGAGTCCTGCTGCTCGGGGACGTCTTCGTGATGCGTCTTGATACCGTTCTGGCGGAGTGTGTTACGCAGTCGGCGGTAGACATTGACCAACTCGCGCATAGAATTTCCGGGGTCGGGCGTCGGCCGCGCCGCCGACTCTGGGGCCGAAACCTCAGTGAACGCCTCACTGAATGGCGTTCCAGTCGAGATGGACTGGGCGCCGACATCAACCCACGCATCATCCAACAACTGCGCTGACTTCTCTGCCAGGTTGTTGACCATGTGGCTGGCCGTGTACGCAGCGAAGGAGTTCTGGATCTGGTCCGGCGGACGATTTGCGGCCAGGCTGTAGTACGCAGAGTGAAGCTGCTGCTCGAGGAACGACGAGAAAGAGGTCGATGGTACCAGTGGTCCGGGATATGACTCCTCCTGGCCTTTCCAAATGATAGGCAAGAATGCGTTCCCCAGCGCCTTGCACAGCGGACACACAAAATCAAGCTTCACCGTATCCTCCGGCGGGTGCCGTGCAATTTGCTGGTTATGTCTGCGCACCGTGGCCTCAAAGTACGCCTCGAAGCAGCTGTAATGCATAATATGTCCGCAACCGATCGATACCGGGCCCGGGCGCGACAGGTTTGCCGGGAACCCCTTGCCGATGCCCTGGCGCTCCGTCTCAAACGTCTGGCCTTGTTGGTTGACCTTGTGGACGATATGCCGGTTCTCGTGGGCGACGCCAAACGGCCTGATGGCCTCAGCAGACCGATCGAGATTGTCAGGAGTATTGAACGCCTCCCTGACAAAGTCCGCATCTTGGAAGTCTGTCTGGCGGAGGATGTTGCTCTCGGTGAAGTACGCAAACGTGCCGTACAGCCGCCGGTCATCGGTATCTTCCTGGCAGAGAATGCAAGTCCCAGTCGGATACTTCCAGAAGTTCCTGTGTTCCTCCATCGGCGGCACGTCCTCATCCTCATCCTCCAAATCGTCCATGTCGCCCCAGTTGATCTCGCCCTGGTTCTCCATGAAGCTCTTCTGCTGCGCCTGAAATTGCGCCATGACGCGCGCCTGGCGGTCCAGCGCCGCCTTCTTCTTCTTCTCGCGTTCCTCATCAACGCTACTGGCCGCGGGTGACGCCGTGTCCATCCTGTCCACAGACAGGCCGAGTCTCTCGCAGCTGAACTCGAATGCCCGAGGGCACTTTTGCCGCATCCTGCGCAAAATGGTGGTAACCTTGGGATGGCACGCCTTGAACTCATCGTTGGAGGCAATCATGTTCAGCAGAGCGACAATTGTCTTGGCCTGGGGCGCCTCGGGCATGAAGTTGCTCCGCGCCTGCTTGGTGAAGGCAACAACAATAAACGAGGATTGCTGCAGGTGTTCGTTCTCTGAGCTGTCCTCAGCAATGGCAATCAGGATTAGGTGCAACACCACCTGCAAGAACGTCTCAACTCTCGTTGCTGGGACCTGCGGCGTCATGTCCCGATACACCAGGGTGTAGAGCAGTGAATAGTAGATGATCTGGGCAAACATGCCGGTGTGTGTAAACTGGCTGAGCCCGGCAAAGACACCCGACGAGATGGGTCGCAGCTTGGGCTCAAAGACGACGTCCTCGATCGGCTTGCCGGTCCGCTTAGCCACGCACTTACGCCAGGCCATCTCGGCCTCCTCACGCTGGTTCTTGTTGTAATGCGCGATGTAGGGGTCGACGTCCTCAATATACTGCGGCTTGAGCTCAAACGTGCCAACGTCGGTCAGGCCCTCCGGAGACTTGAAGGTTGTCATCTCGTTCAAAATCTTGTGGAAGTCCTCACGGTCCTGGAACTTTTCCGGCAGCTTCTGGCAGATGTCTGAGAAAGTCATGGGCTTGAAACAGAGAACGTGGG
This sequence comes from Collariella sp. IMI 366227, assembly GCA_027946355.1. Lineage (NCBI taxonomy): Eukaryota > Fungi > Ascomycota > Sordariomycetes > Sordariales > Chaetomiaceae > Collariella > Collariella sp. IMI 366227. The sequence continues at coordinate 287,977 of JAPEUS010000015.1, forward strand.
TGAGGTCGCGGCGCATAGACGCAACGTACGGGCCCTGTTCGTCCTCGGTCTGGATGAGCGAAGTCCTGTCGCTGAGAAGGACAATGAGGAGATGGAGCATGTCCTCGATGACATCCAGGTGCTGCACATCGTCCTGAGCTTTGGACTTCTGCTCAAAGAATCCCTTTAACCACTTCTCCATGCCGAAGCGGTCGACGATGGAGGCCAGAACGCGGCTAGGATCGCACACCACCAGGGCCGTTTGCAGCAGGAAAATATCGCGGTGGTGCGACACGTCTCTCTGGACAACACCGCGGTACGTTCCCGCCTGATGACGCAGACTGAGACCGTTCCTCACCCACATGCCCGCCTTCATCTGGGCAAGCCACGCACATACACGGAGCGGGAAGTCAAACGCCGCCATCAGATAGTCCTCCGGTCCATAGTCGCCATACCGCGGCATTGTCTTCTTTCCCATCGACCGCGGCTTCATGACGAGCTCCTGCGTCGTGAAGCTGAGAAGGGCCCTGAGCTGCTCGACAGGCATCGCCTTGCCGCACTCGACCAGCCACGACAGGGTGTAGTGAAGGGCATGATGGAAACTAATCGGCTCTTCCTCCACCACAAACTTGACCACCTTGAACTCGCGGTTGGGCATCTCAAACTCAAAGTCGTTCAGCACCTTAAAGTAGACCTCGTCTTTAATCTCGGACTGGCTGAACCTGCCGCGCTCGGCGCCAATCGAGTTGATGATGACCGTCTTCGCGGCCAGGCGGATCGCGCGCGAGACGTGTAGGGAGTCCTGGTCCCTGAGGTTACGGAACGAGCCGGCAAACTGCCTGCAGAGCCGATTCACCTCGCGTGTGACGAGAGACGCACTTATCCAGCTGTCCGTCTCGTACTCGACGTGCTCGTCAACAGCCCGCACATTGGGGCAAATACCCTGGTGCAGCTTGACGAGATCGAGGAACTGCATCATATACCGCTCCTCGGTCCTGAGCCGCTCTTGAACGTGAGGTGATCCAAAGAGGTACTTCAAATCCTGAAAGAAGTGGTACATCCTCCTGTTGGTGACAGAGCCGGTGTCGAAAGAGAGAACCGCGTTGGATGCCACATCCCAGGGGTGGCCGACCTGGCGGGTAGTTAAGAAGGTGTAGAGGATTGCCATGAGACTGGTGAGGAAGTTGCCACGTTCCACAATCTCGGCGGTGATGGATGGCGTGGTCAGCATTTGCAGGGAGATGTTGATAATGGAGTGGTCAGGCTCCCGGTCACCGATGAGGTACAACTGGGCAAGGGTGGTGTAGAGACCGGCAAAGCGCAGGCCAAGGACACGCTTGAACTCGGGAATGGTGACGACGGTCGAGATGTAGAGCGAACGCAAGTCGTTACGGACCTTCTTCCACATCCGCAGGTCGAAGAGAATCATCCAGTCGAGACGCACTCGTTCGAAGAGATCTTCGGCAACCGGGATGTTCTCCTGCTCCACGTACCCGGCGGGCGTGACAAGCCAGTAATGGCCGGGTTTGGGAGGTCGCAGTTCCTCGCCTTGGTTTAGACCAGGGGTCTTGGGAACCTCCAGGCTGGCCTTTGCGTACACTGTGGGAGCGATGAGCGGCTCCGCCGTATCGGAGTCGGAAGGCGTGAGTTCACGTTCGCGGGCAGTCCGGCGGGGGGCCGGGGGCGGTGGAGGAGGAGGCGGGTACCCAGCCACTGTGGCCTCGTCTTCCTCCAGAGCCTGATCCTGTTGCCAATCTTGCATCGGCACATCGCCGCCTTCCCGCTCATCGAGCATCATAACATCTTCTTCATCATCACCCTCGTCCTCCAGGTCACTTCCGGGGGTATTGCCGTCACCCTCTTCCTCTTCCACCTCCTCGTCGTCGCTATCATCGTCGGCACCAGGCTCCCGACGAGCAGCACGCGCAGCGAGGCGAGCTTGGAGGATAATTCTGCTTTGCTCAAGATAGAAATCGTTTGCCTCCTTCTCCTCCTGGTCGATTAGGTCCTCGTCATCAATGCCGTCCTTACCGACAATTGCATGCGTGGCCGGGCTTCCCTTTCGCCATGGCTTGAGCATCTCTTCGCAGACGACCTGTCTCAGCAGGTTATGGTCCTGGCCAACGCTGCACCCGGATATGTCCCTCAGCCACTCGATCATGGTGCCGCACATCTGTTCCCGGAAGGTGTCGCGGGCGGAGCGAATCGTCACAGTGACCCTAATTTTCTCGAGAACTGTCGCCACCTCGATGAGCTTCTCGATGCTTTTGTCGTACATCAAAATGCTCCGACCGATTCCGTCGGTCTCGTAGGCTTTGGCCAGGCCTGTCGCCTTGGTCGTGCTGCAGGCGCGCGCCACCTGATCCCTGACATCGTAGACCGTATGTTTCTCATCGTTCCACAGCACCACGGCGTACTCCCCCGGCGGCTCTGTGTCCCCGCCACAGTATGTGGACGATAGCCTCGACATCCGCTCGTCCTGTTCGATGGACTCGACCGTCTTTGTCTGGCGTAACTGCTCGGGCGAGCACGAGATAACGTCACACAGGTAGTCGAAGACGCGGCCGATGGTCATGCGGGTGTTCTCGAGCAGGTCCTCAGGCAGGCCGGTGGCCTCCCTGCCCTTTCCCTTATCCTCGCCCTCCCACATCGAGTGGATGGTGCAAAACATAGGGCGGTTCCAGGCTTCCGGGTCGCCGCAATCGCAGCAGCCGCTGTTGCCGGGCGAGATGCTGATGCGCACCATGTGGCCGGTGTGGTCGGTGGCGTCGAAGCATTTACTGCAGAGGCAGCAGGTGTCGTCTGTACTACATGTCCTGCAGGCGTACGAGGCCTCCCCCTGCTTGAAGATGTGTCCACAGGCCTTGCCGCGAGCCCCCTCGGTGTACTCGGCACCCTCGACGGTGCCCTGGGCCTCCTTGAGCTTGAGCGTTCCTCCCCGCAGCGGCCCGCCGGAGGGGAAGAAGAGGGTCATGTAGTCGAGCCTGCCGCCGGCCATGCACCAGAAAAGGGCGTTCAAAAGCTCGCGGGCAGCATCATCGGTATAACGGTATTTGTGGCGAGCGGGCAGCTCCAGCAAGAGCTGGCAAAGCTGCTGCTCCTGGGTCGACAGGGCCGTCTCCATCGTGGGCAGGCAGGTCGAAAGGTGACGCTGGTAATCTATGGTGTGGTCATGTGCGCAATAGGTATCGCACGGGTGGTTTTTTGGCGAATAGGGCTCGAAGGAGAAGAAAATTATGATGGGTTTCTGGCGTTTGTTGTGTTATCGGACAGATGGGTGGTTGTTGAGGGCGTTCAGGTTGGTAGGTTGTTGGAGGATGGAGGGGTTATCGATAATTATCGCGGGGAGTTGTCAGAGGGAAAGGGCTCCTTCTCAGCTGAGACCTTCTGGAGCAAGAGCAAAGGGTGGCGTTCTGGGCCAAAGCTGGGGCACCACAAGAGCTCCAGATTAAACTCTCATCTAAAAGAGCACCTGCTCACTTGTTGTTTCAATGAATTTTTTCGAGATAGTTTTCCACCAAGCTATCCTCAGGAACTTGATATCACAGATTTCTACTCTTACACTGCAGAAGGTGGCGTCGGGTCCGTTTCCTGTGGATGACTAGAGGTCCCGAAACTGTGACGCTGCAGTGGGACATGGCGGGACGGGAGCGCTGTGAACGATCCCTGCAGGGTTTCCAGGCTGGCCTCGGCTCACAGGTGGTTTCCTCGAAGGGTGCAAGAGGAAGCAATGGATGGTCTTGAAAAAGAACCCTCTTGCAGCCAACAGCTCCATTTTCATAACACAAGAATTAGGTCATTCCCGGATGCTGTTTTGGATCTAGCCCTTGGAGGTCCGGGCGTGCAACGAGTCGCGTCTCTTCCATCCTCTCGCAACCCCAGGTGTCCGCAACATCAACCTGACGGTCTATTGTCTAGTCGCCTCCAAGCTCAAATGTACACAACCGAAGCTCCCGCAGAGCTGGTTCCCCGGTAAAATTTCCTTGTCGTTGTCGTGGTATCATCGTGGACCCGGCTTACTCGTCATCTCCGCCCTCAACGTACTTGTGGCGGATGTCCTTCCATTGGCGCTGTTCCCTGCGGTCAGCCCCTCTAATCCGAAAAGAAAGACGTTGGGGAATGTCCTTACCCCCCGGTTGTGGTTATCCCAAACCTTGTTCATCATGTTGTCGTAGCCCCTGCGTAAAACACTCAGCACTCTAGGTCCTCTCAAGTTCCCATCTCAGGCGGCGACGTACATCTCGAAGGCGAAGGCACCAACGAAGACGGCACCAAGCATGGTGTAGTTCCTCCGGAAGAGGGTGCTGGCAGGGTGTTAGTTTCGGACGTGGGTAGGTGGAAGCGTGTGGCAGCGGTCGTTCGGACGGGGGAGACTTGCTTGTAGAGAGCGGAGGCCTGTGAACGCAGTCAGTGGTCAGCCCGTCGTTTCCTGGAGCGCGCACCTCGGCAACTTACCATTTTGACGGAGTGTAAGATCCCAATTGAACGGGTGCCGGGACTGACGTCGGGGGTTCGGAGCGGACTGGTGAGAGCTTGGTTTCTGGAGTGTTTGCGCCGACAAACGCAAAACTGACCACTGACGGAAGCCGCAAAGGCCGCACGGAAGTATCCGGACGCTTCCCTGATTGGCTCAAGCTCACCCCCAGCTTGAAATCTTGGCGCTTCCACTTTTTGACTTTCAGAGCCCCGCCAACAATGGACTTCATCCACCTCGAAAGAGCTCATCGCTTGGCCTGGGGGATCTCGACAACTGGCTCCAACCACCCATCGACGGCAACCCAACTGGATTGCTTCGCGAGGTTGTTTTACAGCTTTTGGAATCAGCCATATCCGATCTGAAACTCGGACTTTTTTTCACCCAGTTCGCCCGCCAAATCAGTCATCCTTTCTTTCACACACCCGCCACTATGTCCGCCCAACCAACCGCCTCCGGCATCGTGACCGACCAGACCAGCGGCGAGCGGCATATACCCGAGTCAAAACGCGCCGATGGCAGCACCCGCAAAGCGATCAAGATCCGTCCCGGCTATCGCCCCCCGGAGGACGTCGAGGTGTACAAGAACCGCATCGCCGAGAACTTCCGCAATCGGGGCAAGGGCCCAGTACCCGGTGCCGAAGAAGTTAAATCCGATCAGACGCTCTCTTTTGCTGCAGCCAACAAAAACGCCAAGCGGCGCGAGGCGCGTAAGAAGGCCAAGGCCGCTGGCGAGGTAGAGGGGGCTGCGAAGCCGGAGTCTGCGGAAGGGGCAAAGAAGGAGGAGGATCCCGAGGCTGAGAAGGAGAAAAAAGTTCGGTCGCTGAAGAAGAAGCTTAAGCAGGCCAAGGACCTGAAGGAGAAGAAGGAAACGGGCGGGGCGCTGCTCCCGGAGCAGATCGCGAAGGTGATTAAGATCAACGAGCTCATCCGGGAGCTGGACGCGCTGGGCTTTGACTCGGACGGGGAGCCCAAGGCGGAGGAGGCGGTCGTTGAGACGAAAGATGCTTCCAGCTGAGCTATACCGAAAAAGTCATTGGAATTAAGCATGAAGGACGACTGCGACGTCATCAGCATTACGGCACTGCCTAACACGACCAGGCTTCTCATAACGCCGCGATGGAAGGTGGATGCTGGAGTCTCATCTTGGGCCTGTAATGCTGTTAGAAGACTACGGTTCTTGTGTCGGAAACCGAGCCTGGGGCCTGGGCAAGGAGAAATGTTGTTACCCGCGTCAACTTCGGTGCCAGGCCACCTAAACCCCCATATTACCTCCGGCTAGCGCACCCCAGTTGGGGAGCCTGGATGTTGGCATCGAAATCTGGGATACGCCAACCCGAAACGAGGGTCTACGCTGTAGAATTTAAAGGAGGGGTAGATGGCTGGTTGTGGGGATGACAATCTGAGAGCACGGTCAAATGTTCTTGTGGGGTACGATTGAACTAGAGAATGGGAATAGATTCATCATGTCGCATAGACAAATAAGCATCATATCCATAGGGCTCGCTGTAGGCAATAGAGCTAGCATCTGATTATCAAACCTGCGGCCAAGGAGAACGATTGTGGTAAGATGGGGTATCAGCGGTCTATTCATGCCCAGATTGTACATTGTATCCTACAATAATCGTTTACAAGACTCCTTCCCCTCTATGCCTATGCCGGAGACTTTATTGTCCCCTCAGGCGACGGCGTCTCTGGCTCAAAAGTCCGCGGAATCAATCCCTCGGCCATCTTTATCGCCCCCTCCATATCGCCCTTGTTGAACTGAAATAGGCCCTGGATTGCAGCAGTCGACGTGTGGCGCTTCGGCACGCTCGGATCTTGAACGACGCCGCCGAACAAGCCCAGCTCTTCGAGCCGGTTCAGGAATCGTTCACGGCCAGAATGGTCCTCGTCGATATCCCCGTAGTAGCGATCCCACATTTGGGCCGCCTGGTACCGCGTGGCCTCGCCAATGCGCACCATCATGTCAACGCGTCCAGGGCGGATCAGCGCCGGATCCAGCCTGTCAATGTGGTTCGTGGTGAGGAAAGCAATCCGGTCTTCTCCCGCCGCCAAACCATCCAGCGCATTCAGCAGACCCGACGCGGTCACAGACCTCCCGCTATACCCGTCCGGGTCCCTCTGCCGCCTGTTCACCAGCGCAGCATCCACGTCCTCCAACAACAAGATGCTCTTCTCGGGCAACTGCGTCAGCAGCTGCGCAAGTAGGTCATCCGTCATCCCCACCTCGCTGAGGTTGATCATAGCCACGCTATAATCCAACTCCCCAGCCAATGCCTGAATAAACGACGTCTTGCCCGTCCCCGGTGGGCCATACAGCAAATACCCCCTGCGGTACGGCACGCCCCTCTCGGTATACCAGCTCTGCGCCTTCAAAAACTCCTTCACATCCCCCACCAGCCCCTCCTTCACCCCATCATCTAAAATAACACTCCCCAACGGCCTTTTCAGCCTCGGCTTGCCCAGCACAGCCCACTCCATCTTTCTCGCCGTGTACACCACCGTCTTCCCTTGCTGAAAAGTCTGCGCCAACGCATGCGCCTCGGTAAACACCTCAGCTAAAACATTCCGATGCATCCACAACAACGTCAGCGTCAGCGTCTCGTGCGGCTCGCCCGTCGCCGTCGTTGCCGTCCCGGCCTTCTCCCTGTTCACCGCGATATACACCCCAGGTTTATGCCGCACCACATGCCTTCCAAATCCAGGCTGCACCCTAAAATCCGCATGGATCTTCCCGCCACCCTCACCCTCAACATTCCGCGGACTCAAGCTCTTGGTGCTCGTCGTGATGGACAGATTCCGCAGGCGGGTCAGACGCTGCGCGATAAACCCCGAGTTGTCGCGCGGTTGGGCGAGCCAGGCAAGCACCCAGCTGTAGGACGGGTCGCGCTTGCTGATTTCGATGTTGACGAGGAGCTGACGGCGGAGGAGGGCGGCGCCGGAGAGGAGGCGCGTCGGCCGAAGGCGGCGGCTGCCCCGAGAGAGGCAAGCCCGATGCCGCCTGCGAAGACGGGGTTGGTGAAAGGGCGTCGAGGCCAAGAGGCGCGGTGGTGCCGGGTGTTGTGGAGGAGTGGTTGGGAGGAGATGATGAAGAACTAGGGGTCGCGCCGGGCGGTGGTGTTAGCCCGGGATGAGGAGCGGGAGCCCCGGTTGAGGGTTGATGATGGTAGTGGCATTGTGGGTGTGGTGGTTGCTACATGGCGTTGCGCCGCGTGCGAGGTGTAAGTGGCGGGTCCCGGTCGTGGGGGCTTGAGGCGGGAGGTCGAATGATGGCCGCCGGCGGACCTGAAATTTTTGGTGGGTCCAACTGTTCCCGGCCGGGGCTCGGGCAATGCGACACCGAGATCCTGGCTCCGTCCGAGCACAGGCGAAACGGAGGTGTCAGGTTAACCATAGTGGCAAGAGAATTAAGATCGGTGGCCAATTGATCATATTGGTACGCTGGGGATGTTGCCGTAGCAACCAATCTTGAAGTAATGGTAAAGTCCATTGTCATAGTACACAGATATACACAGAAACCAGACCTGTACTGCTGAACAGATCCAGTATAACCCTTCCTTCACTCTGGCCTTCTCCCTCCACTCCTCCCAGACTCCCAGACTCCGAACCACAGCACCTTCAGACTAACCCAGTCTCCTGATACGCGGGCTCCTTGTGCCACCAAACTTGAGTCTCGTCGCATCTGACAGCCGGGTAATCTTTTTCCGCAGCTCCTTGCCCTCGTTGCCCATCAGCACCTTGACGACGGCCTCTCTGCCGGCGCCAAAGCCGCGTAGCACAACTTCCAGCTTGTGAATGTCCTTCACAAGGCCCTTCTGATGCATCTTGTCTATCACATAGGCGCCCAGCTGGTAGGCCGAGTCATAGTGCTTGCGGTTGGACTTGCGGAAGCCGAGGTTACCGCACGACAGCGAGATGAGAGCGTCGCGGTTTGGCTTGGTGACGGTGATGTGAGTGTTGTGCTTGTGGCTGAGGACGTGCATATGGTACGGCTCATCGCCCTTCGCGTCCGGGTTCTCGGGGAGGCCCAGGTCATCGCCCAGGTTCTTGCCCATCTCAGCCGGCCGGAGCGCGCTGCTCATGACGTTCTTGACCAGCGAGTCCATGGGGTTGGAGTTCGGCGCCTGTGCCTGTGCCTGTGCTAGTGGTGCTGGGGGCTTCCGAGGACCGGCGTCCCCCCGCGTTGACGGCGCGCGATTGGGAGAACAGACGGGTCCATTGGGGGACTGTGGTAGCGGTGGTTGTCGTTGGGCAAACGGTCCTCGAGAGGGGCGCTAGAAGGCGGCTTATCGTGGGTCGGCTCATCTTGGCGGAGGGCTGGTCACCGCGTAACCGGGCTGGCAGAGAAGGATGGAAGATAGGTTAGGATCGAGAGTTCGGCTCACGCGCAAGTCAAGACTCGAATGGTTGCTCCCACCGCGCACAGCAATTCACGGTGGATGATTGCCAGAGCGCGGGCCACTGGAAATTTTGGGGCCCGGAACTTGCCGGGGTCGCGCCCCTGTCGCGTGGGTGACCCCGAGCCGGGAATTTGCCGGCTCTTGGCACCCTTGATTTCTTGGCGGCGGGCAAAAGAATTCCAGGGACTCGGCTCTATTGCCCTCCATTGCCATCGCCGCGCAAAATCCTTATCAACGAGAGCTCGCCGTCTCGTCACCTCGGTGCCGCCGCCCCTCTCCCTCATCATTCATCCCCAATTCCCCGTACTACTCTGCCACGCCTGTTACGCCTCGTGTTGAGGACGATACGGCCTAGCACGCAGTAACAATGAACTCAGCACGGCAGATCCAGCGCCTCGCGCTGGGTGCCCCATTGAGAGCACCGGCTCTGCGGAGCTCTCGCTGCACTCCACCCTCCCAGTACCGCGTCCTCTCCAGCCGGACCGCCCAGTTGAGCTCCGAGTCCGCGACGTTTGCCGCCTTCACACAACAACAGCCCCTTCTCCGCTCGACACTCCCCGCCAGCGCCGTCAGGTTAGACAGGTTACCACAGAGCAGCGTGCGCCCCTTCCACGTCTCGGCCCTGTCGCGGCAAAAGCAGGCCGAGGAGAAGGACGCCAAGGTTCAGTCAGAAACAAAAGAGGGTGAGGAGAAGAAGGAGCCCGAGTCAAAAGAGGAGGCCAAGGAGGAGGCCAAGGAGAAGAAAGAGGGCGAGGAGAAGTCTGAGGGCAAGAAGGAGAAGAAGGAGGATGCCCCTCCACCGCCGCCCCACGGCGACAAGACCCCGTGGCAGGTGTTCGTGGACACCATGCAGTCCGAGCTAAAGCAGTCCAAAGAGTGGAATGACTCGACCAAGGCCCTCGCCTCGGGCGCCAACGACTTCATGGAGAGCGAGCGCGTCCGCAAGGCCCGCCAGGCCTACGAGGCCACCTCGGGCGCTGTCTCAACCACCGCCTCCAAGGCCGTCAAGACAACCGCCGGCGCCATCGGCAAGGGCGCGGTGTGGACTTGGGAGACCCCCGTCATGAAGGGCGTGCGCAAGGGCGCGAACAAGACGGGCGAGGCGCTCGACAAGGCCACCAAGCCCATCCGCGAGACCGAGGCGTACAAGAACGTCAAGGAGGTTATCGACGACGGCAGCAGCTCCCGTTACGGTGGCTGGGTGGACAAGGAGGAGCGCAAGAGGCGGAGGGAGCTGCGCGAGCAGCGGGACAAGGCGAACGGTATTTCGCACCAGGTGTTTGAGGAGGACCCCGAGTAAGTTTGCCTACCTGTTGGATTCAATCACTTCCATTGCTAACCTTTGGAACCCATGCAGGGCCGGCACCAACGTTACGCTCCACAAGGACGCCGCGTGGAAGGAGGCCTGGAGGGACTTCCGCGATCAAAACAAGTTCGTACAGGGCGTGTTCGGCATGAAGACGGTCTACCAAGAGTCGGAGAACCCGCTGATCTCTACCGCTCGGAGCATTACCGACAAGTTCGCCGGCTTCTTCGCTGAGAACGAGACGGCCATGGTGATCAAGAAGCTGCGCACCATGGACCCGGCTTTCAAGATGGAGCCCTTCCTGCAGGAGCTCCGCGAGTATATCCTGCCTGAGGTGCTCGACGCCTACGTCAAGGGCGACATCGAGACGCTGAAGCTGTGGCTGTCTGAGGCCCAGTATTCCGTCTACGAGGCCCTGACCAAGCAGTACCTGCAGGCCGGTCTCAAGTCCGACGGCAAGATCCTCGACATCCGCGGCGTCGACATCCTCCGCGCGCGCATGCTCGACCCCGGCGAGATTCCCGTCTTCATTGTCACCTGCAGGACACAGGAGGTGCACGTCTACCGCAACGCGAAGACGGGCAAGCTGTCCGCCGGCATGGAGGACAAGGTGCAGCTCGTCACCTACGCCATCGGCATTACGCGCATTGCCGAGGACGTCAACAACCCCGAGACAAGGGGCTGGCGCCTGATCGAGATGCAAAAGAGCGGCCGCGACTACATCTGAGCACTGTATTAACGACGAGGACGACTCCAAGTGGGGGCGTCCGTTCTTCGTTGTGTTTTTCGTGTCACAAAAAATGTATCATACGGCATCAGGGATCTTGCCCTCTCCGAGACTGCGGGGAGTTTTGGGACTTTATGGTATAGAGGCAGAGGGAGTAGGCGCTTGGTGCATTTCCACGATCAACACCACTCTGCGGGCCTTTGGAGACGGTGGGTGTAATGACACAAAAAAGTCTGTTTGTACGATATAGGCGTCTGGAACATCTTGCCGCCGGTGTAAAACAATAATAATACCCAACAAGCGCTTCGCCTGTGAGATATCCAACGGAATGGGCCAACTCTTCTCCCTCTACTTCGGATCGTCCTCCTTGCCAGCCTCCTCATCCCCTTTGCTCTCATCCTCACCGCCCTCCTTCTCTTGCTTCCCTTTTCTTTCCTCCATTTCCTTCAACCCCCCCCTCACAACCATCAACGCCTTCCCCAACAAATTCAACCCCCACCTCTTCCTGTCCGCAGACGCTGCCTTGGCCGCGCCCATTCCAATTCCCCATATCTTATCCATTGGACTCGCCTCCACGATCTCCCTATCCCCCGTCCTCAACAACAGCTCCCTGATACTCACCCTCCCCTCTTCCTTCTCCCCCTCCGCAGCAGAGGCACCACCACCGGCAGAAGCTGTATTACTACCAAACACCCTCATCCACATCCCATCCTCCACATCCACCGGCCGCGTAAACTTAAACCGATTCCCCTGCCGCACAATCTCCTCGCGGTGCGTATTCCACACCTTCTCATCAAAGTTGTGCACTTTCCGTCCCAGGGCTTTGACCTGCTTTGGGTGAGAGGCCGCGAGGATCTGGGCGCCGACGGCGAGGTCGGAGAAGAGGAGGGCTTTCTGGTACATCATGTAACTTCACGCAGATAGGTATTCAGTCAGTCAGGAACCAATTTAGATGGGTGGAAGTGGGCAAGGAGGGTAAGGTATTACTGTTCAGCGGTTGGGTAGACGATGTCCGGATTGCTGTCATCGGTGAAGGCGCAGGGATACCATTGGGAAAGGTAGCCTCTTTCGGGCTCTGTTTCGCGCCAGAAGAAGATGGGAGAGGATGATGATGATGACGAAGGGTCTATGATGGGGGGTTGAGACACGGGTGATGGTTTCTTGGACGTGCGGGCTCTGGAGCGTTTGGTTACCCTGTGTTGGGGCTTCGGTCCTGATCGTTTGGGTGGCATTGTAGGAGGAGTTTTATCAGACGTGGTAGGTAATTGGAAGCGAGGAAAACAGTGGGTGAATTGGGACAATGAGATTTGGCTGGTGATGTTCTTAGTATGTGCCGAGAGTTGACATTGATGAGGCGCAGCCAAGACGCACAGCCTGGATTGGTTCAGACAGTTTGGCAAACGCCTCATTGCCGGTGACTCAACGGAGGCAGGCAGGACGGACTTTGGTTTGGAGTTTTGAAAATCTAAGGGGAGCAAGATCAAACTCTCAGAAGGGAAACCAACAGCTTTGGTGTTGGTACAGAGGGACGGTGTCTATTTGATGTTGGTCGAAGAGTTGCAGATGTCTAATTTTCTAATGCTGGCCAAGGATTCTGGGATATGGCTTCCGAGACTTTGGTACAGGAAAAGAAAAAGAACGATGATAGGGACGCTTGGTGTAATACAAAAATAAAAATAAAGAAGAGAAAAGGATGAAGATGGAATGAAGTGGGAAGGGAAAAGAGGAATAAATACCAAAAGCAAATGGAGGCACCGCGGATCGAACGCGGGACCGTCTGTATCACTGGATCGAATGGATCAATGCAAAACAGAAATCATACCACTAGACCATACCCCCAGAGTATGTATTCACATAAGCGCGTGCAGCCGCCTATGACGTAACGTCACTTTGGCCGTTTATCGTTCTTGGCCGCCTTTCCCAAGCCGATCTCACTGTCTCGAAATGTTGTGAGTTGACACAACCTTAAGGTTTTGGTTATGGTTTTTTTTAGCTTCTTTTCAAATTCAATTTTTTTATGCCTCAACTATGTCGCGAAATTGCCAAATCCAACTTGCTCATCGGCGCTCACTCGAGGTTCGTGGCCCCCAGAATAAGTCATTGCAATGCAGGCTCCCCCGTAACTCGTCACGACCAACACAACACAACATGGTTCAGTCGGGGCCCAGACCATTGAGACGAACCCGGATGACAGCGAGATCTGCAAGTTTCTGTTGCTTGGGCGATTGGTTGATGCAGGCTGCGACGCTGTGTGATGGAACTTCTCCCAACCCTCCAAAAGGCAGATGGCGCTGTCGTTTCTCAGTTCTGCCACCAAACCAGATATCACGGTCTGCGCCTCGCCGTTGAGACATCTTCACATCTTCCTCGACCGGTGCCGGTTCAGGGCTTTACCCCGGCTGCCAGCTGGTGGTGTTCCTCCGGAGGAGAACGGAGCACCGCTGAACAGCACGTTGCCGGTCCCGTACCCGGTGGTCACCGGTCTCACTGGGAGGCAGGGGCCCTGATCGAAGACCGTTGTCGGCCATGCAGGATGCCAGATGTGATGTGTTGACACGGCAAGCCGCATCACAACGGCAACTTCATCCGGCGTCATCGTTGTTTGGTCCTCATGGATATTGGTGTGTCTGGCATCAGGGGCCTTTTCAAGGCTGTCTCTCAACCAAGGTTGAGCATCACGCCTGGGCACACCACCCACAGCTCGACCGGACTCATCCTTGAGAAATTCCAGCAACCCCGCAGCCAACGAGCCGCTTGCATCTCGAAACTGGTCAACAGCCGCGCAGACAGGTGCCTGCCGGCGGCCGGTTTGAGTAACACCACTGCCGGACACGCACGATCGCGATGGCAGAGTTCAGCAACTTCCACAGAAGCGACCCTTTGAATGCAGGCAGGCGAGGCAGGCAACATGCCCACCGCTGCGGAAACGAATCAGGATCCGGAGTTCTGATGGAACATTGCCCGCAAGGTGCCCAGTTCTTAAACCGCCTGCCGGGAAACTCCGGGCTCGGAGCTGTGAGAGCAGCACAGAAGAGGCCCATTCTCACCGCCCCGGGCTGCCACGATGCCGCGCTTCCACATTCGGCTGCGATGTGCATCCTCAATGCGCTGTGTGCCATTCCATCCTCATCATGGTGACAGGGGCAGAACCAGCCTGCGCCGGCTCTTGGCAGGACGCAGGAGACGCTGTGATCCCTTGCCACCATCTTCATGATCCTAAAGGCTAACGCCTTTGGGCGGCTAGCGCTTGTCCACACCGTCCTTTCATTGCCAGCGACCGGATCACGGGGTTTTCAGATTCTTTCCATTGCTGTCCATTGCCGTTCCACGTCAACGCCCAGTTCTAGTCCTGAGGTGGGATTGAACAACAACGAGTCCATCAACACACCATCACCAACAACGCCTTTGTTGTGCAGGTGTTGAGAAAGGACGCTAGCCGCCGAGCTGGACCACCTTAAGAACTTGGTGGAGAGCGGTCCTGGCCTACGTATGGACCGCAGGTGGCAGTGACTCTGTCCCACTCGCCATCATTAGGCAGTCCAGTCAGGTCTGGTCAGATCTTCTGATCCCTCTGCCTCGTTCTCTGCCCATTTCAGGAGGCAACGGAAACGACAACCAACGGTCCAACCAACATTGGCATGACATCGAGAGGCTCGGTCAGCCTTACAAAGTCCATCTTGGCTTTGCCACATTTGTCTCTCTAGGCTGCCTGATTTGTCTGCTTTAACCAAAGCCTGGTGGAGAGCCTCTTGTGTCCGGACACAAACTCCTTGTTCCAGGCCCTCAATATCTGGCTTGGCTGTGGTCCTGTTGGAGTCATAGAGGTGCTTCCCCCAACCCCTTGACGCCGTGCTTGCTAACAGATTGCATGCCAAAGCCAGCAGTGTCAAATTCAGTGGGGTCTCAACAACCAACACACAACTCCGCTTTTTGTGAGAGTGTTGGTGCTGGACGCAGCAGGCAGAAGTTACATTGGTGGGACCGCCTCGTGGACGTTGTTATACAACCAGGTCCATAGAAAGAGTTTCTTTCCTGCCACCCACTCTCCCGTTTCGTCGCTCGAGTGACCAAGACGCGGGTAAAGCTTTTTTTTTTTTTTTTTTGAGCAAGAAGGTGGCGTCGGTTTCTGGCTCTGATTCCCCATCAGTGCTGGAACAACTCTCCCATCTCAACCGGTCTCAAGGAATCGAGTCCCACGCAGAGCTGAAGCGCAAAAGGCAGCTCTTGCCTCTCATCTGGCCAGAAGACGCTCACACCAACGCTCTTTCCGGTTTCTTTCTGAAAGTCCCAACCCTAGAAGGAAGAACCGCAGTCGGTGGGACCACTTGAGGAGTTTCAGGGCTATTTGTTTGGAGAAAGAGACTTTGTCTCACTTCGGAAGTCTCAATTGCTCCAGACATCGGGCAACCAGACCGGTCAGCGAACCCAGCAACCTGGAAGGTGATTGCACTCTTGGTCGACCTCCAAACCGCCCATCCTCACCCAGGGCCTTGGGAACAATTGAGAAGCCCAACACCCGCGGTAGGAAACTCGAACGGCCGTCGATACATATTCAGACAGAGATCTCCAAACCCAGCTCTTCCTGATCGATTCTCCTGGAACGCCCTTCAACCAGCACCTTCAGATTCGTCATGGCAGACCCATATGACACGACTATGGCAGAGACGCGTACCGGGCTGCCGCTGCGGAAGGTCCTGGCAAGCCTCCACTACGCGTATCCGACCGCTGTCTTCATCTACTACATGGCTACCACTACCGTCGCAGTCTGCACCCTAAGAACCAGCTCGACAGAGCATCCACGCCGGCGGACCATCACGCGGCTGCTTATGTTTGTCATCGTCACTTACTTTGCCCAGCTGCTCGCCTTGGTGGTCCAGGGATTTGTCCGAAGTATGTTCCCGCTTGGCGAACAGGATACCGTCATTGGCCTCATGTCGTGCGCCCTGGCCTACGGCGTTGTCTTTGCCGGCCTCTCAGACGCGGAATCCCCGGTCTGGCATCCATACATCGGACCCATCGGGTTGGGACTCGTCTTCGAGCCGGCCATTGAGACCTTGAATTTGATGGTCCGTCCGGCAGAATCCCTCAAGATTTCTGACTTGTTCGATATCTTCATGGTTGCCGCCAGGTATCTTGCAATCATACTCGCCTTGGTGTTCTACTTTGTCGGAAACCGCAGCATCCAGCAGGAGAACGCCACCGACGCGGAGCGGCAGGCCCTGCTCAAGACAGACGGCAACACCAGCAATGGCACAGATTCGGATGGGCAGTCAGAAGGGGCGCAGCAGAACGGGTACGGGGCGACCTCGGATGCTTCTAGTGACAGCAACCAGTCCTCCGACACGGACGGAGATGAAAACCCCTACGAGAGGCGCCAGCGGCAGGCCAGCGAGCAAATGGAGAAAAGGCTCAGGGAGAAGGGCAACTGGATTACTTACGCCAAAAGCTTCAAGGTACGTTACTAGTCACTGCACTCAAGGCGTCACTAACACACGGCAGGTCTTCATCCCTTACATCTGGCCCGTGAACCACCGAGGTCTTCAGGTCCGCGTCGTCCTTGTCGGATTCTGCCTGCTCGCCATGAACTTCATCAACGTCCTAGTCCCGCGCCAGCTAGGTATTATCCAAGACACGCTCGGCAAAGTCGACGGCTACAAAGACAGGAATCCCTGGACCGAGGTCCTTATCTTCGCCGCTCTCAAGTTGATCGCCTCGGAATCGGGCCTGTCTCTCCTACGCCAGTGGCTCTGGATCCCCGTTGAGTACTACTCCTTTGGCGCCATCAGCAACGCCGCCTACTCACACGTCCTCAATCTCTCATCCGACTTCCACGACTCCAAGAGCTCCTCCGACATTATGATGGCCATCCAGTGCGGCCAGAGCATCTCCAACATCCTCGAATCCGTCTGCTTCCGCGCCGTCCCCATGCTCATTGACATGATGGTCGCCTTCTGTTACCTGTCTGCCAAATTCGGCGCATACGAAGGCTTCATCACCATCGCCACCGCCGCCATCTTCATGTACATCGCCACGCGCATGATCGCGGCCCTCAAGGACGCCCGCCGCAACGAGGTCGGCGCGTGGTACCGCGAACACTACGTACGCCAGGCTGGAATTCAGGGCTGGTCGACGGTCGCTAGTTTCAACCAGATTGGCCACGAGGAAGACCGCTACTCGGCTGCCGTCCAGAACCGCGTCGCCACAACGCAGAAGGTGTATTTTGGCTACGTTCTGGCCTACGCCTTCCAGTTCCTCGTGCTGCTGTCGGGCCTCCTGGCCGGCGCGTTTCTGGCCGTGTACCAGGTCTCGCACGGGTACGCCACGCCGGGTGATTTTATCATGCTGCTGACGTACTGGGCGCAGCTAGTCTCGCCGCTGACCTTCTTTGCCGGACTGGGCAAGAGCGTCTCGCGCGACCTGCTGCAGGCGGAGCAGCTGCTGGAGATTATGCAGACCAAGCCGAGCGTGTTGAGCAAAGAGGATGCGCCGGACCTGCGGTTTAACGGCGGGGAGGTGCGGTTTGAGGACGTCTGCTTCTCGTACGATAAGAAGAAGGAGATCTTGAAGAATATCAACTTTACGGCTACGCCGGGCATGACGGTTGCGTTTGTCGGGGCCACGGGCGCGGGCAAGTCGACGATTCTGAAGCTGCTGGATCGGTTCTATGATGTTACGGAAGGGAAGATTGAGATTGATGGGCAGGATATCAGGGATGTGGATTTGTACAGGTAAGTTGTAGCATTATGGCTGGGCTTGGTTTGGTAGTGGTGCTAACGGTTGGGTGTAGTCTCCGAGCGCAGATTGGTGTCGTACCGCAGGCTCCGATTCTGTTCGACGATACCATTATGAACAACGTGCGGTATGCGAAGCTCACTGCGACGGATGAGGAGGTTCACGAGGCTTGCAAGGCGGCAAGCATTCATGAGCAGATCTTGACATTCTCGGATGGTAAGCTTTTCTTATTTTTCAGTAAGAATGGCTGAGGCTGACGAACACAGGATATCAAACCAAGGTTGGAGAGCGCGGCGTCAAGCTTTCTGGTGGCGAGCTGCAGCGCGTGGCAATTGCGAGGGCCATTTTGAAGCGGCCGGCGATTGTGCTGCTTGACGAGGCCACGAGTGCAGTCGACACAGAGACGGAGCAGAAGATTCAGGAGGCTCTGCGCATGCTTTGTGAGGGGCGGACGACGTTCATTGTTGCGTAAGTGCTACCCTCCTAGGAGGTTGTGAACATGGGCTGACAAAAACAGACACCGCCTCTCTACCATTATGAACGCCGATCGCATCATCGTCGTTACTGGCGGCGAGATTGTCGAGCAGGGCAGCCACGAGGACCTGATCCGCGCCGACGGCAAGTACGCTGAGCTCTGGTCCAAGCAGATTTTTGTCAAACCCAAGGACAAGGAACCGGGGGAGGACGACGACAAGAACACCAAGGGCAAGTCGGTGGCCAAGGGGCAGAAGGCGCCCAATATTGTTAACGACCTGAGTGCCGAGGCCACCAGCTCAGAGCTTGCCAAGGTCAAGACCATCCCGGTGAACGGCCAGGCCAACGGTCAAACGAACGGCAACGCCTTGGCCCAAAGCTCAAACACGGATGGTGCGGCAGATGCGAAGCAGGACGAGGACAGCCCGACGACGCCAGGTCACAAGAAAGAGGTATGAGCGAGATGAATCCGCCAGAGCATGTATTAGTATCCTTATCTACCAAACAGCGACCATGAAACATGATACTTGCATATCTTATATACATGACCACTTCTATCTGCTCGCCCTACCTTTTTTTCTAACCAACGTACCAAATCAACCTAGACCTCACAGCTCAACCCAGGTGCGCCAGCCTTCACCCCAAAGTCGGTCCTCACCCCCGCCGCTCCAGCATTCACGCCAAAATCGATCATCACACCCACTGCGCTCTTCACCCCGGGATCATTCATGATGAACTCTCTTCCCATCGCCACCCCAAGTCCAAGCCGCCAACAGCAGCACCGCCGGCCTCTGATTTTGACTACTACCATATCCAGCCACCCACCACCAGCCCGGTGCGAGTAGTCGACGCTCCGCGACCGACACCAATAAGAGCACTGCCCCTGTTTTCTCCACCTCCGCCTTTGACATCCCCAGCCCGCCAACAACACCACCATCACCAAGTACATTTCTTTGCCCCTGCCCCTTCTCATCTGGTTCCTGCCCCTACCCCGGTTTTTGTGATGCATCCCTCAATCTCTCCTGTTGGTGGGGGGTATGTACCGCATAGCTTTCATCCCCATGTTTCTCATGGCATTGCACATGAGAGTGCGCTGGCTCTGCCGCCGCCGCTGTTGCCGCTGCCATTGGGAGGGAGGAGTGGAGAGAGAGGCGGAGAGAGAGTGAGAGTGAGGGAGGAATTGAGCTCAGGTGACTCTGGGTCTACGATGAGAGAGGAGGAACGTGGTTGTGGGGTGAGACTGGTACGTGAGAGAAGGGAGCAGAAGCATGAGGCGGGAGGTGTTGGTTGGAGGAGAACGGGGTGAGGCGGATGGGGCCGAAAGTGGCTCGGAGAGTTCGGTTTCTTTTACGTATTCTACGAGGAGGGGAGGAGGTGGGGGACGAATCTGCGGATGCGGATAGAGAGGAAAGAAAAGAGGAGGAGAAAGGAGGGGTGGAAGCAGTGTTACGATCGAAGGGGGTGGTGCTAGATATCCGAGGTATTCAAGGCGGGTGCAGAGCAGGAGTGAGCCGGTTGGTTGTGAGACTGGGTTAGGGTCGGATATGGAGGATTGAGGAAGGGAAGGGGGGGCATACTTTTGTTGTGTAGTTGACATTTCTTAGTTTTACATTGGGGTGATAATGTTGGCAGTGTTATGAACCCGTTTACCAGGAGGCATGGGTATGGAAGATGGATATGAAAAGAATTGGGGTTTTCTTAGTAAAAGGTTTCTTCGGTATACCAGTCTCTATGTCTTTCGTGATAGTACATGGTGTTGGTGAAGCAACTCAGATATATATGAAGATGAAAGGGGTGTCAAAAGTAGACAACTAAGGGGAGGGGGCTGAAAGTTCTTTCATTCTCATCCATCTTAATAATACCCACAGAGTACATGTTGATTTCAGTATAATAGCCTGGGTGCGTTTACGACAAGTTTTGGGGAGGTTTATATTCCTGGCATAACCACGATTAGAGTCAGATTGAACCCCGACCAGTACTAGATGGAATTAAAATTGTGGAATAGCTTTATTAGAACAAAATGTTCAAACTGTCATCGGGCAAGATGGAAAGCTGAGAAACTTGACTTGGGTATCAGCATCAGGAAAATCAACTGCGAAATGGTGTATCGAGGCTATCAAAATCATAATCGTCGCGGCGTGGTGAAAACGGGGCAAGAACTGCGGACATTAAGGTCCCTGAAATCTAGGAGAAATGAAACAAATCGAAAAAAAACTTCATCATCCCTGTTGTGCCCTCTTACACTCGTGATTTTGTAGACTCTTCCTCACGGTCTCCATCCCCCTTTTGGCCCTTGGGCTCTCTCACCCCGTGGCCAAGATCCAGCTTCTGCATGAGCTCGACAGCGACCTTGTTCTCCTCCCGCATCTTATCTTCTTCCTTTTGTGTTTGCGTATGTGGCTCCTCCTGCTGTCCCTGCCCCTCTAGAACAGCCGCCCGCCCCCCACTTTCCTCCGGGACATACTGATGCCGCTTCTCTTCTTCCTGTTCCTCAACCACCACCTGCGGCGGTACCACCACCACCTTCCCCTTATCCCCCTCTCGTCGATGATGCCCCAAACCCTTCACCCCCTTCACTACATCCCCAACCTTCTTCTTCGCCCTAACGTACGTCTCCATCCCCACTAACACCGCATAACTCTTACTAACACTCACGCGCCCCATATCCACGCCCGTCTCCTTCAGGCTCTTCACGAACGCCCTAAAGTTGCTCGCGGGCGGTCGGTAATGCCCACTGAGCGGGGATAGGCTGGTCAGGCGGCCATCGTAAATGCGCACGAGCCCTGCGGCGGAAATGCGGCTGCCCTGCAGGAAGGACGAGTGCTGGAAGGCGCCGCTGTTTTTGATGCCGACGTAAAGGCGGAAGGAGGTGTCGGCGACGAAGATCCAGGTGTTTTTGCGGACGGAGTGGCGGAGGAGCTTGTTAATGATTGTGGTGCCGGAGGGGAGGTGACGGGTGGCTTTTTTAAGAGGGATTGGGGTGATATGGTGAGAGTGGTGGCGGTGGGTAGTGTGAGAAGGGGTGGTGGAGGAGGAGGAAGAGGAGGAAGAGGAGGATGAGGGGCGAGAGGAAAAGTCTGATTCGGTTCCTGTGTCGCCAAGAAGAGTGGTGTGGTTTTCGGAGATCGGGGTGTAGGCTGGGGTCGGGTCGTCGCTGGGCACGATGCCATGGATTGAGTCTTTCCACTTCTCGGAGGTGTCGATGCGGGCACCGTTCTTGGCCCAGCAGAGGCGGCCCTCATCGTCGACGTTGACGAGATAGTACTGACGCTCCTCGCGCGAGAGGTAGCGCACTTGCTCCCGGTCGAGACGCTCGCGCGGGCAGACTTCAATGTCGAGGTCACGGCCCTCGCCGTAGTCGAGCCAGTAGAAGAAGTTTTCGTTGGTCTCGGCGCGCTTCCATTCCTCGTGGTAGACGCGCAGGTTCGAACCGTAGCGGTGCTTAAGATCGACCATCTCGAGGAAGTACTGCAGTCCCATCATTTTGGCTTCCAGCTTGCGGCGCGCCTTGGCCTCCTCGTTGCGTTTGCGCTCGAGTTTCTTTTGTAGGTCTGACTTCTTGCGGTCGGCCGAGTCAGAGTCGGAGGACGATGAGGAGGAAGAACTACTGGAAGACGAATCGGCATCGACGTCACCTCCAGCGTGGCGGGCAATAGTTGACACCTTTTTCCAGTTCTGGCGCGCTGTCGAGGATCGGCTGCCGGGTCGGAACATGCTTCCCGGGCGTCCTGAGAAGGCCACTCCATCGTAGGTCAAACTAGTCCGGGCACGAGGGGTCGTCATCTCTCGCCATTGAGCCTCTCGTACGGCGTGTATCCATCGGGTTGAGGCATCGATACCCAGGCCTTTCATCTCACGACGGGCGCGATAGCCGCGGTAGTTACGCTGGATGACAGTGGCGGCCCTAGCACGCATGCCATCGTCGCTCCCGCTAGTGCGGCGGCCAAAACCAAACCTTGAGAGGCCATAGCGAGTGATCTGAGAGGACTGGGACCCGGCGGTAGTTGGTCTGATGGCGGCGTCGATGCTCTGGCGATGCTGCTCGCGCGGGCGTCGTTTCTGCTCGGCCTCTCGCTCGGCCTGGATTTCGGCGATTTGATCAAACTCTTCTTTGGTTGGAGGCACGAGCGAGTCCAGATACTCTTGATGGCTCTTTGATGAAGCTACCGACTCGACCGAGCCTTGCGATACAGGTCGTTTCGGTCGCGGTCGCCGAGAAGGACTCTGGGGGGTGGTCGTCGACAGCACTGGTGGGGCTGCTGCTGCCGATGACGTCGTGGGGTCGCTGGTGGGGTCCATGGCTCTGAGTCTAAAGCGTCTGCTTCTGTCTTGAACCTCGCCGTAGTCGCAGTTTTTAGGAAAGAAGAAAAAAGCGACAACCCCGCACCTTAAAACAACCAAGACGGGAGGCATCCAACTGGATGGAATGACCTTCCGTGTGCCGTCTTATCTCCACGCGTTCCCTGGGCGTGCACATGGCTGAGCGTCGAGAGTGGATGCCAAGCCGCACTCCAAGCCGGCGCTTCCAGGTTCACGCTTTCAACCGGCACCGAGTTGCCGATTCGAACTCTGAGTATCCGTAGGGCTCGGTTTTCTTTTTTTTCCCCTCAAACCCAATAATCATTCTGATATTATTGCACTAATCAATTATTTATGTCTCTAGGTAGTTTGAGAACAGAATGGAAGAGCCGAACGAACCCTCCTGATTTCCAGGTCGAAGAAGGATCCAAGAACGTACATAGTAGACATGACCTTCAGCTGAGATCGCCAAGCCCCCATCAGCGCTAGCAAAAGCTTAGCGTCTGCAACCAGGGTCCCTCGGCAAGGTTACGTAATCACCTTACACCCCATCCCTCTCCGTCGACACACTCACCCTCCCACTCCCCACCAACCTCAACGTCTCCTCGCATTTCCCCTGACCGTCTCAAGCAATCCCTCCCCAGCACCACCCTCACCGGCACCTCCCTCCCGCGCGCGACCCCGTCCCGCATCAGCACGTCCACAATCACCCGCGCGCACTTGTCCACGTCCCCCGGCTGGCTCCCGTCGTACGCATCCATAGCCCTTCGCACCTCGGCTGCCGTCGTGTTGTGGTAGATAGGGAGCTGGCGGGCTGTTTTGATGCGGTGGGTGCTGTCTGATGATGAGGATGATGAGGATGATGAGGATGAGGAGGGGGAGGTGTTGAGGAAACCAGTACGTGTGTATCCCGGCTCGAAGCAGCACACGGTTATTCCAAAGGGGCGAAGCTCGTCCGCGAGGCCTTCGCTGAGGGAGCTGACGGCTGCTTTGGTGCTGCAGTCTGGTTGTTGAAGGGAGGTTAGCATTTCTTTTCGTGGGGAGGGGGGAGGGGGCGAGAGTGAGCGTACAGGGTGCTACGGCCGCGCCAGACCACCAACTTCCTAAGCTTCCGAATGTTGCTAGAGCGGCGAGCTGGCCAGGTGACTTTGCTGCTTCCCGCAGGTAGGGTGTTGCTGCTCGCGCAATGTTGATGGTGCCAAAGACGTTGGTGTTAAAGATGTCGAAGATCTCTTTTGCGCTGCAGATTGGAGTCAATCCTCCTTCTAAATTTTCCCCAACAAAAAGACATGCTGGAACCTACCTCGTCTCCTCAATTGCCCCCTCCAGGAGATACCCCGCACAATTCACGACGTGTGTAATGCACCCATGAATAGCATTTGCCTCTTTGAAGATAGCCGCCAGTGTTTCCTCGTCGCTAGTCACGTCCAGGTCGAGAGTCGCCGCTCCAGCAGATTGGAGATCACTTAACTTGGCCTTGCTGCGGGCTGTTGCGATGACATGGTAACCACAGGCAAGAGCCTCGTGGGCGATTGACTGGCCGAAGCCTGAGGAGGCCCCAGTGATGAAAAAGACAGGAACTGGCGAGGGCATCCTAGGAGGGGAGATGAGAGTGGTTTGGGGGGTATGAGGTATTCTGTCTTGAGAGTAGAGATCTTTAGACCTGGATGAAGAAGCGAGAAATGAATGCTTGACTAGGTTCACTCCATGGACCCCTTCTTTGAAGAACATCTCTCTTTATGAGTTTCCGTTTGAAACTTTGGCCATCCGCTCGTGATCTTGCATCGCCAAGTCTTTCGGCCCCCAGCGACGGATGTGTAGATAAGTCCGTTCTCTAAGTCCGCTAGGTCTTACCAGTCTGCCAGTATAGAAAGCCAAGCCATCGGTGCGTCTCAAGGCCAGGAAAGTGGATTTGATAATTGGTTGTAACCCGAGGTTCAGCACAGCATAAATACCTTTTTCGCCATCATGAGTTATCTCCGGTGACCGCCTGTTTGTTGGTTCGCCACCTCCGGGTGGGATGTTTCGGTGTTAAGCCCCTAGGTATCTCCGGAGAGGCATTTCCTGAGTAAGTTGAGTTGGAAGCAATGTAGTTTGAGATTTTAAAAAGGTCAACAGGTAGACCAGAGCGAGTTGGAAGAGTAAGGAAGGGCTCGTAAATCGGTATGAACTTGGAGTGCCAGTTCCATCTTGAGAGGTACCTCACTCGGCTGCTATGTAACTTGATGTGAGACAAATCAGTCTCTTTAGATCCCAGACTGTTTCTGTATGTTTCATGATGACTTGTTTCGTTTCTGGAATAATACAAACGTCGCTATCTGCTACAACCCACTGATACTCCCTATCTACTATATCTTGCCTGCCTGGATGAGCGTTGTGTGTACTCTCCTCTCCGTCTCTCAAACCAAGCGACGGTTATCCAAAATTATCATTACCTCAAAGTCATATCTTCGTTACTAAGGACCATGCCCCGTTCTCCGTTTCAGGGACACAAACTCATGAAAAAAAGGAACTCCTTCAAAACCGGCGATCCCGAGAACTCAGGGTTGAGCATGATACAGCTGTTCCAACGTCAGCACCAAATCACTACCCACTCTACCCAAACCCGTCTTGCACTCACTTAAGAAAATACTGTAGCCCCGCCCGCCTCTTCTCGAGAAATTTCCCTTGGAACCGCTTCAGCACGCTCTTGGGCGGCAGCGCCGGCACGGCCGCCTCAAAGCTGGGGAAGGTCTGTACGAGTCGCTTGCGCAAGTCGTCAAACTCGGAGTAGCGCTTGCGAATGTTCATGCGGGAGCCCTGCGCGTCCGTTAGTCAGCACCACTCACGGCATACCATCTCCATTTTGTATATGTATCGGGCAGGCCCAAAAAGAGGGTGAAGGGTGAAATTCGTACGTTGAGCGTCTCTACCCTGATATTCCACACCACAAAAGCCCCAATATTCGTCGTGCTGCCGTTCACCCGTACGTAGTCGGTCACCTGCACGCTGCGCGCCCAGCACGCGCGGTTGCGGTCGCGACCGTACAGCTCGCTGCTGTTGCTGCGCCTCCCGTCACGGGGCCGGTCTTGTTCGTCGTCGTCATCGTCGTCGCGCTCGTTGTCTTGGAGCGTGATAGCGCCTGGTGGAAGAACGGACTCGGCTGAGGAGCTGGATACGTGTCGTGTGTGACCCGGGGTGTGGGCTTGTAGGTGGGATTGCGGCTGGGTGTTGGAGTGCGTCCAGTATGGAGGGATAGAGACGGTTGGGGAAGTTATGGGTTCGGTGGCGGCGTCGGAGGGGATGGAGGCTAGGGAGGAACTGTCGTCTTCGAAGAGTGACGCGGAGTCGGGTTCGGGTGGATGAAATGGGGTGGTGGGATGCGCTGTGCCGTTTACTAGCGTGCGACTGGAGGTGTCCTCGGCATCTCTGGCACTGTTCGCGTCTTCACCACGGGGGCTTGGTGGTTGCTGTTCCTCGCGTTGCGCCGACTGCTGGGGGTGCTCTTCTTGGTCGATTCCCGGCGCCATTCAAGCCATTCCACACGAGGCACTACCTCATGGAGCGTTCAAAAGGCGTATATTGCTTGGCTGAGCCGTGGGCTTGGAAGCAGAACGCTTGCGACCGAGGTGATTCGTCTCAAGGGTGGGATGTTGCGGCAGGGTTTCGCTTGGGAAAGTCGGCTGTGGGCCAGGTACCACACTTCATTTGGTCAAGAATCAAGGTGCTCGTTGAGAATTCGCACAATACGGAGTTGGCGTAAAAGCAATCACGGTAGCTGTACTGATCTGTCGTGTGTCGCAAGCGCGGAGTAGTGGAACGTTGAAGGAATTCTCGCCAAGACCAAACCGTCGGGACTTCGGGGATCAACGTCGTCATCCCACATCCCCACAAAGACAGGGGTTCAGGACAATTCGAGATTCAGGGTTAGGGTAAGCGGTTTTCGACTGTCAGTTGTCTCTCGAAGGTTGTTGTTGTAATTTGTTAGTTTTTGTCAACGTTGGAGTTCTGAACATCGGGAAGGAAGAAAACGACGATCATAAATGAAGCTGAGTATAAAAAAAAATCGCAAAAAGCTCACCCAAGGCCAGACTCCTTCGCTGGCCTGTTCCGAATCTTAGTCACGAAGCCCGCTCCCATAGGAAGGTGTAGCGGTCTACGAAAATCACGAAGACTTTGGCAACTCGGTCATTTCATTCGATCTCAAACTCACAACCTTTTAAGACGATGCGTCAGACACCTTGGGGACCGTGTCCCCCAGACCATTGAGCCACGCATTCTTTGGCGGATTGAAAACCAGGGTAGTTCTAATAAATTTTATCCCCGCGTCATGGCCACTCGCTATCCTAACCCGCCGTTCAGCACGCATGATACCCTAACAATCACCCAAGTTTCACAACTCGTCCTTCCCGCCTTGCCCATGTTCCGCTTTCCCACCCTCAAACTCTGGAAGATGCCCTTCCAAGTCCATCCACTCCGCTATAAACGCCGTCAGAATCCTCGCCCAGTCCTTGATGGTTGGCACATCAAGATGTGCCCCGTCATCGTCCATTGTATGCCACACTGCCGGAAACGGTGTCGGAATAATATGAAGGATGTCCACCCCCCTCCGCATGAACGGAACATGATCGTCCTGGACATATCCCCGGTACTGCACCCCTTCTCTCTTCCCCTCCATTAGGAAAGGCTTCTTTGGCTTCGTTTCTAGCAACCCCAGCTTCCTTAGCCTCTCCTCAACCTTTGCCATGTTCTGATACGCCCAATGCGTCTTCGGGAAGTACGACGGGATAACCGGCTCCGGCGCGCCCAACAAGTCCAACAACACAAACAGACTGATCGCCTCCAATGGACTGCCAAAAGCACTCCCCGCATCATACTTCTCCCCTTCCCACGCCTGCGCCAGCGCTCTGCTTCCGTTAGCCCAACCAAACCCGTCATCAATCATCCATTCTCCAGGAAAAGAAAACGCACCTTGACCCGTACAAACTATCCTCCTCCCCCCAGTTCACCCACGCCTCCTCGCCATCCAACAACAGAATCTGCATCCCCTTCTCCTCCTCCAACCCGCCCCCACCATCCTCACCCATCCTCCCACCTGCTCGTCAACGCCGCATCCACCGCCCGCGCCACATACAACAACAGCGCGCACGGCACCGCGCTGTCAACAGCGCCCACAAACCCCTCCGGTTGGTACAAACTATCATAGTGCGCCGCCAGCGTCAACCTCGCCACCTCGCCCTCCCCTCTTTACCGCGGGCGCTGATCCACGGCGGGTCGCGCCGCAGGATGAGGTTTTGGAAGGATTTGCTTGCTACCGGTGGCTGGGGTGGTTGAGGTGGTATTGTGCCATGTGACAGACCAGGAGGGTGTAGGTAAGTGCGCACGAAGGTAGTGAAGTGGTGCTGGACGGCGGCGTGGGAGGGCGTGCCAGGGACGCGGGGGACGAGAAGGGGGTTAGGAGGGTGCTTTGGAAGGGGTCGAAGTCCGGGTCAAAATCTTGTGGGGAGTGGGAGGTGGGGGATGAGGTGAGCGAGGGAGACGTCCGAGAGGGAGTGTAGGTTAGGGAGGTGGGGAGGTGGGTGAAGGCGAGGAGGAGCGGGGTCAGGAGGTTCATTGTGAGGCGGCGCTGCGTGGTAGAGCTTAGGGTTTTGTAGATGGAGAGGTTAAAAGCATGCCTCAAACCCAGGATATCTAAGTGGCTCCAATTTTTATCGTAGGGGCGTGCATTGTGAAGTTGAGGCTGAGATGTCGATGAGAAAACAACAAACTGCAAGGTGTACGAAACCATGTAATTTCGCGTAATCGTTTTGGGGAGAGTGTAATCTTACATATGTTGGACCCCTGAACAGAGAAGATGCAGGATTTGTGGGCAATTCCACTTGCACTTCAACAACAAATAAAAACAGCTTGTTCCTTCTGGAGCAAATGTAGGTCATTGTCTGATTGATAATCTTCAACTTGATCGGGTCACTCCTTCGAAGGCCGGGTCTGCGAAAGGTTTTAAGGTTGGGAAAACCTTCAGCCTCGAAATTAGGCTCCATGGTATTTCGACCGTCAACCCGACCTTCCGACCTCTAGCCTTCTTTTCCAAGGCGTCACTCTCTCGTTTAAGTGATTCAGTCACTGGCGTGGATGGCAGCTGCCCACAGCTCAAATATATTTACTCTCCAAT
This sequence comes from Collariella sp. IMI 366227, assembly GCA_027946355.1. NCBI lineage: Eukaryota > Fungi > Ascomycota > Sordariomycetes > Sordariales > Chaetomiaceae > Collariella > Collariella sp. IMI 366227. The sequence goes on from JAPEUS010000015.1 coordinate 316,522, forward strand.
CCAAGCGTTTTGGTTCAGTCTTCATCTTTGGCAAGCGCCTGGAGACTCTTTTGCCCAAGATGTTCTAGGCTTCTATCCGTGTCTCCTGCCAGTCTCTCCTTCTCCCGCAAAACCTCGTACCACAGCTCCTTCCTACCCAGCAAAGCTTTGTGCTTCCCTGTTTTCACTCGAACTTCGAGGAGAGTGATGTTGCCGACAAGATGCCTGTCACGGGCACAGCCCGTTCCATGGTGTAGGGTTAGGGTTGTGGGGTGGGGTGCGCTCAGTGGTTTTCCCCTGCGGGGCTGAGCCTCCCACTTCCCTTCCTCGTGCAACCACATCAATTACCAACAGGTACCTACTTTGCCATTGCGTCCTGTGATAATGCCTAGCATGAGCGACTTTGAACAGTGGGCGGCTCAGCTGTCGGACACTTTGAGCAGGACCGCCGAAACGACAAAAGAACAGCAGCTGCTCGTGGCCCAGTTGATCGCCATGGTACAGCGACAGAACCAACCGGTGGCAGTCCTCTCCGCCAACACAAGCCACGAAGCTACTAGGCTCGCCGTCCGACCACCTACAACTACCGACAGCCCGGATGATTAACCCACAACTTCAGCCCAGCTCTGCAACCTGATGAAGCATATAATTCAGGCTACGGAGGATCGCATTCAACAACAGCGGTCATTCGCTCCTTTACCCACCCTGAATCACTGGACCAATTTAGCGGGCTGAGACGCCCGGCTCCGGATACTGCTCGCTCGACACCATCTGGCTCGGTTCGTGGACGAAAACGTTCCGGCACCTGAAGGTGAAGACGACCACAAGAGGTGGTGAAAAGACCGCTGCGACATCAACTACTTGATCGCGGGCTCGATCAAGAGGCACGAGCTCAGGAATCAGGTGAAGGCACTTGGCTAGAACCCTCTTGTTTGCGATCCGAGGGACACGTATCTCAAGGGTGCTGGGAACAGTCGATATCGTGGCCGGTCTGTTTCAGGAATTCTGTCGGCTGGGTATTGGCATGTTCAAGACCATTCTAGACTACTTCGGGGTTTTGAAAACCTCCAGCAGTGCCTGGCCCTCTGGGACATCAAAGTCGACAACGCGCTGGGTCTTTGGAGGGTTCTGACGGCTATGAAACCGAAGTATCTCAGCGTCTTCTTCCGCAATTTTCGCAAGATGGCGAACAAGACCTTGGCGTGGAATGCTTTGCTCGAAAATATTACCACCAAGGCCCTGAAGGAGCATCAGCAGGGTCGTGTGTGATGGGAACCATTTGAAGGACAGACTGGGCAGATTATTGGGGCAAGGCCTTGCTGGAGGATGGTTGGGTTGTGGATGATTACGCATTTGTAGCGTCCGACACCCAGTTGCAAAATCCAGTCACCATTCAAAGTGCCCAGCACTTGCCACAGATGTGAAATATACAAGACGTGGGCTGTACTTTCCATCCTGTCCAGCACTTACCCGCAGACCTCACCTCATACAGCCCGCGCTCGCTAGTCAAGATGGACGGGATATCCCACGACTGCCTTTCAAACTCGTTGGAGGGAGATGGGATGTGGACATGCCGTCTGCGCAAGGGGCTCACTCTGTAGGCGTTGAGGATGGAATGTCCGTGGTAATTGCACTTCTCTCTCCCCTGAAGCATGGTGTTCGGGGTAAGAAAACCCAAAAGGCTACTTGCTGTCTTGAAGTGAAGCAGACGTAACAAACCCACCGTCGTCTCTTGCTCCCCTCCCAAACTCCCCTTCAGTCCCCAAAGTGCCTCTCCAACTAACCCCAATCAGACACCGACAATCAAGACACCAAAATAGAAATTATGTACCATACCAGCCTCACCTTCATCACACCTCTTCCATCCCCTTCTGGTGTTCACCAGAACTCGTTAAGAACCTCGCACTCCGCTCATCTCGATCATCATCTCTATTACTCATATCCAGACCATTCAGTCAAACCAGTCAACGCGAACTATAACCAGAAGAATAAGAAAAAGCTGTCATAAATTGCTGTGGCGCTTGCCGATTCCAATGCCGCCAGCCAGCCAGGGCCGCAATGCCACCTCATGAAACGCCATACATCACTGGCAACCTCCCTCCTTCGCCCCCCGTCTCCCCACCAACAACAAAAAACGCCATGCTGTGATGCAATGCCAATGTCAAAGCCAAAGCCGATCGATCATTACCAAGCCCCCAAGCCAACCACACCCTTCCCGCGGCGGCGGTGTGACTCGAGACTTCCATCAAAATGTTGAATTCTTTTTCCCTCATTTTCTCCCCCTCTTCCTCTTCTCATCCTCCCTTTCAGCAACTCAACCAACAACCACTACCCAATCCCTCCTGAAATCCCTCCTTTTCCATAGTAGGCATTTAATCATGCTTCCTCCCATTCCCCAACACCCCAGCACCCCATTCCCAACCCCTGCCCACTCCCCAGCAACAACACCACCACTGCTCCCATTCCCATTCAGCACGCCCCCAAACCTCAAGTTCCTCTCATTCTCCCTCTGCTTCTCATACGGAATCGTCAAGCAATTAATCCCCAAGAAATTGCAAATGCTCGTCGTCACCAGCCACGCCCACCTCCCATACACCGCCGCCGCAAACACAAAGTACCCCCACAGATACCACAGCTCCACCTCCTTCGAGATCGCTGGCAGCCCAAACCGCGGCAGATTTCCCAGCACGGCACCCCCGACCAGCGGCCACAGCATGACGGTCCAGTACGGGAACGGCTGTCGTGTGAGGTGCGCGAGGATCATCTTGGTGGTCATGCGGCCAAAGACGAAGGCCATGACGATGCAGAACAAGACGAGGTGGTTCTCTGTGCAGAGCGTGCTGTAGGGGGAGTAGAGCCAGGCGAAGCACGAGATGGTGTAGACGGCCATGGGGGTCCACTCAAGGAACACGGGGGCGACGGGGAGGTTCTTGGCGCGCCGCGCCTGCACGACGTTGTAGATGCAAAAGGGGACGTGGCACACGATCATGGAGAGGATGACCAGGCCGACCCAGAGGTCGCGGAAGGTGAGGTGGGCGAGGGTTTCTTTGGAGAGGCCGAAGAGGTGGAGGATGGAGAGGGGCGCGGGGCTGAGGAGTTGTCCGAGGGGTTCCGTCCAGATGGAGGGGCCGTAGTAGCCCGAGAGGAGCATGAAGGTGCAGGCAAGGAGGAGGCCCTCGGTCGGGCCGTTGATGACGCCCAGGTAGAGGGTGTGGGTGTGGTAGGTCTCCCAGGTGGAGAAGAACATGGGCAGGCAGGGGCAGAGGGCGGTGAAGACGCCTGCTTTGGAGGTGCCGAGGCCGAGGGCGGCGGTTTCGAGGAGCGAGGCAAGGGTGCAGTTCAGGCTGTCGATGCCGTGGTCGAAGAGCTCACCCAGCCCGGACGAGGTGCCGGTGCGGCGGGCCTGCTTGCCGTCGACGTTGTCGAAGGTCTGGTACATGAAGAGACCGAAGGCGAAACTGTAGTAGACCCAGGACGGCGCGGGGCCCTCGAGGTCAGGCATCATGATGACCAGCACGCCGATGTTGAAGAGGATGCACATGAACCCAATGAGGGTCACCATGTTGGGGGCGACCCATAATGGGAGCAGCTCGACAAAGGCATTCCACTGTGCAGTATAAATCTCAGTTATGTTCTTCTTGTCTCGGTCGGGCGCGGCAAGGGAGGGAGCGTACGTATGGCCTCAAGATGTAGTTGGATATCGGCGACTTGTCGACGGCCGAATATTTGTAGGACTTGAGGTGGATGAGGGCGTCGTCCGACACGCACTCGGCGGCGGCTTCTCCTGTTGCGCGGGAGCCACGGTTAGCATCAACGTCTTGCTGGACAGGCAGGGCAATTGGTTGGCGCCGATGACGGACGCTCGCAGGTCCAAGACAGCAGGATGAGGCGGGGCAGGGGTATTTGTGCACGCACTGCTGTTCCTCGGTTTTGGAGCCATCATCGGCTGTCGCTCAAGGTCGGTTTAAGCTTTCCTGGGAGGAACACGGTCCCCGACGGGTCCACCCCCACCCTCCTGCACAGTATCCTGACACGTGAAGGACGATGTGCGTGGGCGGTGAGTCTCTGATTTGCTGGTCGCCTTTGGGGTTTCATTCAATTCGAGATTTTCGAGACAGGGCTGGGATGTTCAGGGTCCTGCCGAATTTGAGATCTGTGTTCCTGGCAGTTTGTAGCCTTGTGTGGCGATAGGAGGTGTCTAAATCAATCACTCGAGTCAGGATGGTGGTCTTATTCAGGACCACCAACTCCACGAGGACCAGATGGGCAGAGCATCCAATCGGGAAGCTGCAGATTATCAGATGGAACAACAGATGATGGTAGGACAGCCTCAGTAACGAAGTCTAGCAGCCTTTCTCATGAACCAAGCAATGCATTATCCCCATGCCCATTCTCCAGAAACAGCATACATAAACATTAAGAGATACTGGTGACAATTAACACTGTTCCATCGCATGCCGATCGGCCCTGTTGGGTGCCGATCCAACATGGTTCCCATTGTCTGCCAACCACCCCCATTCTGTCAGTTGACAAACAAAACCCAAACTGCACATTACCCTCTTCCCCCAACACTACCCTCCCACAACAACGACCGGTGCTGGTCTGCAGGCAGATGGTCGGGCAGCTGCCTACTTGGTCCCGACACCACGCCACTGTGCTGTTTGTCAGCTCTGTTTCTTCGAATGCGGCTTGGGAACGGCTGGCCTACTCCTGTCAGCCAGGGGGACGGAGTCCGGGTCGATGATGTAGTCGGAAGAGACGACGATGGCGCTGGCGAGTGCCAGGATGGTTGTGCGGAAGGAGACCATGGTGATCGAGGTTGCGGGACTTGTTCGATAGGATGGGTTGTTGACGATGGAGGACGGATGTCGATGTCTGCTGCTAATATGTGAGTGTCTTGAGCAAAACAACAGTCACGACTCAAAAGCATGATGTTGCCGCAGAGACCGGGCTGAATACCAGCGAACGGACGGGCTGACTTACATTGGACGCGGATCAGGAGTCGGACGTCGGGATAGGGGAAAATTAGGGAGGAGGAGAAAATCGCGACAGCTGGGGTGATAACTCTGTCGAAGGGCTTCCCACGAACCCCGGATCCCCTGTGGGCACACCCTGGGAGCTCCCGAGGCTGTCGGCCGGGCTGGATTGGTCGACGGTCGCAGCTTAATCAAGACGAGACGCCTCTGATAGGCCAGCATTGTTTATCCCCTGCCATCTCGCCGTGTTCCCTCCGCCGGCGCAGGGATCAGCAGCCCAAGCACTCCGCGATCTGGAGCTGCGATGGAACTGCGGTTTGAACGTCGAGGGAGGCTGGTGCCGGAGCGGCGTGCGAGGCACGGCTTTGCCATCTGTCTCGGACCACGCGGAGACAGGGCGATCCTCCATGGTTCCACCACGGAGTGAACTGATGGCTCATCCGATGTTGTGCCATCTGATCACGGCCATTTGCTGGCACATCCTGGTTGCTGTGCTTGCGGCACTATTCAGTGCATCTCAGGATGGCTGGAGAGGGGGAGAGGTGATGCTTCGTTTAAGCGGCATCCTCTTGCTGCGGGTGACTATTGACATTGGTTACCGCTTTGAGAACTTACATGCCGTTCTCCCTGCGCTGCTGACTGACCCGCGTTGCATCAGAGAGCATACGAGACACCCCGCCTGCAACGTTGAGCCCCCCAGCGGAATGTCCTCGACACCGTTGACCAGCCCGCCACGCTCGTATTCCCTTGGTTTGCCGCATATCGCCTCTTGCGTCAAGGTATCGGGCGGTGATATGGGATTTTCGGTGGTCGAGCGCAGGATGGTTCCTCGACTGCCGGATGTCCGGCTTGTTTTGATTCTCCAACAACTCCCCGCATCCCTGGTGTCTGGTTGGCGGGGCTGCTGGTGTGTGGTTCAGGATGGCTGGCCGAAGGAAGTGCCACCAATTCTTTGGTTTAAAACGGGGCATCGCGCCCGTGCATCATCGCTGGAACCTGAACAAGTGTCCACTGAGAGCGCCAGAAGCAGCATCAGCCTTGTCCATCCAGCAGTTGCTCTCTCTCAACGAGCAACAAATAAGTACTGGCCCAGCAACCCAACATGAGGCTCACACAATCAATTGTTCCGGCGCTGCTTCTCCTCGCCGTGGGAGTTGCTCAGGCAGCGTCGACATGGGGATTTGACGAGGGCAGTCTTGCTGTGGTCGCAAAGAAGTCCGGCGAGACCATCAGGGAGAAGTACGCCCCTTAAACCCCCATGGGTTGAGGAATCAATGCTAACCATGGTTTAACTTTAGGTTCAGCTCGAAAACACCTCTCTCAAAACCAGTCTCCCTCGGAAGCACCGGGACGTTGAAGCTCAGCTTGACGGCAAAGGACAATGGCAAGGGGAAGCGTCCGCACCAGGCCTTCTTGGTGTTGCAAGAACAGGAGTCGGGACTCGAGGCGCCGTTTCCCTTGACAGTCAAGGAGAATGGCAAGGCGGTTGTCCAGATTGTAAGAGCCGATTCGCATTCCGTCGCTGCTAGGGCGTGTTGCTGACAACCCTGACCAGTCGCACAAGGACCTCCCGGTCCAGTTCCTCGTCGCTCCCGAGCCGCTCAAGGCATCCGTCGTCCTCGCCTCTTTCGGCTCCGCCGAAGGCATTAACAAGCCCGTGTTCGAGATCAAGATCGAGACCGAACCGAACGTGCCGCCTCCGGCGTATGAGAAGCCCCTCCGCTACGGCAAGAGGGACGAGATCCACCACATCTTCCGCGCCGACCCCCAGAGCCCGCCCAAGGCCGTCTCGCTCCTCTTCACGCTCGCTGTCGTTGCGACTCTGCCTGCTCTACTCATTGGCGTACGTTGTACCCTCTCTCTTTTTCGTTGAGGCTGTGCTCTGACATGCTGCGATAGTGGGTCTCCCTCGGCGGCAACCTGAACCACCTCTCCAAAGCCATTGGCGCCGCGCCCCTGTCGCATGCCACCTTCTTCGGCTCGATTGTGGCGATGGAGTTTGTCTTCTTTTTGTACTACACCAGCTGGAACCTCTTCCAGGTTTTGCCTGTTCTTGTTGCGGTCGCTGCTGTCACGGTGCTCAGCGGGACCAAGGCGCTGGGCGAAGTGCAGAGCAGGCGGCTTGCGGGGGAGCGCTGAGCAGCAGCTGGTCTGTGAGAAGAAAGAGAATGGGACAGATTCGAGCCACCCGAGTCGTGTTTTATCCTGCGATTAGAAGGTTGGTGTACGGTATGTGTGCAACAAAATGGGACATCCTCCTTTAGCGAATGTATGGGATATTTAGAAGGGCAATTCATGGAGCGAGCAAATACACAATTGTTTATATTCCCAATCATGAAGACCCCCAGATCCGCCTCGCTTTGATTCCGGCAATGCCTCCCATCAATAGATCCTGTATTGATTCTGTATGATGCTGCCGGATGGTGTGTCGCACACTGCCAACCAGAAGGCGAGTTCCATGCATCCAGCCCGATGCCCCACCATGTCCCGTTGATGCCCCACTCCAGTATTTTGACCCCTGCATTGTAAACAAATGGGTCTCTAGATCGCGTCCTTCCTGGTCACCGAGCACCTGCCACGACCCTCACAGGGCCACTTCCTTCGCGACCTCTCTCTTTCGCACTCGACACCACACCTCAACTCCAACAACTCTCACCACTCTTCCGCCACTTTTGGGAAGCGCATCCGACTAACCATTCAGCTTTGATCTTTACTCCGCGGCAGTTGCACCTTCTTGCCATTTAATTTTGCATTTCGCAACCGTTGACGTCGGCGTCGCTCGAGTCGTCCTCTCTCCGTTGCGCCTGCTGCCATCCCTCTTCCCGGACCCTGGAGTCTGTCGCTCTCGACGCCCTTCCTCCAGCTCGCCATGGACATCAACAGCAATAGCAGAGGCAGCCATGCCGCGAGCAAACCAAAGCATATTTCTAGGCTGAGGAAAGAGATGCTCCAGCATCGCGTACACCACAACCCCTTTAGCTCGCCGCCATCGTCAACCGGCTCCCACGACACCGTTAGCACCACCGAAGAACTCTCCCAGAATCTGTCCAACTTTTCGTTTAGCCCTGAGGGCGAGGGCACCCGCATGTTCGGCGACGACCTTCAGCAACTCCCTGCAAAGCGCAAGACTTCTCGCTCCGGTCGCTTTGCTTCCAAGAAGATGCCCGAACACATCCTCAACACGTCGGCCATCGCGCGCACCTTTCCCGAATGGAGCGGTTTGGTGGCCAAGGACAACCTGACCTTCACCCAAACCGTTGACATGGCCAAGCCCGCTGCTCCCTTCTCCGGTCGGAAAAGAGAACATGCCGCCAGCTACTGGAGCCGCCGACAACACGACGTTCGAGTACATGACCGACGCGAAGAGGAAACGCTTCCGCGATCTGCAGGCCCGCGTCGAAAATGAATCCGACTGTTCTACCATCCTGTCCCTTTCGCCTGCCAGGCCTGCCTCGGTTTCGCGTCGCTCTCGATTCGCAAACCTGCAGCCAGATGTCACATCCTCTCCCGAACCCGCCAAGCGCTCCCTCCAGGATCTGGTCTCCAAGATCCGCACCGAGAAGCAATCAACGAGCCGAGACACCACCCCAAGACGCTCGCCAGTATCACGACCCACCCACGAGACTCCGGCACACAACATGGTCGGGGACAACAGCATGAACACCCCACCCGGTCCTTCTTCCTCCCCGCCTTCCGCCATCTCCCTGACTGGACGTCCGGTACTCTCAAATTTAGCGCCATGAAGAACGGCGTTCCAGTCTTTGTCCGCTCCAGCAAGGGTGACGTCCGCCTGGATCAGTACGGAAAGCAACATGCCGACCTTCCGGCAGTCGGCATCACCAAGGAGGACGAGGAGATTTTTGTCTCGATGGATAAGCTCCAGGAGGAAGTCCGCGAACTCCACGACCACGATGCGATGCTTCAACGCGAGGCTGAGAGGCTGCAGCGCGAAGTCGACCAGCTGCAGGCTGAGCTTAAGAGGTCCAAGTCCCGGAAGCTGTCGGACAGCGCTATTGGTTCAGAGTCTGACGCCTCCTTCCGCCGTAGTGGTGGTTACAACCCGGACATGGAGTATGAGATTGCACAGCTGCGCAGCCGTCTTGACCAGGCCAGCAGGCAGGTCAGTGTCGACGACATTCATAGTGCTGCCCTTGTTGCCGAGCGCGACGAGGCCCTGCACCAGGCGTCGGTTGCTCGTGAGCGGGCAACCAGACTGCAGGCCGAGCTCGAGGCTTCGCAAAAGGATGTCGAGTCCTCGCTCCACCTGCTTCAGGAGAAGGAGACTTTGCAACTCGAGAACGCCTCTTTGCTCTCCGAGAAGGAGAAGCTCAGAGACCAACGGGATGCTGCGCTGCAAAACAACAAGACGCTGACCGTTGAGAATGACAAGCTCCGTCGCGAGCTCAGCGGCGTCCAGAAAGACCTGCGCGCCACGCGCGAGGAGCTCGCGTCTGTTCGCAAGCAGTATGAGGCCGTCCAGGGCGAGAGGCGGTCATTTGCTCAGGACCATGCCAGCATGGAGCGCAACAACGAGACGTATTTTCAAGGAGAACAAGAAGCTGCAGGCACAGGTCGCCGCCCGCGACCAGCATATCGCCGATCTCAAGAAGGGTATCAGCTCCCGGGACAGGATGATCGATAGCATCCAGGGCATGGCCTCGGACACTGCTGTGCTTGAGCTGAATGCCGAGCTCCACTCAGAGGTCGACCGCCTGCAACAGAAGGCGGAGGAACATGCGGCCGAATTGGATCAGAGGGGCGGCGAGATCAGCGCGAAGGAGGGCCGGATTCGCTCGCTTAAGGAGCAGAATCTAGACCTCTCCATCGACAATGAGCGGCTTCATGAGGAGAATCAGCGCCTCCGTATCGAGCACGATGAGATAAGGGCCCAGTGGCTCGACGAACGGCACAAGGTTGTTCGGTTGAACCAGCTCGTTGCCGGCAAGAACGCCACCAAAGAGCAGAAAGACGACTGCGTCCGCCTGGACGACGACTTCAAGCAGAGGGAGGCGGCTCTCCAGGAGAAGCTCGACCGTCGGCAAGCGGCTGTCGAAAAGGTCAAGCTGCTGTCGAGCAAGATCCGGGAGATTGCAGAGAAGGAGTTTACCAGCAGAATTACCAAGGTGACCCGCATTGTCGAGCCAAAGGACTTGCAGACTACTGCCGACGACTTCACTGGTAGCATCGTGAATATCGACGACGACCCGACGCAGGAGTTGCATCTTCAGGAAGATTCCGAGGATTTTGCCAGCTTTATGCAGGGCGAGATAGGAAAGCTGAAGTGTACTGTTGACGAGCTTCAGGCTCGGGCGCAGGAGGAGGCCGAGGCTTCGGATTATTCTCTCCCGCCAACCCTCCAACGAAGCAAATCCGACAGCAACGCCCTGCCTCCCAAGTCTGCCAACTCAAAAGGCCAGCTGCCCGGAATCCTTAAGAAGTCTAGTCAATTTGCGCTAGAGGACACAGGCCGCTTCAGCATTAGGTCCGCCATGAGCATCGCCAGCCACCACTCGGAAGACGAGATCCTCAACACCGCCCACAGCCGTAAGTCTCTACCGAGCGAAGCCCGTCCGGAGTCTCGCCTCCGCCGCAGCTCCGAGACCGGTCGCGAGGCGACAGAGCCCAACATGACCTCGGCCTTCTTCATGCCCGACATAACACTACAGGGCCAGAAGCAAGGCACTGCTAAGGACCTGCCGCAGTCCCAACAACAGCAGCGGGTCCCGTCCCTCAGCAAGGACGCGCGGCGCGTGCTCGACGGCATCTGCAAGCACAACTCGACCAACTGCAACGTGTGCGTGCGCATCGCCGCCCACGGCAGCGACAACCGCACGGCCGCCATCCCGGGCCAGAACAAGATCCTCATTACGTCCGATGATGTCCGCCGCGGCAAGAAGACCGTCTCGGCCGACAAGCCTGTGCCGGTCTCGGACCGCGAACAACAACAACAACGCCCCCTCTCAGCCCAATCCAAACACTCCTCCCCTGGTAACAATCAAGACCCAACCATTCGCCCCTCCATCGCTCCTGGCGAGGCCCTCGCCATCCTCATCAAAGAGACCCAGGACGAGATTGACCACTTGCAGATGGAGCTCAAGCGGCTGAACGAGGTTTACTTTGCGCTGGACAAGGCGCTAGGGATGAGGGAGCGGCGGAGGGTCATGGCGGATATTAAGCGGTTGCAGGGCGAGCTTGAGGCGAGGAGTGGGCATCTATATCGGCTGCATGATGTGCTGGAGGGGCAGAAGATGGCCGGGCAGTTGATGCAGGGGGAGGGGGTGGATGTGACGGTTTTGAGTGGGTTGGTGAGGGCGGAGGTGGTGAGTGTGGATGGGGATGATGACCGGGACGGGGAGTGGGAGGGTTTGAGTAAATTGGTGACGGGAGGAGAGAGGATAAAGGGGTGTTTGGTTTCTTGTTTATTATTGTACTGGCGAGTCGCCTGGTTGGTTGGGTTTGTTCAGCATGTTGTGTTGGAGTATTGTGTCGGATTTGGCTCGACAAGGGCCGTGTTTGGGTTACTTTTCTGAAGGGTTCTGGTCTTTCTCTAAGTAAAGGCGTACATTACATACAGTCTCACTTGCATCTCAGAATGCTTGGTATGGCGTTTGAGGTTGGGGGATGAATCGATTTTTTTTATGTTCCCTGAGAAGGGCCGCTGTTGAATCTGGAGGCGTTCATCACAAACAGGCGAGTTGTTATTCGGATATGAGCACCCCCGGACCAGCCTTATAGCTCCTGCTTAACTCCCGTTTCGAGGAAGGGTCCTGGCCACAACGGAGACATGCACGTCTCAAAAGTCTACGGCGTCTTTCACAGTGCCGGGGAGTCGAGCCTGAATTAAGACTACCTACGTAACGTTATCAGGACGGAGGTTGTAAACCATTCTCATCAACCACTCCTGGCTCTGGAAGATGTCTCACCCCCCCCTTTTACACTTCCACACCGAGAAGGTCACCTGTCACATTTTGCCCCATTCAGCACTGTGGTGGCTCGGGGACCTCGAAGCTGACATTGCTTCTTTCGCGGCCCGCGCGGCAGCACCCCGAGGCTAGACTGGGGACTGGGCTGAAGAGATGTGAGGATGGCTGATGGTGCCAGTGTGATCGACATACCCCGGAGGTCAGCCGGTTGAGACAACGGACTGTTTAAACGTCCGGCTTTGCAGCTGAAGAAGAGCTGAATAAACAAACACCCCGTTTCGGACCACCATTTCGAGGGGGTTGATCTTGCCGAGTCGTTCTAACTAGTTGCCTGCCGGGAGCACACCCCAGCCACGTTGCCCGGTCCAATTCCCCGGCGTATGCCGCCGGGTGCCCCGGTCAAGTGCCGATTGGCTGGCTTGGACAAACACTCTCCCATCACCCCCTCTCATAGCAATCCGCATCAGAGCCAGGCACACGCAACGAAGCCAGCGCCGCTTAGAGCAAAATTCCCCTTCCAAAAGCAGGTCTGAACAGAAAGGACCAGATGTCGGGATATTCCCCAACAAAATCCCACCTTCTGTTTCCCAAAAAACATATCCTGTGCTTGTCGCATGGCAGAGCAGGAAAAAAAACGGTTGAGTGCGTGCGACGAGGGTGAAACTCTGCAGTACGACCAGTGACAGGTGGGTGGGAGAGTGACACAGCGACACAAGGGGAGAGGGACGACGAACAAGACGACAGCACATCACATGCTGCCGAGCCGAGCTTTGTTCTCATGAAAATCTCGAATAATCTCAGGCTGGGGAGGTTAATCTACAGGATGAGCTTGAGAGGAGAGAGAGAGAGAGAGAGAGAGAGAGAGAGAGAGAGAGAGAGAGAGAGAGAGAGAGAGAGAGAGCTTGGAAAGACAATTCTTTCTTTGTTGCTTGTCTCTGATGCTCGTGACTCGACTTGACTCGGCTCCCTCGCAGTCTTGTCCGCAGCCTGACTCTCTGTCGGTCAGTTCCTGTCACTTTTCACTTTCCCATCCCGTCTCCCACAATCATCACTGGCAAAGCCCTCACCGGCACTTCACCCTCACCCTCACCCTCACCCTCACCCTCGCCCTCACCATGCACGCCCACCACCCACACCAGCACAACTACCAAGTCAGTCCCATCCCAAGCCTCTCCTCACTCCTGTCAGCAATCAACAACAGAGCAGTTGAACACCAACAAACAGAGGAAACCCCGCACCACACGCCACGCTAACAGGTCAGGACAGGGGTGGGAAGAAAAAAATTAAAAATAAAATAAAAAACAGAAAAAAAGAAATATTCCTTCACACAAGGCAAGTTTGCGCATGCGTCCAAGGCCGTGTGGAATATGAAGAGTAAAACACTGTGCATTGTGTGTGTGTGTGCCTGTCCACCGGAGCAAAAGTCTCATTAGGTAACCTCGCCTCGTCACTAGAGACGGATAACGTTAGTTAGTTTTTCTTGCTCTCCGTGGCCGTGATTCTGGGTTAGCGGTGGGAAGGAGGTCTTGCTGGTTGTGGATGGGTAGGTGGGTGGTGTGGTAGTGTTGGGTGGGATGCCTTCCACGGCAGATGGAAAAGAGGGGGGAGAGCAAATTCCCGGCAGGCTGGTTGAGATGAGATGAGATGAGATTGGGCTGTGTGGGAAAGATCGCGATCCCCATCATGTCAAGTTCGGTTTGGGACAGCCGGCCGATGCATGCACGGGAGGATGCCTTTCGGCACACCCTCCTTCCCCCACGGGCCATAGATCTGGCTTGGCAGGCTATTGATTGGGGACACAGCTGGGGAAGAGGGGACGGGGAGACTTCATCATTTTGGTGGGAATCAAATCCGAGATTGTCGCCCTGTGAATCCCGAGCCCAGTGTGAGTCGTGTGCAGAGCCAGCAGTGACAGCAGCAGCAGCAGGGGTCAAGAGGAGAGGGAGGGTGTTGACCGATTCGGTAGGATCCATGGCTGGGCCGCTGGCCAGGCTGGGCTAAGCTGGGGCTGGAACCTGGGAATCTCTCTCAGTCTGTCTTGTCTCTATCTGAAGGGCAAGCAAACCTGGGCGCACAACACAACACAACACAACACTACACAGAGAGCGGGCTTTGGAACCAGTCCCCTTCTTTCCTATCCGCTTTCTTCAGACGCCACCATCGCCGGCCCTCTTGTTGTAACCCACAACTGCAGCGTGCCGTGATCGCCCTGAGGCTCCCGTCCTCTCCCAACGCTCCCCCGTCGGCAGATACCATTCCATCTCGGACCCGTCCCTTTCAGCCCACCGACTCCCCGGACCACCAGCCGAGGGAAAAGATAACGGAGGAAAGAACATGGCCGCAAACGCCGCATCCGCGGTATCATGCGTCGAATGTCAACGGCGCAAGCAGAAGGTAACATCAAGCGGTCGGAGGAATAGATCAAAATCTACAACGCCCCGAAGCCGCCGTTCTGCTCCCTCACACCCTGGGCTCTCTAAACTGACAATAGACATCAGTGCAATCGCGAGTTTCCCTGCAACCACTGCCTGAAACGAGGAGTCTCCCATTTGTGCCGGTTTATCTCGAAACCAACCGCTTTGAAGAGCTCCAGGGATGAGCGTGCGACGGACGGCGAGGCGAGGTTCGCCAGCCGCCCCCTACTATCAAGCCTCCGGGCCTCTGCTGACCGGCTCTTAGAACGTCCCGAAAGCGCAGCTTCTGCAGCACTCAAAACGGATTGCTGGACGAATTTGATCCAGACTCTGACGATGCCTCGGATACCGACATCGACTTGAGCGATGCGCTAAACGGCCTGGGCTACATGTCCCACCATCACCACTTGGTGCTGGGCCATGGTGCAGGGCAAAAGGCGAGTGACGTCCGGCAAGCCAAGAGTGGCGGCAGATGCGCAGAAAACTGACCATCGCGCAGGCGTTTCGAGATGTGGTCGAGGAAAGTGATGACGAGCAATCCGAAGAACTCAAGGCCGTCCTGGAATTGATGCCGGAAAAGAAGTACACTGGTACGATCAGCCAACACCAAGCCACCCATCACCCCCCGCCGCGGCCGCTGACAAGAGCGCAGACTGCCTGATGCACAACTGGCAAAACGGCGCAAACCACCACTACTACGCCCTCTTCCCCTCCGAGTTCAAGACGCAGTACGAAGCATGGTGGGCCATGCCGCGAGACAAAGTGACGCCGGAGTTGACGAGTTTGATATTACGTGTCTGCGCTTGCTCGCTCCACTTCATAATTGACGATAGCGTCAGGGAGAGGCTGGAGGCCGAGTTCGAGACCGACGTGGTGACGTTTGCGAACCGCATGCATGCTGCAGTGGAGAAGCTCAGCGCGACCATCCTACCCGGAAAGGGCGGGCTCATCCACGTCCAGCAGCTGTTCCTGACGGCCTTCTGGTTGAAATCGGCCGAGAAATGGACGGAGTCGTGGCATGCCCTGAGCCGGGCCATCCGGGCAGCAAACGAGATCGGTATGCTTTTGCCGCGAGGTGCTTCGGGATTGTTGCCGCGACTGACGCCGCCAAGGTCTTCACCAGAACCACCTGGCCGAAGGGTTGTCTGAGTTTGACCGCGAAATGAGACGACGTATGTGGGTGATCTTGTACCTGTGGGATTTGTAAGTGCGGCCTCACAACGTTCAACGTACCTCAACTGACGACACGAAAGCGCACTTGGCTCCATGTTATCCCGACCACTTCTGATCAACAGCGCCGACTGCACGGTCGAGCTACCCACCCTGACCCTCGAAAACAATCCCGAGCGCCCCGGCATGCCATCGCCGTTTCACCACATGATCCTCCACTGCCAGCTCTGCATGAACCTCGCGGCACAGATGGGCGGCCCCTCCCACACAGACGAAGACAAGGCCAATACGGCCCAACGGATGCAAGAGGCGGTCGAAGAGTGGTTCGAAGATCTCCCGGTCGAATATGCACGAAAGAGCCCAGACAAGCGATGGGACGCCGAACTGAGCTGGGTCGTGTTCCAGCGCCGCTATCTGCACCTGGTCGGGTACATGTCGCTGTTCATCCAGCTGCGGCCTTTTGTGACAAAGAGCTCAGCGAATCCGTTGACGGAGCTGGAATCGACGCTCCGGGCGGCAGGAGTCGACGCGGCGCTGGGGCTCATGGAGGTATCGTGGATCTTCTTCGAGACCCTGGTGTCGGTGGGCGCCAAGTTTCACTATTCCATCTTCTGCATATTCGACTCCTCGACGGTCATGTGCTCCGCGTTCGTACAGGACACAGCGCATACGCTCCCGCAGCGGGAACGGATCCTTGGGGCCATCAGCAAAGGGATTAATATGCTTGGCGAAGTGTGTCGGGAGTCCCAGGACGACGGCAGGCCTATATCGCATCCTCAAGGGGCTTTTTGCAAAGCTGCCACTGAGTTCCAGCGAGCTGGGAGTGATTGGTGCGCCAAAACGGGTGAAGAACGAGCGGATGACCTCGCCAACCAGCAACCTGCGGGCCATAAGACGTATTAAAAATACACCTTCAAGAACCAATGGCCGTCGAAAGCCCCGGCACAGGTCGCTCAGCAGCAGTTCTGGAAGCGACTCGACATTGGAATCGTCCAACCATCATCCAAGGAGCAACAGTTCCGTCTCGATACCGGACTGCTACCGATCCCCCAGGGCGGCGTCTTCCTTGAAATCCCAGCCTCAGCGAGACTCAATTGTCCAATCCCAAGCAGCCCTCCCACCGGCGGACGGCCTTCCATCTCCACCCTCTTTCGTCCCGTCACCACCTCTTCACCCAACGTACCCGCCCGCGCCGACCAACTTCTTGCCAGTGACGAGCGCCATGGCATCGAACGTGTACGTTGCGTCGGAGCCGTACGCGGCCCCTACCGGCTTTGTGCCACAGGCCGCTTTTCAATTCGGGCAGAATCTGGGCCCTGCCGGGACGAACCCCTTCACCCAACCGGGCTGGCAACCACCTCAGGTATCACCCGTCAGCCCCATGAACAATAGTATGCCCATATTTCAGGGCGGCAACCCAGCGGGCTTTGGAAACACCACACCCTCGGTCCTGAACTACTGGGAGTGGCAGACCCTTGATCTTGGCCATCCTATGTCATGGGCCCAGCAAAATGCGGGAATGAGCAGCCATGGCGGGAGTCCTCAGCAGCACCATCACAGGCTGCCTAGCGGATGAAAGGCCGAACAATGATGAGTGATGGCGGGGAGAGGTCGACAACCGACCTGAGCCGCTGAGAGGCGTAATCCCGGCTTGTATAAAGTAGCCTGCTTTTCTTTTCTCGCTTTGTGACGGATTATTCCCATGACGGACGGGGCGGTGTTTCATCGGGGGGGGGTTCGGTACGGCTTCTGTGTTCGGCGCCGTGTTGGGTAAATCTGTCAATGGTTTCTGTGGTGGTGTGACGTGGGACGCCGGAGAATTGATGCGTTCCTGTCCAAGGAGGAAGCGGGGGCAGCGTTGGAAGGTGTTGGATGGGCGCTGGATGTCAATCTGACTCGCTCTCGTCAAGAAAGCAAAACAATAATGGTAATCCGCATCATCTTGGGCTAGTTGCCGCCGTTCGTGATGCCCAACCTCTGGGTGATTGAAAGTCGAAGATGCTTCGCAGGGAGCCGCGTGAGACTTGAAAGGGGAGAGGCGGCAGATTTAAGAAGGCGCCGATAGTGTGCTGCCCGATAGGCTCCGGGAAGGGAGAGCGGCGAGCCACGTTTTTTCGCCCGAAAGTCGTCGGGCGCCGGGGCTGGCCTTTGGTCAGATCATACGATTGACCGCTCGGGCGTGGGTGACACAGCTGAAGCACGACTAGGTTGGGATTGAGATCCCTGAAGTGAGCTCAGATTTCCCGATGACGCAGTGGCGGTAGAGATTACTGGTTACGGGACTCGAGACCCTGTTTCGCCTGTGGTGTTGTTGTCGGTGCAGCCACGTGGGGGGAGAGCTCGCTTGTGTTGATAGTGTTCTTCCAGGTCGGTCGCTGTGTCGCTCATCAGACGGAAAGCTGGAAGCTCAGTGGTGGGCCAAACTCCCGTCCCTCTGATTGGCGGGCCGGGCCAAGAATCGGTGGGTCCCGCGCTCTCTCGGGACCGGGGATCTTAGCCCACATTTGATGGGTCGCAACCTCCCGCGGCACCCCGCCAGTGCCCGCCGACATGCGCCTTCCGAAACCGACCGCGATCGATGGATCCAATTGGAATTGTGGCTGGTGCCCGTTCTCGTTTCTTGCAAGGGCTGGAGAGACCAGTTTGTGGTTGCTTTTCCTTTCTGTTGTGTGCTTGGATCCGGTAATCATCGGCAATAAGAGCTTCTTCTACGCCTTCCGTCTTCGTCTGGCCGGCAATGAAACCCCGAACAGTCATTCCGGCGACGGCAGGATGGAGGATCGCCGTGGGACCATC
Organism: Collariella sp. IMI 366227; assembly: GCA_027946355.1. Lineage (NCBI taxonomy): Eukaryota > Fungi > Ascomycota > Sordariomycetes > Sordariales > Chaetomiaceae > Collariella > Collariella sp. IMI 366227. Next base: position 334,780 of record JAPEUS010000015.1, read on the forward strand.
CCCACCCCGCATTTTCACTCGCACAGCGCCGATAAGGTGCGGCCATTTAAGGGCCGTCGTCCGTCTCAACCACCGGGCTTCCTTTGCGACATCGACAACACGAGCATCAGTATCCAACATGACGGGGGCAAACACTGAACAATCCCACGCGCCGGGCCAGCACAATGCCTGGATCGGCAGTGCCGGAGCTGCCGGCTACGACCTCAGAAGTCAGTTGCGGCCCTGAGAGCCTGACTGACATACCCTCGACAGCGTCGCCAGCCTGACGGGTGCCATGTTGAAGGCAGTTGTGCCAAAGAACGGCATCTATCTCACGCTGGAGGACGTCAAGGCCAACGTGTATCTTGACGACGACGTGCACACGTGCCCCACCCGTGTCATCAGCCTGGAGAACACCCTCAATGGCATGCTCATGCCGCTGGAGGAGGTCAGACGCATTTCAGCGTTTGCTCGCGAGCACGGCCTGAAGATGCACTGCGACGGGGCCCGACTTTGGGAGGCGGTCGCCTCGGGCGCTGGAAGCCTGCCTGACTTCGCCTCGTGCTTCGACACGGTGAGCCTCTGCTTCTCCAAGGGCCTCGGTGCTCCGATCGGGAGCATTCTCGTTGGGAGCAAGGACGTGATTAAGCACGCTCGCTGGGTGAGGAAGGCCATTGGCGGCGGACTCCGTCAGTCGGGTGTTGTCACGGCTGCTGCTCGGGTTGCCGTCGACGAGACGTTTGGCAACGGTCCCAATGGCGAGGGCGGTCTGCTGCGCAACACTCACACTCTTGCGCAGGAAGTGGCCAAGATGTGGAGCGACCTCGGCGGCCAGTTCGTCCACCCTGTGCATACCAACATGGTCTGGCTCGACCTGGAGATTTTTGGCGGCAGGCTGGTGATTCACTATCAGATCTACGAGAACCGTGACTTTGTCATGCCGAGGCTAGCAGGCATCTTCAAGACTGTGTTTGAGAGCAAGGCAGAGGGTAGTGGCCCTCATAAGAAAGCCGATGGCGAGGCGTCCATGTACCGATCACAATAGACTCGGCTTTTCTCTCCCAAACATTCCTGTGTCGTTTGCTGATATCGCTCCCGTCATCCCAGGCTCTGAGATGTTGGGTCGCCAAGGACCTGTTGACATCGCATTAAACCCCAGCCTCCATCGACGAATGACTGCCGGCGCCATACCCAATTCCGCCGTTAGTGGCCGGCTTATCGTAATACAATGCCGGCTGTGCTGCTCCAAATAGGGCCGACAATGCGGGCCGTGAGAGCCTCACGATTCCGGGGTTGACTGTCGCCGAGTCCACACAAGCCGGGCACGCGGGCTCTAGGCTTCTTTCAATGGTGACCGAACAATAAACGACCAGAGCCGCGAGGAACGGCATGCTTTTCCGAAAATCCCGCGACGAATCAAGGCAATCACACGGCCAAGCCGAAAGGTGTTGCCACTGACATCGTGGGTACCAGGTCCTGTGGTTCGTCATAAGTTTTCTCCTGTCGGATAGACCTTTAAACTTGCGCGGACAGCAGGACGTGATCCTCTGCCAAGAGCGAGACACGATTGGGGAAAGCAAAGCAGCCACACCACTGCCGGCTGGGGAAGACGCTAGAAGTGCCCCGCAGTGACCCCTGTTGCTCTTCGCATGGCGCTGGCCTGACGTCACTCGAGAATCCGGGGTCGTGGACGAATGGGGGACGTGGAATCGGTGCTATGCCGGAGGATTGACAGCTTTCAAGTTGCATCCTGTGCGGGGAATGCAGCGAGAACATCGAATTTCTCAACGGCCTCGACCGAAGACCATAGTATGACGGATGCAATCCAATGGCTGGAGGGAAGAATCTGCCCAACGCACCACACCCTCCCGTCCGTCCTCGTCCATGCCGAGGGCTTTTTGAGTACTTTGAATCAGTCACACAGCGTACAACGGCCGGATGGCTGACACCGGCAGCTTGCAAGCGTCTCCCTTCTCCCAAATGCGTCCACCTCTGCGCCCTGGGGGGAAACGGCGATCATGATGATGGTCCCCATCCCCAATGGCCCACCACCTCGTGGACAAGGAAGCCCAACCTTGGATCTGGCAGGGCCTGTCTCTCATTTCCTGGCACGCCTCATCCATGATTCGCAGAGACCCTGGGGAGGGAGGGTTGCAGTTGCCCTGCAGACTTCCCAGGTTGGCCATGTACGTAAGGGTAACCAGAGCTTGAGGAAGCTGAGCAGTTGCAACCCGGCTGCGGGAAGCTCGAAAAAAGCTTCGTCAACCTGCCTAGACTGAGTACCCTAAGACGGGCTCCCTTCTCTCCGGTCTTGTGTCCCTCAGCCAGGTCCATTGGCTTTCCTCGTTCTTCCAGGCCGTCGTTATATACTGCCAACCCCCCCTCCCCGGTGCAGCTCCTTCTCGGTTCTGTCACCCATCCCTTCCCTCCTCCCACCCACCTTCGCTCTCCATTCGCGCCAGTACCTGTAGATATCAGCGGTGATTTGATCACCCTGAGGACCTCACAATGACACTCCGACATCTCGGGGCCGCAGCCTTTGCCGGCCTCGCCTCGGTCGCTTCTGCTCTGTACATTAATGGCTCGATCACGGCACCATGCGATTCGCCGCTCTACTGCCAGGGAGAGATCCTGAAGGCAATTGAGCTGGCCCGGCCCTTTTCCGACTCCAAGACCTTCGTGGACATGTAAGTCAGGGAGACCCGCCGGCTTGGGTAAGACAGGTCAGTGCTGACTTAGACCCTGCGCTCAGGCCTACGATCAAGCCCTTGGAGGAGGTCATTGCGGCTTTCGGTCGCTTGAAGCAACCATTGAGCAACAACTCAGAGCTCACTGCCTTCCTGGCTGAAAACTTTGCCCCGGCTGGTGGTGAGCTTGAGGAAGTGCCCGAGGACGAGCTGCGTACCGACCCTGTTTTCCTCGACAAGGTCCATGATGCAGTCATCAAGGAGTTCGTCGGCAAGGTCATTGACATCTGGCCCGACCTTACCAGGCGCTATGCCGGCCCCGGAAACTGCTCCGACTGTGAGAACAGCTTCATTCCCATCAACCGCACCTTCGTTGTCGCCGGCGGTCGCTTCCGTGAGCCCTACTACTGGGACTCGTACTGGATTGTCGAGGGCCTGCTCCGCACGGGCGGTGCTTTTGTCGACATCACCAAGAACATCCTCGAAAACTTCCTGGACTTTGTCGAGACCATTGGCTTCGTGCCCAATGGCGCCAGAATCTACTACCTCAACCGCTCTCAACCCCCACTCCTCGCCAAGATGGTCAAGGCCTACGTCGACTACACCAAGGACACCAGCATCCTGGAGAGGGCCGTACCGCTCCTGATCAAGGAGTACGAGTGGTGGACTACGAACCGGACTGTCACTGTCACTGCGCCCGGCGGCAAGACTTATACCCTGAACAGGTGGGTGGCTTGCACCGACTTCTGGATGGTTTTGCTATGCAGGGACTGACAGCTCTCCACAGGTACTACGTCAACAACAACCAGCCCCGCCCCGAGTCGTACAGAGAAGACTACATCACCGCTAACAATGGCTCGTACTACGCGACGTCGGGTATAATATACCCCGTCAAGAAGGCCCTAAATGAGACCGAAAAAGACGTGATGTATTCCAATCTAGCCAGCGGCGCCGAGTCCGGCTGGGACTACACTGCACGTTGGCTGCGGACCCCTAACGATGCCGCCCAGGATGTTTACTTCCCGCTCCGGTCGCTGAACGTCGTCAACATGGTCCCAGTAGACCTCAACTCGATCCTGTATCAGAACGAGGTGATCATCGGCGAGTACCTCGAGCAGTCAGGCAAGAAGGACGAGGCCCAGCGCTGGTTCAAAGCCGCCAACGCGCGCAGCGAGGCCATGTACGCGCTGATGTGGAACACCACCCACTGGTCCTACTTCGACTACAACCTCACCAGCTCCTCCCAGCGCGTCTTCATCCCCGGCGACGAAGACGCCACCGCCGCCGAGAAAGCCCAATCCCCTCCAGGCCACCAAGTACTCTTCGACATCGCCCAGCTCTATCCCTTCTGGACCGGCGCCGCCCCGGACTCTCTCAAAAAGAACCCTCTCGCAGTGCAGCAAGCCTACGCCCGCGTCGAGCGCATGCTCAACGAGAAAGGCGGCGCCATCCCCGCGACGAACTTTAAGACAGGTCAGCAGTGGGACGAGCCCAACGTCTGGCCCCCCCTGCAGCACGTCCTCATGCAAGGGCTCCTCAACACCCCCGCCACCTTTGGCACATCTGACCCATCCCACACCGCCGTTTACAACCTCGCCCTGCGCCTCGCCCAGCGCTATCTCGACTCGACCTTTTGCACGTGGTATGCCACAGGCGGCTCTACCTCCCAGACGCCCCAGCTACAGGGCGTGTCGCCAAGTGCCAAGGGGATTATGTTTGAGAAGTATGCCGACAATGCGACGAATGTGGCGGGTGGTGGTGGAGAGTATGAGGTGGTAGAGGGTTTCGGGTGGACGAATGGTGTGTTGATTTGGGCGGCGGATACGTTTGGTGATAAGCTGAAGAGGCCGGATTGTGGGGATATTCAGGCGGCGCATACGCATGGGGATGAGAAGAGGGATTTGTGGACTGGTGAAGGGAATGCGGGGGTGAAGAGGGAGAGGAGGGCGGTGGAGATGGATCGGTGGGATGCTCAATGGACGAAGATGTTTGGGAGGGCGGCGAGGGAGAAGAGGGGGAGGGTTTGAGTGTTTGACTTGACTGTGTAGTAGAGTAGTGAGGGGTGAGGTAGGGTGATGCTTCTCATTTTTCTCTCTTTTGCGATGAGCGTTATGTTCTCGTCAAAGGGCATGTCGATGCGGTACCTACCGTTGCTGATGCGTGGAGCTTGGGGTCTTTACTGCGAGCTGGCTGACTGTCTGTTTGTCTGTCTGGGTGTCGGGGATGGTTTTATGATAATGCATAATGACACATATGAGATGAACTGCCAAGTTTTGTGGCATGGGAGATGATACCTTTGAATGCCGTTAGTGATGAAAATTGAGACCTTGATTGTATGTTGCGACCGAGGGGTGGACAGCACCTTTCTGGTCAACACTGGGTATCCGGACATTTCACAAACCCTTGAGATCCAGCGAGACGCAGCATGTGGAAGACCCTCCGGTGAGGAAAAATGTTGCTCAACCAAAACCGGCCACAAGATATGGCTGAAAATCACCATAGCCTCCCAACCCGCTGAACCCTCAAAACTCACCCACCATCCCATTGCCCAGATGTACGCCCTCTCTTCCAAACACCAAAACGCCCTCCCACCGGCCAAAGCAAAAGCCCCAGCAAAGTTGGAATCACAAGTGCCCCCTTGGCTTCTTCTCCTTCTCGTCTATGTTCTCCTCCCCCAAACTCCCGCTCTCGCCATCGTCCTTGTACTCGCTGTCCGCTTCGTGCTAACTTTCATCCTCGGTCTCGCTGTCCGGTTCCTACTAGACATCATCCTCGTACGTGCCTGCCGTCCAATACCTGCTGTGTAACTTCTTCGTCCGCGCTGTCCGATACCTATCGGCGAGCAGAACACAACCCCGCCGTCCGCCGCCGGGCCCGGCCCGGAGGCCTACCTCGGCGCCGCCTGACCACGGGCGCAGTGTCGTTGTATTCGTCCTCATCAACGTCCCCCTCCACCTCCTTCTTGAACTCGGCGTCATTGTTTTCCTTCTGCTGGGCAAAAGCGGCAGCACCGCCCTCGAGCAACCCATCCTATGAGTTCTCGAGGTGCGACCACTCCGGAATCGCCCTGATCTGCTGCCACATGAACTTCTCGAGCTTGTTGGCCGATTTCGCGTAGGGCGTCGTCTCGTTGTTGTACTTGCGGCAGTTATCGAACACAAGCTTAGCGTCGCGGATGAAGTCCTCGGGCGTGTTGTACTGGTCCGCCTCGAGCTTGGTCTCCATCGTGGAGAGGTCCATGGGCTCCTTGATCACTTCGTAGTAGTCTTGGACTTCGTCCTTATTGACGGGCATAAGGAATGGCCAGGCCGAGGGGTGGTTTTGGAGGTCGTTGAGGAGGTGGAGGAGTTGGTTGTAGTTGGGTCCGTGTCGGGGTTGCCGGGCGAGTTCGTCCATGTCGGGGGACCAGCCGGAGGCGCGAATGGCTTCGATGGAGAGCGGGTCTATGGATGAGACATTGCCCTTTTGCCATTGTTTTGGGGGTTGGTGAACAATGTGGGACTTGGAAAAGGCCCGGATCTTCGCCTGCACGCATTCTTTCTGCTTGAGGAGCATGCGCCCCAGCTCGAGGTAGCGAATCCGCGGGAGCATGGTGCACTGCATGATGGTGCCGCCCTCGTAATCTTTGATGTAACCCATCCAGGCCGCCTTGTCGAGGGTGATTTCCTTAGTAAAGCCCTGCTTCTTGAAGTAGCCAATCGCATAATTGTCGGCATATGTTAGGAAGTGCATTACGTCTGAGGTCGCCTTGACGTAGTCCTTAAGGTGGGACATGAGGTGAGCGCCGTAGCCCTTGACTTGCTGGTCAGACGATATTGCGCAGAAGACAATCTCGGCGAACTTGCGCCCCTTGAACGGGCGGTATGTGATTCCCCCCACCACCTCGAGCGGCTTCTTCACGATTGCGATGGACAAGTGGGTGCGGTCGTAGACGAGGCGGGCGATGTAGTCCTTGGGCATTTTCGGGAGTTGTTTCTGGAAGATGCACTTGAGGCCGGTGAGGATGATGAGGCTCTCACGCTCGTTGTCGTTGTTGACCACGCGGAACTCAATCTCGCCGTTGCGCTCTTCGATGACGGCGGGCTTGTCCATGTACTTGTCAGTGCTACCCATATTGCGGTATTGATGGAGAAGCTAAATCTGGACACACCTTTTCTGGGAAGGGAATTGCTGGGACTTTGGCGAGCTTTACATCGAGGTCGGCGTCCGTGTCGTGCTTGACGCGCTTCGATGGCGGCGATGGAGCCTCAGAGGCTTTGCGCTTCCCGTCTGTGCGCGTGTGTGTCAGTAAAATCCATCGCAGACTAATAAAAATCTATGCGCAAGCAGTCGGACTTACTTTCGTCCTTCATTTTGATGGAGGACAGCAGTTTGACGATGGCAGAATGGGCGATCGCGGTTGATTTCGCGATGGTAAATGTTGAGGTGACACCGTGACGATGGATGCGGAGGAAGTGGGCCCCACTGTGGCCCCCGCTGTTTCTTGGCTGCAGGGCTGAGAGCGGGGCGCTTTGAGGCGCGAGGGCGCGCAGCAGCCCCCTGTTCGCGCCAAGCTTCAAGGGACAGCAACAGCAACCGAAAGCTGTCCAATTGACATTTTGGCGGACCATCGCCAGCACCAGACACATCCCATCACCTCCAGCAGCACCAACACCAACTGCGTGTCCCTCGTTCGGTCTGCTTCTTTTTCCTGCGCGTATATCCACTCGACCCAGATCACAGCACATGGATTCGTCACTGCACGAGGTCTGGCAGGCGGCAGCTGGCTCGCCCTTCGTCCCCACCATTGGCAAAGGCAGCCAATTCCCCGTCGCCCTCGTCCTCGTCGTTCTCGGCTTCCTCCTGGGCGGTACTTTTGCGCTGAGTCCGTTTCCCCCAGCCATCCTGACCACCTCAGAAATAAGGCTTTTTAACATTTCACTTCCAGATCGGTCGGTCGTGACTCTACCTATCCTCGCCATTCCCGCCTCTCTGGCTCTTGCGTACGCGACACCCTTCCCTCAATCCTCCGCCTTTCTAACAAAATCCCAGGTTCGGCGTGGTCTACATGTTCTGTGCGGTCGGAGTTTACGTCTAAGATACCCACCTCTCGCGAGTTTGTAAAGTACCATAGCATTTCTTGAAACCAAGTCGATTCTTTCCGGTTCCAAGACGAGTCCTCTGGACGCCTGTTCCCTTCTCTCCGCCCCCCGTCTCTCCCAACACCATTACCATGGAGACGCAGGGCTCTGCTCCCGCGCCTCCCATTTTCCGGGCCGTTGCCAGCTCGACTAGGCCGCTATACCAGCTGCTCAAAGCCATCAATTTCACAAGCAAGGTCCATGTCGACATCACAGAGAACGGCTTAAGGTTTGCGGCCGATCATGCGCGCGTGATGCAAGGTCAGTACAGCTTCTCACCTCTGGTCAAGCCCCCCAATTCTGACGCTACCAGGTGTCGCTCATTGGAGCAAAAGTCTCTTCACGACCTACACAGCCAACCTACCTTCCCCGCCGCCCCGCCGAAGACACCCAAGATGATGATGAGCCCACCCCGCCAACCTTCCAAATCTCCCTCCCGCCCTCCTGAAACCCTCCAAATCTTCGGCGCCACTGACGCCGCCGCCCTCAGGCCAAAGCCGACGTCGACCCCTACCGCAGCAACCTGCGCAACTACCGCTCCGACGCCTTCTCCAATCAGACCCTCGGCATGTCGGGCACCTGCTCGCTCTCGTACGCCCAGGAGGGCGAACCCTTCAGCATCGTGCTCGACGAGTCTGGCGTCAGCACCACCTGCAATCTGACCACCTACGTCCCCGAGGCGCCTGACGACATCCCCTTCGACATTGAGGACCTGTCCTTCAAGATCATCACGTCGGCCCGCTGGCTGCTGGACGCCCTCGCCGAGTTGGCGCCTACGAACCCCGAGAAACTGACGATCGCCGCGTCCAAGACAGAGCCGTACCTGCGGCTTACGAGCGCTGGCGGGCCGCTGGGCTCGAGCAGCGTCGATTTTGCGAAGGGGAGGGATCTCCTCGAGACATTTTCGGTCGGCAGGCGCTGGGTGCAGACGTTCAAATTTGATATTATAAAGTCGGCCAGCGAGGCCATGCGCATTGCGAGCAAGGTCAGCTTGAGAGGGGATGGCCAGGGCGTCTTGAGTATGCAGTTTATGGTTGAGGTCGAGGGGTCTGGGCCGAGCTTTTTGGACTTTCGGTTTGTGCCGTATGCGGTTTGCGAGGAGGAAGGGGAGGAGGAAGATGAGGAAATGGGGGAGGGAGTGGATGAGGAGCTCTAGAGGGTGCTACTTTCTTCGAGTGTTGATGCCAGAGTTTTTCATCTGACCGCGGTCTCATTGAGGTATAGGGATGTAATCAGAGCACTTCAGGGGCTTAGGTATGATATGGATGGAGACAGTCAGAAATACTTGGTACATCAACGCTGGGGGCTTACTGACTTACCACCTTAAAAGATCCCACATGCATATCCCATGTTCCAATGCGATGGTGCTATCCACCGTATGCAGTCATATCCTCCTATTAGGAACATACCCGACCACTAGCAACGTTACCGACCAGAGACTCGAACTTCGACAATCATGAGAGATATTTAGGGGTGTTAGGAGTCGGCAGTGATGTCATCTAGAGTGGGTGGCATCTAGGAAAGGACAGTAGCATGGCGGAGGTCCGAAAGCCATGTGGAGCACGTTTTAGACGCCCAGTTGTACCAGACTGTCTCGCTGTTTTCCGTTATTGAAGAAATCCAAGGTTGAGCTGAGCCTGAGGCTTGATGGTGTTTCTCCTTCTATTGATTATGGCATCCAGAATAGAATGTTTCAACCAGGTCCGCGCGTCTGAGGGGATGGATCGGCAGGTTCTCCGCGTCCAAACCAAAGACCAGCCAGCCAGCCTTGCGGTGAAGGGTGTCTTCCGGAACCACGAACACGCCGCTACGCTAGGAGGGCAATCAACAAGAGGCACTCGTCGAGTGACCACCCTAATGACATCTCGCCTAGGCCTAGATCCCCCTCTCGCCACTTTTGAGCCACAACCCCAGATAATACCAAGAAGAGGCGAGACACCACGCGGCCAAACTTTGGACGTTGAATGAAAGTTCCAGTTTTTCAAACTCTAGTGGTTTAGCTCTCATCATCATTCTGACTTCTTGAAAGCTGAAATTTGTTCCGTCTTGGTCCTATCAGACCACCCGGCCAGCTCAGCCGAAGTTCCAACCCGCATTTCCCTTTTCGGCCCATCCCCGAATCCAGAAGGGAGGGCGAAGAACCCAGCAGAGTGGTTGACGTGGGAGAAGAGGACGCCACTGGAGCCAAAAGAAACGCTAAGGGTGTGGCGGACGAACCAAACAAACAAAGGAGAGTGGTTGTTTCCAAGTTAACTAGTCTCTCGTTGTTTGGAGACCACTATTGTGAGAAGGAGGCTGCTTCGGCTCGACTCAACTCTGAATGTTTTGTTCTTTATCCTTTTTTGTTGTTTGTCTTATTAGGGTTTGGAAAACTTCAGAAAGGTGAGCGATGTCAAGGATGAGTGCGGACAGATACAAGAACGAATGAACCGTTCTCCCCATACACCCACTACTATCCTCAAAGAACTTTTGCTTCCCCTCCCTCTCACTCCTTCAGCTCGCCCGGCAGACCCGAGCTGTGGCGCCGAGTCCAGCTTACCACTGGCCCGACCATTATGTCCTGTCACTAGTGTGTAAGCTCATGCGGACGACAGTGCAGTATCGTGCAGTCGCCACGTCTGTAGCAGCACGGAGATCTCTTCTCAGCCCAGCTTCCTAACTGCTTCTCCGATCTATCGTGTTTTTGTCTTGCCTTGCTGGACCTATTTCGTTCTTGGTGAGCCATATTCGGCCTTTGGCAGGCAGAACAACCGCCAAAAGGTGGCTGGTTCTGGAATCCAAAAACGGATTGTGGAGGCATGGGAAGGCGGGCGGCTGACGAGACCAAACGACGATCTGTCTCACGTTCTGCATCTCCGGCTGCAGACGTATGGATGTATGTGAGATACCGACAGACGAGGCTCTGGCCTTTTCCCGGCGGTTCGGTTCGGTAATGCTGGTACATGTCAGATCAAGGTATGCTGATGGATGGGGTCTGGACTCCGCGTGCGGCTCCGAGTACACACCACTCCGGTTGCTCCTTTGCCACGCCTCTGCCACACCTCTGCCAATGGAAGATGGTTGCGGAAGGCTGGAAAGTTGGTGCTGGTGGCCAAGCCTTTGAGGAGGGGTGTCTCATCCCAGCTGCTGTAATCAAGTTGCGAATTCTGGCACTTATACCAGCCTGCCCGGGTATCTGGCATCACACTTGTATTGCGAGATATGGATCTGCCCTTGACAGCGTGTATCTCTCCAAGCAAGACAGAAAACCTGTCTAACCCGCCAACCGTTTTCTGTCAGACAACCTAGCTTCTTAATCAGCATTCTCAGCATCTTCCTGCCATTCACCCCTCCTCATAACCCCCCGAAATATCCACAATGGCACGCAATAACTACCACTCCCTCAACCGCCCTCAGCACCAAAAACAGCAAAAACAACACGCCCAACCCCCATCCAAAACCTGCTCCCCCTTTACGATCGTCAAGTCCACCCTCACCTCCCTCTCTTGCTGCTGGTGTCTCAGTCACGGCGAAGACGAAGACAACGAACATCCCACATCCGAGAAAACGAAATACGTTCACACGCCAACCCACGCGGCCTCGTCCTACCTCAAAACAACCACGACGAGGAACATTCAGAGGACGAACGAGATTCTTTGAACACTTGTTGAAACAAAACGCCATGTTTCTGCGGAAATGTTAATGTGCATTCGGCAAACGCCAACCGGATACTCTACCATGGTTGAGATCAATCCGTCACTTAGAGGATTGATGAAATACACGCTTCATCAATCAACCAACTTCCAGATTGCCGACGGGTTCATCGCGAACGAAACGAAATGGACACAAAAGGGGACAGAACAAAAGATCGCACGTCCGTAGACAACGCGCCTCGGAAAACCGGCTCCGGGGCGGGGACCCGGGGGAAAGCATTCCAAACACCCCCGGCACGGCACAGGGTGTCCGGGAGTTGGTGTTGGTTCCAACAACTCTGGGGAGAGGATGAGATACCCCGACGCTGTGGCACGATAACTGCCCGTGCTCGAGAGACGGTGTTCCCTATGGTGGATTGAGACGAGATGTTTCTCCGTTGCGTCTGGGTGGGAGCTACTATGCCGGGGTGAACAACACGATGGGGGATAAAGAGGAAGAAAGCATACCTAGCGCGTGTGTTAGACGGTTGAGATAACTGGGCTGTGATGAGATGCTGCAAAGGGATGAAAGGACGCTGCTTGGAGGCGATGGGGTGCTGGTTGGGACTACTGATGACTTGAGAAACGGGGCAATGGAGACTGAGTCCAATAGAAAGAGAAGCCTCACCATGGAGACTGAGCCCTGCATAGGAAAAATAGCATTTCCCGTCTTAAGGCTAGACAATTGACACCGAGTAACCCGTCTGTGGCGTAGTTCTGAATGTAAAATTTCCTAAGGCTGCAGCGCTGCTGATTGTGACGCAAGATTAGGATTAAACCCAAGGGCAGACTTGACTTTCTTTTGGTCAACTCAAACCAAGAAAGTGTACTGTGCAGTCTTTTCAGCCCCAAAATAGAGCAGCGTGTGGTATTGCAAGCAGTTGTGCTCGAGGTTGCCTGGAGGAACGCGGAAGTCTAGGCTTGGGGCCTGTTTTCGAAACTAACTTTGTGGGGTTGGCATCTCGCGAGAGAGTCAACAACAACGATAAGATCTATGTTGGTCATTCCCTGTGTTGTTTCACCATCTTCAGTAGTACATAACTGCTCGCTCGTGGGGGTCGGTGCCGCAGTACGACGACTGGCATGGGCCGCAGGTTGCATAAGTCAGGAACAGGCACAAGCAGCGCTGTTTCTGATCTGGGATATGCACAGTCAAAAACCACCCAGAGCACGGGTGTGTGGTTGTGGCTGAAGGTTCCCATTTTGCAATGAGACGATAGCCGTGGTTGGCCAGGCAGGATCTCGTCGCTGCAACATTACGGCGGTAGTTGCAGTCGTGATAGTGTGCAGCAGAAGCCCCAGTGCTGGGACTGGATGACTGCCAGTGTCCGTGGCCGGGAGATACGGATAAGTATACGAGGATCGCTACAGTTTGCGGCTGCGCATCATTGCAATATGCAACAGCACTGGTGAGAAGCAAGCTCCCGGCCGCCCACGGACTGGTTCCCTGAGCAAAGCCGCTTTTCTTCTCAACCTAGATGAGTTGCGCAAAAAAACTCTCCATTCCACAACTCCATTGTGTAAGAGGACTCTGGTATTCTGTTGGCTTAAGATAGTGAGTTAGGGAGTCATGGCATCTCGAGGCTTCGTCCACCGTCTTTCGCAGCTCAGCCCTCGATTATCGGGTCGGCCGTCAAAGACCGTGGAATGCGCCTTGGCGAGTGTCTTTGCTGCGATTCTTGTTCGAGGTGTCAATGTTTGCTCGTGGCGCTCGCGAGAGAAGCGTGGGCGGTGGAGACGAGGGTCTTCTGGCTCGTGCGCACAGTATCAATTGGAAGTGTGGGTCACTCTGACTGGTGCGGGGCTTTCCAAGGTTTCCGTCTTTCGTGCAGCAAACTGCCAGGACCCATCATCTTCCATCCCGCCTCTCATCCGAACACGCCAGCCAATCCTCGACCTCCCAAGCCCTCCTCACCACCGGGAGCTAAGCCCCTGTCCGATCCGCGATCTGCATTTCTTTGTTTCCTTCGTGTCACCGTCTGGACGGAATCATGCCAATCCTCATCCTTGAATCCTCCATCATCAACAAGAGCTGTAGTCGAACCTCAACAATGCCCAGCGGCGGAGGTTTGAGAAATAAGACCATCTGCGTGTGAACGTCCCCAACTGCCCGTGACAGATCAACGGGTAGTTGGGGGCATTTCACTCAACATCCCGGAAACCTTGCCATCACACTCTTCCAACAGATCATGTTGGTGATCGGAGTGGCCAAAAACGCAGATTTCATCTCCTCTGAGCACCAACCCCGGGGCGAGAGCAAGACGGCGCACTCGGGGACGCAGTGCCTCGACTAGCCCAAACATTGAGGCCCGATCCAAGGCCTTCTCCTTCGAAACAAGGCATACCCCGAAAGGGGTATGATTGGTCTCCAACAGAAGGGCGAGCAGAACCAACTACCGGTAACAAGACGAGAATACTATAGCTCTTCATCCTCCCGTTCTGAGCTCTTCCTGGAGCGTGTGGTCCGGCGGGATATGATCCAGCACCGCCCACGCGGGAGCATCTCGCACAGGGCACTCGCAGCTGCAGGATGTTTTGTGCTATCGTTGGACCCAGGCGCAAACAGCAAGGCGAAGAACCGGGATCAGGCCCCCCCCTCTTCATCCTCGGTGGGTGCTGATCACCTGTTGACGTGCTCCCCGGACGGTCGGCACCGGCAACTTTACACTCTCTTCTGATGCCTCCATGAACTTGGTAAAACAGGCTCATTAGCCTTCCACCAGTAATTGTCCACCTCGCCGTCGATGACCTTCAGTGTTGCGCATGGATGACACAGCTTGATAGTTCTGGCTCCTCGCTCGCCTGTATGGCGGTACGAGGCATACCAGACATTGAAGGCCAGTCGGCCAATTGCAGCAATGTAAAAATAAGAACAGGAGAAGCCGGGGGCAGGGGGCTGTTGATGAGTGAGGTACCCCTCCCTGTTCGCACCCATGCTCCCCGTTATCCCCTCCCCTGTCTCCTTGGCAGCCAGGGCCCTTGTCTTGCGTTCTTTGCTCTCAGTCAACGCCACACTCAGCGAGGGTAGCACACGAAGGCACCTGGGCCAGTGGCAGGGCAAAGATGGCCCCGGCGAGGGCCGTCCTCGTGGAAACCACTGGCATGCGGCTGTGGTATGCTGCCCATTGCGCTGCCGTTCAATATTAGCCCATTCATATCTTCCCCCCCCTCAACCCAAGCCCTGGCTTTCTTCCCTCGAAACCGTTGGATCAGGTTGGCGATCACATTGCTCAACTGACAAGAACACGGTGCCATGTGGTGACCAGAACCCTGGCCAACGCCTTGGATCCAGTCACTCATATCTCCGTGTCATGCTCTTCACCCTCAGCCGGGCCTCTCGTTCTTCCACTTCTTCCCTCTCCCAGTCAACCTCAGAGACCACCATGTTGTCCCGCCCGCCCTTCAACATTCGGAAGCTCATCCCCAGCTCCCCCAAGAAGCAGGATGTTTCAGAAGACTACGAGGGCTCATACTTCTACCACGAAGACGACGGCGATATGGACACCCTCAGCAAGATCAAGACATGGCGGCCGCCAATGGGGCTCATGAAGCGGTCCAAACCGAGCATTGATATCCGCCGAAGCGAGGACATTCACCGCATCGTCTCCATCCCTCCACTCCCCGATACCCCGCAGTCTTCAACCACATCTCTATGCAGCATCGATAACGGCAGCAGCCATACCGTGAATGCGAACCCAAGGACGACGCCTCCCCGCCGTCCGAACAGGAGCCCTCTGGCGAGCCCCTTGATGAGCCCTCAGAGGAGCCCCCCAAGGAGTCCGGAAAGAAGCCCGCTTCTCCTCCCTCGGCGTTTTGAAGAACAACAAACAGCGCGGTCCAGGAGCCCAAGTTTGGCTCGCGTGCCCCAACACCCCCAACTCACGCCTCCGTCTTCCCCACCCCTGGAAGTGAAGATGGTCTTGGAAACACCAGCCGAGTCGCCAAATACCAACACTGCCCCATCAGTAGCTACCACCAACACGCGACCTCCATCGCCAGCAGCAATTACGGTGACTCCACCAACAAAAACACCAATAGAGGGTAACAATCCGTCCTTCTCGCAGGACATTATCTGCCTCATTGATGAGGCGGACGGGGCAAGCAAGGCAACCCAGCTCTTAGCGACTGCCAAACTGTCCGACAACGAGCTGGCCAAGTTTCCCAAGCCCAAAGGTCCGTCGCCCCTTGCTCCTCCGGCACGCAGAAAGTCGCAGAGGCGCAGCCAAGGCTCAGTCAGGTCGGCCAAGTCCCAAACAAAGACGTCCAAGAAAGATACTTTGTTGCCCGCGCAAGCACGCCTGCCCTCAAATTCCCGCCCAAAGCGGGCTAAGTCAAAAAAGACCCGGCGGCGTCCACGTGTCGTGGTACGGCAATCGTCTATGTGGCAGCTGACTGAAAGCGCCAAAGACCTATTCGCCATGCGCCTCTTCCACCGAATCGAAGTCGACGAGATGCTTCCCGAGAGCACCCTGCGGGAGATCCGAAGGAGCAGAGCCGCCCACTGGACTGTGTCGCCGGAACTTGGCGCCACGCACATTGAGAGGAAGGGCATTGTTGACAGCGTCACCCCTATTGAGCCACTGAGCTTGGATGCCGTCAAAGAAAAGGACCTGGTCACGCCCTGTGCATCTATTGTCAGCCAGGAACCAGAGACGAGCCAGGAAGGATGTCAAACTCCAACCGCCGTATCACATTCTAGAAGCCTGCCGAAGCAAGAACAGCAAGCGGACCGGCCGTTACAACAACCAGATTCACCCACCACCAAACCTTACAATGGTGGTGATGACGAAGGGGCACTCACCAATGAACGGGGCACCGAGCTCGCATTGGCCGAGGCCGTGCTGAGCGAACCTCCTCTGCCGCCGCCGATCAAGTCCCTGACGCACCGCCGCATGCCGAGCAGGCAGTTGCCGCCGCTACCCACTATTTCTGAGACCGCAGCAAGCGGGCCAGGGCAACTGGCCCTCTCACCAACCTCTATTCCGCGTCCGCTGGGCTCACCTAGAGTAAACACAGAGGACTACGTCTTTCTCAAGAGCACCCCCTACACTCTTATCGCCCCGGCCTTTTACCACGGCCAGATCCGCCTCGCCAAGGCAGACCTCCCCATCAGCAAGCTGGCCGCGGCCGTCGACGACACGCTCGACTGGACCGCCTTCCAGATGGCCATCCTCGGCGGTGCCGGCGACTTCTTCGGCGAGTCCACCGACTTCTCACGCCCGTCCGAGGCTGAGCTCGACGAGCGGGAAGAACTCGCCTGCTGGTTCAACAGCTTCGGTTTCGGCGCAGGTGCTCTCGTCGAATCCACGGAGCCGCGCATGCCCCTGCCCCCTGGAAGCCCATCCTCACCCCGCCCTCGCCACCTTCATCCCCGGGGCACAGCCCGCGCATGCTCGCTCGGTCCCCGCCATCCGCCGCATCGGCCCCTTCGACCGCCACCGTCAGTCAAGACGACATGATGCTCGGCGACCTCACACCACTCGACAACTCCATCGCCAGCCGGTTTTCTCCCACCTCTCTCGGCCTGCCCCCATTGAGAATGCTTTCCCGCAGCCCAGGCCACCGCCGCAACCAAAGCAGCGCCCTTTCGCTTCCAAACGCTACAAACACCACCACCAACACCAACCCGCCTCCCACCAACCTCCGCCCCACTCCTCTCAACCCCTGGACTGTCCGACAGGACTTACACCCCTACACCCCCTTCCTCCCCCTCCCTTCAACCTTCCCCTTAACCCCACCCTCCCTCTCCTTTTCCGCCCACCGCCACCGCGCCAGCGGCCGCACCACTAACACTCGCGCTCAACTCCCCACCTCCTCCTCGTCCCGCTCGCCCTCAACATCGCGCCAGTTCTCGGCGCGCCCACGCCGGCCGAGCGTGGATTCCGTGGAGAGCCTCCCGCAGAGCCCGATGATGGATCTAGTGGTCAGCCATGATGTCGAGGGCAATGAGTACATGGTGCCGATGGGGTTTAACTTGAGTCATGACTTGGGAGACTTTTTGAACTGGAGTGTGGAGCACGTTGTCGCTGGGGAAGGGGGGAGAGGAGGTGGGGGGTTTTGAGTGTGGGTGTTTTACGGAACATAAGTTAAAAGACATAAATCAAAAGGGATGCTTGGGGAAAGCATGAAGGGATGGGGAGAAAATGAGTGGAAACAGAGGATGACTTTGGGTATGGAGGGATAATAAGGAGCGTGGGCTAGAGATAATGAGGGAAGAAAGAGTTTGGGTGATATCTGTGTTTTCTACACTGTCATATTTTGGTCTGCGTTTTGGCTTGGGTTCATATTTTCTTTCCTGTCTTTCATTCCTTTTTTGTCCTGAACACTACTCTCCCTCCAACTGTACGCGGTCATTTGTCATTTTCAACACAGTGTTTGGCAGAACATTTCCCTCTTCTCCCCAGGCGTTGGACGGGCATGGCAGCATGAAAGGGCGCTGGAAAGAACTTGGCCTATGTTTTTGTTTTTGTGTTGTTTGATACCACATTCCTTTTTTTCCAGTCGGGGATTTCACCTGCTTTTCTCTCCTTTTGCTGATATATACGCTCTCGGGGAACCATGGGCAAGACGCCTGTTGAGGTAGTATTTTGGGGTTGGATAAGGGTTGGGACTCGACAGAGGAGGGACGGCAACAACGCACCAATCAACCAACCAACCACCCCCACTGAACAATTCCATCTCATCCCACCCCAAACCAGACGAACGTACGATTTCCCTGCAGCATCAGCCGCGGGGCCAACGGGCCTCCCGCTCGTACATTACATTGCAGGTTGCATAGCCGCGGAGGGACATGCGCTGCCAGGTGGTGGCGCGGTGCTGCACTGCAAAGACGGGATGCAAAGCTGAATTCGACCTGACGCAACATGACCTGACATGGTCTGCAGGTACGCGCGCAGATGGGAGGTATGGGGGAGGTACGGTCAGGGGATGGCACTGTTGGCGGCGACGGTGGTGGGATAAGCCTTGAATGGGAGCTAACTAGCTCGCTTAAAACCTGGTTTATTGGGGAAGAGGAACAAGGTTGTTTTGGTCCCTATCCTTTGGAGTTTTGGGATCTGTTGCTTCAGGTCTGGTTTGCTATGTTTTGTGGATTATCTTTTTTCGCTTCAAGTTGAGCTTCTCAACTTGTTCGCTGGTCGGCAGGCTAATTTTAGGCGCGAGGTAGAATTGTAATTGATAGTATGCAGCAAGTAATGGTGTAAGTTACAGATAACGAACTACTTGTTGAATTATGTATTTCTTACGAGGCCGCGGTGCCTCTCACGGCTGTCACTGACGAGCTTGCTGGACCCGCCTATTCACTGCTCTCCTTCTATCCAAAATTCTTGCGGTGACCTGCTCAGCAAGAGGCTCTACCCTCTCGTATTGCATCTAACTCTCTGGCGGGTGGTGGTTACGGTAACCATCCACGGGCCACCACACTGCGCATGATATGATGCCATGCCATGCCATGCCATGCCATACCTTGCCGCGGCTGCATTTGGTTAAAGACTGGGTCTTGCATATTCTCCAGGAATGGGCCGGGCCCCTGCAGAAAGAATGCACCGTACACATGAACCTACACAGCTACAAAGTGTAGATACTGTGTTGCAGGCGGAGGGTGAAACGCAATAACTAGCCGTGCTGGCCAACAGTGTGGCCGTTGTTGGGTGTTAGCCACTGTTGTTGGTGCCGGGGAGGTGTAGTGGGGGTTTGTTTTATGTTTCTTGCGCGGTATGGTGCGGGCCGAGGCGAGGGGGGCGGGTCTCAGCCGATGAGGCGAGGCTGGTGCGTGTGATGAAGCATGGGAGGTGGCGGAGGTTTCGGTTCGTTTTTGGGTTTCTTGTTGGTGGTGGTGGTTTGCAAGGACTGGACAAGTCTTTGCGGCGGTGATGTGCATGAAGCGAAGGGGGTGGGTGTCGCGGGAAGGATCTGGAGACAGACGACCTCGACCCCGGGTAAGGTGAGTTAGGTTCATTCTCGGAAGGTCAAAACAGATGTGGCTAGGAGAGAGTGCTCGATGATCTGATGTTATTTTCGTCGCTTAGACGCCCACCTTCCAAGTTCGCCAGCCCGGGCTGGTATCCCGGGTTGCATTAGCACCCAGAGAACAACAGATCACATGGTATCTTTCTCTCCCCCGTTCACTGACACTTTAACTCTTGCAGTATGTTGCATCCACGGGTTGAAGTCAAGTTCCGCCGACGGTTGCATTGACAGCCAGCTAAGCGCCCGGAGCCAATGCGATGCAGAACGGGCGGCAGCACAGCCACGCTGCAGGTTGCACGCGCATCTGTTGCCTGCCGAATCGGCAATCTGAATCGGAAGAGATCTCGTGTCGTATTGGGCAGATCGTCTTGTCCGTCCCTGAACTGCTGTTTTATGCTGGGGAGAAAGCCTCAGCTGTTTTGCGTCCGATGCCAAAAGAGACGACAACAGCCAGCAAATCGGGCCAGCCTTCATGGAGTAACTCAGGTTTGTTGAACTAAAACTCAAATATGTCAAAGAACCTAAAGTGCCTGGCTGCGCTTGAATCCAGTTCTGTAAATCTCATACCGTCATGACCTTTTCCACCCCCTCCCATTGTTAGAGATCTCGCTCCAGGCCTGTTACCCTCCTAATTTTTCCCGTTCTGCAACTTTTTGCCCATACCGCCATGGGTGATCATCTTGGTGATCTGATACTCCCCAATGCCGTACAGAGATCCCTCCCTGCCGAATCCGCTCTCCTTGACACCGCCAAACGGCGAGGCCGGGTCCGAGATGAGCCCGGTGTTCACACCGACCATGCCCACCTCGAGGTGCTCGGCCACACGGTAGACCCTCTCGAGATCGCGGGAGAAGAAGTAGCCGGCCAGGCCGACGGGGGTAGAGTTGGCAATCTTGACCACCTCCTCCTCAGTGTCGAAGGGGAAAAGACCAGCCACGGGGCCAAAGGTCTCCTCGGCAGCCATGGCCATGTCGGTGGTCATGCCGGTCAGCACGGTGGGCTGGAAAAAGTTCTCGCCAAGATCTGGCAGCTTGTGGCCGCCGAGCACAATCTTGGCGCCCTTCTCCTCGGCGTCGCGCACGTGCTGCTCGACCTTGTCGATGGCCTTGTGATGGATGAGCGGGCCATGGGTGACGCCCTGCTCGAAGCCGTTGCCGACCTTGAACTCGCGCACCTTGTCGGCGAACTTGGCGGCAAACTCGTCGTAGATGCCGCGCTGAACAAATATGCGGTTGGCGCAGACGCAGGTCTGGCCCGAGGAGCGGAACTTGGAGGCGATGGCGCCGGCGACGGCGATGTCGACGTCGGCATCATCAAAGACAATGAAGGGCGCGTTGCCGCCCAGCTCGAGCGAGAGCTTCTTGAGGGTGCCCGAGCACTGCTTCATGAGCAGCTTGCCGACAGGGGTCGAGCCGGTGAAGGAGATCTTGCGGACCGTCGGGTTCGTCGTCAGGACATGGCCGACCTCGGGGGTGTTGTGGAGGGCGGTGATGACGTTGACGACGCCCTTGGGGATGCCGGCGCGGTGGGCCAGCTCGGCGATGGCCAGGGGCGTGAAGGGAGTCTCGCCGGGGGCTTTGCAGACGACGCTGCAGCCGACGGCCAGGGCCGGGCCGGCCTTGCGGGTGATCATGGCAGCCGGGAAGTTCCATGGTGTGATGAGGCCGCACACGCCGACGGGCTCCTTGATGGTGAAGACGCGGTTGCCCGGCGTCGACGAGGGGATGGTGTCGCCGTAGATGCGCGGGGCCTCCTCGCTGAACCACTCGAAGAAGTTGGCAGCGTACGTCACCTCGCCCTTGGCGTCGGCCATGGGCTTGCCGTTCTCCCAGGTGATGAGCTTGGCCAAGTCGTCGGCGTTCTCAACCATGAGGTCGTACCATTTCCGGAGCAGCTTGGCACGGTCGCGGCCTGTCCTGTGGCGGAACTCCTCAAAAGCAACCTCGGCGGCCTCGATGGCGCGCTCCGTGTCCTGGGCATCAAACTCGGGACATGAGCCGATGAGCTCCCCGGTGGCGGGGTCTAGGCTGGTGGTGAGCACTGATGGTGAGGGAGGCTGAGACTGGGGCGGGACTTACCGTGGACCTCAAACGTCTTGCCCGACTTGGCCTTCACCCACTCGCCGTTGACGTAGCACACGCCCTGCTTGAAGAGGGACGGGTCTTTGAGCTGGCCGCGTGTTAGCCGCCGGGCGCTCGTAATGGCTTGAGGTAGTTAGTTACCTTGGGGGCCATGGTGGACGAGAGACGCGTGTAGTTGACGATGGCTGGGAGGGCTGACCGCCGGAACTGAGACCTGACTGCTGCGACCCGCGAGGCGGAAAACAAGGTCTTTTGAAGAAAGGCCATCCCGACACGCTGAAGCCGTGATGGAGTACGGACAAGAGATGCGACTGGCCACGGCAGTGAGGAGTCTGGTGGATGACACAACCTTGGACGGGGAGAAGAGTTCCGCAGTGCGGAGGCCCGAGGGACGGGATGCCAAGCGTGTCGAGATGGGGCGATTTGGGTCTCACAGAAGCTGTCTCTAAAAGCTGTGCCCTCCTTCCGCGAGTCCCGAAGATATCCATGGATTATTTTTCTCCAAACTCGAGCTCCATCACTGCCTTCCCTTTCCAATGACGTCGTTGCTCCAACTGCCAGCATCCCGCGGCTCGGTTGCCTGATCATCAGACGAGGCCCGCTCGGCCCGGCGCTTGGGCAGCGTGGGCGCGGTGTTTTCTGTGGGGGAAGGGCGCCTAGCGTCGGCAACTGCAGCGGTAATGGGCAAGGGACGCGATATCGGGGACTGCCAAGAGTGGGGGGGTGAAAGTGGAAGTGCAGCCATCCGTTCGCCGGAACTACCCTCATCACACAGTGAGGTTGGTAATCAACGCGCAGCAAATGTGTGGAGGCTTCGCGCTGTGGATTGCCTGATTCAAGGGGCGTGCTTTTTTTGAGCCATTGTCCAACACTCAAGTTGCTTCACGTCGGGTGTCTTCCTCGTGGGACGCGACAGGTACCTTACGTAACGTACCGTACTGGAGATCCCCACGCTTCTGACGAGGTGGACCCTGAGCCCTTGCCCCGCACTGTCCTAGGGACCCTGGCCTGACTGAGCCTAGCGTGTGAGATCTTTCCAAACACAATTCAACACCTCCATCGACATGTCTGCAGCTCTTCATCGTCGACATCATATGCCACTCGAACTGAATCAGAGTCTCGTCTCGGGGAAAATACTCCAGGGCAGCCGCAGGACATTATGTATCACAAGATCTATTCCGTGATGCTCTCGAATCTTGGCTGTTAAATATAAACCCTGCCCACGGATACCGTTCGGTGCTTATCCGTTGTGGCTTCGGTGGCTTGTCTCGTCCTCGCCAGCCTCCAACTCTCTCATCTTCTCGGACTGCGTGCACCGCGCCGATCACTCGCTTTAGCTTATATGCCGGCCACTCATCGTGCAACGCTCGTGCTACGGCGTCAGCGGCTGTTGTGTTTTGTTGAGTCTTGTGAGCCGCTGCCCGCTGCTCCATGCAGCAGTATGGCCGAGATCATGGCCGATTGCTGGATGAGAAGCCCGCAAGCTGCCACTTGAAGTCACGCAGTGACGGGCGGGGAGGTGAGTGAACGGACGGACGTTGAAGAAGCCAGTCACTTGTATATCACCTGGGACTCCGGAACTTCTGTGACTCGTGACCAGAGTTGTAACGGTCCCCTCTGTGCGCCGTTCATCATGAAGCACAGCATCTTTCTCTGCCACCTTGCCAGCGTGAAGCTGGTTAGGTCTCAGTATATTGTTGCCAGCTCGGTCGACAGCAATGAAGTGTTTGACGGTTTTGTGAGCTACAGCATTGAGTTCTCTAGCTTCCCGGACTTCGCAGGTACGCCCGCTCCTCTCTGTCTCAAGAGCACATGTTCTGAGCCTTTCAAGGAAACAATTCGCATCCCAACACATTTTCCGACACTCTCCTGGAAAATCTTGGAAATCTCCAGGGCACAAAGCCATACATCCGCGTCGGCGGCAACACCCAGGACTACGCTCTCTATGACGCCTCCCCTCCCGTATGCCCTCGAAGGGTTCATTGACCCGGCGAGGTCGTCAGATTACCCCACCACCATAACCATTGGTCCCTCCTACTTTGAGTCTTACAACACCTGGAAGGACGTCAAATTCTACCACGGCTTCAACCTCGGCCTCGGCGCCAACAGGTCAAGCGGGTGGCAGACTCTGCTGGACACCGTTCCCCTGGCCTGTAAGGCCCTGAGCGGCGGGAAGCTGTACGTCTGGGGATATGGCAATGAGCCAGATCTGTACGCGGTATCTGCCCAGGGACCCGTTCGGCCGCCTGACTGGAACGAGGAGACGTATGTCGACCAGTGGCTCAACGGTACCCGCATGATCAAGACCCTGGTTGAGGAGCACTGTCCCGAGATGGCCACTGACGAAGCCTTTGGCTTTATGGCGCCATCGTTTGCTGGAGTTGGTATTCAGCTGAAGGCTCCTGAGACGTGGGAAGCCGGCTTGAACGAAGACAATAACATCAAACTCTTCTCAACTCACAAGTTTGTCTCTCTATCCCTGAGTAACCAATTTTAACTAACAACCCCTAGCTACATCAGCGGCGCCGCTTCCCCTGGCGTAACCCTCCAAGACACGCTCATGAACCACGCCGTCACCAAACGCTCTGTCGACGACCACATCAAGAAGTACAACGGCGTCAACGACGTGTCGTCGGGCCCCGTTCCGCCCCTGATTTTCGGCGAGTGCAACTCGCTCTACAACCAAGGCCGCCCAGGCCTCTCTAACACCTTTGGCGCCGCCCTCTGGGGCGTCGATTTCAACCTGTACTCGGCCTCAGTCGGCTTCCGGCGGGTGCACATGCACATGGGGACAAATTACCGGGTACGCTAACCCCCTTCCCTCTCCCATTATCCTCTCATACTAACCTCAAATTTCAGTACCAACCCTTCCAACCCATCTCCACCTCCCTCACAACCCAAGGCACCAAAGCGCCCTACTACGGCTCCATCCTTGTCGCCGCCGCCCTCGGCAACTTCCACGCCACCTCCCCGGCTACCGTCTCCTCCATCCCCCTCACCTCCGAAACCGCCTCCCTCTCCCTCCAGCCCGAAGCCGCCTACGCAATCTACACCCACTCCGCCTCCCGCCTTGCCCGCCTGGTAGTTCTCAACATGCGCAGCTACAACACCACCGTGGACGGCGCCGGGCTCGTCCCCGTGGAGGACCCGCCCTCGAGGCCGGAGACGGAGTATGTTTTTGTGCTGGAGGGGCTGGAAGCAGGGAGGACGGTCGGAGTGAGGAGGCTGTGGGCAAATGGGAGCGATGCGATCACAGGGATTACCTGGGATGGGTGGACGTATAATTGGGAGGTGGATGGGGGCGGCCAGTGAGGTTGGGGAATGTTACGGTGGGGGAGGAGGTGGTGGTGCAGGAGGGTGGGGTGGTGAGGGTGGGGTGCCGGATGCGAGTGCGGTTGTTTTGGAATTGGCGGGGATGCTTAAGGGGGGAGAGAGAGAGAGAGAGAGAGAGAGAGAGAGAGGGTGGAAAGTATGGGGCTGGGGAGATTATCGTTTTTTGTTTTGTTTTCGATTGCTGTTTTCTCCATGATGAACGACTAATGAGAAATGACATAACTGATGGGTTCGAGCACCATTGGCATAGAGCGCGGCAGGCAAACGGCGTGGCTGGAAGCTGCATTGAGTGTATCAACTACACTGGACTGTGCCCAGAAGAAATCTCATATCAACCCCTGACGCCTAACTGAAATGAGTGACCGCTCAACAGCAACAAATACAAACCGACTCTCGTACTTCTTCCATCAAGAGAGATCATTACACGTCACATAACCCGGGTATCCATCTCATCCCATAGTTCCCCGGGGCGACCAAACTTGCCCCGACCAGCAGAGCAGTGGTCCTCACAGCTCTGAACCCTTTCCAGTTTCCAGGTCCACCTTGGACCCTTTCCACTTTGAACCCTTTCCACTTTGAACCCTTCCCGCAACTCAACCACCCCACCTTAGCCGTACCGCAACGGCAGCTTCCTATCCAGAGTGTGAAATGCCTGCGTTCTGGGGGTAAACGGCGTCTGCTGATGCGGCGGAGTAGGCTGCAGCTCCATGCCCATTTCCTTGCCCGCAGCCTTCTTGCGGTTCCTGATAGCGCGGGCATATTCCTCGTCATCGTCGTCTGAGTCGTACATGTCCAACTCCTTGTTGGGGAGCATCGCCCAGATGGCAAAGCCGGTTTGGATGGCGTAGATGGAGCTAAAATGGGAATTAGCCAAAATTGTTCATGCTGAAAATTGACACAAGGGCAGACTCACAGTAAATACACCGTCACAGCAAACGAGCCCTTAGCAATCATGCAGCTTTTGACGGCGCCGTAGGGCTTCGCCAGGTCGCAGCTGCCGCTGATATACCAAGGAACGGAGCTCGGGTAGCGCGAGTCGGCGTGATCGGGCCCGGCCTGGCCGGCGACGCTGGTGGCGTACAGCGCGCTCTCATGTTGGGGTTCGAGTTGAGCTTGTGCTCGAAGCCGATGCGCCAGAAGAGCGTCCGGAAGGCGCCTGGCGACTGCAGGGCGAAGAGGACGAGGGCGGGGATGATGCCGGCGAGCTCGGGGACCATCCCCCAGTAGAGCGGCCGCTTTGCCCTCCATGGCCGGCGGAGGATCCTGTATGTGCGCACCATGCTGCTGACCTTCCTCCTCGTTCAATCCTCCCTCTCTTTGTCTCTTCTCACTCGCACTTTTGCTCCTAGTTTCGCGCTTTCGCTTGCGGCCGTCAAGGTGCCGCGCTTGGCAATCGGTGGGCGATGGGTGCCGGAAGCCGCTGGGGGCAGCTCACATGGAACTTCCGAGGCGCAATCGACGACCGAAACGAGTCCAGCTCAGGTTATCCGTAGTCTGCGACAGTTTTCCGTTTTCCTTTCTTCCTCAAAGATGCCCAGAACCCAAAACATCTAAAGGCGGCACAAGGGAGAGGGATCGGCAGCTGGGGCCTTTTAAGAGACAGCATTCTTTTGCGCTTGCCCTGCCGGGCTCCCGCCTTAAGCCAGCCGGGTGCCGCCCGCGACCATGGCAAATACCGATTTCGAGCTGCTTTAGGATGCAGGTGGCAGGTCAATCACAGGCAACGCCCAATGAGAGGGCGGGGAGGGTGTCGTTGTGCCAGTCTGTAAGCGCCCGCTTTTGTCCAATCCGACAACGGGACGAAGGGCGGCTGGGGGGACAGCCGTTGGCGGGCTGTCAAGGGCTGGGAAGAACACCAGCAGCTGTCACATCACGTGTGTCCCATTCCCCCCGCCATTCACCATTAATACTATGTAGCTGTGTTTGGACCTGGGATGGACCCTTTCGTCACGCGAATCAGTACATCCGGGTGCTGGACCGCTGTTAAGGGCGGTAGTTGAACAGCCAAGTTTTACGGCAAGTCTTTTAGCTTCACTAACATTTATGGGGTTTGTTAAAGCAAAAAGAAGTACCTTTTTTCTTTTCTTTTTTTGCTGCCAGACACAGTAGTGTTGCAGATGTTGGAGCATCGCCTTGATTTCTGAGGTTCAAACAAGCTTTCATCCTCGACTTCGGATCCGGCTAGCCATTGCTCGTGCTTCAAAATCAGATTGGTTGGGACCCTTGAATTTGCATGGCCTGCTGTGTTCCAAGTTTTTGGTGGCTTCCATTTCGGCCCATCCCGAGCTCGCAGCTGTCAGGAACCGCCGCCAGTGGGGAGCAACTGCCAAGCAGTTCCTAGATTATCAACCGGCCTTACTGGTCTTTCTAGAATCTAGACTTCAGCCGAGATGGAGATGAGCGGCAGGCGGATCCATGACTTGCAGCAAAGGGCTGTTTCGTTTGTCAGCCAGCAAAAGTTCAAGGATGCCGACGGTTGGACTGGCGGGACGGGACCCAACGAGAAAGGCGTTCGGTGGAAACGACCGCTTCATGTCGGCTGTCCTTCAAGTCAACTGTCCTCCGGACGGGCCCTGGCGCTCATCAGAGAAGGCAGAAGAAGGGTGTGTCGGCGGAACAAACTCCGATCTGTGGGCCACGAGACCCCCTCCTCGATCGAATGCCGAGCAGCCTGTGAATGCGGATTCCGCCATGCCGCCGATGATTTTGCCATCACAGCCGAGTGTTAGCTGCCCGTCTCCCCCAACGACCGGCCCGGCCCAGTGTTTCCCGACGCCGTCCGGGCCACCCACGAGAACGACAGCCAGAATGACCTGGCACGATGCCATCTGACATATGTACTTGTGGTACAATTCAAAATCGCAGGCCATGGCAATCGCAGGCCATGGCAATTGCGAAATCCCGCCTCCCACGAGAACACCATCAACCATCAGCCCATGCCTTGTGCGTGAAAGAGGTGCCGTTGCTGATTGGCTTCTCGGCGTGCTGCATGGCTGTCGATGAGCCAAGAAATCGGCCGTTCCAGAACATCAGATTGGCGTGGCACAGGGTTGCACACACTCTTTCCCCCCCCAGACCTCCAACCGTCTGTATTCGATGCGAGGAAGCCGCCGAGAGCCCCAGGACAGCAGCAGGTGGAGACACGACTGTGTAAATCTTCGCTTCCGTGGTCCTAGACTAGGGTGGAGGACAGTTGAGATTCAAGAGCGACGAAGGATCTGGTGCCCTAGCCGAGGCATCCCTGCATTTGGGTTCTCAGTGGCCTCCCAAAGGTTGGGCTTGGGCCTGCTCTTGATGGGCGGGATGCCGGGAAACGGTTTCAATGTCGATGGAGGCTAGCGCCACAGGTTCTTTTGGAAGCATGGAGGGTTCGGCAGCAGTGGGGCATTGAGGGGGCCTGAGGGGACGTGGAATTGCCAGGATGATCAGCCTCTCGTGCTTCTCCACCAGACCACCACAGGCCAAATTGCACGAGAAAACCCGAAGCTCCAGACCGCGATGGACCCCCAGCCCCCCCTGTCGTGTTCCTTGGGCTTCGTGGGTTTCGGCTCAACGCCTGCTGTTCTGGGCGAGCTGTCGACACTTCCTCAGCCCACTTTGAGACGGCCATTGACGGATCCGAAGGCCCTATGCCCTGTCTGGATGTCAGTGGACAGTGGACAGCACTGCTGTTGCCCTGTCACTCCTGCCAGTGTGCAGGACATGCAGGCGTCCATGCCGACCTAGTCTGTCGAACCGCGTAGGTGTCTTACGCCGGACTATTCCCCCTGCGACAACGGAAGCGACTTCTCTCCTCTGGTCCTGATCTTAGGTCCCCCTCAACTAATTTCGCATGACACCAAGGCCACCACCACCACACCCGCGCCGTCTGCTGTGTAGAGCCAACCCCACGACACCTGATCTAGACAATCCCTCCAGCTCTGGTAACCCGGCATTCTCCAGGCTCCCTACCTACCTACCTAACCCAGGGGCGCTGCTCGTTGCATCAAACTACCACCCACCACCGAGGCCTGAGCTACCCGACTCACCCCTTCAAGCCAGGCCCTTCCGGCTCGCACTACCTCGTCCATCTTCAGGGACCTCGCCATAGTTTTCCCCTCCTCTGCTTCCCGCTGCTGTTAGCCAATGGGCCCGTTGCTCGGCTGTCCGCTCTGGTGCCCGAGTCCCTGTCCCTTGCCGATAACGGGTAGTCGGGTCGTCGTCTATCGTGGCCAGTGGTTTTCGGTGGCGGACTGTTCCAGACGCCACTCCTCCCTCAGTCCCCAGTCCCTGGCCGTGTAGGTCGACGGCAACCGAGAGTTCGACTTTGGCAGCGCCCCCCCGCGTTGGGCGAGCATCGAGACGGGCCTGCCGTCCTGTTGCGGCTCATTCTTGGGCATGACACGGAACGTCCAAGACAAACCCTGTATTTCTCCTCCGCACGCCGCTCCTCAAAATCCCCAGCCCGCCCCCCACCTGCTCCGCCCTGTTTCGTCCGGCCCATCGTCCTGCGGCCCTCCGGCGTCTTTACTCACCCTTCCCGCCACCGCAGTGCCACTCACCCGGCACACGAGACCGCCGCCCCGACGAGAGAGCCGCCCGAGACGGAGCAGCAGACGCGGCAAGCCGCCGCGACGACGACAGGACCCCCGCCATTACCCTCGCCAGGCGCCTTGGGCAAGAGGCATTCGGCCACGGACAAGAACGCGGCCCGCTCGCACGGGTCCCCAGCCAAGAAGCCCCGGCTCGTCGCTCCCGGGAGCCTCTCGCTCCCGCCCCTAGGTCGGATCGCCTCCGCCCAGTCGCTCCCGACCTCCCCACTCTTCTTTTCGAGCTCGCCGAGGCATATGATCAACCGCCCGCCCACCAACCCTCCCGCGGAGGTGCCCCGTCCATCATGAGCGGCGGCGATGTGAATTCAGACAGGGTCACAACTCTCCGGCTCCCCAAGGGCCAGGTCAGCGCAACCAGCCCGGTGAGATCCGCAGGCACCCCGCGGAGCTGGTCATCGGCAGAGTTGTCGAGTATGTCGCGTAGCCCTGGCGGCTGGCCCCAGCCATCCGCCGTCCAGCTGCTCCAGGGGATCGGCGTGGTTGAGCTTCTGGAACAGGACGAGCGTCCGACCTTCATCATCGATCTGAACGACCCGGCAAATTTTTCTCCCGGCTCCCTCCATCTGATTTATGCTAACGCCGCCCTGAGGACAGCCCCTGCCGTACTGGAACTGCTACAGCCCGATGAGCCACTGTCGGGGAACAGCCCTGAATATTCTGGATTCAAGGCGTGGGTGGTCAGCTTGGGGGGGGACAGGGCTGGGCCGAACGTGGGCGTTTCATCTTTCTCGTACGCAGGGTTTCCATGGACCAATTCAACACTCCGAAGGCGCTTCCGAATCGTCCGCGGATACCATGACACCACGTTCGACACAGTAATGACATCGCCGAGTCAAATACCTCAGACATTTCCCTCGAACGACCTTAATTTGAGTGGGCCATGGACCGGTCAGGATCCAGAGCTACGACGGGAGCGCAGCGACTACTTTGGGCCAACCGGGCAGGCTCACGTCCGTTCTCATTCCGAACCCCGGAGCAGGGCCGACTCGACTGCTGACACTGTTATTCGAAACTTGGACGACCTGGTGCTTGCCTCGCCTCAACTTCGCACAACGTTTGACTGGACCCGGATTCCCATTGATGACCCAAACCTGCCCCCGCACCACCGCTTCGCCCGTCTCTATGACTGGGCATCAACTCCGCTGGGCCCCATCGAGACGTGGCCATCCGAGCTGCGTATAATGTCGAGCATGATCATGGGCAGCCCGCACCCGGCGGCGCTTTACTGGGGCCCGGAATATGTCGCCATCTACAACGAAGCTTACATTCAGCTCGCCGGCAAGAAGCACCCCCAGCTCATGGGTGCGCGCTACCGAGATGCCTGGTCCGAGATTTGGGGCGATCTTGAGCCCGTGTTTGATGCTGCCTGGCATAGCGGATATGCCACCATGAAGCACGACGACGTTCTGTTCATCACGCGCCATGGCTTTCTGGAAGAAACCTTTTTCAACTGGGCCATCATTCCGCTGGTTGGTGCCGACGGATCCGTCGTCGCTCTCTACAACCCTGCTTTCGAAAATACCCGAAGGAAAATTGCTGAACGAAGGATGTTGACCCTCCGCGAGGTCGGCATCCAGACCGCCCAGGCCCGCGACGTTAAGAGTTTTTGGTCGCAGGTGGCCAAGGGCTTGGAGTACAACCAGATGGATGTGCCCTTTGCCCTTATATATTCGGTCGGCGAGGACAGCGAGAGCGAAGTGTCGTCGTTAAACTCTGGGAGTGCCTCCCACCCGCCGCAGATTGGGCTGGAAGGATCCATTGGCGTCTCTAAGGACCACCCGGCTGCGCTTCCCTCGATCGACCTACGTTATAGCGACGACGGCTTTGCCTCATACATGAGGGACTCGATGACGCACTCGCTCGGCCCCATTGTCCTGAGCGAAGAGGATGGCACTCTGCCTACCGCATTGATCAAGGGCCTCTCCTGGAAGGGTTTCGGGGATCCCTGCCGTACCATCGTCATCTTCCCCGTACACCCTACTACTGCCGGCGACGCGGTTGTCGGGTTCATCGTCCTCGGCATCAACCCTCGACGACGATACGACGACGACTACCAACTATTTGTCAACCTTCTTTCCCGACAACTTGCTACCTCCTTGGCATCCGTCGTCCTGTTCGAGGAGGAAATCAGGCGCGGGCAGAGGGCTGCTCGGCTTGCCGCCCTCGATCGCCAAGAACTCTCAATACAGCTCCATCTCCGGACACAAGAAGCCGTCGAGAGCGAGTACCGCTTCACGCGAATGGCAGAGTTTGGTCCTGTGGGTCTGTTCATCGCGGACGGCCATGGCCGCATCAACTACTGCAACGAAATGTGGTACAAGATCTCTGGTCTCGAGAGGAACACGAGCACTTTGAACGCCTGGATGCAAAGCATCCGAGACGAGGATCGGCTGGGGACAGAACTCGCATGGCGCCGGCTCGTGGAAGAGAAGACAGCTGTGACACACGAGTTCCGTTTCAACAGGTCTAGGGAGCTCATTGACGGTCATTTCGTTGACGTCTGGGCCCTGATGAGCGCGTATCCCGAGAAGGACGAGATGGGAGAGCTCAAGAGCATTTTCGGCTGCATCACAGACATATCTCAACAGAAATGGGCCGAGGACTTCCAGAAACAACGCCGGGAGGAGGCGGTCGAGCTAAAACGTCAGCAAGAGAACTTTATCGACATCACGAGCCACGAAATGCGGAACCCCCTGAGCGCCATTCTGCAATGCGCCGACGAGATAACCTCCGGCCTGACTCGCTACAGGCAAAGCGAGCCTTCATCGCACACCCACGGTTCCCTGGAATGCCTAATCGACAGTTGCGTGGAAGCAGCCGGTATCATCTCTCTCTGCGCCAATCACCAGAAGCGCATCGTGGACGACATCTTGACCCTGTCCAAGATGGACTCAAACCTGCTGGTCGTGGCTCCTGTCGACGTCCAGCCCATCACGGTGGTCCAGGACGTTCTCAAGATGTTCGAGGCCGAGCTCACCTCCAACGGCATTGAGGGTCAGTTAATCATTGAACAGTCATACCGGGACTTGAACGTGGATTGGGTGAAGCTGGATCCCTCGCGGCTTCGTCAAGTTCTCATTAACCTGATGACTAATGCCGTCAAGTTCACCCAGGGGTGCGCGCAGCGTTCCATCGTGATCAGTCTCGGGGCGTCCAAGGATGCCGTGGTGGATGAAGGATTGTCGTATGTTCCTCTTCAGCAGCCAAACCAAGAGGACCTCAGGGACGATGCCGACTGGGCGGACGGCGAGAAGATGAATCTCCACATCGCCGTTACCGACAGCGGCCCGGGCCTCGACGACAACGAGAAGCAGCTCCTTTTCCAACGCTTCACTGAGTCAAGTCCACGGACGCACACTCAATATGGCGGTTCCGGTCTTGGGCTTTTTATCTGCCGTATCTTGACGGAGCTTCAAGGCGGCCAAATTGCAGTGCAGTCTGAAGAGGGCCAAGGCAGCACTTTTGCCTTCTACGTCAAGGGCCGCAAGTCGGTTCCCTCACCAGCTGTCGCGCCGGCGCACACTCCTGCTTCTCAGGACACGCTTTTTCCGCCTCCCTTCCCTCTGCACGCCCAAGCCGCACCCAGACCTGCCACTCCGACCACGCAACCTGTTCAACAGCAGCTGCCGCCTCCGTCCCCCTTGAGGCAGCCGTCAGACCCCGTCAAGATTGACGTTTTGATTGTCGAGGACAACTTGGTTAACCAGAAAGTCCTGAACCGACAGCTGCAGCTCTCGGGAAACAACACCTATGTTGCCAACCACGGCGCCGAGGCTCTGGTGGAGTTGAGGCGCTCCCGGTTCTGGAACGAAGCTGCTGCTGTGCGAGACAACCCCTCGTTAGCTGCGCCGCCGGACGCTAAGCAAGGGCACCAAAATGACAACATCAACCTCTCGATCATCCTGATGGATCTGGAGATGCCTGTCATGGACGGCATCCTCTGCACGAAGGAGATCCGCCGGCTCGAGGCGCTAGGCGTCATCACGGTACACATACCCATCATTGCAGTTACGGCTTATGCGCGGCCTGAGCAGGTGGATGCTGCCAAGGCCGCTGGCGTTGTAAGTGCTCTCTTTTGGAACGTTTGGCAATAGCGGCACATTCCTAACTTTTTTTTTTTTTACTCGCAGGACGACGTAATTTCGAAGCCGTTCCGCATTTCGGAGCTGATACCCAAGATCGAGGAGCTGGTGATCAAGTGGGAGATGGTGCCGAGGCCTTGTTGAGCACTGCTTGTCTGCCTCGCCTTGCCGACACCCGCGAAAGAACATGATACCCCTGGCAGGGCTGAACCGTCTACTGGGGAACTGGATCCCGCCGTGAGGATTCGAGAGTTGTGGAAACTCAAATTTGGTGAAGGAGTACACGCATACATCAATACAAAAGAAAGAAAGAGAAATGGAAGACACCGCAACAAGTCATCCACCAAACTGGGAAGTCTCATGGGGCACGGGACGGGCATACTCGATGTTGGGATTTTTGGCGACAGGGAAGATAAAAAAAAACAAATATGTTGGTTGGGGGATCTTCTTTCCCCCCTCTACATCTTCTCTTCATCTTGAGTCAGTCAAATCTTGAACCATAGCGTGTGCGTCGGATAAAGTTAGCGTTAGCGTTTTTTTTTTTTCTTTTTCGTTTTTTTTTTTTCCTCTCTGGATGTGTGAGATGTGTTGTGTTTTGCATATACCTGTCTAGCTATCTATCTACTATCTCAGCTACCTATTCCTGATGCGTTTACTTCTTTCTCCATTTTAACTGGAAGAAATTAGAAGAGAGGGGGAAACTTGTGAGGGGGAAAGGGATCGGCTGATGTTCCCTCGGGGGCGGTCGGCGGTTGTGGGGTGTGTGGACTGGCAGGGAGGTTAATGGGATGGTTGACGGGCTGGGAGTTGCGCAGGGGTGGGTGGATGGATGGTTGTGTGTCTTCTTTTATGGAGCAATGGCCAGCTGTCATCGGATTGGGCAGGGGAGACATTCGGAAAGAGAGCCGGAGAATTTGATGCTCTCTTTTTCAGGGGCGTAACGGGGAGCCAAATAGTCACGGG
This sequence comes from Collariella sp. IMI 366227, assembly GCA_027946355.1. NCBI lineage: Eukaryota > Fungi > Ascomycota > Sordariomycetes > Sordariales > Chaetomiaceae > Collariella > Collariella sp. IMI 366227. Next base: position 369,256 of record JAPEUS010000015.1, read on the forward strand.
ATTGGATTGAAGGGAGGGGGAAGGAAGGCAACGAGGAAGAAGATGGTGGTCTGTGTTTGGTGATGGGAAATGGAAATGAAGGAGAGTCGGGGTTGGGAGCACAATGTCTAGGGAAAGGCATGGTGAAGGGGAACTAGCTGGAAAAGGGAAGGAAGAAGGGGCAAGGACGAAAGGTCCCGGGGAGGATATACCATTTTGCGTGGGGAGATCGTTTGTTGGTCTCTGGTGGAAATGATAAAGGGTAGAGAACTGGAAAATGGGAACATGGATACGTATAGGCGTTTGGCTGGGATACAACTGGAACTGTACATGTATCGCGCCTGGATAGACTTGTAATGTCTAGTGCTACTGCTGTGCCCTGTAAGTCTGGTCTTTGTTGAGTCGAGGATTGTGGATTACCATGTGTGAGATCGAGGTGTTGGAAAGTTTGATCAGGTAACTCCTGTGGGGTGTATTGTGATTTTCAATCTCCCACAGTGAGTGGGTGAGACTGCTTGGGATGATTCCACTCACAGACTGGCTGTCTTGAGTCATATTTTTCACTGATCAGAGACAAAAGGCGATTCGGTATCTGCTTAGTTTTTCACCTAAAAGTACCACTGGTGGTAAGCATTGGTCTATCGAGACATGGGCATGCATCAGAGGACCTAAAGTACTGGTATTGAGTGAGACGAGTGAATGTTCTGATTGGGTGAGGTGGAAATATTCTGTTGTAATAAAGAAAGAGACAGGTTATTAAAGAGAAGCTAGCTGCGGCAATGAAGTGAGACTTTAATCCTGAGAATCGAGTGAGGACCAGAATCCTGTGATGAGTGTGGTTGATGGATACTGGTTTGTGAAAACTACTCGGACATGACGTCGAATTTCATCACAGACCACACCCAAGATTTACATTCCCAAGAACAAGCACATAATCAGAGGAGTGTTTGAACAGGTCCAAGAATTTTGATAGAGCAAACTCAACACGCGAGAGGTATATTATTAATTATTAAAGACTCCATGCTTGGGCAAGTCCTGCTCCAAATCCCCACCCTAGGTGGTGAGAGACCAAGGAACCCAGGAACACCCGCTGTCTGAGGACGCCAAATTTTTGTCTTGTGATTTTCTTCATCCCCCATCTCTTCTCTCAGACAGACAGACCCAAAGCCAACCTAAACGACCGTGCCTTCTTCTCTTTGCTGAGGGGAGGATAGGCGGGGTATACTCTGGGTATCAAAAACACTGAAACCGGAAAACAGCAACAAGGAAAAGCAGAAAACAGTAGCAGTAGCAGGCACGATGACAAATAATGTTGCCCCGATGTCGCATGCACGTGCCACGCTAATCGTCGTTGTGATCGTTGTCGCCGCAGCCAAAAGGTATCAGAGAACCAATCTTGACTTGGGTATCTCGAAAAGCAGATCCGATGCTGATCAAACCCCCCGAGGATAACGATGAACAAAGAGGGCGGTATGCCTCTCGTGGCGTGGCGTGTTGATGAGTGAATTCGCTCTAATGATTTTTGTACTTCATCTCCCATCCGACTGGAAATTCGTGATCATGACAGGCCGGGGTCCTCACGCCTAAGCGGCAGCAGCCACAGTCGGGGTGGCCTCGACAGTCTTGGCAGGAGTCTCCTCCTCCTTGGCAGCCGCGGCAACAGGAGTGGCCTCGACCTCAACGGGCTCAGCGGCAGGCTCAGCGGCCTTGGCCTCGGTCTCGACCGGAAGGGCAGGGACCGCAGGGGCCTCCTCGGCCTTCTCCTCAGTCTTCTCGGTCTTCTCAACCTTCTCGGCCTTGCCCTTGCCCTTGATAGTGGCACGGAACTTGGAGAAGGCAGAGGGCGACTTGGGCTTCTCACCCTCCTCGTCGGAAGAGGCAGCCTCCTTCTTCTTGCCGAAGACAAAGGGGAGGGAGCTCTTGCGCTTGTCGCTCCTGACCTCCTTCTTGGACTCGCCGTTGGTGGCGGCAGGGACCTCCACAGTCTCAGTGGGGACGTTAGCAGGGGAGCTGACCTCGGCGGACAGAGGCGCGGTGGTCTCAACGGCGGGGATCACGGGGGCGGTCTCAGCAACGGCCTCGGTGGTGGCAGGAGCCTCTTTGGCGGGAGCCGCCTCGGCGGGAGCCGCAGCCTTCTTCTTGCCGAAAGAGAGGTTGCCGAAGATGCTACCAAACTGTTAGCGGATGAGTGTTGCAAAAGACCACTAATGCACGTCTTACCTGGTGCGCTTGGTGTGAACGGGGCGGCCCTCACGAGCCTCCTCCTTCTTCTCCTCCTCCTTCTTGGGCTCCTCAACCTTCTCCTCAGGCTTGGCCTCAGCGGCAGCCTCGGTGGTGGCAGCCGGCTCAGCAGCGGCCTCGGTAGCAGGGGCCTCAACGGCAGCGGGGGTCTCAGCAGCAGAGGTCTCGGTCTCGGTAGGCTTGGCCTCGGCAACCTCGACGGGCTTCTTCTCCTCCTTCTTGCCGAGGAAGTTGCCGAAGATGGAAGTGCGCTTGCGGCTGGCGGAGCGGCGCTTGGGCTCCTCCTTCTTGGGCTCCTCAACCTTGGCCTCCTCCTTAGCGGCCTCCTCCGTGGCGGGCTCAGCGGCGGCCGTCTCGGTAGCAACAGCAGGCTCCTCAGTAGCGGCAGCGGGCTCGGCAGCGGCAGCCTCAACGGCCGGGACCTTCTCCTCCTTCTTGACCGGAGCGGGCTTCAGGCTCTCGAGCGTCTTCTTGTAGGTCTCCGACTCAGTGATGGTGGCAGCAAGCTCCTTGGCCTCAGCAATCTTGGCCTTCAGCTGGGCAACCCAGTTGTCACGGTCAGCGGCAGTGGGAGCCTTGAAGGTGTGCTTGTGGCCCTTGGCGGTGAAGTGGAACTTCTGGGCGCCATCGGTGACGGGCTCAGAAGCATCGGTCTGGGGGGTTGAGTCAGCACTGGGGCGGTAACATGTACGCATAAAATATGGCTTACGAGGTGGATGGCACCGTGAGGGGCAGCCTTGTCGCCCTTCTCGCTGAAGAAGAGCAGACCCTTGCCGGTCTCAGCGGCCCAGGCAGTGACATGGTGGGCAACGTCGGCGACCTTGTCAGCCTTGAAGGTACTGACGGACTTCAGGTCGACGGGCTCAGAGCCGAACCAGAAGAGCTGCTTGGTGTAGAGGAAGTTCCTGGGCGACGGTTAGAGGTTGATGTCGCAGATACACGAAGGAGAACGATCACGTACTTGGGGAAGTTGGCGCCCTGGCCCTTGTGCTCGAGGTGGCCCTCCTCAACGGGCTTGACCTCCTCCTTCTTGGCCTCCTCAACGGGGGCGGCAGCGGTCTCGGTGGCAGCGGAGGACTCGGTGGCGGCAGGGGCGGCCTCGACAGCAGGCGCGGCAGCAGCCTCGGTGGCAGGCTCGGCGGTGATCTCGGTGGGCTTGGTCTCAACGACAGGCTCGGCAACGGGAGCCTCCTTGGCGACGTCGACGGGTTTCTGGATGTCGGCCATTGTGATGGTTTTTTTTTTTTTGCTTGGAAAGCAGGGTATCTCAAGAAAAAAAGAAATGGGTATCGGGTATCGGGTATCACTGAGAAGACAGAGAGCAAGAAAACAGGTGCCCGGGAGTGATGGGTATTATCACGGCGTGGCCTGCACTGATGGTTCTTGGAGGGGTATCGCAGGAATCTCGGGGGCGAGAAAAAGGTAAAAGGTGTGTGAGGTGTGGGAGAGAGAAGGAGGGAGAGGGAAAGGGAAGGTGCTCCCGCGTGATGACTGCCCGGGGTCTTTATTTTGGCACGAGGCAGGAGCGCCAAAACGGAAGCAAAGCTCTTTCCCTCGTCCCCTCGTCCCCCCGTTCCCCAATCACCGTCGCGGGAAGGCGCCTGCGGTGGTCCCCTGGGACATGGGACAGACAAAGGGGTGCGCAACGGGTCGTCCACGGGCCATTGGGCCAACAAGCTCAAGTCGCGAGGTCAACACGAAATTGCTTCAGACCGTTCTGGGACAGGGATCCAAGCTCCCATGCAGCCACCAAGCAGCTAGGGCCCCACCAGCGCCCACAAGGGCTGCAGGGCCATGGTCGGTGCGCGGGTCTGGGGTCTTCGGTCAGTCCACACCAGTGGAGGTCTGGAGGGTTCAACACGGTACTTGAACACGAAGTACCGGCAGCGTTTCTGTCGCCTGAATAGACCTCACAGGGCCACTCAATGGACTGCTGAAGGCGAGGCTCCCCTCTTCTCAGGCGACTTTGGCGACTAGTCACTCAGCCAGGGTCTTTCCGTTTGCTTGTCGATCCGGTTTTCCAGGTTACCCTCGACTGCTGTGGTGAGTATCCGTGGTAATGGTTCGCTGGCGGTTGCGTATCACTGATAAAAAGGCACTTCTGTTTCCAGAGACGTCTTCCCGAATGTGTTCTTGCTCCCGCTTTGCGAATCTGGTTCACCGTCCTGCGATCTGGCAGGAGCAGCAGCCACGAGAAATGCAGCTGCTGCCAGGGCGGCAACTTCAACTGTTGCAGGTGGAGTCTCGTCAACCACTACCGGTATCCACCCGCTCCACCTGTAAAATTTGGTTCACGTTATTTCAACGAGGGTCCACCACTGACTGGCTTTTCTGCTTTGCCCTTGGTTGGCCTTTGAGGCCGTCCACATGGCACATGGCACTTTGGAGTTCAGACGACAGACGGCTCGCCCGATGGTTGCCGCAAGCATTCCGGTACTCTTTTGAGGGTTGTTGAAGATGGATTGGCAGTCGAGCCTCGGCGTACTGTGTTGGAGGCATGGCGGCGCTTCTGGAGCAGTCCATTCCTGCGTCAGCCTCCGTGTCGACGGCATGCTGAAATTTGTTGGCCTGGGGCTTGAATTTCAAAAAGGGATGCGGCAGGGATCATCTTTGCCTAGCGTCAGATCACAGAGATCACAGGCAAGGCTCTGGCTCCACCAGCGCCGGCGCAAGGCCGACTGTCCTGCATTGGTTTCATGAATCCATCAAGCTCACTCGACACAGGAGACGGCCGCAAAATTCAAAAAATGCATGAGAGGCCACCAGTCCCACACAGGCCCCAGGTTGCCACAGCAAAGAAATCTCGATTTCCGGACAAACATGCCTGTTGGATTCGATTCCCGCCCCCTGAAGTTGGCCGACGACAAGGTGAAAACGGGCCATGGGGTGATGGACTGTCGAGCAGTGGGCCCGGCTTCGAACAGCCCCGTCTCGGCTTGCCGAGCACCAGCGGCACCCATTCCGGCCTTGTGAAGGGAGCCAGGTCCTGGCCCTGGGCTTGGACACCGCTCTTCGAGCGGCGAGAAGAATCGAGATTGTGCCGCCATCGTCGACCGTGACCGTTGCTCGCCCTTCCCCTAATATCGAGAACCATCCTTGAGATGGCCAGAGGTGTCATAGATTCGTCGTCGGCCGCATTGGTTGGTCCGCCCAACCGCATGACGAACCGCAAGCTGCAGTCTGCTCGAGGTCCCGTGCCTGCCCACGAACCTCCAGGACCGAATCAGTCCGAGTTGATTCGCTCGTCAAGCGGGCTGCATGCGGGTCTGTTTTTGCTAATTCTTCTCCCGCTAGCGTCGTTCTGGGCGACGTTCAATGCCGACGGTCAGATGTCAGTCGTCGGGACTTTTGAAAGACCCCCTCCGTCGGCCTGACACATCCCATCCCATCTCTTCGACATCGCCACCAATCCCACACAACTGACGGCTTCATGGAATTGGCGACGTCGAACATTCACATTGGCACAGACCACTTGCTGCTCTTGAAGCAAGCAAACCCCCTTCTCGAGGCTGGCCCACGGAAGAGGTTGCAATCTTGGCGGGTTCCAGGTCCCTCCCTCCATCTCGTCCGTGATCCCACACTCTCCGCTCGCTACCAAGCGCCGCTGTTTGTCTGCCGACAAGTCCAAATTTATCATCCTCCGGCCCGGCTAAAAGGGGCTCAAAGACTGTCTGCGGAAGACAGTCGTAATTTTTGAGAAGCTCAGTTCTTTCACGATCGACAACTTGAAGACGCAAGCAAACCATAAAACTGAGCCTTCCTGCCTCCGTTCTTTGCGCTGGGTTTATCACCGATCTTCATGAAGTGTGCTCCATTCGCCATTCTCCAGATGTCAATTGACCGACAGCGAGCCTCGCGATTGTCAGCATGTGTTGCATTCATTGTCACCTCAGCCCTCCTCAGGTGACTCTTCTTCGATGGCGACATCGGCCCCATCCCGAACCCGTTGTCCGGAGCTCAGCGAGCAGGTTGCGTCATCTGTCGACTGCTCCTCTCATTCTCTCGGCTCTTCTCACCACGAGTCCCACGTCCATCACGTCTCATTCCGTCTATCATCACCTCAAGCGGATGTTGCCGATCCCTTCCGACCCTCCCACCAACCAGTACCCTCCCCTCAACGGTGCTTTGAGTCCAGCGTCCCATCATCGCATCATTCGCGTTCACAGGTGTACGGGACTGCCGGTTCAATACTCTCACTTCAGAGCTCACCTGACACTTTCTCAGTTGCGTCGTTGAGCATCTTTTTGCTGATTGTAGATACACTCTCAGGACCTGCATCTGGCACGCTTATCAGAGGCACAAAATGTGTGTGTGCATGGTCCTGCAGACACCAAGCTTCCCCCGCCTCTGCCTTGCAGTTGGTCCGATACCTGCCTGCAACCTTCACTCCCAACGGACCCCACGATCGATAAGCGATACCCAGTCCGCTTCAGCTGGTTGACCTCACCCCCTCAAACCAACCACCACCAACGAACCACCCGATCTCGCAAACAAACCAGCAGGCAAGCAAGCAAGGTCTGTCGTGTTTCGTGTGTCTCTCCACCGCCAAGTGGCAGTTAGTCAAGTCACCATCTCCCCCCGATCCCCAATTCTCCAATGGGAATTGAAGCCTATCTTTCCCACTCCCTCTGTGCGACACACACACAAGGGAGCGAGGGTTGCGCCGGCCGTCTCACAGCCGTTCCCCCATCGACCAGCAGGAGCGGCACGCGACTTGTTGGTGGGACCTGGTAGTCCCGTCGGGGGTCCCACCGTGAGATGTTACTGTGGGATTGGGGGAGGGGAGGCATGTACGCGGGTTCGCTGGCGGGGTTTGTTCATTCACCTGTCTGGAGATGAATGCTGGTTGCGTGCTTGGGTGGTTGGTGTCGTGAGGTAAGTGTCTCTTATGTCTCTCTGGTGTCTCTTATCTTGGTGTCGTTATGGTTGTTTACTCCCTTAAGGGGGGCAACTATGACCTCTCCTTACTGGGTATCTTTTGTTGAGGCGAGTGCCTCAGACCAGATGGATGGCAACGCAGTTCGCTGGTTTATCGAGAAGCAAGTGCTTCAGTTACGACAAACACGAACGTGTTCAGGTTCTTTTCCTTCTTGTTGTAGTTCGGGAGAGTCCTGCTTTGAGAGCAACCACCCAGCATTTTCTCTATCACTTGGCGGCATGTTTGTCTCTTCCTTTTCTTTCATTTTACCAAACTCTTTGAATATCGACCTACGACTCGTAGGTTTGGGAGATGTCATTCATTTCCCTTACTACACCAAGGTGATACCAACCTCCTGTTGTTGCCGTAATAAGCCCAGTCACGCCCGACTCCCCATTCAAGGGTAATCTTTTTGTCTCCTTTCTAGCTTCTTTCCTTGCCTTCTTGTCTCTCGGTTACCACCCCCTTTTCGTCTCTCTTTTTCTTTCCTTCTCTATGCACTCTCTTGCTTGACCATGTCAACACCAGCCATGGCCAACTTACCTCTGGATATCATCACACTATCCCTGAACTTTTACTTATCCCCCTGTGGGCCACTCCGGCCGGGTGCCAGGTGCTGGCTGGTGGGACATGCATTGTCTTGCATTGTCTGGTCTGCATTTGGGGTTCGAGCACCGGCTCATGGGTCTCACCTTCATCTGTCTGTCAAGGGCATACAGCAGCGCCCCTCCAGGGGTGATGAGTTGGGGCTAGAGTTGAAGTTGGTTTAACTGCTATCTGTCCTGCTTTTGCCCCTGAGTCTCTCCTCTTTCGGTTTTCTTGATGATTGTGCTTCCCCGTTGCTGTCTGGCCGTTGCTGTCTTGCTCGTTTTTTGTTGGGCCCCTGGGTTTTTTAATGCCCGGTCTCTTACTGTCGGGCCTCTTGCTGCTGGGTCTCTTTTTGTTACTTCCCGTCTGGGTCCTCGATCACTTTTCATTGTCGAGTTAAGACAAAGCTGTCTTCACTCTGAGGTGTATCTCCCCACCACAGCCTGCGTGTCCTGGACTGGGCTGGTTTGCTTAGGATAGTCAGATGGGTGGATGAATGAAGGATAGGGGCTGTTGGTGCTGCCTGAGGAGGCATTGTCACAGCTGAGATGCCATTCTTCACCGACAGGTTACGAGATGGTTGACCTCTCTTGCCGCCAACAACCCCCCACTTCCTGTCAGCGTCCACCATTGTCGATTTGAAGCAACAATAAAGCGGCTTGGAGCTCAGCTTGTCCTATTCGCTCTGGTTGGCCGTCTTGCGTGGGTCACAGGTTTATCCTAATTTGCTGTGGAATTCGGGGCCGTTGACCAGGAAACGGCAGGCTCACTCCAGCAAGCCAGAGGGCACCGTTGTAGACTCTAGGTGTCCGGCCAAAGCTGCAATACAGGCCGGCCACGGTGCCCCTCAGAACATAGGGTGTCCCTGGGGCTGCTTTTCTCTCCCTTCGAAGTTTTCCAACCCACCAGTAAGAAAATTTCGAATCGACCCCGTCAGTTTTCACACCGCGACTTGCAGCAACCCTGGGGCTTAAGGCGGGTCTTGGCTGGCTCAAGCTTGACGGCAGCGAACCAGATGATAGCCATTCTTCTCTCCCCTCGAATAGATATGAGGATGACTTCATGATTCTGTACGCAGCAGAAGGTTCTCTGGGAAAGTATTTATATGTGCCCATCCTCTTTCTTCCCCCGAACTCTTTTCTTTCAACACCATATCCTTTTTCACCACTTGACCTCGACCAGTACCCTTAGGTGGTGATATCTTCCAGTACTCGCTGAAAATTGCCTTTCTTCCGGTATCCTCGACAATTGGGCCAGCCAGAGAGATAGTGACCTCAGAACCATCGATCTGACCAACTCGGGCCCTCCAGACAACCTTCTTTGGCCAGCTTTGACTCGTCTACATTACTTCTCCACATCCCTAAGCAACCATCGCTCTTTTGGCATCGTTCCTCGCTTGATTCTTGCGGCTGATTCAGAGATTCAACTTGTGGCACTCGAAAGCTCGTCAAACAGATACAGGTGGGTTCCCTTTCTCCCTCCGTTGCGCTGATGCCCTGATTACCCGAACACCATCTTCCGTTCCCTCAAATTTAGCTGAGGGAAACGGATATTCTTCCTTCAACCCAAGCCCTTCTTTCTTCCTCAAATACTCAAGTGGGAAGGTGCTACTCACTGGTTGGACACTAGTGCCGATTCATCAAGGGCTCGGATCTGCAAAGATTCCAAAATTTCCATTTTCTCGGGAGTTTTTGACTCTGCCACTCCGAGAAACACATACTACCTTATCCTTTTCTTCCTTTCCTTCTTCAATCTTTCCTTCCAACCAAAAGTACTTCATCTCATACCCTCACTTCATATCTCTTACCTTGCCCATCACACCTCATTCACTTCAGGATGGCACGCAAGAGAAACAAGGGCGCGAGAGCCCTGAATGCTGACTCTGATCCCTCTGCCCAGACCTAGCAAGCAAAGAGCTCACGGCCGTGGTCACAGCCTAAGCCTGTGGCCTCTAACTCGTCTAACAAGAAGCCTCGACACTAGCTAAAGCAGAAGCTCGTTCTAGCATCTAGACCTCCTGGGTTGAAGGCAGAGACCTCACCTGACATCGACGTTTCCAACGATCACACCAACTCCGACAAGCGTCGACCTGCCATGGGCCGTCGTTCAACAGGAACAAGAACAATCAGACCAAGCAAGTAGCTGTCAACACTCGCATTTCTCAGTTGGAGCTCGCTGAGGGTCTCACTCGTTCTGATCAGCAGCCCAAGACCCACCCGACCAAGAACGACAACCAGAAAAAACGGTCCAAGAAGCGTACCAAAAAGCAAGCTGGTGTATGTCTTTACCCATTGACAGAACCTGCCATGTTGATTCGACTAACATCACACTACAGTCCGAAACATGGTTCCTCTGCTGAAGTCATGGCTACGCCGGTTGAATTCAACATGGTCCTTCCCTGGGAGCTGGGTGAAAACCTTGAACATGTAAGAGACTAGTCAATCGCGATTGAAACAAAACAAAGCTAACCCCCCTTGCAGCCGATTCCCTTTCGCGGTGAAGCCCATACCTACAACTATGATCGCCAGTGGCTCTCTCTCCGGGGGAAAAATGTGAAGAAAAAGGAGCTTCTGAGGCTTCTAAAGTTGGGTCAGCGGGCCCAGCTGCCTCACCTGTTTCCCGACTCTACCCCCGAGGACCTCAAGATCGCAAAGATGAAGTATGGCAAGGCCGGCTTGATGGAGCTCTACAACTACAGGCTCGCGTATCGGAACGCCCCCATCTCAACCAAGCTCTTCATCGCGGTAGTTCCATCAGATGACTTTCAATTATGGGCAACACTGATCTTTCTTTCTAGTCTGCCCTGGCCAACACGACGATGTGCGAGATGAGCGATGACAATCCCGGTAGCATCTTGGTCAGGCTGCTGCGGATTCCGGAGCTCGGCGTCCAGATCCTCGATTACGTCGTGCCCAGCATTGGTGACCTGACCGCGCTTGCTATGTCCTGCCGGGAGGTGTGCTTCTTTGTGCGGCAGCACCTTGTAAGCCTTTATACCCTACGCTCTCTCCTTTCTCACAACAGCGGGACTGACTATTTTCCAGGAGTTGTGGGACTTCCACTCGGGCAAATTCAACACAGATTGCTTTGAGGAGAAGCATGATTTGCATGGTCATCTTCTCCAGTCTGGTGGTGTTCGTAGTGACATTTTGGTCATTACTCCCATCACGGACCTGCCGGCCGGGCCCCAGACGCCCCATCAGGCCGATTTCGAGAACATGAGGCTGCTTTGTAAGCCCCTATTAACACGTTCTATGGTCCTCTGCTAACCTTGACACAGGCGACACTATTATCCAGATTCCGAAAAGTTTCAAGACCATTGTGATCGATCAAATTTCGTATTTCGAGAGCAAGATGTTCGAGATGATGGTTCACAGCATGCCAAATCTCGACTCCGTCACCATCAGCCGCTGCAAGTTGCTGGACGTTACCAAGCTTCCGGCCCTCCTGGACGTCGTCCACCGTCATCCCCGGCCCATGGGCGGCAACACCGAGAAGGGCAAGAACAAGGAGGAAGATGACAAGGCTCTCAAGAAGTTTATCCGCCTTGACTTCTTTCCGTTTTTCTTCCGTGGTCCGAACTCGGCCAACCGCCTGGGCTCGTATGGCATCACCTACAACGAGCCGACTTTCCCCACCCCCAAGGCCGTCTTCGCCCTGATTATGCGGTGCATGCCCGTTGCCACCTATGTGGGCATGGATCTGCTGAGCGACAGCTCGTCCGTTTGGAACTTCGTGCGTCAGCTCCCTGGCCCCGATGTCCTTTGGGCTGTGAAGGCTAGGGACGTGCTGATTACTCGCGACCATGATCTTGCGGAGGGCAAGAAAAACCCCCAGGATATCTACCGCGCCTTCGAAAATGATCTCATGGCGGCGCTGTCCGGTGACAACCACCGCCCTCACGACCCTCCCGAGCGCATGATGGTGCGTCTGCCCCCTATCAAGGGTCTGGACCAGAGCCGCTTCTGGCGCAGCAAGCTCAGGTGCCGCTTGTGCCGCTTCGTGCACCCCCTTTCTCTGTTTCCGCTTGCCAGGGACGAATGCTGGGCTTGCAAGCTGTCGCAGTTCAATCTTGACATGGAGGACAGCCATCTCCGCCACTGGCAATTACCCGCGCTGAGTAGGTGGTTTCAGGGACTCGATCTGCGCAAGGCGACCATTCAGGAACTTCTCGCCAACGGCGTGAACAACATGGAGGAGACCATGCGCGATGTCCGGCTTGCGGACCACGTCTGGAATTACTTCATGAACCACTTCGTCCCGGATGACTTCAACCAGCCGTTCTGCCCCCCGCCTCCGCAGGGCATGCCCTGGGAGCTCGCCGCCATGTGCCGCTGGCGCTGGTACCGCTCCCCGGCCAAAGAGCGCTTCGACTACCGCCAGGGCGGCCCGCAGCGCGAGGACCCGTGCAAACGCCCTCTGCTCGCCTCGCAGCACAACGACCCCAGTTTTGGCGCGGAGACGGAGCAGAACTTCAGCCACCGCTGGCAGTGGACCGCGCACACCACCAACGTGTACGCCTCCTACTGGATCAAGCTCTACAACTACAACCTCGCCTTCGGTTACATCCACAGCACCGACGACGAGCGCGTACGCGTGCAGCTGCGGCTCGCGCGCACCTCGCCCCAGGAGCGCGTCCGCGCCTGCCACTGGGAGCATCAGTGGCAAAATCGCGAGGACGTGCAGGCGTACCGCGCCCATCAGGAAGACGTCGAGGACTGCACGTACTCGCTCTTTACGGTCAACATGACGCCCTTCAGTCTGGACAGGCCGCTGCTGGATCCCATGCTGCACCGCGAGGCTTACAAGCAGCTCAAGACTGAGTTTATGTTCAGTCTTCGCCCTACCGGTTTGTGAACGTGAACAACACCGGCTTCATGTAGACCGAGTCTGCTTGGATCTGGTCTTGCTGGGGTTCATAAAGTCAGCTGATTTGGGGGCAGGTTGCTGGACGCTCAACTCAGGTTGAGAGGTTCTCAGCTCGGCATATCCTTCAGGATTGTCAAGCCATCTCAATACTCAGCAGATCTCCTCACGGGATACCAGCTTCCACAACATTTCCTTTCTCTACACTTCGTCAAAATCATTTCACATTAGAGATTAATCCCACTTCACCAACTCGCTTTTCCTCTCTCTTAGGAGAACACGGACACAGCAGGTCGGCAGAACGGCGGCACACATTCGACATCAGAAAGGGTCACTTTCCTTATTCTTATTTCTTCCCGGAACTGTCTGCTCTTCATTCATTAGACCCCGACAAAAACACAAAAGAAGTGGGCAGATATTCGACAAAACCACAAAAATACATAGGACCGGGATTCGGATTCAACATTGCCTGGCTGCGTTTCAGCATGGGCATCATTGGGCATCACACAGACAGCATGGAATTGTGCTGGCATGGCATAGCAAGGCATGGCAGGGCGCTGGAATCAGCAGCATAGCACGGGCGTCATCTCCTTTTCCTTCCCTGCAACCATTTCCCGCGGATACCCCAGAGTTCAGCATCAGCATGAGCATTCAGCATCAGCTAGGCGTTAATCGGCATCATCTCCTATCCTTTTTTTCAGTAAGCATGGCATGGCATTGCGAGTTTGCATTCCAGCATTAACTTGGGAGAAGGAGCATCAGACTGGCGTTTGGTTCGGTTTGGTTGGGAGGAGGGTATGGGAACGGAATGGATGGGGTTTTGCTCGGGGATTTTCTGGCCGCAGCCGTTATTTTCTTCTCGCGTAGCGATTTTCTTCTTAGTAATTCAACTGCTCGTTATTTCAAGAAACTTGATTTGGATGCAAGTGGTGAGTGATTGTTGTGGTTTAATGTGGTGTTTACGCTGCGACCTGTTCATTGCTGCCGTTTTAGTTTTTGGCGTTGACGTCTTTGTTCAAACAATCATTGGACGTAGGAAGATTTGACTTCAGTTTCTTGTAGTTGAAGGGGGGGTATCATAGAGTCTAAATGGCATGGCTTCCGCTTGATATACACTAGTCATACACATCGTTACAAATCTCAACCTTAGATGCTAGTTCCCTGCGTCTCTGTAGAAGCCTTCACCTCCTCCTCTTTCACCTTTGCCGCCTCGACCGCCTCAGCAACCGATCCAACCGGCGCACCACCAGCGGCCGACAAGCCCACCACATTCCTCAAGTTTCCAAAACTCAAACAATCCGCGATCTTCCTCGTCCCGCTAAACAGCATCACAAGCCTCTCCACTCCACACCCCCACCCGCCCGTCGGCGGCAGCCCTGATGCAAGCGTATGCACATAGCTCTCGTCAACCGTCCCCTTCCCTTCCTCGCCCTCGCCGTCCAACTCCTTACTGCGCAACTGCTCCACAAACTTCCGCCGCTGCTCAAATGGGTCGTTCTCCTCCTCGTACATGTTCGCGAGCTCCCGCCCGTGCATGAAGAGCTCCGTCCGCGCCGAGACGTGCTGGCCCGTGGTAGGGCAGACGAAGGACTTGGCGAGTGGGCACATACAGACGGGGTGGTGGGTTATGAACAAGGGAGAAGAGGCGGACATGGGCTCGATGAACTGAGCTGCGAGGCGGTCGAGGAGCTGCGAAAGGGAGGTTGTGGAATTCTCGGTGGTGGTTTCAAGAGTGATGCTGTGCTGTTCGAGTAGGGCGAGGAGATCGGAGAGGGCGGTGGGGGCGGTAAGATCCGGCAGCTTGAAACCAAGTGCTGACTCAAGAGTGGGGATGAACTCGGCTTGTTGGAACGGGGATTGAAAGGGTGTAAGGTCGAGAGGCGGGAGGGAGATGAGTTTGGTGGAGATGAGGGATTGGCAGTGGGAAGCGGCACCGCGAATGAGGGCCTCGGTGAGTGAGATGAGGTCGTCGAGATTAGCGTAGGCGTGGTAGAACTCGCAAATGGTAAACTCGGGGTTGTGGGTCTGGTCGATGCCTTCGTTGCGAAAAGCGGAGCCCAGCTCGAAAACGCGCTCGACGCCGCCGACAACTAGACGTTTCAGCCATAGCTCGGGGGCAATCCGCAGCGACAGGTCTTTCGATACTGCGTTGGCTGAAACAGTAAAGGGGCGGGCAGTGGCACCCCCAGCATCTCCGGCTAGGATGGGCGTCTGAAACTCCAGAAACTCCCGGTCATGCAGGAAATCGCGCATGTACTTGATGAGGTACGACCGCAGACGCAGGATGTCTGTCGTCCGGCGATTCACCAGCATGTCGAGGTGGCGATTCTGGGTCCGTGATTCATCGTCAACCAGCTTCGTGGGAAGCGGAACGAGGCCAGGGGTCAGCAGCTGGGGGAGGTAGGTCGCCTGGATGGTGAGCTCTCCCGTCGGCGTGCGCGTGGCCTTGCCTGTCACGGATATGATGTCGCCCCTGCTCAGCAGCTTGGCGAGCTCCTTCAGGCCGGGAAGAGTTGTGCCATCAACGAGCTTGCCAAAATTGCAGATGCCCTGGACGCGCTCAAACTCGCCCTTCAAGTCCAGAAAGACGAGCTTGGAGCCGGCGCGGCGGACGGACTCGACGCGGCCGTGGAGTGTCACCTCCTCGTCGGCGACGACGCCCTGCTGAATGTGGGCGAACTTCTCGCGGAAGTCGGGGATGCGCATGGGCGGGCCATGGTGGTGGCGCAGACGCGGGTACTTGAGGGCATTGGCCTGCTCCAGCTCCTGCTGCCGGGCCAAGTGGAAGAAGCGCAGGTACGCCGAATTAGGCGGCCCGGCCGGCTTCCAAATGTAGGGGCGCAGGAACTGGAGACTCGGGGCTGGCCTCATTGCATCGTCTAGAAGAGTCAGCACGCGTCTTGACTGGAGCATGCAAAAAAAGACTCAAAAGAGGAAAAAGAAGAGGTTCAGAGATTTGGCATTGTGATCATACGCGCAAGCGCGTCAGTCGCAACGGTTCTAATGTTTTATGCGGTTCATCACGAAATCTTGGAAATATAATGAAATCAGGGGCTGCCACTTACAATATTGGAAAATGTGGATGAACTCTGGTTTGATCCAGGTTGAAGACAAAATGAGAAAGAAGCTTGAAGTCGCGAGCCAAGCTTGAACTTTTTAAGCAAAAGAGCAGTGGATTCAATTCGACCAGTATACCAATCACAGCAGCCCAATCGCTTCCTTGGCATCCAGCAGCCGTGACCCCGAGAATTTGCCGTGCTTGGCATGACGACCAAAGTTGCAGGGCCCTTGAGTCGAAATCTGGATCCCAGCCAAAAGCAGCCGACAACAACAGCCGCCGTCTCCAGCAACTTCAACAACTTCAACAACACCTGCCTTCCAACCGCCCACAAGACAACAAAACCCAACCCAACACCCTCCCCAACGTCAAAATGTCTTTCCTCGGTCTCGGCCGCCCCAGCCCACCTCGGCCGAGAAGATCGCCGCCATCGAGAACGAGATCAAGGCCATGTCCAACATGCACGCGCGGTAAGCTCACCTCCCCCCTCCATTGCCCCTCCTCTCCTAATCATACTAAAACACTACCTGTAGGTTGATCAAGATTTGCACCGCCAAGTGCGTTGACAAGACCTACCGCGAGGGCGACCTGGCCAAGGGTGAGGCCGTGTGCCTGGACCGGTGCGCCGCCAAGTTCTTCGAAGCGCACATGACCATCTCGGAGCAGATGCAGCGCGAGGGGGCGGCGCGCGGGATGGGCGGGGCGTAAATATATCAACCGACGCAACCGACCGGGTGATGAGATAGGGGCTACAGAGGCTGGGTCAGTTGGGTGAAGGGAGGCTGTTGAGACTGGAGGGGGGCGTTTGCGGTGTGGTGATACCCTGACGACGGGTTGTTGTGGAGAGCACAGAATGTGCGTGTAGGATACATACCACAATACGGTGGCGGTGGGGAGGGCAGCCAGGAGCAGTGTCTGCGTTGTCACGGGCAATGTTTGGTTCTAGCAGACGGGTTGACGACTCTCCAAGGCATGTACATGTACAACACAAGTGAGCAATAGAGCGGTCCGGCGCGGCCATGGATGAGACGGGATTGTAAGATGGAATCTTCTCCCTACGTGCTGATAAACTAATTGCTATGCCCATGCTACCCCATCCAACGCCATGCATCCATCTAGCCCAATCGCTCTTCCCAAAGATACCAATTACTGCCCCCCTCCCCTGGTAATATTAGGCCCTGTCCCAATCCCCGTCACAGTCCTTACAAACCAATGCACCCAGCTCTCCGTCTCCAATACCCGCTGCAGCTCCTCAGCGCGCCGCTCCACGTCCTCCACCTGCACCTCGAATTGCGCCACCCCCTCCTCGACCTCGCTCACCCTCGACACCAGCGCGCCAATCTCATACTCCAGCTTCGCCGCAAGCATCTCAACTTCCTTCACACCCTCCGCCAGGCGTCCGCGCTCCTCGGCCACAAGCTCAGCGCTGCTGTGGCGCATACGCTGGTACGCCTCATCGATGGCGGCATGTAGTGTCTGGAGCTCGGCTTGCTGCGAAGAAAAAGTGTGGTCGAGCGCCGTGGCGGCCGAGAGGTTGGTGCTCACCCAGGGGACGAGGTCCGTTTGGATCTGGTGGAGGTGCGCGTACAGATTGTAAGTGAGTTCTGCTTCGGCGCGGAGCGTGGCCATGTCTGATGTGCTGGCGGCGGTGTCGGAGAGGGTGAGGGGCTCGTCCCAGACGAGGATGGCGTCTTCGGCGGCGCTGAATGAGAGGCGTCTGGGGTAGCGGGCTTCGTTGGGAGGGCGGAAGGAGGTGAGACAATCGATGGTTTGGCGGCGTTGGAGGGATAGGAGGGGGCCATCCGAGTTCCGCTCTATGGCGAGGACGGGCCCTTGGAGGTCCCCGTCTGCGACGACGGAGCCTGCCACTGAGACGTTGGCGCTGCGGATTTCCTTTGCCACCTCGGTGAGCGTAGGCTCCAGGGTGTCCTTCTCTTCTATTATTTTGGGTGGCTCCTGAAGTTGAGGAAGGGCAGCCTTGATCGCTGCCGACTGCTCCTCAAAGCCGGCTTCCTCCACACAGGCTATCAAGGGCGCCGACTCGGCGGCTTCTCTGTCCTTCAGCGCGGCGAAGTATTCTTCCGGCTTGACCTTCCATGTGAAGGCTCTACCAGCAGCGATTGGGCTCAATGCAACTGACGACTGAGCCAGCATGGCAATACTAGGACTCGAATGCCCGCTCATCATCGAGTCCGGGGTCTCGTCCTTGGATGGCCGACTGGCGTGCCCTCTCAGTCCACCTCCCACAGCGTCCCTGATGCGGCCCAATCCTGAGCGGGCGTCACTCACCTTCCCGGCGACGCTCTTGAAGACCGTCTTTCGCAGCGCGTCTCTATCTCCGCCAGACATCTCCCCCGCAATAGGCATGGATGATGATGTCTGAAGAGGCGTGATCACTGCGGGAGACTCGTCCCTTTTTCGTGATGCTAGCTCCTCCTCGGGTGGTGCTGAGTGTGTCCTGCTGCTTACCAATTGAGGAAGCTCGTCCTTCAGCTCCTTCCCAAAGGCCGATGCGGGATGCTCCGGCTCTTGGTCTTGTAGTGTCCTCCTCGGCTTGCCATGCCACAGCCATTTCGGGCGCTCGCCATAGGCCAGGGTTATGAATTTGCCCAGCTCGAGAGTCTCAATGTCGCCAATGTTGGCTTTGTCCCGGCCGCCCACCATGCCGATGACGAGCTCGCCTCGCTTCCCGCCAATCTCGGCAACTGTTGACTTGACTGCCTTCTGCACGCCCCAGCCGCCATCTCCTGCTGCAGCCTTGGCGGTGACGCTGTGCAGTTTGAGCATGGTTTGCCGGTCGAGCTGCCGCGTCCGTTCCATTCGCATGGATTTCTGAAACGTCCCGATGCCTTTCTTGGTGCTCTCAATATCGAAGACGTCCTTGGACACGGGGGCGCCGTAGTAGCTGAGACGGTTTCTCGCCCCGAGAAGGGTCCCAAGGAGAGCGGCAACGGTGGTAGGCCCAAGGATGCCGTCCGTTGGCTCGATGTTAAAATACTCGGATCCGATCTCGGTCCACCAGTCGTTGATCGCTTTCTCTGTCACGTCGCAGAGCAGCCCGTCGATGTACTCCTCCTCCAGCATGCCAAAGATGAACAGAGCTTTCTGACAGAGCTTGACCAGCTCAAGAACAGCCTGGGCAAAAGGTATCCTGTCACTGGTCTTGTACATGTGCATAAATTTCGCTTGCGTGGCCGAAGTGGGTTCTGTAAGTGTAAGACCGGACCGCCCCGAGCAGCCCAGCCGCTTCAGATCCTCGTTGAGGATGAAGACCTGGCGATGTTTTCGGATGTCGCCATCCGGGACAGCAATAACCGTCAGTGCTGAAGGGAAGCTGCTAAGGTTCGTGACCATGAGCTCTCCGAGTTCGGTCTCTTTGGGGCGTGCATGATATTGGTGAATGGCTTTGAAGTAGACGCGTAACCTCGGCGACCAGTCGTTTTCTTCTGCAGGGACCTCCAAGACGCCCACAACAACCGAATGATTCGGATCGCCCGTGTACGTCGCTATGACGAGAGTGGGTGACTGCCGCGAGCATGCCCACTGCTCGACTAGATACAGCTCGTAGCCGGGGAGAACATGTCTACGTTCGATGACAGAAACCGACGGGTCGTCTTCGAGGAATCTGGAATGGCGGTGTTAGCGACGGTTATGACACAGTGCTTGAGCTTGCGCGTGCGACCTACTTGAATGCGACAGGATCTGGAAGAACGACACGGCGGCGGTTCAAGGGCGGAGGTACGGAAGAAGCGACGCCATCGAGAGCGTCTGGTAGCGGCGGTTTCACATCATTCTGGCGCGTCGCCGTGCGGGCCAATGTCAGTTCCTCCTCGCGATGAACTCGAGCGTCAAAGGCGGTGGTCGGGAAGCCGATTCGCAAGGACATTGGGATGTGGTGTGGTGGGTTGACGTTGGCGTCGGCGTCAACAGGCGCGTGAGCATGGCGGGGCGCCCAGGAACGGCCGGCGACCGCACCAGCAATATCCATGCCAGCGGCAGGGAAGCCCCGAGACCATCGTGGGGCCAAAATGGGGATGGCCGGAGCAGCGGTGAAAGCAGACGTCGGGAACGTTGATGCTTGGTTGGGGTTGGGGTTGTTCAGTCACCGAGCCATTCGATGATGGCCATAGAAGCTCGGAAGCCCGGGCCTCAGGGCAGGGGCAGGGATCCTCTGTAGCGGGGTCAGGCGGTACGTCACCTCACCCATGGACCTCTTTAGCGCTTTCCCGCACTGAAATTGGGCGGCACTGGCAGGGGCCAGTCCTACAACTACTCAGTTCCATGCACTGGTCTCGTCCTCTGTCTTCAAACTCTCCCACCTCTCTCACCATTCTCTCCAACCTTTCTTATTCAACCTCTCATCAGGCCGGCCGATGCCGATTCACCCCCCCCCCGACCATAGCATATACTGCCATCGGCTGTAAAATGCCCGACGTAGCTGCTCCGTAGCCGCTGTTCCATCCGCGACACCTATTTCACCCACTTCACCCACTTCACCCACCACGCCCACCTCTTCGCCCAGACTCTCGCACCTCGTCCCCCTGAAATCTTTCTCCATAATTAGTAGCAATGGACAGCGCAAATCAGAAGCTGGTGGCTCTCCTAAACGAGCTGTCCAAAGCGGACCAGCTGCCTAGGCTCTCGGCAGCTGCCCGCGATGTCGATAGGATCATCGAGCAGCTCAGCGACGCCCGCGAACAGATTGCTCAAGGTAAGCTCTCTCAGATGTGCCCTCCACGCGACGATATGCTCACCTCTCCATAGCGATGGACCCCCATACCGCCAGCTTGACCATGACCAAGCTGCAGAACCCCATCAAGACGGCGTTCGACAAGGTGAACGACGACCTGAAGGCGGCGTCGTCAGCACACAAGAAGGTTGGCAAGTCATTAGACAAGGTATGTCTCCTACCTCCCCTTAGTCTAAAGCCTCGTCTCTGGATTTAGCTGACACGCATTACCCAGCACTTTCCCCTAAAACCTCTACCCGCAGACAACGATACCATGGAGGAAAACTTGCCGCTTGTCAACCGCGCCATCGCGATGCACCTGCTCCGCGAAGGCCAGTTTAGTGTTGCCTCCACTTTCGTCGAAGAGGCACAGCGGGAGCAACAGAACGCACACCCCTCCGGACATGACGAGCTGATGGACGAAGACGAGCAAGAAGACGAGAACGGGACAGGTGCCGGTGCAAACGGATTCCCGGCCGCAGCGCTGCCTGAAGAGGACTACAGCCTGTCCTCACTCCATTCCCAAGAACTCCAGAGCAAGTTCGCTGAGATGTACAGGATCCTTCAACAATTAAAAGCACAAAATCTCGCCCCAGCAATAGAATGGGCGCGAGAAAACTCGGTCGAGCTGGAAGCCCGCGGCAGCAACCTCGAGTTTGAGCTCAGCAAGCTGCAGTATGTCTGGCTCTTTATGGGGCCGCGCGTCAACAACCTGCCAGACGACGAGCACAACGGCAGGCCCGGCGCTCTTGCCTACGCCCGTCGCAACTTTGGCCGTTTCCAGGGCCGCCACATTCGCGAAATCCAGCAGCTCGCCAGCGCTATGGTCTATGCGCCAAACATCCCTGCATCGCCTTACTGCGAGATCTTCTCTTCCATCAATGTTACCTTTACCGACATCGCCTCGTCATTTACCCGCGAGTTCTGCAGCCTACTGGGCCTCTCCGCCGAATCACCCCTTTACCTCGCCGTCACAGCCGGCGCCCTAGCGCTCCCACGACTCATGAAATTTACCATGGCCACCCGCGCCAAGGGAACCGAGTGGACCACAGCCCAGGAGCTCCCCTTCGAGACACCCCTGCCGGAGAGCATGCTCTTCCACAGCATCTTTGTGTGCCCAGTCTCCAAGGAGCAGACCACCGAGGACAACCCGCCCATGGTCATCCCTTGCGGTCACATGCTCGCCAAGGAGACGCTGCAGAAGCTCTGCAAGGGGGGCCGGTTTAAATGTCCGTACTGCCCTAGCGAGGGCCACCCCAACAACGCCCGGCGGATCATCCTGTAAGGAACGCGCGAAACCTCGGGCCTTGTTGCTCAAGGCGGCGATACGGAGTGGGGCCGGTTCCTCGAGTCTCAGGGGGGGATCGGACAACAGCAGGACTGGCTGGAGTGGATGGGAGAGGGTTTTGAAGCCGACAACGGGTCTTATTCTTCCCAATTTGAGGACGACAGATATTTTCCAGCCGAAGATGACGGATATTTCCATTCCGAGGACGACGAATCTTTCCAAGCCGAAGACGACGGATCTTCTCAAACCGAAGACGACGGGCCGTCTCAAGCCGATCACGACAGATACCGTCAAACCATGTCGATCTTGACTAGGGCCCAAAGAGCACTGCTGCAAGCCCTGGTAACCAACCTCAACATCGTCGAGACTGGCGACCGCCCAAGTCGCGAAGCAGCCAGTGGGCGAATCCTCAGATACATGGGCTCGCTCCTCCAGAGCTACCGAGCTCGCGCAGCAAGACCCCTACGGCTCGATCCTTATAGGGAGGAACTGATCAGAGCCGTAACGCTGGCCATAAATGAAGACATCGTCGACCCGGGAGTCCGCGAGGACGCAAGAAGACAACTGCTGGCTTTACTGCAGGCGCGAATCCCCATGTTTCGCGATTGGATGGAGCAGCTTGTCCCCAGAAACGACGACGAGTATCCTTTTTTTATACACCCGAGATGTCTTTTCTTCTTCCCTGCCCCTTCTCCCGCATCTTGGTTACCCTTGCTCCGTCGCAATGGAGAGGGAGGTGTTGAATTCGAGATTGACGCCATGGTTGATGCAGAGGCTTGGGCCCTTGTCAGATCGGAGCCGTGGTTTATGCCTGATGTGACGGCGGGTGGGTAATCTTTTGCTAGAGAAGAGCCGAGTTTGCAGATGTTAAGAGCCGGGGAGGAGAGTGAAGGTGGGAGAAAAGCGGAGGGAGAGGGAATTGGCGCGAGGGGGATTTGGGGGCAATTAGATGGGGAAAGGGGTGACCAGTGTGTTTCGACATGGGCCTCCAACGACAACAGAAGCAGCGGCGTATTTGGTTATAACCCTTGGCTTGGTTTGGGACGGCGAGGAATGGACAGGCGGGCTGGAGCATATGTAATGGCTGCGTCGATTCACTGGTTTGGCGATTCACTGGTTGGGATTATGCACAGGATTGGTTATGGAGTTGGGTTTGATACTTGGGTTATTGGCGTTGTGTGGATTTGGTTGAGGGGGCTCACCAGCGGAGGGAATCTAGATTTCTGACAGATACAGATTGATATCGACAGCGACGCCTCAGAGCGATTCATCCACCTTCGTTTTGGATACCATGCCAGTGGACTTTGGAAATCCGCACATATGATCTCTTGTTGAGTGGTTTTGACTCGAGGGATATTCATCCACCGCTGTTGGATGATGAGAATTGCATTCAATTTAGAATCGAGCCAGAACCGTCCATACCACACCCCCAAACCCACGCCTGATTACGTCTCCGAAACCAAGAACCATCGCTGGGAACAAGGATAAAATCAATCTCCAGACAAACCCAGTAGCCAAGCCGAGGAGAGCTGCTTCACAGACTCCACCTCCTAAAAGCTAACTGACTGCCTCTGCTTCCGCTCACTCCCCCGCCCCATCTTGCCGTATCGCTATCGTTTTCCCTCCCTTTTGTTCCCGCTGTTCACCTCCATCCCCACTCCCATCCTCCTGCTGCTGCTGCCCTGCCTCATCTTTGCCACCCCATCATCCGCCTCATCAGGAGTAGGAGCCACATCGTCATCAGCATCGACAATGACAGAATCCCCCTCGGCATCAACCTCTGGCTTTGAAGGCCCAGCAGCAGTAGCAGCGACACTCCCCCCTCCTGCCCTCCCTTTGCCCCACCGTCTCCACCACCAGCTTGTTGCTGACTACTACCCTCAACCTCCGCCACATCCTCCTTCACCCTCTTCCTCCCCACTCCCGCCGGCTCCAACTCATCAGGTGCCTCCCGCTTGGGACTGCGCGGGATAATATTGCCACCACCACCGCCACCACCACCACTTGCTGAACCAACTTCAGGACTGCTCCGCAGATCCTTCTCCTCTTGGCCTGTTGCAGCAGCAGCAGGCGGTGAAGCCAGCCTCCTCCCAACAGCAGCCTCAACATTCAAACCCTGAATACCACCACCAATACTGCTGGTGATGTAACTCGCTGGGCTAGCGGGCTGGGGGCCTGTGTCAGCGGGACCGATCTCTGCTGGACCCCGGGCGTGGGGGATCTCGTCTTCCTCCTCCTCTTTCTCCTGCTCGGAGGTAGTGGTGGATGGTTCGGTCATAGGGTCGTCTTCATCGCCTGCCCCGGGTTGCGGTTGTGGCTGAGGTTGGGGTTGCTGTCTGATCTGACTCAAGGGCACTAAACCCGCGCGCTGCTCCTGGCGGAGGAGCTCGCCCTGGGTGACGCTGCGCTGGGTGAGGAGGGCGACGCCGCCGCCCGCGGCGCCGGTGGAGGGGATGCCGTTGACGGAGACGGAGACGGTCTCGATGCTGCCCATGCCGTTGGGACCTTCTATGGTCTCGGTGCTTTCGGTGCGGACGCGGCCGTCGAGGTGGTGGCTGGACTGGGGTTGGGGTTGGGGTTGCTGTTGGGGCTGGAAGGGAATTGCGGGCCGGAGGACGCGTCACTAGAGAGGGAGGAGGAGGACCCAAGGTCGCTGCCGTCGCCATTTTCGCTGCCGCCGTTTGCTTGGCGCGCGAGCCAGGGATGGGGTTAATAATGCGCCGCCCAGGGCTTCGTCTGATCCAAGGTTGTTCGCGGCGGAAGTGTTGATAGACAGGCTGGCTGCGCCGCCGCCTCCGATTCCGTTGGCAAGGAGAGACATGGCGCCCACGTCGGGGAGTGCGGGTGGGAGGGGATAGGTATTGGCGCCGCTGGTGACGTGGACGACGCGGTCGAGCGCATGGAGGTAAGGGACCAGGTTTCGGTAGTGCTGGCGCGGGCGCAAGACTAGCTCGGACAGGCGTTGTATGGTATGCGGTGGGTATTGAGTAAAGTTGGTGCGCAAGACGGATAGTACTTCGTTGAGCATGTCGGCGACGGGTTTCGGGAGGGCAGCGGGCGATGGGGATAATGGGGCTGCGGCGGAGGGGGCGCAGGCGCGGTGGTACTGGGCACGATAGTCCTGGGACCCGAGGGGAGGTTGGGTCGGCATTTTCCTTGTTTGTACCTTGCGACGACGTGTCTGTTTGGTCTGGGGCTTCTAAGGGGTCTGAAGAGGGGAGAGGGGCGATGAAGCGCGGGGAGGGAGGTCGCTGCGATGACTGGCGAATCGGGAAGTTTGGGAGGGGGAACTCGGTGCGTGCGATCTGGAGAGTGTAAGGGCCTAATCATATTAGCCAAAGAAGAAAGCTCACCTCTTGAATGCGCTCCAGAACGGTGGGCAGCAGCTGTGGCCAGGCCGAACTGTAGTAACAGTCGCAGTCAGCATACATTGCATGTCGCCGGGGAGAGACTGTGCGCAAAGACTTACTAGTCCATGGAGCCGTCGAGGGCGGCCTTCCGCAAAACGTCGTCGCCAAAATCCATCTCCATTCTCAACAGAATGGAATATTCGTGTGATGGATAATGGATGGGGGGTCGTCTTGGGATGTTGGTTTGGCGCGTGCGGAAACGCGTCCGATAAGGTTGGCATGCAGCTGCCAGCGATGATGGGGAGCGCCCCACAGGCCCCACTTGAGCTGTGGCTTTCATTTTCTGGGTCTTGGACAGAGCTCCAGCCTTCAAGACGCAGTTTTCCTTGGTCTCCTTTCTACTTGGGTCCTCTCATTCGTATTTTTCATTATCATTCTCTCTGTCATGTCAAAAATTCCCATGATGTCAAAGCAAGCAGGGCGAGTGAGTTCTAGGGTTGTGTTAGAGCCGGCAGGCAAGCCACACTCCAGAAATCAGTGTGGCGCAAGCTCTGACCGTTGGGCTCCTGAGCCAAGACAACTTTCGAGAATCCTGTGGATGTCACCCGGAAGCACGAGTCTGGCGATCTCGCAATACTGCCCAGTAAGAAGTGCCTGCGGGTTGACCACTCATAAAGACGATCACCGACTCCTTTTGGGAGCTGGACCTATCAAGCCACATCGCCGACATGCGCGCCGCCCCTCGATAGGCGGCACATGCACGAGGCAGCGGTTCGTATCGCGCCAAACATGGGACTGCAGCTGCAGCATGTCGAAGACGGTGTGAGGAGGGTTACAGATTGCCAACTCTGCTGGCGTCATCTGACGGCAGCAAGCAAGACAGCATGAACACGGCTCTCTTGGGGTTTCTGGGCGTGTCCCGCATCCAAGACCTTGACCCACCAGGCTGGTGCAAGACCGCAGGGTCCAACCCGTCGTGGGTTTGTGGATTCCCGGCACACGGCAGCACCCACGCGGTTTTTTGACAAGTGACGACGAATCCAGGGGAAGAAAGAGGCTCGGAGACCGGCCACGGAATGTTGTTGATGGGCCTGCGACATTTTGACGGCCCGGGTCTACCCAAGAGCCTCCATGCCCCTGATGCAGTGGTTGCACGACAAGGCGAACGTGCTGATGTGGAGCCGGGCTGGAAGGCAGAATTGACGGCAGTCAAGAATAAATAGATTCGGTGGTTGGATCGTCAGAAGGTTTGAGCCCCATGCGGCTAGAAGAAAATGCTGTCGATTCGCTGGGCAGTCACTGGGCGAGAACAGCAGAAGCTGTCCACGAGTGGTTCTTCCTGGTCGGTGGTCCCTGAGACAGGGACCCGAAACGGCGTGTGGAGACACCGCAGATCAGACGAGGCACACTTCTGAAGCCATCACCGACCGACTTTTTGACGGTGCTGATGCTTCAATGGGGCTGGGATTTTGAGCGACTGTCACTCGCTTGTGTCCGCATTGACTTCAAGATCTAACCAACATGGAAATCCCGTCACTGGCCACGAGCACAGCTAAGGCTGTGTAGGTTAGGTTGTGGGCTGCACAGCCTCGGGCCCAGCCGAGCACGAGCCTGGTGGGGGCTGAAGGAGACGCTAGGCCCTGTTTGAAAGTCTTTGGAGGCGCGCAAGACGCCCAAGTCCTGGGTTCCTGTCCTGGCAATTGTCACAGGGCCTTCCATCCACAGGCAGGGAGAGAGTCCTGCCCTGGGTTCCCTCTTTCCAGACACCAGTTTTTATCATCAGATTGCCGCTTTTCGTCGCATCTTTCTCATCGTCATTTTTCCCTTTTTTGTTTTCATCTGTCTTTTTTTGGACACTGACTCCACTCTCGCCCGACTGCTTCCCCAGTTCCGCTGCCCTGGTCCTCGTCTGGCCCTGCGCCCAGCAATCCTCCGCAAATTGAGCCCCAGCAACGGTCCCAGGGAAAGCCAAGACCGTGTCTTGTGTCGGTCGAACACCTCAGCTCCTCAGCGTGTTTCAGCCTGTCACTGCCCGCCAACTTCCTCGCACATCTTCTTCCTCCTGCAACACACACTCCGTCGACATCGCCCGAGAAACGCGCGCTTCGACACACGCTTGTTTTGACATCACTTCTCCGCGAGAACCCCCAAACTGGCCCCCTAGATTTCGCACCCGCTCTCGGCGAACAACCGCGCCCCTCGACCACATCGACGATCTCCCCCACCGGCCAACATTTACGAGCCCACGAACCCAGCCCGGCGCGTCGTCTGAACCGCCCACCCAAAAACCGCCCGTCCTGGATTCGCAACGGGATCTCCGTCGGTCATACATGGCCGGCTCACAGCCCATCTCGAGTTTTGACGGAGCCTACGCCAGCCCGCACTACCGAGATAGCACCATGATGGCCCCGGTTACTCCTCCCAGCACCTCCCGGGGCTCCAAGACACGCATCTTCTCGACCGAGTTCCTCGCTTCAAAATGGGCGAAGCTCTTCTTCTCTGCTGTCGCCCTGCAGGCCATCGCCTGCGCAACTTTCGAGGCGTAAGTGACGACACCGAGACAACCCACCGAGAAATTCCTGATGCTCATGTGCCTGCAGATATGTCTTCGGCAGGTTCCAGTTCAGTCTCGAATACCAAAAAGACGGAATCCTGGACGACAGTCTGAAGTCGCAATACCGCACCATACCGACCTTTTTGACCTTGTTCATCTTCGGCTTCCTCTACATGCTGTTCCTGTCCTGGGACGCCTTGCGCCTTAAAAACACCATTCAGATCATCGGCCTGTGCCTCGCCAACCTGGCCATTTTTGTCTACGCCATCCTCCAGATCGATCAGATTGAAGAATCCCTTGAAAGCCTGCTGACAGGCGGCGCCATCAAGCCCGACGAGAATGATCGGAACGTGTGGGCCCTGTGCAGGCCGTTCCTCATCGCCGTCCCCGTCGTCGTCGGCGTTGTCACCCTTGCCATGGGCGCCATCGCCTACCAGCTCTACCGTGAATTTGCCTGGGACATCCTGAAGCAGATCGGCGCCGACTATCGCATGAAGAAGCGCTTCCTGCACTACCAGGTGGGTCTACGCCGAAACCCGTCTACCCCTTGCACCCCCGATCTTCAACTAACATGGATCCAGATTTACATCGCTTTCCTCAAATTCGATTTCTTCTTCTTCCTCGGCTTCACCGTGCAGTTTCTCGTCATCGTCAATGGCATCAAGGACTTCGAGCTCGGCCTACACATCGCCGCCATCCCCGTGACCATCGCTATCCTCCTCTGCGCCGCTTTCTTCACCCAGCGCGAGAACCGCATTGGCGTGTGCTTCGTCATCCTCATTTACTTTGGCGGCCTGGCCTACTTCTTCTTCAAGCTCGTGCGCATCTACCAGCCGGACCACAGCCAAGACTACAAGGCCGTGCGCCGTTCACTGACCACCTTCGCCGTTCTCACCATCCTCCTCATCATTTTAACCATCATCAACGCCTTCATCTGCATGAGCAACTTTGGCGCCGGGCTCAAGACCCACCTGTTGCGGCCCAGGGGCCCGGACCCGGAGAAGGAGGACGCCAACTCGTATCAGATGCACGACACTAAGCCGCAGTTGCCGAGCAGGATGACAATCGACTAAGCTGGTCTTATGGGGAAAGAAAGGAGGGGAGTGGTTATAATGTGGATTTGGAAAAAACCAAGGGCGAAGGAAGGAGTTCGCGGTACTTGACGAAGTTTATGATCTGGGGGGGGGGGGTTTAAAGCAACAATATCGAAAATTGCCGGAAGAAGAGGAAAGAGAGGAAGGAGAGCGAGAGATTTGGCTTCACCGGTTTGGTTGCTGCCATAACTAACTAGATATCCCACGCGCTTTGGTGTTAATTTGGTTTTTCTTTTTTGTTATTTTTTTCTGCTTGTGTAGCATTTGACTGAACACACCCACACACACAACTACCCCGGGCGTTTTTTGAGTTATCTTGTCGCAAGCGATCATACTGTGTGTATTTCGCCTCGCCGTTTAGGGAGGTTTAAAGGGGAGAATGGCGTTTTCTGTTTCTGACTGATGGTTGGGGGACTGTGGGCGGTTTGCATGAAGGAAGATATGATAGTGAAAGGGTTGGGAGAGTGCAGGTCAACGTAACTGAGCGAGGGTAGCTGATTGATTGGAAAACATGAAACTCGTCAAGAAATTACTTGGCCTATGAACTGCAGTCCCATACTCGCTCTCCTTGAGACACCAACAACCTCAAAATTAGAAACCAACTCTACATTCCCTTGCCCTTGCACCTTCGCCCTCGCCGATGGCATAGAACATGTCAGTCTTTCGGCAATCGGTACACCAGTGAGAAGAGGTGGAAAGGAGACAGCAAAGCTTAGTATCGCGGATGGTCAAGGACGCGATACTCTCAATATCTCATTGCAAAAAAGTCCATTGAAATACTCCGTTCCCAGCAGATCTCAGAGCCTCATCAACGAGGCCCTGGTGTATGTCAACCCAAAAAACACCAAATTCCACCCCACCCCTCCAACCTCTCCCCTACTCCATGATCCTTGTAATACTCTCCCTCACAATAACACTATTCTGCTTCTCATCCCTCCTCACCCGATAAAAATCATCACAAAACTCACTACTATGCATATGCTTCAAAAACTCCTCGTCGTGCGTAATCACAATCAACTGCAAATTACTCTGCGCCCGTCTCGCCTTGATGATCCCATGCAGGCTCTCCGCCAAGCTCCGGATATTATCGCTATCCAGATTCGTCGTCGGCTCGTCCAGTGCGATCAGCCCGCAGTTCACGCCAAACGACTCGGCCAGCGCCAGCCGGATGATGATGCTCGCCAGCACCTTCTGTCCCGCCGAGCACCGCCCACGCATGTCCATCTCGGTGTCGCCCTTGACCATCGACACGCGGTAGTTGTAGGTGCGTTTGCCTGCGCCGGCGCCGGCGCCCGCTTCGACATCAGAGCGGATTTTAATGGTGTCGATGTCCGTACCTTGGTAGGTCGACTGCCACAGCTCGCCGATGGTGCGGTTGATTTCTTCCATCTTGAGGGTGTGGTAGCGCATTATGGCGCGGTCGAGGGCGGCGGTGCCGTTGCCGAGGTCGTCGATGGCGGCTTTGGTGGTTTCAACTTTGATGTGCGACTCTTTGTACTTGGCTTTAGCGTCCTTGAGGTCGATTTCGTATTCGTCGTAGAGGCGTGAGAATTCTTCGTCCTTGGTTGACATGGACCCCATGAGCCGCTCGCGGTCGGCCGCGAGTTTGCCACGGCGGGACTCGAGGTAGCGCGCTTCTTGGTTGAGACGGTCGTAGTCTTCTTGGGCGTTGCGGGATTCGAGGTCTTCGATTTCTTGTTCGAGCGCGTCACGCTCGCGGAGGTTCTTGCGGTAGGCAAGGTTGTCGGCGATATTGCGCTTCTTGGCGTCGCTGTTGTCGATTTCCTTGTTGAGTTTGTTGATCTGGACGGTGAGGTCGCGCATCTCGTTCTCGAGGTTGGTAATGGCGGCGTCGAGGGCGGCAATCGCGCGCTGGTTGGAAGCGAGATTCGATGGAACGCCGCGGTCGAGATACTCCTGGATCTCGCTATTCATCATCTTGAGCTCGCTGAAGGTCGTGGCGACGGTATCCCGCTCCTCAGCGATCTTCTGCTCCTTGGCTCGCCCTTGTTGCCGCGCCTCGTCAAGAGCGGCGCGGGCGCTCGCGATCTCCGGCTCCAGACGCTCGACTTCCTTGTCGGCCTCTGCGATGGTCTCGCGGAGGTGAGTTTGCTCCTCCTTGTACCGGCGGATCGACTCGTGCAAGCCCTTCTTCCGCTCGAGCTGGGCAACAGCATTGCTGATCTTGTGCCTCAGCTCAAGACGCTCGACCTCAAGCTGCGAGGCAAGATCCTTCAGCCGCTGCCTCTCCGTGGTGAGCTTGCTGAGCTTTGCCTGGGCGGTCCGGATCTGGTCCGCACAAGCGGTCTGTTCTTCGTTGATCTCGTCAGGGCTCCGCATGATGATGCTCGACGATTGCTGCGACCGCTCCACCTGCCTCTCGGCATCGAGTATGTCCTTGTGCGTCTGGGAAATCTTGAGCACGTTCTTGCTGAGCGCGTCAATCTCCTGGCGCTTGTCCTCCGCCTCCCTGAAGGCAAGGTCTTGATCCTCGAGACGGTGCACCAACTCCTCCCTCTGTGATGAAGAAATTTCGATTTCCTTGCTCAGACCAGGCAGTTCAGCCTCCAGTCGGAGATAGGTATCGTACTTAGAGCTCACTGCCTTTAGTGTTTTGAGCTGCTCGGTGAAGTGGGCCAGCTCGTCAATCAAATCTTGCTTGTCCTCGTCGTTGATCTTCTTGACGATCTTTTCCAGCAGCCTCGATTTAACGAGCTGCTGGTCCTTAAAGTCCCGCTCGCAGTAGTAGCATTTGTTGAACCGCACCGCCTTGTCCTTGATACTGGCGTAATGCTTCTTCATCTCGTCGTAGAGCTTCAAATCCCTCTCCACTTCGCCTAGCTCGTTCTCGATGCTTTCCATTTCCCTGAGGTAGTCCTCAATGGGCGGTGCCTCCGGATTCCTGACGTCCTTCAACGCCTTGGCAACGGCGCGCTTGCAGCTATCCCGCTCCATGGAAAGCTTGTTATGCTGCTCGCGGGCGTTGGAGAGCCTGTACTCAACCTGCTTCAGCTCCTGCTGGGTGGCGTCTTTCTGTTTCCTGCGCTCGGAAACGACATTGTTCTGCTGCTTGACGGCGTTCTGGAACTCGGTCTCAATTTTTTCCGGCTGCCAGTCGTTGCCGAGCAGCGAGGAGAGCTGCTCGTTCCAAGTCTTCTTCAGGATCTCAAGCTCTCGCCGCCTCTCTGTCAACTGCTTCTTCCGGAGATCGAGCTGGGCCCGCTCTGATGCCAGTCTGGTGCACTCAACAAGCTCCCGGCCAAGCTTGGCAGACTGCGCTTCCCAGATTCCAAATGTTGTCGTTGACTTTCTTAATTTGTGAGTCCAGATCCGCCCCTTGTTCCTCCGCCTTGGCGCTCTCAATTCTCGCCTCGAGCTCCTTCATCTCGGTCCGCAACAACGTCTCGGCGCCCTCGTCAATATCCAGATTGTTCAGCTCGCCCTGGATCGTGGCTGACTCTTTGCCAACGGTCATGATGCGCTGCTTCGCCGAAGTACGATCCCGTATCAGTGACGTCTTCCGTGCCTCGCGCTCCGAGATGACAGCGGCCTTCTTGTCCAGCTCCTCCGCGTTGTCACGCTGCAGGCGCTCAAGCTCACGCTTCTTGTCATTCAGGAGCTTCTGAATGCGCTCGTTGAAGACGGCAATCCGGCGGTCGTCCAGGTCCCCGTCGTAGCCGCGGATCTCGTGGCGCTCGGCCGCGTCGTGGATCATGCGCTCGCGCGTGACCAGCTGGCGCTCATATTTGTCCTTATCGGACTGGTGCTTGCCCTGCTCAGCTGCTTTAGCGGTGTGCTTCGAGCGGGAGGATTTAAGTTCGGCTTGGAGCTCGTGAAACTGGACGGTTTTCTTGTCTCTATCGGCGACGGTGGTCTCGATCGTTTGCTCGTACTCGTCCAGGGTGTTTCTCAAGACTTGATCCGTCTGGGGCAGCTCTTCGATACGGCCGCGCAACTCGCCGATTGCGTCCTTCTTGTACTCGAGCTTCTCGGTCTTGGTGTGAAGGTCGTTGACGATCTTGAGGAAACTGTTGGCCTGCTCGTACTTGTCCTTGATGCGGACGCTCTCCTCGTCCATCTGCTCCAGCAGTTGGTCGCACTTGTCCCGGGACTCTTGAATTTCGCGGGTGAGCTGACTCATAAGCCTGTCAACCCTGTCTGCCCTCTCTTTGTTGGCCTTGTCCTGCGACTCCTGCAGCTTCAGTTCACGCAGCTCCTCTCCCTTCTTCTTGCGGAGGGTCTTCAGATTTTCGATAACCTTGGTGTACTTCATGGCCTCGAAGATCTCGTCGAATCTCTTTTTGAGGCTTGTCGGATCGCTCATGGGCCAGAGGGACTCGTCCTGGTGGCAGAAAATAACGGCGTCGAGAACGGCTGGAGACACGCCGAGCTTCTCTGGGACAAGCTTATCGAGCTCCATGACTCTCGTGGAAATGACATGGCGCTCCCCATTGTTGCGCAGCAATAGACTGCCCTCCAGCGTCTTTTGTGATCTCGTGCTCTTCTTGACGGTGAGCTGAACATTGCGGGTGATGACATAGTTTTCGCCGACGGTGGACCGGAATGAGACCTTGACTTGGGCGCGCACGTCTTTCTCTCCAGCCAGGTTTGGATCGTGGATGAAGGCGCCGCCCTTGCTGTTGGGCGGGAGTTCGCCAGTCGTCGCATATTTGAGGCACTCGATGATAGTTGTTTTCCCGGAGCCATTGTAACCGACGATCAGGGTGAGAGGGGTGTTGAAGGCAATAGTCTCCTGGTGCTGCGGCCCGAAAGAGCGCACACCCAGAATGGAGAGCTTCTCAATGCGGGACATGGCTGTGGTTGTAACTGTAGGATCAACCTCAAGTGAGAGAGGCAGATCTCTGGATCAAGGTAGAGGTTCCATGCAGATCGACCGGGCACTTGGGGTTCGTTCGAGGGCTTTGATATCTAGGCGTGCTCGTTTCGGTCAAGAATCGTCTAGAAACCACGAAATTTGCGGGAATGTCGCTGCCAAAGTTGTCGGATCAGGTGTCGCGTTGTTGGCGCGGTCGTGGAGTGGAGCGTCGGGAGTTTCGAGGTCGCGCGGTCACGGGATCAGGCAGCAGAGTGGAGACTGCGGAGCGTTGTTTTATGTAAGTGGGCCCTGATTCTTGGCATGGATGTGTCTCCGAAAGACGAGAAAGAACATAGAACCTCAACAGCCAGATCTTTGTTGAAGGAAGAAAAGGAGAAGTCCGCTTGTGTCTTGTTCCGCTGAAACCCACGAGCTAAAAAGCGGGCATATTTTTTGACTTGATCAGTGAAAAGGGCTTGGAAGCTCGCCATTGTGTTTGCGGTTGAGGATGAGGTGGCTCAAACCACCATCTTGTGGCCGTTTTTAGCAAACAAGTACCAACTGTAGGTATCTGGATTTGTATACCGGGGCAAGGGGATCTGAGAGTCTAGGGCTCAGTCTTAGACTAGATCGAATTTGCATAAATGAACAGACGCCGACCCAAAGGATCGATCTGCAATCTAAATGATAGCTGGGTGGTGGACGATCAGTTTGTCTGGCAACCCCGGGTCATAAGCCCTGGCCAGAAGCGTGAGATACAAAGCTAGATACAGGGTGAGCACTTCCGGGAAGCGGAGGTATCAAGCCAAAGGTAGGTCCCCAAGCAACGATGGATGCTGTCAACACCAAGCTGTACCAACTTCGGGGGTTGCCAGTCGCGGCCTGTATGTCCCATTGTGTCTGGCTCTGGGCCCGGCAGCGTAAAGGAAAGCAAAGTTAAAACCCTCCTGCAGAATTTGAAGCCTGTTAAAAGAATGGCGGGATGGGCCAGCAGCTTTGACTCAACGATGGTGAGATGGGAATCGGAGGAAGCCAGTTACTATTAGAAACGGGTGGTCCTGAACCCGACATGCTAAGACCTCGGTTAGTTGATATTGGAATAACCAACGCTTTACCGGGTCGCCGCCCCGATAAGAAAATTTGTTGATTTCTGGGACCAGCATTCTCAATCGGGAATTGCTCATTTCACTCATCGACTTCAATCCACAGTCTCTCCATCAAACCGTTGGAACTTTCACCTTTTCTCCACCCCACACAGGAGCGTGGCATGCAGCCCCATCCTTCCGCGTGCTTCTGCCCGGAGTAATCGCCCCGGCGTCGCGCCCCAAGAGCTGCCTCATCGTCCCACAAGCGGCGCCCTCCAGTCTGTGCCTTGGTCGCTGCCGTCCCGCCGGGGTACAAGGGGACTGTGGCAAGGGGTGGGGAGCTCAAGATTCCCATCCTGAATCCAAAAATCCCATCCGCCGCTGCCAATCCGACCCTGTCAGCCTGTCTGCCCGCCCCCTCCGCTGGCCTGTTGCCCGCCTGCTGCCCGCCTGCTTGTGATCGTCGCCCTCAGCCGATGGATTAACGGGTCTGGACCAGCTGCCCCCTCCTGCCCTCGCCCCAAAGTACGCCCGCCGTCATTTCTCCTGTGTTATTTTGTTCTTAAAGCGTTTATCCCACCCCCAACCGCCCCTGCCTCAAGTTTGCTTGATGCTCCCTCTTCCCGTCACCAGAAATGCGCATTCGGAGAAGCAGCCGCCGTCAATTCGCTCCCTCCACTTCAATCGCGCCCTGGTGTTGCTAGACCACACCCTCCCCCGCCCCTGCCCTCTCTCTCGCAATCATGTCCCACGGGCATCCTCTGCCCGCCGACCTCATGGGCTTCGGGATGCCCTTCAGCATGGGCCCCGAAATGACACCATTGCAGGTCCGCCGCTCGATCATTTCTTACCGAGCATCGCGACACACTGACGCCGTGGCCGTTTGGCCGTACAGATGACCACCGACCCCAGCGACACAATACCGTTGCTGGACAGCTCCCTCTTCTTCAACTTCGACGGAACCGTGGCTATGAACCTGGATCCCTCCGACTCGCTGCCGCACTCGTACGGCACGCCGCCCACCCAGCATTCCTCGAGCGCCCTGGCCGGGAGGGCCGGCCAATTGCCCTTCTCCCCCGACCAAACCGGCAGCAGCATGTCCGGTGCTGGCAACGCGCCTCAGGAGGGCCAGGAGCCCGGGAGTGCCGGTGGCCAAAGCATCCTAACCGACTTCACCAAGCGCCCGAACTGGCCTGCGAAGGTCATCGAGGAGTTGCAGGATTTGCTGCAGGTCGTCGACAGCGAATACAAGTTCAAGCATGTCTCTCCGAACTCTGTACAACTGACCGGCTACACGCCATCCGAGCTCCGCGGCCACAGCTTGGAAGACCTTTTGCACCCAGACGACCGAGGCCTGTTGTTTTCCGAATTCAACGACAAAATCGCAAATAAGAAATCGTTGCGGCTATTCTACAGGTTCAGGAAAAAGGACGGCACCTACATTGTTTTCGAAACCGTCGGGCACGCCCACATATCGGCACCCCAATTCGACACATCAGATGTCATCAACCAGAAGCCCTTCTGCAAGGCGCTCTTCTTGATGTCCCGCCCCTACCCGACCAAGAACGCCGCCCTGCTGGACTCCTTCCTGGAACACAAGATCGAGAACGAGCGCCTCAAACGGAAGATCGCGGAGCTCAAAAAAGAGGAAGAGGACGAAGCTGAAGAGTCGGAGCGGCTCTGGCAACAACAAAGTCAGGAGACCACACCATCTGACACAGGCGGCCTGCGTGGCGTGGCAGCAACCGCACCATCGCATGCCCACCCAACAACAACAACAACAACAACAACAACAACAACAACGGACCCCTCGCTGCCGACCGCCCAGGAGCGCCGCGGCTCTCTGGACACGGCGGGCACCGCCGAGGGTCTCGCGGGCACGGAGATCCCCGCCATCGGCATCACCACGCGCGCCGACACCATCGAGATGCTCACCGGTCTGCGCTATCAGGAGGGCGAGCGCAGCGTGGGTATCACGACGGGCAACCCGAGCCCGGCGCTGGTTGTTACGGGCGACGCGGGCATCGCCATTCCCGTCGATAGGGACACGCGCGCGGGCGAGAAGAAGAAGAAGCAGAAGATGGCCGAGGAGTATGTGTGTACAGACTGCGGTAGGTTTCGGGTATCTTTCGAAGCTTGGGCCAGCAACACTGATAACCTTTTAGGGACACTGGAGTCGCCAGAGTGGCGGAAGGGCCCGAGTGGTCCGAAGACGCTTTGCAATGCATGTGGCCTGCGGTGGGCGAAAAGAGAGAAGAAGAAGAGTGCCAACTCTGTTGGGACGGAACATCTTTACCATGGGGGCGATGGGGCACTTTGAGGAAAGGCCTCGGCATGGTGCCCCATTCATGGGTAGTAGCTCGCTGAGAGCCGGTGCGAGTCGCTAGATGTTTGGAGCTTGGAAATTTGGGGTTCCTAAGTCTTGATTCAACACATGGGTTAAAGCCGGTTGGGGGTTCTATGGTCATGGTAGTGGGAAGGTACACGAAACCCATGATGGATGACTATGGCATAGCGGGTGCGGATTGGCGTACTTTGGCAGGCTTCGGAGTTAACTATGAGCTTATGAGAGCTATCTAGCCTCTTCCAGGTCTTAACAAAGGATGATTTAACTGGCATGGTGGCCTTGCTATTGCCGTGAAGGGAGCGAATGAGGCAGAGAGCTCAACCCTCAACAATGATCAGTGTACATCCCAAGGACTCATAATTCAAGTGACGTACCGAGTTAACCGACCGAATCCTTCCGCCTGGGTTTTCCTTTTTCATTGGTGGTGCAACTCCTGGATCCCCCGGAGGTATGCAGCAAAGGTTGCTCCAATCGAGCTTCATCTGATCTATCATGAGACAAGATCGACAAACATATGGGGAAGCTTCCCCTCCTCCAGCTCCCTTCATTCTTACCCCGCCATTGTGCAGCTACCCCGAAACCCCACTCCTTCCCACGTTGTCAGGTTGCCTTAAGAACCCGGAGGGGTGACGGGTTTGGCCTGGCGGTTGATTGACTTTCCTGACATCATACCTTGCCGTTGAACTTCTCTATTAAGTGCTCACCCGGACAGGTTCCCAATATTTTTTATCTCGAAGAATCGTGACATGGATAACTTCATCAACAAGGCAGTCGACAAGGTGTTTGGCGGCGACGACGACGACGAGGGTCGTCAAGCCCAGGGTATGTGCACAGACCGGCCGGGTACCTACCTTGAAACCGTCGATAGTTTCTAACATACCCTCCCATTCAGCCGTGCAGCAAGGCGGCGGTAACCGTAAGCTTACCTCTTCCCTATCCCTCTCTCCAATGACACCACTGACGAGTCGATCATTGTCAGTGCCTCACGGCGGCGCGTACCCTGCTGGCGGCGGCATCTCATACACAGACGACGCCGACCTTCGCGCGGGTGCCGCTTCGGCCGCGGCCAAGCACGCCCCGGAGGACGAGGACTTCTTTTCCGGCATCCTCGGCAAGCTGCTTGAGAAGAAGTCGCTGGCGCAGGTTGCGGATGAGGATCTTGATGAGGAGGGTGCGTCTTCCCTTCTCCCTATCCCAATCCCGCTTCCGTCCTCTCGCTTTTCCACTCATCACCCATTCCCCCAACCTCATCCCTTTCCCACCATCTCTTCTCTGGACATTGCCCTTCCCCATCCCCAAGCCAACCCACCTCCCACGCACTAACATCCCCGTCCACAAAAACCAGATGCAGTCACATCCCACCAACAATTCTTCTCCTCCACCCCCAGTCCTCCTCAACCAACCCGCCTCAACCACCTCCCTCGCTCTTCCTCTCCTCCAACGACACCACCAAGCCCAGCAACTGTCGCCAGCCAGCAACAACAGCCCGAGAGCCAGAGTGCTTTGTTGGGCTGGCTATGGCGCAGGCTGCTCTTTTTGACAGGCAGCAGGCAGCGGTGGGGGAGGGAGGGTTGGGGGGTGGACAAGCAGAGTGTGGTGATGAAGGCGGGGAGGTGGCGTTGAGGATGTATCTGAAGAGCGGGGGAGGGGGTGCTGGTGGTGGGGGCCAGAGAGAGGGCTGGGGGTTGATGGGGTTGGTGGGGGAAATTTATGAAGTAGGGAGGTACAGTAACTTGAGTTAGGTGGGTTTGGTAATGGATGGTGAGAGGGAGGGGAGGTATGGACGGCTCAGGGGTTGTTGATACCAGCCTGCATTAGGTTTGGAACTTTGGGGAGCGGATTGCGTTGTGATCTGCTGGTGGGAAACCTACCCGCCACGTAGTCAGCCAGTTTTACCACATATTCACCAAACCTCTGGTCGTAAAGCCTGAATTGACTGAGATTGGTTTTGTATTGTTTGAGATGGGAGCTTGCGCGTTGATATGGCTGTGGGGTTGCTCGCCTCGAGGGTTAGGGTTAGTTATCGTGTTCTTGACCCACTCCACTGAACCCTGCAATCCACGACACTGCGCGACGACACCCCGCGACCAAGACGGCATCATTTCTCCCAAGCCCAATTCATCCAACCTGTTCCACACCCAACTCTGCCACCACAATTCTCCTCGGCCCGACCTACTGTCACGAACGCTTACCATTTTCCCTCTAGCAACCGAATTCAATTAAGCAAAATGGCCTCCGACGAAATGGAAGTCGACGAGCCCATGTCGCCGCTGGCGGGCGTCGACGCCGCCTCCTCCTCCAACAACAACAGCTCGTCCAAGCTCGCCGCCATGCAAACCCACACCAAGGCTACGGCGGTGCGCTCGATTGAGGGGTGGATCGTTATGGTGACCAACGTGCACGAGGAGGCGGACGAGGAGGCGATCCACGACAAGTTTGGCGAGTTTGGCGAGATCCGGAATGTGCATTTGAATTTGGATCGAAGGACCGGGTATGTTAAGGTATGGAACACATCTCGCATTCTTTTTATTTGCTCCCGGTTTTGCGCTGTTCCTGGAGGGAGGGATGGATCTGTGATTTAACCGGATGGTGGTACTGACAATCTCCAACCTAGGGCTACGCGCTGATCGAGTACACGACCCTGGAAGAAGCCCGCGCAGCCATCGACGGCGCCAACGACACGGAGCTGCTGGACCAGACGGTGGGGGTCGACTTTGCATTTGTGCGCCCGCCGCCGGGCAAGGCGGGGAATCCGCGGTCCGGAGGCGGCGTCGGCGCGGCGCGGGGCTCGAATCGCGGGGCACGGAGCGGGAGGAGTCGCAGCAGGAGTCCGGGGGTGGGCAAGGAGGAGGCGCTCTGAGGGGGTATTCTGAATGCATGGTTTGATGAGTGCCTGGTTTTGGGCGGCAGGGAGGACTTGGTGGCGGTTTTCGGCCTGTGGATGGAAAAGAGGCGATGCTACATGCATGCACATAACTTCGCCGATGTGTCGTGGAAAGGGATACGAGACACGTCGGCATTTTGCCAGGACAAATTGATGGTGAGTTCTACTACACTCAACAGATAGGCAGACAGCTGACTGCTTTACTTCAGATATCGGCACGAAGAGCCTACCAACTACATAATCCGCATGTAAAGTTCAGATGCCGTTCGGGAAAGCAACAACATAAAACAAGTCTGAAGCAGACGACAGCCATCGCTAAGACACCATGAAACATATTTAGTATGAATATCAATGGCTCATCCGTGCCTCCTCGTATCTGCGTGACTCCATCATAGCTAACACTCTGCAACCAACCGCTAGCAAAACGCTAGCTATATCCCAACGCGACTTAACCACCTTCCGGGACTCCCAACCCCCACCCTCCCTACCCCGGAATCATCCTCACCAAAACGTCGGCGCCCCTCAACATGCATCAAATAGGTCTCCATCTCCTCATCATCACTCACCGGCAGCGGCAGTCCTCCCTACCATCCTTCACCACGCCCTCAATCCTGTAGCACAGCGCGCCCGGCACCCTCTGCTCAGCAGCCGCCTTCAGCCCCGCCAGCGAGCGCGCCTCGAGCGGTGTGATCCACTGCTTTTGGGCCGTGGGAACATGGCAATGCTGCTGGGGTGGAGGCGGAAGAAGACGGCTATGGCGGAGGAGGGGCTTTCTGCGGGGTTGGTTCTAGTTCTGGTTTCGGGGTGGGGCTGCGGTGGTTGCGGAGGGTCGATGATGGCTGTTGCCAGGCGGCGCTGGGGGTTTGTTGGCGGCGGAGGGCGCGGGCTTGCATTGAGGCGGCGAAGGCCTGGGCGTAGGTTTCGTCGGTGAAGGGGTTGGGGATGGAGGATGGGGTGAGTGGCATGGGGTCGCTCGTTTCGGGTTGCGGCGTGGCTATCTGCTGATGGGGTTGCTGAGCATGCTGCTGCTGGTCTTCTGGCCCTGGGGACGCTAGGACAAGGCGGGATTCGGTGTGCGGGAGTCCTTTCTTCTTGTTGCGGGATCCCTTGGGTCGGCCACGCCGTTTCGGTTCAGCTGGCTGAGCCGGCTCAGCAGGCATCTCCGCGGGTGCCACCTCTGGCTCAGGGCCGGGTTCAGCTTCAGCTGGTGATTCTGTCGTCGGCGTTGGCGTTGCTTGCGCCGAGGCCTTCTTTGTAGGCTTCTGCTTCGGAACCTTGGGCTGCCGGTACTTCGGCAGCGGCGGCCTCTCCTCAGGGGGGAGCAGAATTGCCGGCGTCCTTCCCTTGCGGATCACCTCCTCGTGATAGCGCCTGTTCACATCGCGACAAAAGGCCTTAATAGCCTTCATCTTCTGCGCGTAGTCCGGATCCGAATCGCCTGCGGCCACAATACGGGACAGCTCTTCCGACCCTGCAATCCACCGTTTCTTGAGCGCCTCAAAGTATTCGGCGCCCTCCTCAAACTTCGACGTGAACTTCTCCTGAGCCAGGATGTTGTACAGCTGGCCGCGGATCGCCATGGCCTGTTCCGGGTCCAGGCCAAGAATTCTCTTGGCCTCTGGCATCTTGACCTGGCTGTTCGAGGTCCTGATCCTCTTGGTCACATCGCACGCAATGATCTCGACAGCCAGCTTCTTCCTCTCGACGTCGGTCGGATCCCAGAAGACGGCGCGGAGATGCATGCTCTCGCGGACCAGCTGGTCTTTCAGCTCCTCCCAACGTTCGGGGCCGCAGATGGTCTTTTTGTAGACGCCGGCGGCCAGACACATTTCGTAGCACTTATCCCGTACCGTCTTGTAGGCGTCTGCATCGAGCTGCAGGATCTCCTTGGCCTCGGTCAGGGTCGTCTCGGATGGGAAACGAGGAGGCCCTGGGGGGTCGGCGGGCAGGCCGCCGTAGGGCTTGGTGTGGCGGCGACGTTTTTTGTTAAGCCAGCGCTCGTTGCTTTCCATCTCCCACTGACGCTTCCTCTGCTCCCTGCGAGCCTCGCGCATGGCGGCGAGCGTCTCCTCTTGGACCTGGGCATCGGCCGGGTTGTACTCGGCGGCGGGGTAGCCGTAATAGATGTTGTTGTAGTTGGCATCCCCATAGCTCCCTTGGCCCTGGCTGCCGTGGTTTTCCGTGGTGTTGTCGTCGGCACCTCTTGTGTCTACCTCGCCCTCTGCATCTACGGCCGCCGGGGATTCTTCCAGTCGAGCAGCTTCAGTCGCGTACCCGTTAGTGGTGCGCATCAGCCACTTGTTCCGCTGGCGAATGCGGACAACCTCGCGGTCGCCAATTTCGTAGCCCTCCTCCTGGAGGGTTTGGACCATCTCCTTCTGCTTGTAGTTCTTCTGCCATAGCTCCTTGACACGGTCAACGAGCTCAGGGATTTTGTAGGCCGGGTTTATCTTGTTGGGGAAGCCCCAGCGGGAGAAGGCGCCCTGGAAAGCGCGCCGACTGTGCAGAGGCCGCCATGATTAGCTGATTGACTGGATTCACTGGATATCCAGTCATGGTGTTGATATCGAGTGTAAGTGAAAGAGTGGGTCACGACTACGGAGTGGTGGTTGCATCCGCAACCCGACACGTACGGTGAGGAAAACAACAGGTTGAGGGCACATACCTGGGTG
This sequence comes from Collariella sp. IMI 366227, assembly GCA_027946355.1. Classification (NCBI taxonomy): domain Eukaryota; kingdom Fungi; phylum Ascomycota; class Sordariomycetes; order Sordariales; family Chaetomiaceae; genus Collariella; species Collariella sp. IMI 366227. The sequence goes on from JAPEUS010000015.1 coordinate 411,725, forward strand.
TGAAGTCATGATGCTCCCGCATATACTCAATCGTCTCGTCCAAAGGCAAGTTCTGCTCAACGTACAAACGGTAGCATGTCTGCCTATGCGGCTCCCACTTGTAGTTGTATCCCATGGCAGCGGCCCGATGATTCAATTGATATGTTTGTTTGTGAGTTGATGGAAGATTAAAGACTGCGCACATGGGTCAAAAAGCATCCTGAAGGTCCGTGCACGGGGATGTGGCACTATCCTCCTTGGTGTCAGTGGGGAGAGAGACCCTCCGTATTTTAACGTTCAATGCTGACCTCATGGTTTCTTCAGAAGGGTGGAAGAAACTAGAGAAAGAAAAAAAGAAAGGTTGTTACGGCAAAATATGTGGTTTACTTTTGTCTACCGATAAATTATTGAGGTTCAAGTAGAATAGCTGGAACTAAGAAGCTCGATGAATTGAAACGCTCTGGATGAACAACACTACTGCTTGCCTGGAGAAATACCCCCCTTACTCCCTGCCTTCAAACCTACTCCTGCTTCCTCCAAAAACTTCCGCTATTGTTTCAATATTATCTCTCATTTTAATCTCTCCCCTTCCCACCCTCTTACTCCTCACCATCCTTTCCAGCCCTCTCCCTCGCCAACCCAACCAAATCTACCCACTCCTTGGGCCTCTGCCTTCCCCCCGGATACGCCTCACTCAAATACCCCTCCGTATCCTTCGCAAACGCCAACAACTGCTCCTCCGCTCCCCACTCGCCCATCGCCATCAACCCCACCGGCACATTCCCCTCTCCCTGCTTCGGCGGCAGATACCCAACAGGACACGTCACGGCGGGACAGCCGCTGGTGTTCGCGTACCACACAAAGGTCATATTTTTGATTGATAGGTTTCCATCGCTGTTGCCATACTTCTCGTCACCGGGGTGGATCGGCCAGCCGGGCATGGGGGACGTTGGGGTGAGGACCAGCAGACCGGGGTATTTCTCGAAGAGGAAGGCCAGGTGCTGCATGATGACGGTGCGGATCTGACCGTAGCGGAGGTAGTCGACGCCCGGGGTCTGGGCGCCCGTGCCGACAAGGATGCGGTTGGGGTAGTTAAGGAGGGAGAGGTAGCGAGAGGCGGGGGTGGTACGGCCCGTGGCGTCCGTGGCCGCTTCGGTGAGGCAGGTTGCTGCGTGGGCGACTTGGCCTTGGCGGAGGAAGGGGAGCTGGATGTCGATTGCTTCGTAGCCAAAGTTGGTGGTGAGGTGGTTGACGGCGTCATCGAAGATGTTGATAACTTCGGGGCTGGCGGTGTCGAGCCACTCGTGGCAGAGGCCGATGTACTTCTTTGCCGTGGGGTTTGGGGGGGTTGAGACCGCGAGGAGGTTCTGGCCCGGGTCGTCTGGGTTCGGCTGCGACATGATCCGGTAGGCGATGGTCAGGTCGGGCACGGTCGCCGCCATGGGACCGACGACGCACATCGACGAGCTCATGCTACATGTCCGGTTGTGCGTGGTTTTGAGGCCGTAGACGCCGCAGAAGGCCGTCGGGATGCGCACACTGCCGCCTGGAGAATGTCAGGTGAGTTACTTTGTTGGGGTCTCAGGGGTACCTTACCTGCATCAGTTCCAACGGCAATCGGAAGAAGACCGCCGCTGAGGGCGGACCCGGCCCCTGACGATGAACCGCCAGGAAAGTACTTTGTGTTGTACCAGTTCGTGGCAGTCCCTGTGGTCGGCTTCAAGACCGTTAGCTTCCTATCAGTCTCAGACTCAACTCAACACTCACATTACAGCCAGTGGTATCTACCAAAAAGTGTTAGCATCTCTTCCCCGCCCAACGATTTGAGAATAGGAAACTCACCCATTCCCACCTCATGCTGATTCATCTTGCCCATCATCACCGCCCCCGCCTCTATCATCTTCAGCGCCGGCCACGCCGTGCTCTCTTTAACCTTTTTAAAATACTCCTCTTCCTCCCTCACCTTCATCCCCATCGTTGACACAAACCCCTTCACATCCACATCATCCTTCACCCCAAACGGCACACCGTCCAGGATACTCAGCGGCATCCCCGCCGCCCAGCGCTCCGTCGACGCCTTCGCCGCGGCCAGCACCTCGTCGACATGCGTCTGCGTGAACGCCACCGCGTACTTCGACTGCGGCTCGATGTCGCGCCGGATGAGCGGCAGCAGCGCCTCGGCGACTTGGAGGGGTGTAGCTTTGCCGGTGCGGTACAACTCGTAGTAGTCCGCGGCCGAGTAGAAGCGGCCGGCGAGATCGGGGGGTTGAATTGATTGCTGTTTGGAGGTAAGCGGGATGAAGGGGGTGGTGGGGGAGGTGCTGTCTGCGAGAGGAATGACGTTGGGCTTGGATGTTTTGTTAGCTTCAGCCTTGAAGTGGGTGATAATGATTTTTATAAAGTACCTGTATCCTCCAGTGGACGCCCTCAAGACCGGGCGTGTCCTTGGGCTCGCCGAACTTGGCGTTCTTCCAGAGCAGCTTTTGGAGAAAACTTGCGCTCCCGATTCTGAGGCTGTGTTAGAGATTGACATGATCTCTCCTTTCTGAACTGAGAGACCTACATGAGAGACGCTGCTACAAGAGGCAGGCCACGGATGCATGGGTTCTTATCCTCCTGGATCCGGTACACCAGGGCTGAGGCAGGCGCCTCCTTGGCCCCCGGATGGTTGGCGAATCGCTTGGTGGGAGCCATGGTGGGAGCCATGGTGGGAGCCATGGTGTTGAAGGGGTACTCTGATAAATGTGTTAGCTTCAGTGATGAAGTCGAATTTGGGATGTGAAGTCATGAAGCAGTGCATCAGAACTTACAGGTCTTTCCCAAGTTTGGGCTGTGTCTAGTGGTCCTTGTCCGCGGTGTTCAAGGGCGTTATTGAAAATAAAGATAGAGACGCGAGCTTGAGACCCAGAATCTTTAGGCCAGCTTGATACCTGTAGAATGAAGGAATCACTGACCGACTTAGGTGAGGAAGGCGTCGTCAGAACCAACCTGCCTTGCCTGCCCAGCTGTTTGTCGTCCGAGCTCAGGCTGGGTTCAGGGGATGGAAGCGGGGATCCACTCGATGATGCCTCGGCTGACAGGGGGCAGGACAAATCACATTCAGACTCACCGACTGGGACAACGACGCTTCATGGAAGGCGAAGGCAGAGTTGAGCGTCTAGAGAGTGATTAGAGAAGAAAGCTCTCAGAACAAAGGAAGTACAGCCTAGTCACTGTTCGACACTTCTAATCAACACCCCATACCGAAATATCACGTTTCACCAAGTCACAGTCCACAGGACACCATTCTCGACTCATTGCACCAGCGAAGCCAAGATAGATTTCCATCTCCCTATCTATCCTCCCAACTGTATCCAGCCCCCATCAGACAGCAGATGAGCTTTCCCAAGCACCTTCCGGAGCACCAGCAGCGCCATCACCCTGTGTATCACCCCAATCACCCCACCATAACCAACCCATGAAAACGAGAGTAAAGCCAGAAAGCCAAAAGCCCGCAAGGCGAAACTCCAAGCCCAAGGAAGAAAAAAACACCTCGCCCGGTCCAGCCTGTCCAGCCCCTTCCAATCCCCTTCCGAAAAGCCCAAGTCCATGTCCCAAATGCAATGGCCCTTGAGTATGGTATGATGTGCCCTCGACCCAAGCAACCGTCTAGAAGAGAAGTGAAGAGAACCCAGCCCAAACCCAAACCGAGCAAAGCCGAGCCGAAAGGGTGTTTAGATAGACTCGTGGGGTGACCGTTGACCACGTGATGGCGATGAATATTGTACCGGTTCGTGTCATCGGAACGATAAACCATCAATCCGGTGCGAAAGGATTCATCCGCGCAGTGCCGTCGTTGAAAAACCAGAGCCTGACCCAGCCCAATCCATTCTCCCATGCCGTCGGAAAAACAACCACCTGGGGTATGCAGAGAGTGACAAAGAAGGAATGAGAGAAACCCGACCCAGTCCGAATTTCACACTAGTTTCCCGCCCAGACAAGAGCGAGACCATTCCTCAAAAGGTATCAGAAAGAGGGTATGAAAGAAAGAGCGATGAAGAGAAATGACCGATAAACTCCGTGCGCAATGTCAGAAAAAACGATGAAGGCAAAAAAAAAAAAGAAGAAAAAAAAAGCAGAAGTCCAAACCCACGCCTACGCATTTCGCCGGGTATTTCCGCGGGGTGTGAAGAGAAGGAACGAGAAAAAAGCAGAAAAGCCAGCCTCCGTCCAGAACGCCATCCTTCCGTCCATCCTTGTGGAAAAAGATGCGATCCATGCATGCACCGTGCATTATTTCGTGTGTTGTGTCGTTTGTTGCGTGGTGGTGTGGGTTGATGTCAGTGGACAAAGAAGGTGGGTGTTGATTGTGATGTGTGATTGCCTGGTTCAGGTGTTTTCTGTTGTCCCATGGCAATAGTGAAATGCGTGGTGAGGTATAGGTAAACGGTAGGCAGGTGACGGGCGCATTACTCAGTGCTGATATGCGTCCTTGGGTGTTCTGGGAGAAGGAAGGTTCTGGTTGTTGGCTGAAGGAGAGGATACTGTTATGATCCTCAACCTAGTGCTGTTGATAACCCAGGCCTCTTGCCATGTCCCTCTAACGAGAGCTCAACCGCAGCAGCTTCGTCCGCAGCCAGAGAATGAAGCCCTGCCAGTAGCTTTGGGTCTTGTGCTTGGCACTGCTGCCCCTGCGCTGCTGGGTCGACTCAAACTGCACATCACGGACGCTGCGGCCAATGTTGGGCGGAGTCTGAAGGGGCACGCTGTCGTACTTGTGGCTGGCAAAAGCCAGCTTCTCCTGGTCGGTGGTCATTGGGGCGGGAGAGTTGGTGTTCTTGCGGCGGGAAATGCCCAAGCCAATGTTGGTGCTGCCCGGGGGAGCAGAGGCGGACCCGAAGCTGTTGCTGGGCGCCCGATGGGTGATAGCATCATCGTTGACCGGCTGAGCACCGCTGGTGACTCCGACCGCGGACGAGGTGGAAAGCACAGAAAGGCCCGTAGGGGTTCTCTTGCGATGAAACGACGGGCGGCCAGGTGCCTCGCCCTTCTCGATGCGACTAGCTTCCTTGTTGTCGCGGCGCTCACGCTTGCGGATCATCTCACGATCGTACTTCTCTTCCTTGGCGCGCTCACGCTCCTCGAACTTGCGGCGGGCGGCGCGAATATTCTCATTGCGGGTGGCCGTGTCGAGCTCCGACTTGGCGCGCAGACGAGGAAAACCAGCCATGTCGAGCGATGTACGAAGTGGCGATATTTGCGACGACTGTTGTTGTTGTGACAAGCTGACGCCGCCAGAATTGATGAGGCTGCCGGTGGGCGAGTCGAGGGAGCCGGGCACGGTAAAAGTGTGAGATGAGGTAATGTGAAGGTCGGAGCTGCTGCCAGCTGGGAGACTGCCGTGGAGAAATCGGGATGACGAAGCAGTTGTTCCAGAAACTGACCGAGCGGCAGTACTGATGCGCAGTGATGGGGGTTTGGAGCCCGGGGTTTCGGTCGGGAAAGAAGCGGTCCGCTGGCTGTTCAGGGACGGACGGCGCAAGTTTCCTTGCGATAGTGAAGGTGGGGAGTGTGATGGCTGGGAGAGGGCGTGCGAAGGGGCATAAGTGGTGGTGGTGTCGAATCCGTCGTCGTCCTCGTTCTCGGTAATGGTTGGCGAGTGGTCCCTCCCATTATTGTCAAACGATGCCAGCGAGTTCGCATACGACAGCGGAGGCGTCGACGTCCGCGGGGTTTGGGCGAATGGATGGACGAAAGGCCCGCGAGGAACACTTCCTGCTGAGGTTTGCGATCCGGACCGGCCGTGCTGCAACTTCGATCGGAAGCTACTCCCCCCGCCAGGAACTGGCACACCACCACCGCCGCCACTTCCACTTCCAACATCACCCACTCCAAACGTCACATCCTTCACCTGCCCCGCATAGTAGCCATACCCTCCCTCCCACGCGCGGACCTCCTGTTGCTCATCCCACCCACGATCCAAATCCAGCGAGTTCTTTTCCGAGTGCGACAGCTTCTTCAATATCGGCTTCATCGCCGTCTTCCTCCCCTTGGTGATCTTGGTGACCGACACCCCCGCATGACTCCCAAACGATGCCATGGCGATCTATCTACCCGGATATCACGGAAACCCCAGAGTCGGCGAGCGAGGACGGACGGATAATCAATAATTATGTCGTCCAGAGACAAACACCGGCGCGCGGAGCGAGAGAAGGAGTGGAGGGCGGCCGAGGGAGCAGACGACGATGATGGGTGCGGCGCTGTCGCCGTGTCACGCACGACACGACGGGCGGGGAATCGAGGCGGCCGCGGGCGTCCTTTTGAATGGCATTTAAGATATATCGATGGCACGGCAGTTTCCAAAGAGGTGACGAGTTAAAACAGGAGATGGCGATCGATCGCCCCGTCCAGGGGGGAGCGCGAGCACAAAAAGGGGGGTTTTCCTGATGGACACGCAAAACACAGGCGATTGGGCACGAACAAGCGGCGGTTTGCGATGTCGTCGAAACAGGCGAGATGCAGCGGGTGCGGGTGGTGGGCGGATGGTCCGGCAATTGCAGGAAGTGGTCAGAGAATGGACACCGTCTGTTGGGCTGGCGGAAACACAGAGCGCGGGCTGGCTGCTGGCTGCTGGTGAGGGATAAGGGATAACCGGAGTTGTGGTTGTGGTTTGGTTGTGTTGGTTTGTGGGAGGCGGGAGAGGTGACAGAGGTGGGATGACGAATGCGGGCGGCGAGGAGGCAGCGTTGTTTTTGCGACGGGACCGACCGACACCGACACCCAAGAAACACGGCCGAATAGCCACTGAGACACCGGATCGACGAACCACACACCGAGCTCGCGCCCAGATCAGCCTCACATTCCTCGCTTTCCCAGCATGTGCAACACTGCGACTGTGGGGAAGAGAGAATCGCGCGGGTCCTGGACGCCGCTGGCCAGTGAGCGGTCAGAGAAGCGCGTTCTTCAGCCACACGCTCTGCGAGTTGCGCGTCACGACCTCAGAGCGACGACCTCGATCCGGAAATCTGGATGGCTGAACCCGCTGCCATTGGTCCCGACACGGTGGGATGGACGGCGGGCTGCGAGCTGCGAGCTGACGATCGAGAGCCACCAGCCTGCGCGAGCGGCGGCCGACCGGAAACATCGCCGTCATCATCACCACTTGTTCCTGGGAGCAGCGAGGTCTCATCGTCTTCTGCTTGCGGCTTCTTTCTCTTGTTGTTGTGGTTACGGCGACACGACCGGCAACAAAATCACTCATCCCCCGACGCGGTATCCCCGGCCACACTGGCGGTCAAGCTCTAGCCCTGTCCCCTTTCCCCAGCGATCGCGAACGGTAGCGCCCGCCGGCGGAGAACCACCCATGGTCTGATGGTGGGCACCACGTCCGGCGGTTTCGTCCCCCGTCTCCGCCAACACCCTTTGCGATTGTGAAGATGAGAATGCCATCATGAACACCAATGATATTTTTGGCTTCGTGTCAGCAACCACATCGCCCCAGCAATGCGGGAGAGAGGCTGGCACGAAAAGATCTGGTTCCACCCTCATGCCAGGACGAAGTATGCCCCCCTTTTCAGGAGGTGTTGCGGGTGCGAGAATATCTATGGGAATGTTTCTCCTTCCCCTCCAACCCCCGCGCCACGGCAACGCCCCGCAGGCCCGGGCCGAGTGTCTCTTTCGCCATCACGCTTTCTCCATTCGGTTCCCCCCTCCCGTGGCTGAGGCCCAGGGGCAGTGGTCATCGCGCCAAGCGGCGGCGGAAAGAACCCCGCGTCCAGGCACTCGTTCCCCCTCCTCTCCCGTCCCTCGTGAGCACGAGAATACGAAGAGAATCAAAGCATGACGAGCTTGCTTATGCTAAGGTTTCGAAGAGAATACTCCGGTAGAATATCAGGGAGTTGAACACCCCTCGCTCGAGAAAAACGTTCGAGGGGCTTGTCGTCCCATGTTCAGGAACAAAAAAAACCAAAAGAAGCCAGGGACCTGATTTTGGTGGGCACTAACGGCTGGGGTTCCGGGATCCCCGGCCGCCCGGCTTCTTCGAAGGAGGGCGGTGAACAGCAACTCCAGGAAAGGCGGTGGGCGGTGTTGGAAATTGTGATTGTTTTTGAACTGCTCGAGAATGTCAACAACGGTTTTTTATCTTCTTGATGGCCTGGCCATGTCAGATTTGGTCGAAGTTGCCAGTGGGCAGCTATCTTCAAGAAGGTTGGGAGGAGAGGGCGAGAGGAGAGCACCGAGCGGCTGGGATATCCGGCACGTCCATCACATTTGACCTGCCTCTCTTGTCTTTGCGGGGTTGCGAGGTGGCAAAATATGCGAAGCTCAATGCAACGAAGCGGCCGATTTGGTGGTTTGGTGTCCTGAGAAACCAGTTCGGGGCTGTTCGGGATGACGCCTTTTGTTTCAGTTGACGGGCCCATATAACCCCTTTCTGCACCAAGGTGAGTGCTGCTGATGTAAGTCGGGGGTGAGGCCGGCTTATCACTTGATGATTTCTAAGGGCAAGTCTGGTTGGTCCGGGGTCCGGGCCCGCGCCGGCCCTCTTCAAACAACGGGGGGCGCCGGTGCGGGGCCTCGCTTCTTCCGCTTCTTCCGGACCCTTTCCCGGCTCTGTCTCCTCCGACAATCCCATGGAAAGAGCCATTTCGAAATGAGAGACGCGGAGACTTTGACCTATGCCTCGAAGTAATGGAACATGACAACCATATCTTCAAACCGGACAGACCGACGGGACTAACTGACGGGGACAGCGGAGAGGGACGGGAGGGATGGCGAGGAGAGAAGACGCTAATGACGGCATGCGCGTTCAAAGATCAATATCCTACGCTTCGATTGGCATCCGGACCAACTTGTAGTCGAGCGGAGGGGCGCAATCCAAGAATCAAAAGCCTCAGGGGTGAAAGTCAGAGGAAAGTAGAAGCCACGGAGTTGCGACAAATAACCGCCACCAATTTCATTGTTTCAAAAGGAGTTCGATCTTATGGAAAGCAGTCATCTTTGCTCAACATCACAATTTCGGCGATCTCAGGTCGGAAGAAATGAGAGACTACATGTAGCAGCTATCGTGCTCAAAACCAGGAATATATGTGTAAGTTTCCATGGAGCCCATTCTTAAGGAAGCGGGCTCGGAGAGATCTTCTCAAGGATTACACAAGCGACATTAAATCTCAGAGGGTGGGCAACAAGACCGGAAGATTGACGAACCACGGCTTTGCCATAAGTTTACGTTTCTGGGGTTATGGATCTGATATGGTAACAGACTCGACGGCCGCTGACTGGGCTTGTCTTTTCAACATACAGATTTGAACCAGAGACAGAGTATATTGGCTGTTACACGAAACCACGAACAGATGTGTCATCTTTATCGAGATTCGTTTCCAAGCACGCGGGCTTGAACGATCGTCCCAGGGATCGCAAAGCAAAGAGAGGCATACCTTGACAAAATTTGAGAGGCTCCGTCACCCCCGTCGCCTCCACATCCACCAGCATCATTTATTCCGAAAACAAGAGATATGGCAAGGACCGATCCGTCTCGGCTCGCGTATCTGTCCCCCGCGGCATCTCGTCTACCGAACAACGTGTCAGAGGCTGAGCACCGGGCTCTTCCTCATCTGGACGCGGATTCGGCTTGGAGTCCAGGTGTTCAATAGCAGATAGCTCTTGCAGAGTAATGAGAGGCGTGGTGGTAAGCTGCAGCCTGCCCTGACGATGCAGCGTGATGGTTTGGTCACCTGACTGACGTCGATTCTCTAGCACATCACCTCTCCGCTCACCCCTCTGAATCCGAGGTGTGTTGGGAAGGTGGCCTCGCAGCCGTACCAGCATCACATTCCTTAACGACTGGGACGTTGCGAGTGTCAAATAGGCTCGACTAGGGCGACAAAAGAGATTAAGGCCACCAATGGAAGTTTGTGACAGCTTCAGGATTTGATCAACAGTGGCCGAAAAGCAACTCTCCAAGCTGAAGCGATCTGTAGAACAGGGGTAAGAACGATACTGTTGGTGAGAGAACTTGGTTGGTAAGAACGACAAGAAGAGGTTTGTTTAATCTGATGATACAGATGTCAGCTTCGCCGCCACCATCGAATACGAAAGGGGCTTGTCCGCCAGTTTTTCCATATCGCGCCAGGACTCCGCGGGTTCCTTCACTTTTCGGCCTTGCTCTCAGCAGTGGGCCATCGTCTTGAGGTACTTCCGTGTACCAACAATATCTCTGGTACCCGTCCCTTAACTCCGTCACGCTTGCGGCCGATCGCCTCTCCCCATACGACAACTGCGAGTGATGGGCCTAGAAGCCCGAAAAGGCGGGGTACCCTGCCTGAAGAGACAACGCCGATGGACCTTATTGAAAGCGAGATGGGGCTGGCGGAGGCGATACTCGTCCCGCGGCGCTTTGGGGATGATGATCAGAGGCAGACGTGCAGTGAGATGCGGGTCTAGAGCCAGACGGGCCGGATGAGTGGACGATAGTTTGAAATGGCTGCAGATTCGACTTCAAAAACGCAAGGGGGGCTGGCCAACCAGACACCGTATTCCACTCCTCCCACAAGGCATGGCAAACCCTCTGTCTGTTTGAGCTGGAGTGAGTTGAAAGTCTGTCAAGAAGAGGACATCTGTGGGAGGGAGGGAGCTGCTGTGACAGCAAGGATGCTCAGTGACCCCGTCATGTGCTTAGGGCCGGGGCCGCATGGAACTCTGCGTATCGAGTTTGCCACGGGAACTAGCAACTGTCCCATCGCCCTCTTGAGATTCGTAACCAAGCCGCGTTGAGCTGGAAGAACGGCACCCTGTGGCCATTCGACTAGCGGATTGTCATTGGCGCTTGCCATTGCATGACATACATGCCAGAGGATCAATTAGGCCATTGGCCTGCACGAAAGGGAGTGAAGGAATTAAATTCCCTGAGGAGCTGATGGGTTGAAAAAGAAAGGGACCTTTTGCCTCGATATGTGACGGTTGAGATGTCACCCGCGGGGAGTGGCCAGGAGATGGGAGAAGCCAAAGGCCGAATCCGATCGAAGTTAGGCGAGGGGGCAGGGGCAGGAACAAGATCTGCCGGCTTTTGTGCATGTGCTGTTTTCTTGGAGCCGTTGATGATCTCTTAGTATTTTGTGATGTTGGGATTCTGGCTGACGGGTTCTTCTGACCGCCAGTTGCGGTCGGTCGTGGAATGCGGACAGGTTCCCGCGGTTTCTGCCAACCACAAAGATCCGCTCCGATCACTGCCAGACCGGTGACCTTGATGCCCGCTTTCGACGAACATCCCCTGGATCTTGAGCCCATGCCATGTTTCTGCCTTGGTGGATAACATGTTTCGCTGCCCTGAACCCTGCGCCCCTGCATCACATATGCCCGCACCACGCACGATGCGGTAACAAATTGCGAGACTCCAAACCAGACGCAGGAGAGAGGCACCACACAGAGACTGCCTGAAAAATATTCGCCGCCGCCCCCCTGCTCGCCGATTCATCGCCTATCGAGGACCGGGTTGAAATTTTTCTCGCTTCTCGTAGGTATGCTTTTGACAGGGACAAGTCGCTCTCGCCACGTGAAAAGAGCAAGTCGGCCCCCAAAGCGCATCATCCGGCTTGTCCCCGGAGCATCTCTCGAGTATTGCACCGTCAACAGCGGGCCAGTCGAAGGTGTGAGGTCCGATATCCATTAGATTTGGAGCATCATGCCCGAGAAAGCAGATAATAGGGACGAGGGCACTCGGCGTTGCAAAAACAAAACACGTTCCTGTGCGTTGAGTTGCTCCTAAGGGTCAAAGTACATTTCCTGAGGGTCTCGGACGGACTCAACATGAGACTTCAATCTAGACCTTCTATGTAATGCTGAGCCCTGTTTTGGAGATGTGGTGGTTGACAAGGCCGGCATGGCGGAAACCATAGTACGGTAGAAAGACACGGATATCCCTGGATTGCGTGATAGCCAGGTATAGATGACGGGTATTCAGAAGGACGAGAAACTTGGTATAACCTCTGGATTTCTAAGCGAGGGCCTACTTCCTCAACTGGAAGATGCTGAGATATAGGTGTTGGGAAGATCCGGTGTTGCCAAGAGGCTCCTCACGGCTGAGGCCCGTCATCAAGGGTTTCGAAGGAACCCAAGGCGGATGGAGTTCAAGCGCAAGCGCATTCAATTTCGACTGCCGCTTGGTCGTATGTCTCAAAAAAATAAGAAAAATAATGGTATTTTTGTGAGGTCGAGGGCAACACTCATTGGCAACTTACAATTTGATTGCAGGAAGGGGTTTAAAAGAGTCATAACCTGCACGGGCTACCAGTCATTGTGGCTTCCCAGGACTCCAACCTCATGAAATCTATTCTTCACAACAGTCTCCATTTGTTTTATTCAATGCTTGTATCGTTTTGCCGTTCTCCAGATCAGCCCGCAGGGTTGAACTCTGCATCTTGCCACTCGTTGTCAACGACAAGCGACACACCAACATCACTTTGGCCCGTCTCCTGCTCGAAGCCCCCCCTACGGCTCGGCCGGCTTGACCCGCGGTCATGCGGGATGAAGCTTGGCAGGCGGTTGCTCCCGAGAGCAGGACAACCTTGTCGACATCTCCGGTCACCGGCACGGCCTTCAAAAGAGTCAGATGAGAGGGAGGGCATCTGCTCGAAGCTTCTTCATTCCGGGGCGTCTAGGACTTCACATCCCATGCCAGCCATCGTTGAACGGCTGGTCACTGACAACAAAGTCTTGCCTCGTTTGTCTAGATGTTGGCAAACTATTCAAACTCGGCAGGGATCTCGGACAAGGGGCTTCGGTTTCAGCACCCGGCTTCGTTCTGTCCATCCCACACGGCCCGGCCACCGGATCAAGAATTCCTAGTGGTTCCGTCTCCCTAATCCGGCCAAAGATAGGCCCCTCCGCTAGTTGATGAGCTTCTCGAGGCCCAAATGGGCGAAGGATTTGTTTTCTTGCTGTTATCTCCCCGACGGCCCTCAACTCTCCGTTTGGATAATCACACCCTCACAAAAGTCCCAGCATCAGCCGTCGCAGTATCGACCACGTCCCCTGAAGGACTACCCTGGCGAGAGAGTTTCAACCCTGGCCACATGGGGGGTCTTGGGCTCTTTGAAACATCCCGCCTTGACGCTGTTCCCCTGCCGAGCCATCCAGCAGACCAGCATCGCAATTCGGGCAACCCTTGCCTGTGGGCCGAAAGATCGCCAACATGGGTGGAGTTCCCGTTTATGCCCCGATTCGTCAATGGGACCGGATGAACCACTCGGGGATCCTTTCAATTCGGACACATGGGACACCTCGTCAAGGGAGCGGTTGTTTGTCGTCTTGTGGTTGACTCCGCGATTCCAGGGAATGTCGACTTCTTCGGCTCCAGCCGGTGGCATCATCGGAAAGGGTCCGGCCGCCAACCTTGGAATCATACGTGCGGGCCGGGGGCAGCAGCCCATCCTGTGCCACCGGCGGCGGGACGAAAAGACCGTAGCACGGAAACACCGGTCACTACCGCCGTGATATCTTATCCGATGGGTGGTCCCGTCCGTCCACGATGCGCGTGTAGATCTCTTGCAGTCGGCAACAACGTCGTCGGGCGGCTCCTGGACCTTTCGCAGGGATTGTCCCACCCTCGAGAAACAGCGGCTCCAGTCTCTCCAATTCGTGCCCCTCTTTCGTCCATCACAGGGTCTCCCGGTCTTCCTGAGGAGACGCGTTCCCAAAATGGAACCAAATGTCAGATATGATCCCCAGCAGAGTCGGGTCCAGCAACGCGCACAGATCCTCCTCTCGGTCCGACCAGGCCGAGACGAAGCCAGTGAGGCTTGCGGCGTGCTCTTGAGCTCTGCCTGTTGTTGTCGCATTCCAGGCTTCCGATGATGCCCGGGCGCTCGGTACCAAGCTGCCCTTGTCGTTGCTGATCACAGCACCCGGTATTGTCTTCCGCAATCCATCCAAAGTACGCCTGCCGGCCGAGAACTCGAAAATCAGGCCGGCGCCAAGCAGCACAGACAAGAGACAGCTCCACCAGGGGTCTCCGCCCCCGAGCCGCCCGCCGCTCCGAGGTCGATTCGCGGCACGTCGACATTCGGAGATCACCAAACCCAGCTTCACTCTCGAAGCACAGGGAGCCGCTCGCATTCGGAAGTCGCCCATGCCCATTAGCAAGAGGATGAAATGCAGGACTGCCGAAGGTTTCCATTGCACAAAAAATTATCCCGTCCACAGTCCAGACTGCGTGTCCGTGGTCCCTTGCCGAGAACGGCTCGGCGATCGATCACAGGGACAGCATGGTCGTCAATTGATCCCTGGCCCCCTGTGGGCCGTTGAGCTCAAAGGTTTGATTGACTGGTGCCATGCACTCTGTTCGCCAATTACCGCGCTCGGAATCTCTCGCCATGTGATATTCTACTAGCAACCGCCAACGGGAAGTCAGCACCTCCGCCACCAAAAAACTTTTGCGAAGAGGGGGTACAGGCACAAGCTCCCACGTTCAATGATTCAGGAATGCTGAAAATGGCTGGATCTTGAGGCTTAAGCACAGCCGAAGATGGGCTGGCAAGCCGGCCGCTAGCAACAACACCACCATTTCCCGGATTCCGTCAAGGTCAACTCTGGTGCGTCGACAGATTCTCACGTGGATCCTCGACCGTCAGGTACTTCGGCGGTACCTCCTCTTTGGTGGGGTGGAACAACGCCGCTACTCCACACAACCTTTTTAAAGCCTCATCGACGTTGCCGGGCGATTCTGGAGGGTCAGAGGGCCCATGACCCTGCGTGGCCCCGTTCACAAAGCAGGCAGTTCAGGTCAAGAGAAGGCCCCTTGAAGACGTCCAGAGACACTCGTCAATGGAGAAATAGCCAACGCGTCTCTCTCCGGACACTTTGATTCGCCTATTCTAAAGTCGAGGGACAAAAACGGCCATCCCGCACCCTAGAGGGTTTTCAAGGGACGTGGGGTGTCTCTTTTGCGTCTCCTGTAGCACGCCCCCTCCGGGCTGCAGAAAGAAGAACAGGGGTCCAACGGCCTTGGCAAGCTATGGGGGCTGTAGGGACACCCCCCCTGGATGCTTCTGGTCCTTGGCCTCGCAACAACCCGAAGAGATGTGCTGCGGCTGCGGTTCGTCGGCCAATCTGTGCAAGGGATCTCATGTGTGGACAGGGGCTACCCTACCAAGGCGACCCTCCATTTCCCTACAGCCCGCGTCTCGCCTGTTGACTCGTTTCCACTGCACCGAGCAGCCGCGCAGCAAAAGAGATGGTACTCAACCAGTTCATCAAGGTGGTTGTTCGATTGTGCGGGGGCACGGGGGTACGTGCTGTCTGCTTAAGATTGCGCTCCCTTCTGGTGGACTTGTACGGAGCACAACGACATGCACAAGCTGCTGCCGGCCTGCGGCCGGATGTGCTGTACCTTCCAGGTACCGTCTCTTCTTCTTCGAACTGGCAGCTCATTCTTGCCGGCAACGTCGCTTTGTCATTCGCTCCTCTCCTTCCCGTTTTCCCATGGCGCGTCTGTCCGTCGAGTGACATGCAGTCAGATGCCGGCCCTGTCTCTTCTTGCCTTCCTCGCTTGAGTCCTTCCTGCCCTTGCCTATATATCCCGGCACTCCCTCCCGAGTCTAGACCTCCACGCCACGTCTGCTGTCGCCCCTTCTTCCTTTCCATTATCATTCTTTCTTTTTGTGCTTGTTCAACCGGGGAAGACCTATTGGTCCTGTCAATGGATTTGTTTCCTTGAACTGTTGCCCTTTGCCCTGTTCATCGTCAACATCCTTGGCCCCTCCCTCGACGGCATATACCCGTCCTGCGGCAGGAGTAGCCTGTGCCGGTCGTTTATTTGACTCTGCCCTCACCTCGAACCACGACCCGGAGCGCCTACCCAATTTGAAGGAGCTCACTCTTTGCGACTGCCGTCCGACGAGGTGACCGATGCCGGAGTTCTCTCCTGTACGAGTGCAACCGCCAAACCGGCCACCCCCTTCATTCTCAACCTCCTGACGGCAAGAGTTGGTTACAATTCTTATGACACGGCGGTACTGTCTCTCGGTTTCCAGTCCAGCTGCTCTCGCTTGTCCCCCGACTCAGCCTGGCCCACACGCAAAAATCTAAACCCCGAATCTTCGGTCCCACGACACATTCTTCTCTACCGGTCTCTCAGTACGCAGCTTGGCGAAGTGTGCTATCTCGCAGAGGCAGGAGCAGCAGGGGGAAGAGATACCGGGGCTCGGTCCTTCTGCAGAAAATTGTCTTTGACGTTTCGGCGATCGACATTGCTCATCTCACCTCAGCATGCCTGCATTAATGGATATTGTAATTCCAAGACTGGATTTCCTCTGGTCCGCACAATTTTGGGCTGTGTTTCACACAATACTCTGGTATGGTTGCTTTACCCGGACGACGGGGTGCTTTAATCTATCTCTTCGCCTGCTGCTCCATTTTGCACGGTGTTACTCAAACCCCTGGGTGACTAACAGGCTTTTTCAGGCTCTATCGTTACGTGCGACTTCTGGTTCACTGTGTCAGCCACTGGATTTACAAGTCTGTCGTGCCAAACTGGGAAAAGCCGCGGTACACATCAGACGATGTCACAGTCGTCATCCCCACCATCCACAACCGGCCCGAAGAGCTGCGGCCGTCTCTCGAGAGCATTCTGGCGTGCAGGCCGGCCAAGCTGGTGCTCATAACCACATGGAATAAGCACGAGGCCCTGAGCCGGGTGGCGGCAACCCTCCGGATGCCAGACCCTGCGTCTCCCGTCGAAATCGAGGTGCTGCACGTCGACAAGGCAAACAAGCGACTGCAAGTTTGCAAGGCGCTGGAAGACGACCACGTCAAGACGGCCATCTCGGTCTTGGCCGACGACGACGTGGAGTGGCCGTCTACCCTGATGCCGTGGCTGCTCGCACCATTCGAAGACGACAGGATGGGCGGAGTCGGGACGTGCCAGAGGGTGAAGCGCGTCACGGACGGAGATTTCATGACGCGCGCCTACAACTGGCTCGGGGCCGCGTACATCGAACGCCGGAACTTTGAGATCTCGGCGACACACAACCTTGACGGTGGGACGTCGTGCATGTCCGGACGCACCGGCGCGTACCGAACTGAGATTCTCAAGAGCTATAGCTTCTTGGGGAACTTCAAGAATGAGAAATGGGGGAGGTACATTCTCAACGCCGACGACGACAACTTTGTCACTCGGTGGTTGGTGGCTCACCAGTGGAAGACCTGGATACAGTACGAGCCCGAGTGCCAAATTGAGACGACCCTCGAGAACAGCAAGATGTTCCTCTACCAGTGCTCGCGCTGGGCAAGAAGCAACTGGAGGAGTAACTGGACCAGTCTGGTGCATGAGAAATACGTGCTCACGTATGTTGCTTCCCCTTCTCCCTTCACGGGACCCGTTTATGCTAACCATGATCGATACTCCAGTCAGCAGCCCTGGTGCACTTACGCTCTGCATATTGCTACCTTCACCTCGCTGGCGTTCTTGTTCGACCCGCTCTTGCTCTTCTCGTGCTGGTGGGGTACGGAGAACTGGGAGCCCGGGAATCGGTACATGCTGCTTGGGGCAGAGATCGCATTCATGTTTGGCTTTACCAAAGTAGTGAAACTGGTTGGTCTGTTTCGCAAGAACCCGAGTGACATCATGTTCTTGCCGGTGTCCATCCTTTTTTGGCTACTTTCATGGCTTGATCAAGCTATACGCGCTGTTCACACTCAAGGAGGTAAATTACAAAAAAAGTGTCCTTCCTATTCCCAAGTGCCTATTCTGACCGCTTGCGCAGACATCCTGGGGAAGCCGTGAAGACGGCGATGAGCACAACACGTTCCGCCTGCAGGAAAAGCCTTCTCGCAGCCAGAGTTTGACGACACCGTCTGGCCCGGATCTGCCCAAGGCAATGCAGTACTCCCGCTTTTCGCAGGCCCGCCGCGTGGTTATGTCGTCGCAGAAGCACGACTTTATCGGGTGTAGCGTCACAGCCGATGTCGTGTACCCAAAAGCCGCCAAACCTCCGATACACTAAGGTTGCACACCAACAACGACAACAGCTGACCAGGACCCGGAGAGTCATGACAGTATCCGATGGGATATTGGCACACTTCCCTTCCCCGGGCTTCCACACGAATATCACGACTCACGGCTGGGATGACATGGATTTCATTTCGGTCTTCACACGACAGAACCAGGGCATGGGAGTCGAGGAACACAGGACTCAACTCAGGCAGGCATGCTCTGGGGGCTGGGAATTTGGGTCACCCAATTTAAAAGAACGGAGCTTCAATTTTCTTGGGGGGAGGAGGCATTGCAAAAAAAAAAAAAGAGACACTTCAGGGTTTAGTTGGGAGAAAACAAAAGTTTAGTCTGTCTGTTAACATTTCTCTTCCCTGTTCGGCCTTTGCCCCTTCCAAAGGGGGCGGTAATGTCAAAATCGTAATTGTATTGGCAAGCTTTGATGGAGGGGAGGAGGAGGATATGTCTGGAGAGCTTGGGGCATCTCTTGGTCGAACTGGAAGAAAGTCTGCAAGTGAAGCAGGAATTGACACATGGGATAGACCACACCAACTTCTGTGGGAGTGAGAATTGGCACATTAGACCTGAATTACGCTTAGATCAGACTGAGATAGATCCATCACCCACAGAAAGAAATGGGATGAGATGTCGACAGGGCAAAAACTTGGACCTGACGATCTCGAACCAGGTTCTTGAATGAGCAATATCACAAAATAAGAAAGGGTTGACCAATCACAAACGGGCAGACATCCCAATCCGGCTACTGGGGGCAGATCGTTGCCCCCCCATCAGGTAGCACAGCAGCCCAATGCATGCCATCGTGCGTCTGCCCTGGTGCAAGATCAAGATGTTTCTTTTTTTATAGAAGCTTGGCTAAGCGGTGGTCACAGTTAGCACAACCTCATTGCAACAATTGAAGCTTTGGGGTGGTGTGTCCTCGAAGCCGTGGTTCTCAGAATGACTAGGAGGGACTTGCTTGTCCAGGGCTCCCTCTCGGCGAACACTCCTCTTCTAACCCGGCCTTGACTCGTCATCAAAATGACAGGTCGGCTTCTTCTCCACGCTCTCACGCAGTTTAGTCCGTGGGGTGAGTGCTGCAGTGGCTTCTTTTGCTGCACGGCATTGTGCAGGCAGTTGGTTGCCAATTTAGTCCTGACTGTTGGGGGCCAGAGTGAGGTACCTCCTGGATGGTGTCGACGTCACTGTTGATGGGTTGAGTCCAGCTCGACGAGGGCAGGACAGCTGTTCCCGGCTGATTTTCAGGTTTCAATCTACTGGCCTAGAAAGAAGAGAAGGTAGAAAACAAAAGGATGAACACAGACGGAGTTACTGAATAATATGTCATGAAGTTTTACAAGTCAAGGGGTTATTAACCATGATAATCTGGCTCCATGCCAGCTTCAGGGATCCATTGTCTGCGTTTTGGCGACGCAATGTCCGCGGAGTCGTCGATATACAAGAGCAGCAACATTCTAATTGCATGTGAATGGACTTTGCTCCTGCCTCTTTGAATGTTGCTATTGCAGAGAAATATGACACGGGAAGGAACGATGCCACAGACCGCTCCGCTTCTCAGCGAAGAAAAAAAAAAAAAAAAAACGATGGCGTCACTTCCACCTGCAGTTATCACGGGACGAGAAATACATTGCATGCCGACTGTGACCTTGTGGCTGCGCCACCACCTGACAGTTCCAGACTCGACTAGAAGGTGGTGGGATGCTTCAGTTGCACGTATTCACTCATGGTCAGCAGTCTGCTCCCTGACTTTTCAGAGCTTGTTCTGATGCCAAACTTGGGAATTGGGGGCGGGAAATTTGCTCCCAGGATGCAAACCGTCGACATCGAAGTATCAGGCAAGTACCTTATTTTCCTTCTTTTTTTTTTTGTCCCCGGTTCCCAAGTCAGGGTGGTGATGTACTTGGAGGCAAGACGGGCCAGCAAGTTCAAGTTCATGTCTCCTCAACCACACATTCATGGTTCCAAATTGTTTGCTGACCCGCAACAGTGCAGACAGCACTGCAGACTACGTGCCGGATGTCGCAGCCGTAGGTCCAAGACACCGAGACGATGCACGCGATGACACCCCATTCAGCATGGGATAGGGCCGCGAGATGCAGGGCCTCTCGCCAGGTGTCATCGTTGCGGCAAGCGAATGCACGCCCGCACTGCCACGGCCTTGCAATTACCTGAGTATCCCCGTGGCCGCTGGGGGCCTTCCTTACCGGCAGCACGTTGAGGTGCCCCGGGCGAAGCTAACACAAGGCAAGTCGAAGAAGCGAGTCGGCGCGTTTCGAGATGCAAGGACTTAAGAGCAGAACATAGACGCTTTCAAGCACGGCAGGCAATTGTTACTTGCGTCATGCCGCGCTGACGCCGACGCCGTCCGGCCACGGAGTTGCAAAGTCGGCATTGAGGGAGCACGGCATGAATGGACTGCCGCAATGACACCCTCCGTCTCAGCCGGCCCCGATTAAAACGGACCCAACGGCACCGCCGCCGCGTTCGGTCACACAATAGACGGCACAACACGGTGCCTCGGAAGAAATCGATTCTTTGCTCGAGGTTGATGGCAGTTTTTGCCGGGAATCACACACAACGGCCGCCAACGAATTGGATGGTTGCATTGAAACAAAGGAAAAACACTGCCAGCCAACGGCAAGCGGGCCCAACACCATCTTTCCATTCCCCCTTCCAGCCATGCTACCGACGAATTCGAGATGTCACATTCCTCGACAACAATGCAATGGGCAACCATCAATGTGTGGTCCGGAATCGTCCGGGTTGGCCTCGGTGACTAAGGCCGGGGATCCGCAACTTGACGGGAGCCCCGCACGGCGCTCGGAAGAGAGCCCTGGAGGAAAAAAAGCAATGAGCTCATCAACGGTCAACGGCGCGCGGGTGCGGATCGCAAATCTGGGGCCGCAAAAAGCATGGGCATGGGCATGGGTGAGGGTCAGGGCAAGGGTAGCAAGGGGCAACAAGGAAGGCGAACAAGCCAACAATGGGAAAAGCTCCTCGGTTGAATTACCTAACTCATCAGCTGCGCCGGACGGGCAGAGGCCTCCATTCCTAGAGTTATGTAAGTCGTGGGGGATGATGCAGAGAACTGCATCTCAAACCAGTCCCTTTTGTTTCCTATTGAATCTGACGGAGGTGTCTTCGAATTCAGTTTTGAAGAGCATCCCGCCGTGCGTTTTTTGACCAATAGCCTAGCCTAGCCACACACAGAAACAAAACTCGGCCGCTTTTCGTGTCGATGGTGTCTGGGCGTGCATCATGCACGCAATCATCAATCGCTTCGAGGCAGCAGATGTGGGGTGGGCAGCGGGGTCCAGGCTCTGCACTAGTGCGGGTGGGGTAAAATGTGGGTCTATTGTTGAGAGCAGCACAGGGGCTGGTGATTGGGTGGGTGCTACGACAGTGGATAAGTGGGGACTTAAATGCGGGCTCGACAGGGATGGGAGCTTGACGACAAGGAAGGGATCGCTTCATGGTCACGAATTGGAGCAAGTATGGTTTTGCGCCTGTTTTCACGATCACGCCAATGGGCTGGTCAATGGCATGGAAGCGGGGTGGTGAGGGTTCATTTTGGTTGCAATTGGTGATGGTGGTGGCTTCTCCGAGGACCACTCAATCCAATTGTTGTGTCTTTGAAACAAGAAAGCAGGTTTCATTCAACCAAGTGGCTGCGTTGAGGAATCGCAAGAGGCTGAAAGGTGGGCTGATTTCCACCAGCAGCAAGCTCTGAAGTGGTGTGTTGAAAACTCACGTCTCACATTACCTCACATTGCCGTTGCTGCAGAGCGAGAGCAAGGCAAGCGATACGAGTACGGAGGTCCACGTCAAAAGTTCTGTCCAGGCGCTAACGACGCCACCCTCGTTATCACGATATTATTCCGCCATTATCACGCATTACCCCGCTGAACAACCTTGCTCTGCAAGTTTCCCTCATCATCACAAATGGCTCCTAATACTGATATTGCAACTCGCGCGCTTATTGTTACGTTAAGATCTCCATTTGGCGGGAAAACGTCTGCTCAGATTTCAGAAGAAACTGGGATTTCTGTACGGCAAATCAACCGCATCTATGCTCGCGCTATCGAACGTGGATTTGAGCCAAATCACCGGCCTTTCATCTTAAGGGATGAATGGCTAGAGGATGCCCCTCGCGCTGGTCGTCCATCTAAGCAAACCCCTGAAGTCATCGAAAAGATTGTCAAGCAGGTGCGCCATGACCGGTTTGGTCGTGAAAAAGACTGCGGCTGATCTCGCGGGCACGCTTAGCCTCGAGGGCATCGACATCTCAGCAACAACAGTCCTCCGGATTCTCAAACTTGCGGGTTTCAAGAAGACCAAGCCGACGAGGAAGCCTGGGTTGACGAAGAAGATGAGGGCTGAACGCCTCCAATGGTGTTTAGCTCACCAACACTGGACTCTTGAGGACTGGAAACGAGTTATCTGGTCTGATGAGACTTCTGTTGTTCTTCTTCATCGCCGTGGCGGTTATCGGATCTGGAGGACAACGGAGGAGAGATTTGTTCGGAGCGCTATTCGAGAGCGTTGGAAAGGATATTCCGAGTTTATGTTCTGGGGTTGTTTCTCTTATAATAAAAAGGGCCCTTGCCATTGTTGGCTTCCTGAAACAAAGCAAGAGAAGGAACAAGCGGAGAAAGATATCGAAGCTGAACGAAGAGCTGGAACCCGTCTTACGTGATGCTTGGGAGCTCGAATCAAAAATGGGGAGGTTATCTTTGGTCACCCGTTCTGGTCGGAAACCACAGTGGAGATGGAATAAAAGAATGGAAAACTGGCGCGAGGAGGAAAAGGAGGTATTGATTGGTATCGTTACCAGACGAAGATCCTTCTTCCCAAGCTCTTTCCCTTTGCAAGAGAATGTGAGGAGGTCAGCCCTGGTACGATAGTCCAAGAAGACAAGGCCCCAGCACATGCACACCACTTCCAAGCCAGACTCTATGATCTTCATCGGGTCAGACGACTACTTTGGCCAGGGAATTCACCAGATCTTAATCCAATTGAGCCCTGTTGGCCATGGATGAAGAGATATACAACGAAGAAAGGGCCACCAAAAAGCCGTCAGGAGGCAATTAAGGTATGGGAGCAGTGTTGGGAGAGCTTGTCACAGGAGCAAATCCAGGCATGGATTGAGAGGATCCCGTGGCATATTGAACAAATTATTCAGTTAGAAGGAGGAAATGAGTATAAAGAGGGCCGAAAGAAAGACTAAATTAATAAACGAGGGTGGCGTCGTTAGCGCCTGGACAGTCATCATTGATGAAATGGACGCGAGGATCTCACGAACAAGCTCAAAAGGAAATACTACGCTCACGCCCTGCCGTTAGCTCCATTATCACAACTTGATATCCAGACAGAATCGTCGCATTTCCATGGAGCTCACCTGCAGTAGCGCGGCTGCAGGAAAGAGATTGCAAATGGAGCAACCGACCGAACAGCATGGAGTTGCCGACGGCCGGTTTTCGTCTGGCCAGCCATTCGATTTGTTGATTTGCTGATCGTTTTGTTCTCCTTCTGAAGATCGTCTTTTGTTGGTGGGCCAGAGACGGGGCACCGGTGGGGGAGGCGTCCACCTTCTTCGGCCCGCGTCGGCGATCGCAGGGGGGGCGGAGATTGCTTGAAAGATTCATGGGGCTTAACCTTGAATGATGCTCGGTGTGGGGAGGAGAGGGACGAGAGGAGGATGGCTTGAGGCTGTGTCTGCGGGAGTGGATTGGGGGTGGATATGAGAGCGGGATGACGGGCAGGAGAGACAGGGACGAGGTTGTTTTGTAGTCCATGTTGGAGATGATGGAAAACGGCGCAATGAGGGGGAACGGATGGCTGGAAGGATGTTGGGGTGTGTTTTGAGAGAGGCGATGCCTCGGCGGGTTTTGAAGTTGAAATTGATCCGAGTTGTTCGATGGGGATATGCAAGATAACGCATCGGTGTCGTTCATCCCCCGGCTAGCAGTGATCATCTGTTTAGTAGAGAGAGGAACAGGGTTTAGTTCAGAACCAACAAACTCTTGCTATCCGCCTTGGAATTCTGTCTCGATACTTTAACCGTCTTATGTTTCCATAATTGTTCGTTCACTCTGGACTGAGCGACGGTTTAGACTTTCTATATCTCAGGCCCGGGGTGTTTCGGATGCCTTGAACTTGGCTTTTGGTATCGAACCTTTATCATTGAACATCAAAAGCTGCCATGCCGTGATATCAACGGTAGCGCCCGCAGTACCCAACATGACACGCCCATGTCGGAGCCAAGATCCGCGGCATCTTTGCTTCTTCCCCGGCCGCGCTCCCCACTCGGTGCCCTGCACGGAAACGTAGCGTGATATGGATGGCTTCTGCTGCTTCTCGAACGCGCCTGCGGGATGCCGTCCCGAGATTCATCGGGGTACTCCTCCACCCTAGCGCCTGGATTCTGTCTGGAGAAGCGAGGACGTATCGGACCGGGGAAAAGGAGAGGAAGTGACCCCGGGTCGCTGGTCAACGTCCGGCTTCCAATACGGAGTTTTGCCTAGAGAATCTTCCGCTAGACTGGACTTCTCGAGAGCCATCATACGAGGCCATGTCGATCGGCAAAGAGAGGAAAGCTAATGTGAACCCGGCCCGACGCCGTAGTCCTGAACCTCGCCTCGGCTGCCCGGTTTCTGCCCAACACACCCATGCCCAACGCCATGTGCTGATGCTTCCCAGCCTCGCTTTTCCCACGTTGTGTCTCTCGTCTCCCAGAGATCGCCACGGCCCGTCCCTTCCTGCAGCAGGTGGTGAAACAAGCAAGATTGGGCAGCCTCTGGCCCGTACGGATGCTTTACCGAGGAAGCCGGCAGCAGGTGGCCAGGGCCCCGGCTTCATATGGTCTGGTGATTCTGTATGCGGTGTGGCTTGCTCACCGGTGTGGTCCCTTGGTGCTGGCGTTGCCTTCGAGAAGAACAGAATGCCAATAGGGTGCAATAAAACATGGTTCTTGAGGCTGCAGTGTGGTAGATCAAAGAGTAATCGCTTTTGATACTTCCTATATATCACCTGCTTCCCCCATCTCTTCCTGCTCCTAAGAGCCTCCTTGTGGACAAATTCCCCCATGAAAGCCGCTGCTCACATATTTATACGGCAAATCCAAACGCCAAATCACCCCCCAAACTGTCCCCTGGGGTTGTGGCAGGACTCCTACCAGCATTACCACACCACTCGGCGTCTCTTTCGACTTCAAGCCCCCTGACAAACTCCACGATCTGCAACGCCGCCTCAAAAGCAGACACAGCCGTCATATCAATAGTCAGCCCGCTCTTCATCGGCATCGCCAGAGTCGCTCCTACCCCAATGAGCCCAGTACTAACCTCCACTTCTGGCACGCTCAACAGCCTCCCTCTCCCCAAAAGGCCACGCCCACACACGCACACACCACTGCGCCCAAGCCCGACACCGTCACTCTCACTCAACCTCCGAGGGACACCAACTGCCGTCGGTCTCAACCCTGTCCCGATGCCCCTCGTCTCTCCCAAAACAGTGGTACGCGTTTCCATCCCTGTCTCCTCACCCCTCCTGCTTCCAGTAACCCACCCCACCCCTTTGTTACTCCCTCTTCTTCCTCAGCCACCGACCCCATCCCCAACCCATTCCCCCAATTCATTCTTTTCAGAGATCGATTCTATCCCAGCTCCGACCCTCTTCCCGTCACCACCACCATCACCACTACCAGCAGAACCAGCAGTAGTACCAGTACTCTCCGTCTCAACACCTCCCTCACCTGAAACCCTATTCAAAACCTCACCTCCAACTCCAAAACCCTCACCTGAAACCCTATTCAAAACCTCACCTCCAACTCCAAAACCCTCACCCTGCGAAGAAGAACAAGGAGAAGATGCCACCAAAGTAACAGACACAAAGGCCCTTCCCGCCCGTGAAGCCGATACCTCAAAGGAACGGAGCATGGCCTGGCCTAAGGGTGGAGGGAGGTAGGCTGGGAGGATGGCGAGGCGAGAACGGTTGGGGGTGAGTGAGGAAGGATGTTAGGAGGGTTGGGATTTGTGGGGAGGCTTGGTGTTGGTGGTGGGTTTGTGGGTGGGTTTGCGGGTGGTGTTGGGGTTTGGGTTGAGTTTGAAGTTGGGTGTTGCGAGATGGTAGTGGGGAGAGTGAAGGACATTGGGGTTGGCGTTGTGGTGGTGATGGTGGTGGTTGTGGGTTGGTGAGAGCCAGTTGGTGGATGAATGGCGCCAGTTGGGGTTGGGTGAGTGACTGCGTGGGTGGGCGGGCAAAGAGGGAGGAAGTAGGAGGGGTTGCTGAGGTTGAGGGGTGGTGGCAGCGGAATAAGCGGTTCCTGCGGTTCCGGCGGTGGACTCAGAGGAGAAAGAGGCGGAGCGGGAGGTTGGCGTTGAGATGGAGGGTGAAAGAGCAGATGGGCTGGACAGGTCCGGGTCGACATCCCAAGAGAAGTACCGTGGGTGTTCAGGGGTTAGCAACGGGTTGTGTCCGTGACCGTGTCTGTGTCCGTGGTTATGGCCATAGCCATGGCCGTTTCGATGCCTCGGCACGCAAGTGCCCCCCGCAGCAGCCGATGCTGTTCTCCCGCCCGACACTGCGAACGTCGATGAGCAGCGACCGATCCTTGCCCAGCAGCAGCGTCAGACACTCGGCTACCGTCTCCTTACCGATGCCGGGCCGGCCGTTGATGCAGACCAGCGGCTCCGGGGCCGGGTCCATCGGCCGGCAGAAGACATTCGGGGCAGAGACGGAGCTGGCGAGGGAGGGACGGCGGTCCAAAGGCGTATTCATCAGGGCAGTTTCTGGTTTTGAGATGATTATCCACTAGGCCGAGAGTCCGGGTCAGGTTCCGAGTCGCGCTGCGCGATCTCGAGCCGTGGATGACCCATATTGTGTGCTGCTGGACGAAGCAAAGACTTTGGTAAGAGCATCGTGGGTGTGGCTTCTACTTGTATACCTGGGAACAACAACACAGGTCATTGAGAGCGCAATCCTGCATCACCCCCGCAGTCACAGGTGAGGGGAATTAGTGGGCTCCGGATCTGGGCTCGTTCGAGATGCATTGACTCATTCTGATGTTGTTGGTGTTGAGGCTAGCCAGCCTGGCCAAGATGGGACGACCCCTAGGAAGATTTGGGGGTAGGGGGCGAGAAGCACTCCCCGCCGCACGGGGCAGCTTTTGTCTTTGGAGCAGTTGCTCCCGAGGACACAGGCGACGGATGGCTAAGCCGTCAGACCCCGGAGCACAAGACAAAATGTAGCAGTCAGCGGATTCAACACGGACGGATAAGGCAACGCGGGCCCCAGATTATTTTCTCATCAACAAAGAGATGTTGCAAAGCCGAGACAAAGAGCGCCATACATTGAACATGAAGAGGCCCAATTAGAAGTCAAAGCAAGCTGCCGCCCCAGGTCATGTGGTTGATGACGACAGAAAGAAGGAGATTGCCGTTGTGCCGTTGCGCCCACCACCCCGGCCTAGACTTTACCTCCCAGATACATAATGTTTTGCTTGATGGATTCAGTGAGATCCCCTTGACCAGTGTACACATATGACACAGTATGCCTCCAGGCTTCTGGATGAGGCATCGGCAGCTCAATGATATCGCGAGTCTGGATATGGCCAGAGTAGAGGAACGCAGCCAGGACGGGAAAGAACGCCCGTGCATAGGTGAGATCTAGGGTACTGTCTTAGCTTGCTGTGTGCAGGAAGATCGTGAGAGTTAAACGTGTACGTACGAATCGGCACTGTAGTTTGCTTCCTAGCAGGCGACTTGTCGTGGTCTGGACTGCGCTCCGTGCTGACTGCGGAGGAGCGCCGGTGGCTGGATGGAAGCGGGCTCCGGTCGCTGAGTTCAGCAAAGGACCGTCGTGGACCCGCTGACACGGGGGTCATTTCGGGGATGGTAGCTCTGAGTTCATCCATGTCGAATTCTCGACTTAGACGGAAAGGCTTTCGATTGAGTGCGCACGGCCGTATGAGCGCACGGATCGTGACCCGGTGCTTGCTCTCGGCTGGCCCGTCTTTTATGAGAGCATCCTCATTCGCGCCCGAGTTGTCCCTAGGCCTCCGAGCAGTTACAGCCGACACAAAGCAGTTGGCCTCGGAGCCGCTGTTGAAGTAGATGTGGCCCCAGGCTTGGAGCTCCTGGCGCAACATCTGGCTTCTCCGTCGCGGAGCTGGCAGCGCGGATGGAGCAAGTACCGGCGGCAATGACTGGCGGCGATCGGTTACGGCGGTCTCTGTTGGTGGGTTTGACGGTGAGTCCGGCATGCCAGAGAGCAGGATGGATTTCGTCTCGGCCACCAGAGTCTGCCTCCTTGCGTACGGCATGAGAGTAGGGGAGCGGGGGGAGGGTACGGGCGCAACCGGCAGGGGCAAGCTCGCATCGGATCCGCGTCGAGCAGTTGTAGTTTGCTCGGAGATGGGAGACAGCGAACGGGCCGTGGTCGGCGACTGCAGAGACTCGCGCCTCCCCCGCTGGTCCAGTCTGTCCACCAGAGCCCGTTCGTGGGCCCTCATGCTGGGGTCATAGTTGGGTGATACCGTGTAGATGGGGCTGGGCAAGCTCAGCGAGGCCGAGTAGAGAGGGCTTGTCGCCGAATAGGAGGCCCTTGGATATCCGTCGTGGCGGCCCAGGCCGGTCCAAACCGGGCGCAGCTCGGGCCGGACTCGAGTCTGTGTCCGTGCCTTCATCCTGCGAGGCGACGAGCTGAAGCCGTCCTACTCAGGGACCTTGTGTGTGTTGGTTGACCCGATAACTTCGTTGGGAGGTGCTCTGTGGAAGCTTGTGGATGTCGAGGACGAGCATGCCAAAGACAACGACGGCGGCGGCGCAGACGGCCCAGCCATGCTGCTTTTGTACTTTCTCCTTTTCCACGCGTGAAAGGCCTTAGAAGCCCGAAAGAGCGTCCGAACCCTCAAAGCAGGCTCTTCCTGGTGCAGCAGCAAGACGCAGCGACGCGAGACAAAGCCTTGGGCGACCCATGGGTCTGCGGACGAACAAAGGGCGAGGTGCAGAGGGGACCGTGTTTCTGGGGAAAGGATATGTGCCACGATGCGCTACACGTTCCAAAGTGCTCCATAGGCCGTCACCAGCCCCCAGAGGCGCGCAGGCGGGCAGGGCAATCTGGGTCGAGCACAAAGAAGATTCACCCGCGCCACTGACAGCTGCAGGCAAACATGCTGTTTTTTGTGATGGCGGCGCGAGGGAGCCAAGATGAGTGGACGGTGATACGAAGTGCTGCATATTGGCTGATATCCAAGACAGTTGGAAGTTGAAAAAAAGACGTCGAAATTGAGTAGAAATTCTGTCTAAGGGGAGGTTGAGGCTGGAGTTGAGAAGTTCGAGACGAGGGGTTGTTACTTGTTAGGGTTGTCAGAGTTGCCATGTTCCAGTCTCAGGGTCTGGGGAAATGCGATGAAGACCCACCTTATGGAGCTTGGCAGTCTGGAGTGGGCTTCTGAAGCTCCTGATTGGCTGGACCTCCGACACACCTTGATGGTTCACGGTTCTGTCGGGAAGCTGTAAAGGTGGCATCGTCAAGCCGACAGCTCCACCATTTCCAGTTCCATCGCTTGTCGCTTCGATCAACGGCTTCCTGCCTGTCGCAACGTCAAAAGTGACGCGAGGTCTGACTGGACGATGTCCTGCTGAAATCCGGGACATTCTTTTCTCCCCACACTCTTTCATCCCTATTTCTTTCTTCTTCTCCCCTTTCCCCGCCCCAATGGCCGACTCAGCCCCCAGCACATCTGCGGCGACGACACCGAGCTACAAACAGCTGAAAGAAGACTTTGTCTCGAACCTCTCGGGCGGATCAGTGGCAGAGATTGCCCAGGTCTGCGCAGTCGCACCGGTATGAATTGTCAGACGGATCAGGGACTTGTCAGAATACACCACGGCAGCCAGCGTGCTGATCAGACACACTCCGCAGGTCGTCGCCCTCCTCTGGTCCGCTCTCCAGGCTCGACACTCTTTCTTCAAGCCGTACACCACCCTCGCCTTTGTCGTCGATTTTTTGCTGAACGTGGGCGCCCTCCTCCTCTCCGTCACGCTCTATTCGAATGCGCCTCTCCTCCTCAACATCCTCCTCGCGACTGCCGCCGCCACCGTCTACCTCGTGCCATCGAGTCTCTCCACGCGCAAGAAGAAGCCCCAGCTCCCGCCCAATGCGCAGTCTAAGACACCGGCGGGGCCGCTCAGCGTGCTCTCCACCAAGCCCTTCCTGACTAACTACCGCGGCAACATGATGGTGGTCACATGCATATGCATCCTCGCCGTCGACTTCCGCCTGTTCCCCCGCCGTTTCGCAAAGGTCGAAACATGGGGCACCTCGCTGATGGACATGGGCGTCGGGTCGTTTGTCTTCTCCGCCGGCGTGGTTGCCTCGCGGCCTGTGCTCAAGGAGCGCGCCGAGGGCAAGACTACGCCACTCACCACACGCCTGGCGAGGTCGCTGCGCCATTCGCTGCCTCTGCTCGTCCTGGGGATGGTCAGGCTGCTCAGCGTGAAAGGTCTGGATTATGCCGAGCATGTGACTGAGTACGGGGTACACTGGAACTTCTTTTTCACGCTGGGCTTCCTGCCGCCGTTTGTGGCTCTGTTCCAATCAGCCCTGAAGGTGGTGCCGTCGTACGCCGGGCTGGCTGTTCTTTTGGGTGTCTTGTACCAGGTCGTTTTGGAGAGCACTGATCTCAAGGCATACATCCTCGCCGGCCCGCGCACCAACCTCTTCTCCATGAACAGGGAAGGCATCTTCAGCTTCTGGGGCTACCTCGCCATCTTCCTCGCGGGGCAAGACACTGGTATGGTAGTCCTCCCGCGAACCCTCACTCGGGGCAGCACCTCCAAGCGCTCCACCCTCCTGCTCACCTTGTCCGTGTGGTCCCTCGTCTGGCTCGCGCTTTACTTCTTCTGCAGCGACTACACCTACGGCGCGGGACTGACCGTGTCCCGACGACTGGCTAACCTGCCCTACATGTTGTGGGTGGTCGCGTCCAACATCACGCTGGTACTGGCCTTCTGCGCCGCAGACACGCTGCTCTTCCCGGCCTTCTACCGCGCGCACGACGCCCGCGCCGAGCGCGAGGCCTACGACACGGCCACGAGCCGCGTGCTGAGGGCGTACAATCGGGTGTGTTAACCGCGGTGGCGGTCGGGTTGGACGTGTACAATATTACGATTAAGTTGTAGGGAGGGAGATAGATTGGTGTCTCGTCTTGGAATAGATGTGATTTGGGGTTTGTGTGACCGGTTTGCAGCGGGTTGGCTACGGGAACTCTTTGCGTTGGATAGCCACTTAGAGATCATGTAGCTCGCCGACAAGGAGTGTGCAGCAGAGTGACACAGGATCGTCTGCGTTTGCGGGCGGGCGACTGCAGCCAGCCACCGACCTCCCCAAATTGACTGTCGCTCTTTTCTCCCGTGGGTTGTGGTTCTAGCCCACTCCCCCATTCTCTATGGGACAGATAACTGGAAGTAAGACATCGCGCCTCTTTTTGACGGGAAGGTTTATCTGTGAGACGTCACTCAAGTTGGGCCGACACGGTGTTACCTACGCCATCGCGTCACACATCAAACCTCTCCTTTGAGAAAGACCCTGAAATGATTTATTGCGTTTCATTCCCGCCCTTCTTTCATCCCACCATCTCAAGCAGGCGGATAGGCACATCGTTACTGTGTATGGTGCTGCCGGGAGAATGCAGCTCGAATATTGGACGGGTGCTCAATCTGGGCTTTTCATTTCGGGGCTTGGGTTAATTCTTTCTGAAGTTCTGATACTAATTCTTTTTTCTGCCGGGCATGCATGCTGCTGCAGTGGTGTTGCATGCCGCTACTGCGTGCTGCAAGGGGCAAGTCAGATTTACAGAGGGGGCAGAGAGAGATCTCCGGTCTGCCCCCTTTCCGGATCGGAGAGTCACCCGTCCCGACTCACCCACGCGGGTTCCAGGTTGTCTGGCTCTGGATCTTGAAAACGTGTGGTGGTGTGGTCAGCAGTGAAGGAACCGAAACCTTGGAAATGAACAAAACGGCAGGCTTCTGGAATTTCTGGCAGCGGGACGGCCTGGGGCAAGGGTCCGGCTGCGAGGTCAGCCCTGGAGCCCGCAGCTCCGATGTCTTGATAAGGTTGCCCTGCCTTGGAATCTAGAGGTTCTCGAGGGGTGGGAAGGGATGGGGAAAATGTCAGCCTGCAGCCCTGGAGATCCCTGCGATTCGAGATGCGCCTCATTTCCCATGTCAATGCCTGACGAAGCGCCTCGGTGTCGCCGTGCCTTGGTCTGAACGAGATGGAGATGGAGGAAGTGCCGTCCTCGGGAACAGGATGGCAGGGAAGCTCTCCTTTGTGCAACCTGGTCATTCGAGTGTTTTATGCGGTGATGGAAGGGTAAATTGCCGGCTGATGAGGGAACGAAGAGGGACAGCGTCCGGCTGGGATCGGAGACGAGAGCAGCGGAAGAGATGACTTGAAATTTGGCTGATGCTCCTGTGCGTGAAAACCAGGGAGCACAAGAGCTGAGCTGTTCGCGCCGCGCTGCCCGAACAACGATGATTGATCCGAGTTGCGAGTTCGAAACGGTTTTTGAGATGGGTCTCCATCGACGTCAGAAAGTCCACCACATTGCAAACGCAACCCCCTGAACCCTGTGCGTCAGGTACGAATCCGCTAGCCCGTTTCGAGACAAGACAGGCATTCTCCCACGCACAGTCTCGAGACAGTGTTGGCGGGCACGGCTTGGCGCTGCCACACTGATCTGCAAAACCGGCCCTGCTTGCCCTGGCACCATCCGGATTGGGCCTCGAGTTCTCAGAGATTGATTTCTCCATACATCAGACGGCGCCAGCAGGGAAACGGGCCGAGGGAGACGCCAATGTCGAGGCCTCGACGGGAGGAGCCCTGTGCGTTTGAGCTTGGCCGGGGCGGATGAAGCCCAGCGACTCGGCAGTGGTTGAGATTCGACATCATGCTATGTGAGACGACTTGTCGGCCCTCGGCTGCCGGAGCAGTCGGACGATCAAGAAAGTGGCTGGTCTCTGTTCTGTTCCAAGTTAGTTGGTCGGAAAAGACAGTGTTGGAATGCGCCCCAAGAGAAGGAAGGGTTCGTGGCACCAGCCTTGTCCATGTCGACGTCGTCGGGGATGGGACGATTTGCGGGCACAGTGTCAATTGCCTTCATGAATGCAACTGGTGTTCGAGGAGATTGCTCGGTGACCAGCAATCAATCGGTCATTGTCGACGTACTGGTGTCAGGTCAACAGCAGCGCGGGATGGGAGGTGGCTTGATGCCGGGGAATTACAGGGCTTTTGGGAGAAAAATCGGCCCTGCCAGGTTTGCGCCAGGCCAGCGAGGTGTGCAGGAGCAGAAACCAGACCCGAGATTCAGACAATTCACACTGTGCCCATCCGCGCAGAACACATGTTCTCCGCCATCCACGCACTGCCCTGGGTTTGTTGGAACGTGGAAAGAGCGCCAGGACAAGCAAAGCAGCCAGCGATTAGCTGCCCAGCGGCAGCTCCCACGCATCAACAACAGACCCGCGGACCCATTGGCCCTCCTTTCTCAACTCTCAAACGAGAGTCCTGGACACTCCCTTTCCTCCTCTCACCGTACTCACCGCCCTACGACCCCCCATCCCCATCTCCTCCACTCCCTCTCCACTCCCACGAGAGCGATCCGCATTCCGCACGGAGCACAGGGCAGCAACTCGAACCTTTCCCTCATTCTCACCTCATCGCTGCCGTGCCCTCGAGCTCTCCGTCTTTTTTTCTTCTTTTTTTTTTTGGGCGCATTGTCCTGCGGCAACGGCGCATGGAAGTAAACAAGTCCACTTCAAGGGCCCCCAAAGAGAACACACGTCGCGTCAAGTATCACCGCACCTGCGAATCAACGCCCAACCACTGGACAGGCGGTCAATCAGCACGCGACATTTCCTCCGTTTCCAGCAGCCAAATTACAGCCATTACCAGAATGCGAGCCGACCTTGCCCAGTGATAACCCCGACAAAACAGCCGATCGCTTCCTGGGTTTCGCGGATTTTGCACCAACAGGGAACTTCGCTGGTACTGCACAGGGCGCTTTTTGAAATTGGGGAGCGTTTTTCTCTCATCCACCTGCGCCGACCACGGCTTCCTTCCTGGCTTTCTGGCTTTCTGCCTTCGCTGGATCCTCTCAATCCGCACAGCCCTGCAGCCCGTCACGCTTCATCTTCAACACAACCTGCAAACGACTGCTTGCACCCAACTCTCCCTGCGCGTCCGCCGAGGCTGGAAAATGTCGAGTGTCCTCCAGGCGCCGCCTCCTCACCCGACGTCAAGCTCAGCTCTCCACACGCCGCCCCTGGCTTCAGCCTCGCAGTTCGCACGACAGTACAACCCGTTGGGCCACCCATCTCCGGCAACACGGGAAATTCCCGGCTATCATGCTAACTCGTATCCCACGGGAACATCACCGGCTTCATCATCGCGACGCCCCTCTCGCAACCCCAGCGCTAGCAACGAGGCCCACCTCAGCCCCAATTCCCCAATGAGCTCCCACGCCGCCATTGCTTCACAACAACTCCCTGTGTCCGTGGCTCCGACCTCAAACTCGAATTCGAACTCTCCCGACATCAGCTCGAATTCAGATCGCAGGCGAAACATGCCTGCCGCCGTGCCCCCGCGAACGTCGAGCTCCCGGCGCGCTCAGCCGAGCGACCGCGCTACTGACTCTCCCCGCCGAACCCACCCTGATTCCAGCCGCGATGCCAACGGTAGGATAGACCCGTCCGAGCAGTCCTCGCGCAGCCGCCGGGCGAACCAGTCGTCCCAGGACCACCATGCAACCAATGGCACCCGCGACGGCCGCTCGACCTATTCCTCGAATGCGGCCGTCCGCTCACCGCCGCCCAATTCAGGCTCGGCAAACGGGCCGTCCCGAGAGGCAAGCGAGATCCTCAACAGCATATTGATTTCTCAACCCGAGGTCGACATCGACCGGGAAAAAGAGCGCCTCGTCATGGCGCAGCCGCATCACGTCTCAACCATGCAAGAGAACGATGCGGCTCCGCCGCCCGTAGTAGCCATGTCGGACCCTGTGGACGACACACGACGGGGCGGCCGGAGTCGGCATGATCACTCGAGACGAGAGAAGCAGACCAAGTTCGGCGAGTACATCCTCGGCAACACGATTGGCGAGGGCGAGTTCGGCAAGGTCAAGCTCGGCTGGAAGCAAGAAGGAGGCGTGCAGGTAGGTTAATGCGCACAATTGTTTACTGGATCCGCTACTAACTAAGCCCCCCGTTGCAGGTCGCCATCAAGCTCATCAAGAAGGATCAGCTCGGCGGCAATCCCTCGCGAATGGCCAAGATCATGCGCGAGGTCGCCATTCTAAAGCAACTAACACATCCCAATATTGTCAGGCTGCACAAGATGGAGGAATCCGAGAGGCATTACGGCATCGTTCTCGAGTACGCCTCCGGAGGCGAGCTGTTTGACTACATTCTCAACCACCGCTACCTGAAGGACAACGCGGCAAGGCGGTTATTCGCGCAGCTGGTGTCTGGCGTGGGTTATCTGCACAAGAAAGGGATTGTGCACCGAGATCTGAAGTTGGAGAACCTCCTGCTCGACCGCAACCGCAACATCATCATCACCGATTTTGGCTTCGCCAACACGTTTGACCCGCACGAGGACCTGACGGACGAGGAGGAGTTGAACCTGACAGACCGCGAATTTGTTAAGCGCATGGGGCTGGACAAGATGAAGTCGAACGGGTCGCGCAAGGGAGATCTGATGCAGACGAGCTGCGGAAGTCCCTGCTACGCAGCGCCCGAGCTCGTCGTCAGCGACTCGCTGTACACCGGGCGCAAGGTGGATGTCTGGAGCTGTGGTGTCATTCTGGTAGGTGTCCCAACGCGAGAACTGATGATCGGCACTAACCATTGTTTCCCGTGCGTAGTATGCGATGCTGGCGGGCTATCTTCCATTTGACGACGACCCGGCGAACCCCGAAGGCGATAACATCAACCTACTTTACAAGTACATTGTCAACACCCCGCTCACCTTTCCCGAATATGTCACACCTCACGCGAGAGATTTGCTACGAAGGATCCTCGTGCCGAACCCGCGCAAACGAGCGGACCTCTTCGAAGTGGCACGCCACAGCTGGCTCAGCGAGTATGCGCACGTTGTCGAGTTCATCACGTCGAGCACCACGAGTCCGAAGGACATCCAGAACACAACGGTGCCCGCAGAAGACGAAGAGAACCCGGGCCTGGCACGGAGCGCGTCGGTGCGCGAACCTTCAAAGAAGACGGCAGTTTCGCCTGCCGTTGGCGGCTTGGCGAGCAAGCAAGGTACCATCGATGCCGACGCAGAGATGGTCAACCCTAAGCCACAACGGGACAACAAGCGCCGTACTGTGCAGGTCGAGTACGTTGCGCCTAGCACTACCACCCAGCGTGGCGAGATCTCGGGAACCCAGCCGTCCAGCAGCCGCACGCGTGCTCCCTCAGCTAACCAGGCCGCTGTTGAGGCCACTGCGGCAAGCGCGGCGTCAACCCCCAAGGAAAAACCGGCGCCAACCGAATCGCCAGCCGCGACCGATCCCTATGGTAAGACACCAGTGGCTTCAAGGAGGCCGCCAAGCGCCCATCGCACCCCCAGCTCATCCTCTGCCGCTCCACGGGGCGCCCGCGAGGCTCCGTTTGCTGCGAATGTACCGAACACTTCCACCGCCCGACCACCAACCGGCGGTTCCATGCAGTCGGCCAACAAGCGATACTCGTACAGCCAACCAGTGCCCCCCGAGGTTGCCGATACGAATGCGCAAGGGAAAATCCAACAACCGCCGAGGGGCGCCAGCAGTTACGGCATCCCCTCGTCCACGTCGCAACCCCAGACGAACCAAGAGTACGGCCGGCCCAGCATGAGCATGCCCCCCAAGTTTGCCCGGCTCTCAGGTTTTGGCCATGAGATGGCTGCCCCTAGCACCAGCGCCGCTCAAAGCGCCGAGGTCAAGGGCCACAAACGATCCAGCACGGTGGGCGAGATCAGCGAGAAGCTCTTTGGCCGCAGCGGCTCGATCTTTGGGGGTAGGAACCGCAAACGGGCAGAGCAGCCGCAGGTCGCGGAGAAGAAGAAATACCCTCCGGTCAGCATGAACAACTCCCTCTCTGGCGGCGACGACGCCCGACCGTCGATGGACTCGAAGCGCTCGCGCCGGTCGTTCTCCATGGGCCTCGGGAAGAAGGCCTCGGGCAGCGTCGCGGGCTCGCAGACGTCGCAGGAGAAGCGCAACCGGCGCTTTTCGTTTATCCCCGGCTCCTTCTCCCTCAAGTCCATCGGCATCGGCAAGGAAAACAACCCGCCCCAGCTCGACTCCCAGCAGGATCTGCCCATCCAGGACCCGCCGGCGGTCGACCAGTACGGGCGGTACGTTGACCAGGGCATCGGCCGCGAACAGCCCGTTGACGCCTCGACCCTCGACGGCATGTACGCGCAGCTCCATGACCCCAACCCCGGAAATCCACCGACCCCTACGGATCCGCCAGCAACAGTACCCCTCCAACGGCTACGGCAACCCCTCCTCCAGCCAGGGCTACATCCCGCCCGGCATGATGGGCTCGGACGCCTCAGTGGACCATATGCGCCGGCCGCCGGGCTCGGCACCGCAGCTTCAGCAAACAGCAGCAGCAACAACAGCAGCTTCAGGACGAGAATGCGTACAATAATGGCCGTAGGGTGGCTAGCAGCACCAAGACGGGACGCGGCGTCCTGCAGAAGAATAAGCGGTTTGTGGATGCGTGGGATACAGACTCGTACTCGCGCGGGCACGATCACTCCGGGAGCAGCGGGCCGGCGAGGAAGGTGATGGATTTTTTTTAGGAGGAGGGGGAAGGCGCGTGGGGAGGTTGCGTAACGGTGAACTTGGGTAAGAGTAAACGCGATTTGTGAGGGCTGGGACGGGCATCGGATGGGCTGAGTTGTTGGAGTTATGGCGCTGCCTTTGTTGGCTGGGGATGGGTTTGAGACGGAAAGGGGGAGGCAACAAACTGGAGCCGGACGGAACAAACTATGGTAAAGGGAAGGGGGAGTCATCAGTCATGTTGAAGAGAAACAACTGGAGTTGCCTTCCTTTCCTTCCTTTCTTCTCTCGCCAACCCTTCTTTCTTGACCACTACCCTACCCCCTTCGTTCGCTGAGAACGAAAGATACCTTCGCTTTTTCTTGTTCTTTTCTATTTCTATCTCCTTTTCTTTCTTTGTTCAGAAGATCAGCTTCTGTTATACCTACATGCAGTATATCGTCTTGTAATAACAACAACCATGGTGGATGGATGGCACGGAACAGAGAAGCAAGCTGCACATTTTTCGGTTCTTGTGGCAGAATCAAGGCATCGATTTTGAGCTATTGAGCTTGTCGTACTGGCATATCTGAAAGGGTTAGGGGAAAACAGCGAGGCGGGGGTTGTTTTGTTTGTTGTATTGTAAAAATGGACGCCGTACTGGCCAAGTTGCGGTTTCGTTTGTCAAGACCTTTTTTTGCTGACGAAGGACGGGGAACGGGATGGATAGTGGAGGTGGTCGAAGAAAGACACAGGTCTTGCATCTTTTTTTCCCTTCCTTATCTCTGTCTGTTGTCATGGTTGTGTTCTTGGGGTTTGACTGGGTGCGTTTTCTTGGTGCGATGTCTTGGTGCTGGCTGGCGGGTGGGTGGGATGGATGGAAAGGTTGGGGATATGTGGGAAAGGGAGGGGGGCGATCTGGTTGTTTTCACGGCCGTGCTGCTGTACACACGGGAACATCATTCTATTTCGAGGGACATATTTAGTCTGTAATACTATTGTGCTGGTGTTTTGGGGCTGGGACTGAAGTTCTTTGGGTTGAATAGCCGCTGTACGGCTTGTGGTGTTGGCTTCTATGGTTGACTGTGGTAGGAATTTGGGGGTGACTGGGTTACTGGTTTCCCAGTCTTATCTCGCGGCCTTTCTCTCGGACTCACTTCTTAGCCGCAGATCTGAATCCCGGATCAACGACCCTCGCTTGATGAAGAGCGATATATTACTGCCTTCTATTCTACCCTCGGTTTTGGCCCCGCCCCCTTCCCATCATTGCCACCCTTTTGCTTCCGGATCAGACGGACTCTAGAAGTGATGGATGAAACGGGTATCTCCTCGGCAGCCTGCGGCTGCCATGATTTGCGCGCGTTTCACGAAGTTCATGACGTGACGGTCCTGTTGACCGAGATGGTGGTGATGCTCAGTGCTGACTCGTGGAGTGGGTGTTGGGTGGGTGTTGAGTGGGTGCTCGGCCCGCGGAAGGCGGAAACTCCCAGTTCGGACTGCCGGACTCAGCTCCAGGCCCCAGTTTTCGGTGCCCAGGGACCAACAGCAGCCCGCAGCAGCCCGCGAGGAGTCCGATAGCGCCGGGAGCTTGGGCCATAATTTCTTCCCTTCGCCGTCATGTTCGGTCCTTGGCACTCGGGTCAACAGTCCCCGATTCGTGACCTCAACCCTCCGGACGACACGGCGTGTCCCTCATATAACCTCGATCCCTCCGCTCCAAGACCAATTGACTTTCCCAAGACACATCCAGATCTCAATCATGTCGCGGCTAGCGGGCAGGATGCCCCACGGCCTGCGCGGCCAGAGCTTGACTGCTCCTCCCCTCGCCTCTGTCGCCGCCGCCGCCGCGCGCCGCACCCCATGCCTCGCCCTGCGCGCCCTCCAGATGCAGGCGCGCGCCCAGTCGACAGACAATAAGCCCCCTCGCCCGGGCAGCGGGCCCTCGTTTAAGGGCCAGCTCACTCAAAGCATCATGAAGCGTCTCGCTCGCGAGCGCGCAGATCTTGAGCGCATGTCCCGCACACGCCCCGAGTCGACACTCGCGAGGAATCTTAGTCTTACCTTTGGTGCGTTCCTACATTGCCAGAATCAAGACCGCTCTCTCTGACCATCAAGTCCAACAGTCCTCTTTGTCGTCGGCTCCGTCTCGTGGCTTCTCGGCTACAAATACCCCCGCGAGGTCGACCCCAATTCGACCCTCCCGCTCGGCGTGGCTAAGCCCCCCACCTACAAGCTCAACCCCGCCCACCTCGAGGCCGCCTGGGCCGATTTTGTCGAGATCGTTGGCGAGGGCAACGTCAGCACCCTCGAGGATGACATCAAGCAGCACGCCAACTCGGAGTGGTCGTCGCACCAGGCCGACCCCTCCCAGAAGCCCTTCTGTGTCGTCTACCCCTCCAGCACCGAGCAGGTCTCGCGCCTCATGAAGGTCTGTCACACACGCCGCATTCCCGTCGTCGGCTACAGCGGCGGCACCAGTCTCGAGGGCCACTTCACCCCCACGCGCGGCGGCATCTGCGTCGACTTCAGCCGCATGGACAAGATCATCGCCCTCCACAAAGACGACCTCGACGT
Organism: Collariella sp. IMI 366227; assembly: GCA_027946355.1. Classification (NCBI taxonomy): domain Eukaryota; kingdom Fungi; phylum Ascomycota; class Sordariomycetes; order Sordariales; family Chaetomiaceae; genus Collariella; species Collariella sp. IMI 366227. Next base: position 452,071 of record JAPEUS010000015.1, read on the forward strand.
GGTAGTGCAGCCCGGTGTCGGCTGGGAGAACCTCAACGACCAGCTCGCCGAGGACAACCTCTTCTTCCCGCCCGACCCGGGCCCGGGCGCCCAGATCGGCGGCATGATCGGCACCGGCTGCAGTGGCACCAACGCCTACCGCTACGGCACCATGCGCGAGTGGGTGCTGTCACTGACCGTCGTGCTCGCCGACGGCACCATCATCAAGACGCGCCAGCGTCCGCGCAAGTCATCAGCCGGCTACGACCTGACCCGCCTATTCATCGGCTCTGAGGGCACCCTCGGACTCGTCACCGAGGCCACCCTCAAGCTGTGCGTCAAGCCCGCCGCCACCTCCGTTGCCGTCGCCAGCTTTGGGTCCATCCGCTCCGCCGCCGACTGCGTTGCGCGCGTCGTCGGCGACGGCATCCCCGTCGCGGCCGTCGAGATCCTCGACGACGACCAGATGCGCTTCATCAACGCGCTCGGCAACACCTCGCGCAAGTGGAAGGAGGCCCCGACCATCTTCTTCAAGTTCAGCGGTACACCGTCCGGCGTGAAGGAGCAGATTGAGATTGTGCGGCAGCTGGCCAAGAAGTCGGGCAACCAGACGTTTGACTTTGCCCGCGACGAGGTCGAGCAGGGCGAGCTGTGGTCCGCGCGCAAGGACGCGCTCTGGAGCACCATGGCCCAGAAACGGCCCGGCGATCATATGTGGACGGGCGATGTGGCCGTGCCGATGAGCAGGCTGCCGGACATTATTGAGGAGACCAAGAAGGATCTGAAGGCTAGCGGGTTGACGAGCTCGATTGTGGGGCATGTGGGGGATGGTAACTTCCATAGTATGTCCTTCTTCCAGTCTTTTCTTCGTATTGTTGTTTGAGATGCTAACCGGGGCTGCAGTCATTCTCGTCTACAACGACGCCGAGCGCAGGCTGGCTGAGGCTTCTGTCCATCGCATGGTGAAGAGGGCCATTGAAATGGAGGGCACTGTGACGGTAAGCGCTCCCTTTTCTCTCAAAGTATCTGGACAGCAACTGATCAATTTTCTCCAGGGCGAGCACGGCGTCGGCCTCGTCAAGCGGGACTATCTTCCCCACGAGCTGGGCCAGAGCACTGTGGATGCCATGCGGAGGGTAAGAATCCCTCCTACCCTGGAATGAGCTATATAAGCTAACCTCCGTCTTTAACCGTTCAGATCAAGGCGGCTTTCGATCCGCTCTGCCTCCTTAACTGCGACAAGGTCATTCGTATCCAGAAGCCCGCCAAGGGCGAGGTTGCCGATTGGTGATGAACGCGATGTCTGTAATGTAAAAAAAAAAAGATTATGTTTCAGCTGCAAGTATATCTTGTCCATATATTTGAGGACGGGAATACTGTTGCGGTATGGGTGACACATCCGGTTCAGGCTTTGCTTCGGTTTCTCGGGTCATGGTTGGCTTCACTTGGGTTCAAAAGATATACCTAATCCTGGGGTATAAAAAAAAAATACAAACTAGTACGCATGCTAACCATTATGAAGACCTCGTTCGTGTCCTTCCGCCGGCCTAGAGGGGAAGCGCAACCACAGGGAACTACCTAACACCGAGGAATCATAATTCGTTCCAGGTTCCCAGAAACCACCCACAACGCCCTAAGCACCGCCAACCCTCCGCCCTGCGTCTCAACCGTCCGTCCTCGTCCGCGCAAATTCGGGTCTCCTTCATTGATCTTCGTCCTACTCTTCCTGTCCCTTTCCTCGAGGGCCGTCGGATCACCTCCCCCAGCCGCCCGCTCCCGAACCCTAAGGGGCTTCTGGCCCGGGTCCTCAGTCAGCGGCGGTTGCGCAGGAAGATCCTCCTTCCTCAACCACACCTCATCCATCGGCACCCCGTCATTCCTATAGTCCACCGCCGCCCCATCCCCTTACCTCCTTCGTCCCCCAATGGCAAGGGTACCTCTTTCAGACCCTCCTCCCCAACAACCCCGCAGTCCACCATTCGCCAAACAACCCCTCCCATCCCTCGTTCCCATCGCCGCGCGAGCATTTATGTCTCAGCCACGGCACATACCTCGCACACTCAGCCCGATGTCTGTCCTTCACCCTCTCCCACTCAGAATCCTCATCCTCCCCCTTCCCCTTCCTAAGGGCTGGATCATCCAATGCTTTGGGTGCACAAAATACCCCAAAATGATGCATCCAAATCCCCTTGAAAGTCTGCGCATCCTGCGAACACGTCCCGCTCGCATCACACACCTCTTCCAGAACACCCAGGCGTCCCAGGCCATGCCATGGGGGTAGATCCCGCACGTTTCTGGTCATTCCTCCCACTCCGCCACCACCTCCTTGAAACCGCTCGGTATCATCAAGTGGTTTTCCCCCCTCCAGATCCCACCCTGTAGCATTGACAACATCCCTCACCAACCTATGTCCTCCTCCAAGAACCCCTCCCCATCCTTCCCTCCCACCGCCTTCGCCAACCCAGCCAACCCAGAGTATAACCCTTGGTTGTACGTATACAACATCTCATCCCTTTCGTCGCATGCAGTGTTGCGCGAGGAGGGGTAGCCCGAGATGTGGAAGCCGTCGGTGTAGAGCCCGTCGGCGTTGGTCATGTTTGAGGAGGCGAGCCAGGCGTGGGCGGTTAGCGCGGAGGTGAGGAAGGTGCGGTCGTGGGGAAGGAGGCGGAAGGGGATTTGGGTAGTGTTTTGGGGGTGAGGATGGGGCTGGTCCTGGGTTTGGGTATCGATGGGGGAGTTGGGAGTGGCGAACGGCGAGGTATTGCTGTCGCCAGGAAAGTGCAGAAACATACCCACCGATGCGGCAATAAACAGCTGGTTGGTGATGGCGTTCTTGTAGGGCATCAGGCGGGGATTCCACAGCATACCCCCTCCACACAGCTTAGTGTCCCACCCCCTCGCGGCCAGCTCCCAGAAGATGCGCGCGCGGTGGGCAAAAGCAGGCGTCCAGCGCCTGCCGTACCAGGTCTCAAGAGAATTTCCCCCTGACGCTACGTGAGAGAGCAGCCTGCTGTGCTCGTCGATGAACTGGATTGTCTCAAGCCAGTTGAGGACGACCCAGAGCATGTCGTCGTAGGCTTCGTTGCGGATGGCGAAGGCGTCTTCGCCGAAGTAGTACGCGATGATGTCGGCGAAGTAGCCAGAGATGGCGTCTTGCTTAGTGGAGGAGCTGTTGACAATGTCGTTGGTAAGGGTGAGTTCAAGCTCGTCTGAAAGGACTCGAAGCGTGGCGGCAATGTGGGTGCTCATGACGGCGCGGGTCCAGTCGATCCCGTCTGGCCAGGTGCCAACCCAGTGCTGGAAGTAGGCGTCCTGCATGTTCTCCAGGGCTGTGAACATCTCGTGTAAGACCTGGGAGTCTGGGAGAGACTCCTGGGTTTGTGTGCGGTCGTTGATCTTATCCTTTGGCTTTAGGTGGAGGAACGACCATGGCGAAAGCGCTTGTACGGCCGTCGCCGTGAGGACGACCACAGCCCATAGAACCAGCATGGTGACTTGGCCAGCAAGACACGAGAAAACGGTCAATTGTTTCTAGAGCCCGCTAGGCAGCGGGTAGATCTGGTATATTAGCAAGTTGCTTGCCAGAGTCTAGGTTTCAGTCGAGATCTTGACGGGTATCTTACTTAAGACTTTCAAGACTAGGGTAGAATAAGGGGTATGTGTACAAATTCAGGGTCTTGTAAGTCGCAGTGTGTACAATCTGCTGTGCTCCGGGTGTGACCGTAGGCTCGGCCTGTTACACCAGTTTGGCTGAGGTAACGCGGCGGTGCGCAGAATCGCTCATGGAGCAGGCCAACGAATTCTCAGCAAAACCATCATGGCACTTTGTTGGTGTGTATGAGGCTTCGTGAGATCTGACCACCTCCAAGATTGAGATGAAGAGAACGAAGAGAAAAGAAAGACAAAAAGAGGTCGGCAGGGGACTCCGGAGGTGCAACCAGAGGGACGATAAATCTAGAAATATGAATATCACGAGGTTAGCAACGAAAGACAAAGTCTAGGATCATTTGCCTGGCCCAAGATCATGGGATCGAGAGTTGGAGTGCATGCATATCGCCAAGGAAGCAGCCATGGCACGACACTGGCCAGACAGTGCGTCGTCTCCGGTCCCCAGGGGGATCAGCATACCCCACCAACAGCCCTCCTTTCTGCATCAGGCCCGGGAGGCTGCAGGGCTTCCCCGCATGGCGGGGAGGAGAGGTGGGACACCGCTGGGCCCTCCTGCAAAGATGAGGATGCCCGAAGCTGAGATTGGGGATCGAGCCGAGTGTTGATGCTCGGGTTATCGACCTAGGTGATCCAATGGCACGGACATGGGCGGCTTCGAGGCCACAGAATCTCTGCATTATGTATATACTCAGAACCTCGTACTATCCAAGGGCCTTTCAAAGCAAACCGGGGAGAGCACAGCCGTGCTCTATCCCCCAAACGCCCAACGCCGTCCGCAAAGCACTCTCCCGTCAGCCATATATGACCGTTGAGGGCACAGCAGCACACCGCCCACCATGGTGTAGAAATGCAACGCTTGAAAACACATGCTATCCCACAAACCGCTTCTCAAACTCCCCAAACAGCTTCGGTGAGATCTCATCACTGCTCAGACCCTCCACCTCCCACAACACCCCCTTCTTCGCATAATGCTCCAACAACGGCTCGCTCGTCTCAGCAAATTTCTTCCACCGCGCGCGGTATACCTCCTCACTATCATCCGCCCTGCGCACCAGCGGCTCGCCCGTCTCATCATCGCGGCCCGGTACGCGCGGGGCGTTGAAGCTGGTGTTGTAGACGCGCCCGCTCGGCTCGTGCACCCAGCGCCCGCTTATCCTCTCCATGATGACGGCAAGCGGGGTGCGCAGCGAGACGACCAGGTTGATGGGCACGATGTCGTCGAGGCGCTCGGCCTGGGCGGCGGTGCGCGGAAAGCCGTCGAGGAGAAAGGACGCCGAGGGATCGTCGTTGATCTGGGGGGGCTGGGCGCCAAAGTCGCGGCGGGCGTGCGCAGGGGAGGAGAGGAAGGCGGAGAGCTCGGTGTCGTTTTGTTGGTGCTGCTGGGCGTCGCCGACGGCGGACGCGGCGAGGGTCAGAACGGTGGCGGACGGGTGGTCGGCGTAGATCCAGCCGCGCTGGTTGAGCTCGTTGCTAATGAGGCGCAGGATGAGGTCGTCTGGCACGAGACCGCCGGTCTTCATGGTGCTCTCCACCTTGATTCCTGCATTGATCCCATGTTAACTTCGCCGTTGGGGATGGGACGAACGGGCGGGCGACGCACCGAGCGGCGTGCGCTGCTTCACATTATGCCTGAGCAGGTCGCCGGAGCTGATGGACGAGAGCTGGGGGAAGCGGTGCAGGAGACGCTCCGACTGCGTCCCCTTTCCCACGCCCGGGGCGCCGACGAGGATGACGCGCGCGGCTCGTTGGAGGCGCATCGGTTTTGCGACTGTGTTGGGGATGTGGTGGAAGCTTGGAAATGCAAAAGGAAAAGAAAAAGGGGCGAGGGCACGACAGTCGCGCGGCCAAGGTCGGCCTATCGATACAGGTACTTGTACTAATTATTTACGGGATCCTTCCAGGGTTGGAGGAGGAGCAGCGCTGTCGCACACAGTGATCCGAGTGCGGGGCAGCAACCACGGGCACCAAGCAGTCGGCACTCAACGCAACCGAGGACCGAAGATGGCTACGAGTACCCGTGCTTGGCACCGTCAATGTCCGGACGAAGCAGGCTTGTTAGGAGAAAATCATGTTTACGAGTTTCGCCATGTGAAAAAAAAGGGAAAAAAGGTACTGATTCTGAGATGCGAAAATCACAGTCTTGGCCTGGAGTCGAGCTCTTTCCCAGCGGGCTGGTTGGCAGGGCCAGCCTCCCCTCCTCACCTCACCAAAATTCAGGCCGCGTTTTGTTGAGACCGCCCAGAACCCCGAGACTTCAGGCCGAAAGCGGCGTCTGGGGATCCCCGGACTCGGAGACACCACACTGTCTTCATGTCCCGCTTCTGGAAGATGTTATCCTTATCGCCCTTATCAACTGATGAAACCGCCCAGAACAGACTGAAGAGTGCGCTTCTATTTCTGATCACTGCTGAAACCGACATTAAAGCTTGTATCCCGACCGTCTCAGCATCGAGAGTGATGCTTGCCGGGATCAACCCGTTCTCTCTCGGTGCCTGACAATGCGTGGCAGAGTGAGCCTGGAAGGAGTGTGGCGAAACGGCGTGCTGGCATCGGACAGCGGACCTGGCGGGAGATGCTTGAGACGGTCGGGTGTTCCTGGCACCCTTTCTGTGCTTGTTCTCGCCCGTCGGAACCCGAGTGAGCCCGATCTGCACGTGTCTGCCATCGCATTCGCCAGCGAGAGTGAGACCGAGATCGATCTCACCCAGACACGCAGAGCAGAGCCACGTCACGTGACGATACCCCTGTCGCTGACTCGCCAGCTGGCCCCAGTCGTCTTTCGGAGGACCCGCGGGGCGATTCTGGAATGAATGCAGAAACACAGCGGAGCGATGGAGACTGGATTTTGATGTCACAGCGCCCCTTTCAGCTTTTGTTGTTCGCCAGCCGAACCCAACTCTTCCCAACTGCAAACCACAACTCCAAATACGACCCAGCATTCAATCGTTCTCTCCCATCTGTACGATTCACTCTCTCCTGCCATCCCCGTGTCTTTCCTGCCGTCTTCTCCTTCGGCGGCCGCGCAATACTCCGCCCTTCTCCGAATTTGCCGGCTCCGTCATCAATCGAATTTCGCTGCGTTTCAGCTGCCGTTTATCAACGCTATTGCCGGGTTGCCACTCGCTGACACTTTCTCACCCTCCATCAGCACTCCGGCGAAGCATTCCCCTCCTTGATCTTCAATCCACAAGCCTCAACAGAACGAGAAGCGGCACTTCCACCTGGTTATCTTCACCACTACGTTCTTTTTTTGACCAACAACCGCCATGAGCGCCTCGACGAGAGTTGCGCGCCAGGCGCTGGTCGTCAATCCCTTCCTGGGCACTGGTGGGTCCTTGCGTTTTGAGCCTTCACTTTGCGTTTTCCGATCGCTAACACCGCTGCCAACGTAGGCCGTGCACTCCCCAGGTCTGCCCTCCTCGCCACATCCATCCACCTCGCCCGGAATGCGCACCAGCTCGGGCTCAACAACTCGGCCACAGCCCTGCTGATCCCCATCCGCACCCTCACTACCGGCACAACCACCCATGGCCCGCCCGGGGGCCCGCCTCCAGGATTCAACTCGGCAGAGGCTAAGAAACCTCTCCCGAGGGAGCCTGCTGCGAAGCCCGCTGCGAAAGCCGCCGAGAAGTCAACGACTACGGAGACCGAGGTGAAGGAGTCTGCCAAGCAGGCCACGGAAGCCGCCGCCAACTCAGATGCCTCGATCACTCAGCTCGCCGCCCAGAAGGAGCAGCTTGCTGCCGAGAAGGCTGAGACCAAGAAGGAGGAGAAGAAGTTGACTCTCGGGCAAAAGATTAAGAAGGAGGCCCAGCACTACTGGGACGGCACCAAGCTGCTGGCCGCCGAGGTCAAGATCAGCTCGCGCCTCGCCCTGAAGATGGCCGCCGGCTACGAGCTCACTCGCAGAGAGAACAGGCAGCTCAAGCGCACCGTCCAGGATCTCGGCCGCCTGGTGCCCTTCTCCGTCTTCGTCATCATCCCCTTCGCCGAGCTGCTCCTCCCCGTCGCTCTCAAGCTCTTCCCCAACATGCTGCCCAGCACCTACGAGGCCCAGAAATCGAAGGACCAGAAGGCCTCGACACTGCGCGCCACCCGCAGAGAAGTTAGCGACTTCCTTCGCCAGACCATGAAGGAGACGGGCCTGCCCCTGACGCAGGCGACGACGCAAAAGGAGGAATTCACCAACTTCTTCCGCAAACTCCGCTCCACCGGCGAGAAGCCGACGGCCCAGGACGTCATCAAGGTGTGCAAGATTTTCAAGGACGACCTGACGCTCGACAACCTGTCGCGGCCGCAGCTCGTGTCCATGTGCCGCTACCTGAACCTCAACACCTTTGGCACCGACCAGATGCTACGCTACCAGGTCCGCCACCGCATGCGCCAGATCAAGATTGACGACCGCGCCATCAGCTACGAGGGCGTCGACAGCCTGTCCGTGTCGGAGCTCCAGCTGGCCGCCGCCAGCCGCGGCATCAAGAGCTACGGCGTCTCGCCCGGCCGCCTGCGTGACGACCTGCAGACCTGGCTTGACCTCCGCCTGCGCGACGGTGTCCCGTCTACCCTGCTCGTCCTGAGCAACGCCTACATGTACGGCCAGACGCAGTCTGAGGAGGGTGTGTCGAGCCAGATTGAGGCCCTCACCGGCGTGCTTTCTTCCATCCCCGAGGAGCTCTTCCACGAGATCGAGCTCGAGGTGCACAACGCCGAGGGCGCCGCCACCAACAAGCAGCGCCTCGAGGTGCTCAAGGAGCAGCAGGAGCTGATTGACGAGGAGCTCGAGCAGGACCAGGAGAACCAGGCCACTGGGTTCGCATCGCCGCGCGACACTGAGGACATTGATGAGAAGGAGGAGCGCCAGGCTCATGCCGCCGCTGACCCGACCCTTGAGAAGGCCCAGGTCGGCGAGGCGCTGGAGGCCGAGAAGGACGGCATGGACGCGGCGAGGTTAGAGAAGAGCGACGCGACGCAACAAAAGGCCAGCGAGAAGTGAAGGGCTGGACGGAGAAGGGTTGCGATGTAAACAATTGCCCTTGCCTGAGGGCGCCCACGGTCTTTGTCTTCTCAATTTGTGTTATTTTTGAGTAGGCCGCATGGCATGGCAGGGCGATGAGGCGTCTGTCGGGATACACAACGCTGCGGGCCACGAGCTGGCGCGAGGTCTGGAGTTGGGATTTACTTTGGTTTTTCTTTTGTCGCTGGGTCAAGGGGAATATGATAGACCTCATCTCCATAGATATCGTGGATACCATCCAACTCAACATCAGCTCAAGGTTGTCTTGGTTCACTTTCAGGTTGCTCTCCGTCGAGGCTCTTCCATCGTCCAGTGCTCAACTTGCGATTCCATGTTGGCGGGGAGGCGAGTTCCAGGTCGGTAAGGCAAAACGCAGATGCTGTTAGCGTCTCATGTGCTCTCCGTTCCGTTTCCCGCCCACCTTCCTTGGTCAGGTACTCCTGGCGCTAACAGACACTTACCTAACAATCGGAGGCTTATCCAGAGCTTTCCCCCACCATCATACGTCAACAGCCAAGCATCCATTCGCACTGCCGCGCGACCACAGCTTCAACCAGACCCGACCTCCGCTAGTACCTCTCCAATAACCAACCTCATCTGCCGAGCTCCACGCACCAACGATACCCGTGTCTACATTTTGATCTGTGGCTTCAATAATCTTGAGAGACCTTTCTGCGCCTCGAATGACCTAATCTCTAATCGCCCTGTTCCCATTCCACGACCACTACTGCTCCCTCGTCCACAACCACCGCCTCGTCCTGTCGGACAACTGCAACATGGCCGTCATTGACCAAGACGACTTTTCCAACGTGTCATGGCACAGCGAGCAGAACGCTGGTCCAGCGGGGCCATCAACTTCTCGCGATCCCGCACACCCCGAGTTTCCCCAGAACAATGGACCAGAGGGCAACCAGGCTGCTGACGAGGCCGACCATCCCGGCCACGCCGGCGAGATTCTCGAGTGCACCGTGTCGAAGCCACACAAGGAGAACGACGGCACCAAAGATACATATGTCTCATATCTGATCACTACACACGTGCGTCTACCCGAGAGAGCGCATGAACTGGTTGCTGATAAATGTGCCTAGACAACCTTCTCGACCTTCCAACGACCAACCACATCTGTCCGCCGCCGCTTCACCGACTTTGTCTTCCTCTACAAGGTGCTGCTGCGCGAGTACCAGGCGTGCGCCGTTCCGCCGCTGCCGGACAAGCAACGAATGGAGTACGTTCGGGGCGACCGATTCGGGCCCGACTTCACGGCACGCCGCGCCTACTCGCTACAGCGCTTCCTCTCGCGCCTCGCCCTGCACCCCGTTCTCCGCCGGGCGACCATCTTCCACACCTTTCTCGAGAGCCCAGATTGGAACACCACCATGCGCAGCCACGCCGGCCGCGGCACCCTCGACACCGACGCCGCCGGCATGGGCGGCGCCCCGGCCGCCAGCACCAGTGGCGGCGGCGGCATGTTCGACTCGCTGGCCGAATCCTTCATGAACACCTTCACCAAGCCCCACAAACCCGACCGCCGCTTCATCGAAGTCCGCGAGAAATCTGTCAAGCTCGACGAGGACCTGCAACACGTCGAGAAGGTCGTCGCGCGCGTCGCGCGTCGCGAAGCCGACCTCGAGATTGACCTCAAAGACCTCGCCGAGCAATTCCAGAAACTAATCACCCTCGAACCAGGCGTCGAGGCCGCCGTCCACGCCTTCGCTGCCTCCGTCGAAGACACAGGCACAGGCCTCAAAAAGCTCAAAGATCACACCGACCAAGACTACCTCGGATCCCTCCGTGACATGGTCGCCTACTCTGCGGCACTCAAAAACCTCCTCAAAGCCCGCGAGCAGAAACAGCTCGACTACGAGCAACTCACCGAATACCTCAGCAAATCTACCGCCGAGCGCGACTCCCTCGCCGCATCCTCCTCGGGCTCCCACGCCTACGGCGGCGGCTCCTCGGGGGGCATAGTCGGCGGCGCAGGCGGCTTCCTCCGCAGCAAGCTCGAAGACGTGCGCGGCGTCGACCACGAGCAGGCGCGGCGCGACCGCCAGCGCAAGCTAGAGCTGCGGATCGACGAGCTGACGCGGGCTGTGGAAAGCGCGAGGGGGGAGGCGGATGCGTTTGGTGAGCAGGTGGTCAAGGAGGTCGGGAGCTTTGAGTGGATCAAGAAGGTGGAGGTGAAAAGGCAGTTTGTGGGGCTGGTGGATGCGCATGTTGGGTTTTATGACGGGGTGGTCGAGACGTGGGAGGGTATGTGAGGGAGATGGAGAGGGAGGGGGTGGTGTTGCCTGCTTAGGAAGAGGGCGGTGGTTGGGGAGGTTGGAGTGGGCGATGGGGTGGGTATGGGATGAGGGCGGGGATGTGCGGAGTTTGAGTGATGATTGGAATGGGGAGAGTGATGATGAGCGGGAGGGTGTTTCTCCAAAGAATGCCATTCGGAATGTTGACCGGGAGGGGAAGGGCGTGGATGGAGGAGATCTGGCTTATGCCAGCGGTGAACAGCGGGCTGAACAGACAGGCGGCAGCGGGAGTGATAATCAATCTTTGGACGAGGGATCACATATGCTTTCACTACACGAGGCGCTCAGTGACGCCGAATTTTGGTCAGAGGAGCGGCGGCGATCACAAGCCTGACGAAAAACACCTAGCAGGCGGGATGCCATCAGCGAAGCATCCTAACCTGCACCAGCGGAAAGAATCCTACCTATTTGTTACTGCTACTGTTGTTGGAGCTGAGGTGTTGACAGTGAACTTAACTTTTGGACATTGGCTTAGACGGCATGGTCAGGGGCAATTGACGTTTCTGATGATTACGAGAACAATGAAAAGTGCAATGCGAGAGAAAGCAGCCCTGGACAAACCAAAACCCTTAATCCAGACAGCCCACCGAGAGGAAATTGAACCCAAACCCGTCCAGCTGTTTATGTTTATACACCGATCTAGGATTATTCCTCAACCTCTTCCTCCGCGCAAGATACAGATACACGCCCAGCCCGGCACAGAATAGCACGATCAAGACTAAGGAACCATATATCCATGCCTGGGTCGCAGCTGACACGCCAAAGGTGGGCAAAAAGGAGGGGAGCCAAGTTGATGGTTTCTCGTTACTTTCCCGAAGTTGTTGTGGTTTCAGCCGGGGCGGGGGTTGGTGTCGGTGGGTTTGTTGTTGACGGGGCGGCCTGCGTCGGTTGGGGAGGATGGGAGGGAGGTGGCAGGGTTGGTGGAGGGGGCAGGAGGTTGTGGCAGCGGGGAGGGTAGTAGTGGGGATGAGGGCGTGGTCGTTGTCGTCTTCTTCCGTGGGCATGGGAAGGAGTTGTGCTTTGGAGGTATCGCGGGTCTCGCCCCAGAGCTTGAGGTGCCAGTCGGTGAAGGTGCCGGTGAATTGGTTGATGGTGGTGTCGCGGACGATGATGGTCCAAGTGCCGGCGCCGAGTTCGCCCTGGGAGGCGACGGCAACGCCCTTGTCGCCCTGGGGGATAGGCTGGTTGACGTGGATCCACGGCGAGTAGAACCAGGCCTGAGGCTTCACCTTCTTCCAAGTCTTGGCCGCCTCAACGATGGCGTACGTGTCCAGCTTGCCGTAGCCGTACGTGTGGCTGAACTTCTTGCCAATGGACGTTTCCTGCCAGTCGCCTGAGTCCAGGTTCAGAGGAATGGCAGTGTCCATGGCGAGATACTGCATGTCACGCCACGACAGATCTGGCCGCACTTGCAGCGCGAGGGCAAAAATGCCGGCCGCGAGCGGAGCAGCCGCCGACGTGCCGCCATGGCTGTTGGTGCACGAATCCGGGCCGACATCAGTGGTGTGGATGGCGTCGTTGCTGCCGCTGGAGTAGGTCACGACTAAGCCAGCGGAGCACTTCTCCGAGTAGTACGGATGCAGGCCCTTGCGGTCGATGGCGCCTATGGTGATACTGTAGATGCTGTTTGTGTAGCCATCGAAGTTGCAGTTGTCGTCGTTCTGGGCGCCGTTGCCGCTGGCAAAAACGAAGATGGAGCCCAGCCCCTGGCGGCCGTTCTGCACGCCGTTGAGCATAGCACGGCGGATGAGAACACCCGGGGCGTCCATGGTGCGCCCATCATCGGGTGGGCCCCAGGAGCACGAGTAAATCTGGTTGTGGTGAAAGTCGTAGTTCATAGCGACGGCTTCGTCCGCATCCGAGATCAACTTGGAGAGAATGCGCAGACCGGCAATCTTAGCATCATACGCGACGCCCACACCGCAGACATCGTTCCTCGCGGCGGCGACCTCACCAGCGCAGCGGGTCCCGTGCTTGTCGTCCGACAGGCGAGGCCTCGGTTCTTCGGTCTTGTCGTTGAAGTCGTAGGAGCCGGCGGCATAATAGTTCGCCTTGAGATCGTTGCTGTACATGTCCAAACCGTCGTCGACAATGGCGACGGTGGTGTTCTTGCCGGTAATCCCCTGCAGCCACACACCGGTAACGTTCAGATCGTGACCGACCTGGACGGTGTTGAGAAGATGCCATTGCCCGTTGAAGATGGGGTCCTTGATCTGTAGAGCGCGGGCAACTTCGGCCTGGACCTGCACTGCCGACTGCACGGGGCTGTCCTGGGCTCTGGTGAAGTCGTTCCATGATATGGGGTCGCGTCGTTTTGGCACCATGCGCTTCTCCCAGGGCTGCCGTAGGACCTGCTTCTCGGAGAACAGGACACTATCCAGCACGTCTCTTTCGCCGAGAGATCTCCTCCTCTTTCTTTGAGCAAGCCCTCGCTTGACAACATCGTGTTCCTCCTTCCGCGCCACGAATACGTGGTGGTCTTTGAGTTCCCCCAGCGCCCCCTCGTGGGAGAGCCCTAAGCTGCGGGCTACCTCGTGAGGGGATGTGTTCGCATCGAGATGGAGGACGTAGTAGTCGTTTGCGTCCCAATTTCGAGGGAGGACTTGAGATGCTGTCACCAATGTGGCAAGGCCTAGCAGGGCCGTGAAGGACCAGATCTTCATGTTGGAGACTTGCGGGCGGACAGCCCTTGGTTGACCCGGAGCGGGTGTTGGCGTGGGCTGGAGCGGGTAGCGGCGGTGAGCATATGGGGACGAGGGGCGGCGGCGCTTCGAAGTCGACGGGTTATCGGGACTGAGGAGGAGTTCTTCGTCGTGTGGAGTGGTTGCCGGGTCGAAACGAGCCGGGGCGGGAGTGTTGCTAGTCCAACAGTCGCAAAACGCAACTTGTCGAGGCCAAGAAAGGAGGGTCTGTGTCTGTGTCGGACAAGTCTGTGGCAATGCACAGATGTTTTGTTTGACCACCCCCAGACTCGCGCGCTTCAAAATTTGAAACCAAAACCAGCTCTTCCTACGGCTGTAAAAGTCCCTCGGCAGGGATGAAAGCCAAACTCTCCTTTTTTGTCCAAGGCGACGGTCGTGTTGAAGTGGAGAGGTGGCCTTTGTCTCTGACATTTCCAAGTTCCATTTCCAAAATTGGAAACTCAGGTTGTCCAGAAGAACATGGCCACCTGGGCACTTGACGATCTTCACCATTTTTTATTTCGCCGGTTTCCCTCCTTGTGTGTTTTGGGTCGTGTATCGATGTCCCCAAAAATCAGCATCCTGCTCCTGAATTATCAAGAGCATTGCGTGACGCCGCGTCGGCAGAGACTGGGGTTTCTTTGTTCTCTGTCCCTGGCTTCTTCACTACACTCCTCTTGACAACTGAGGTTGGCTTGAGCGCCAATTACAAGAGTCATTGAAGTCCAGTTTGGATTATGAGCCGTTTGGATTGGTCCAGACCAACTGCCCTAGACTTGACCGAGGTTCTTGGTCAGTCTTTGGGTTCTGCGGATATCTGATATATATCAAATAGTGTACTGGTCCTCAGGCGGTGTTGCACTCTGCCACCCTTTTTTTTCTCGAGAAAGACGAAGCCTGGCTCGGCGAGCTGTGCCGATGAACGGGACGGTGCGATGGATATTTCCTGCTACCCGGCCCTGAACATCGAGAAACGGTCTGGGTGAGTCCTGCCGGGTCAGTGACCTTGCCGCTCTCATTGGTATCTCTTGTTCGCACTCGGAGTGAGGTCCGGGTAAAAATAGCTAGACGTAAACTTGGATTGGGAGATGAGCGGTGTCATTCGCCCTACTTGGTACACTCTGACTGTCCAGCAATCTCCTACCTTGCCTGGACTACATCAAGAAACAACGCGAAGTTTGCTCCAGTGGTTGTTGAGTATTTGATGGGCGGTAAATAGCTGTGGCCATACTTGGTACGACGGAGTACACATTTGATGAATTCGGCGCGGTTCTTACGTCAAAAAATCCACAATTTTTCTCCTCCAGACAGACCAAGTGTCGTCTTCTCTTCAATCTAGGTCAGGTTCGGTTCATCCCGTGCCCATGTCTCCATGTGGGAGCCATGCGATTCTGCTTAAGATAAAATGCAACTCGAGACACGGCAGACAGACACTGCAGATAACCGGCCGAAGCAACACAGAATTCCAATTCTTTCCCTGGGGCTCCTGTCATTCTCGAATCGGCAGCCAGCCACCGGCATTTTCAAATTGAACAAAATCAAGATGTGGTTTGAGACCCCTGCGTTTGGCGCTGACGACCCGAAGCTGCGGTCCACTTCCCGCCCTCCGATTTTCCAGGACCCTTGTCCATTCATCGACTGGGTTGACAGCTCGCTGCCATAGCCTGCCAGAGCCCAACCACGCCAAGCCAGATCTTTCCGCCCAAGCTTCCATCCGTTTCCCGTTCCCCAGCCCAGCGTGCCCAGCCCAGCGATCCGGCCGAGCCTGGCGCCGACCCACCCACCGCCTGGCGCCGTTCCAGGGTTCCCAGCTCACCATCCATGGACCAGGGACTCGACTCCCAGCCTCTGGTGTTGTTCCTGGCTGAGGCGGGCGGCTGGTATAACTGACGAGTGTCCCGGCGTGAGCTGGTCGTTGCCGCTTGCGCCCGAGGTGCATGTGTCTGCAGAATATTGGCTCTCTTCCTCACTGGCTCACCATGGACGCCCGCAGCTAACGACGAGTGGCCGCCACAAACACACAGCAACCAAGACCTGAGACCCAAGACCAGCACCTGGCACCCCCGCCAGACACACAGTCTCCCACGAGTCCTCCCACTCTCCCGCCCTGCCAGATCGAGTCCACGCCGCCGCCAACATGTCGGCTCCTTACTGGGGCCAGCTCCCACCTCCCAAGGCCAGCCAAACCAGAGCCCGCCGTCTGTCCGATGCCATGGACCACCTGCCAGATCGCCGCCAGTCATTGGACGTCCCGCCACAGGGCCCGTCGAGACATAACCGCGTCTCCGTTCAGACTACAAAATCCGACGCCCCCACCGACTCGACCCTGAGCCCTTATGCCTCACCCACGTCTTCGAGCTTTCAGGGACAGGGACTCACACCGAGACCACCGTCTTTCCCCTACGGCACCGATCAGTACCCTCCCGAGCTTCTTGAGAACCGTCGCCGACGACGGAGCAACAGCCAGGACCAGGACACCCGCTATGCCGCCCTAGCTGCGCCCGCACCACCCTCCGCCCCCGAAGCTCCGCGCGCGCCCCCGTCGAATTACCAGTATCCGCCTCCCGGCGGTCCACAGCCGTACCCCTACCCAAACCCTCCTCAAGCAATTGACCGTCCTACTCGGCAGATGGCCGCAGAGGAGGTCCCCCCGGTCTTGGACCGGACCCGGAAGACGCTTGACGAGTCCGCCATGCCGCGGCCCCAGAGAGTCGTCACCGATCCGACCATTGGGAGGAACTCACCAGGCCCCATTGGCCAGCGGAGGGCTTCGGCTGCCGAGCAGTCACTGCGAGGAAGGGTCCGGAGAGGCTCGACCCACCGTTCGACGGACCGCCCCAAGGTGTCCGCGGACGACCGGTCGCCGCTCCAGAAGCTGGAATCTACCCTCAACAGCATTTCCAAGGAGGACAAGCGCGCTCGCGTTCAGGCCGCAGAGAGGGCCGCCAGAGAGAGGGCGCCTGGCCAGCAGGGCGAGAAGAGTCCGCAGCAGGTTCGCTTCCGCGAGCGCCGGCCCTCCGTGTCTGCCGGAGATGCCCCCAAGGGGCTTAATCACCCCTACGAAGTCAGGTCCAGTTCCTGCCGGCCAGAATGGCCCTCTCACACAGAATCCTCCCCAAGAGGGAAGGAGGCAGAGCACGACCGGGCCGTCTCCGAGACCTACAGGCCCCGAGTCTCGGATACCTGTCCCGGTGCAGCCGCCTGCCAACCTTCCAGTACAGCCGCCTGCCAATTTTTCGGTGCAACCGCCTGCCAACCCTCCAGCTCAGGCCTCCGGTATCCCTCAGCGGAACCTCAGCTTTCGTGAGCGTGCCGCGAGGAACGACGTCCCACAACCGACCCTCGAGAGCCCAGCAACTAAGGAAGTACCCGCGGCCGCACCCCTGGGCCGCACCCCGCCGAGAGGTGCCGGCAACAAGCTGAAGAAGCCACCTCCGGAATGGCCGAATAGAATCTCCGAGACGGATGAGATCTTCAACGCCGGCGAGGCGGTGCCCCGGAGTTTGAAGCAAGCAGCAGCCCCGGTTACCCCTGTAGTCCCAAAATCCGCACACCCTCCTGACCAGCCTCGGTTTGTGCCACCAACACCTGAGGTTCTCGACGACGTTTTTGACGACGATTACCTGCCCTACTCTCGCCCTGCCAAACTGCAGAAAACCCCTAGTCAAAGAAAGGCGGACCAAATCCTCGGCCGCGTTCCGACTCAAACGGCCAACCCACAAGCTGCCGTACCCAGGAGCGCCGCTGCCCATGCCGCTGCCCAAGCCGTTGCTCCGGTTGTGCCCACGTCGGCGCCCCCGGCATATTCAGGCCCGGCATACCCTGTGGCTACCGCAGGCGGGCCTCTTGTTCCCCACGGCGACCATCAGGATTACATCAGTTCCAGCGGCCAGAGACACCACGTCTCCGACATCGTCTACCATGCCCGCGGCAAGTACCAGCCGGGCGAGGGCGTCTTCAAGCCCACTCCCTATCTCGATGAGTGGAAGAAGGCAACGGTGGGCGCCCTATCCGGCGGACTCCTTGACCTTGACGACGCGCCGCCGGCAGCGGAGAAGAGCACCCCCGACAAGAACACTCCCTGGTGGGAAGGACAGCAGTCGCGCCGGCGCAGCAACAGCATGTCCTCGCGACCCAAGAAGGCCGAGGCGTTTGAGGGAGAGTACGACGAGACAAACGGTAGGCGGTCCCCTGCTAAACACGTCATCTACCCCAGCATTGGTGAAATCCAGAACGGCGACCTCCACCTCTTGTCGTCCAGTGACATTGGTGGCGGCCTGCCCTACGAACCCCAGCATTTGAGCCCAACAAGGGCAAAGGCCCGAGCGAAACGCTGGGACGGGCTTCGTCCCTTCAGCCCTAGTCCCTCCGCGAGCGATTCCCAGGACAGCCTTGGCTGCTTCTCGTTGTGCAGCAACGACGCAACCTTCTCCGGACAGGCATTGACGTACTCCTGTACAATGACCCCCTGCTTGCTTTCGTGATTGTGCAGTACCTGGAGCGATGGCTGACTTGATTTGTGTAGCTCCCACGAGGTTCAAGCCACCCCTGTATCTCAAATGCGGCCCTCTGTTGAGATTCTGCGGCATCCGCCATGAGCGCGCCTTGAGCCGGTCGACTCGCAACGGCCCTGTCGCCGACAGGGAGATTTGGAGAGGCTCCATCATGATTGTGACTACGGATGCCGATTCGTCGTACGACATCGCTCCGACGCTGCGGCTGTTTGTCCAGCCGATCGAGCTCCTTCCCCCGCCGCCAAGGGAAATCCAGGGCGACGAGCCCCTGGCCCCTGAGTATGTCGATCCTATTGCCGGCCACCCCAAGCTCGGCCGCAAGGGTGAGACTCTCTACGTCCGGCCAGTCGACCACCTTGAAGAGGCCAAGGACGTTTCTCGGGACGAATCCGACGAAGGCCTGTTCGAAAAGACCAGGAGCCCGCCCGAGGTGCCTCTCCCTGAGGGCGTGACTGAGTCGCCAGGCTCCTTTGCCGCCCGCCGGAAGCGCGCCGAAATGGACGGCGAGAAGGCCGGCAAGTATAAAGACATTCGCGGCTTCCGTCTGCACGCCGAGCGCGGCTACACCTTCTGGCGGTTCAACATCGAGGTGGAACTCCGGGACAAGCAGCAGCGCATCGCGTACCGCATCAACCGCGGCCCATCCACCGGCTTCTGGGTGCCCGCCCGCGGGCAGAGCATGAACATTATGTTCCACAGCTGCAACGGCTTTAGCCTGAGCGCCGACTCTAACAAGTTCACCGGCCCAGACCCTATGTGGCGCGACGTGCTCAACACCCACCAGAGCCAGCCGTTCCACGTCATGATTGGCGGCGGCGACCAGATCTACAACGACCGCGTCATGCAAGAGACCGAGCTGTTTAAGGACTGGCTGTGGATTAAGAACCCGCTGCACAAGCACAAGGCCCCGCTCACCCCCGAGATGCAGGACGAGCTGGAGATGTTCTATCTGGAGCGCTATGCCATGTGGTTCTCGCAGGGCCTGTTTGGCATGGCGAACTCCCAGATCCCGATGGTCAATATGTGGGACGACCACGATATCATTGACGGCTTCGGCTCGTACCCGCACCATTTCATGAACTCGCCCGTGTTCTCGGGGCTGGGCAACATCGCGTTCAAATACTACATGCTGTTCCAACACCAGAGCATCACGGCCGAGACGGAGAAGACGGAGCCGAGCTGGATATTGGGCGCCAAGCCCGGCCCGTATATCAACGAACAGAGCCGGAGCATGTTCATGTTCCTCGGCGGCAAAATCGCCCTCCTGGCGGTCGACGCCCGGACAGAGCGCACGCGGGAGGAGGTTGTCCGCGAAGACACCTGGAAGCACATCATGGACCGCTGCTACGGCGAGATTGACAAGGGCAAAGTCGAGCACCTTCTCGTCCTCCTCGGCGTACCCATCGCCTACCCTCGCATGGTCTGGCTTGAAAACATCCTCACCTCGCGCGCCATGGACCCGGTCAAGGCGCTCGCCAAACTCGGCATGTTCGGCGGTCTTCTCAACCGCTTCGACGGCGGCGTCGAAGTCCTCGACGATCTCGACGACCACTGGACCGCCAAGAACCACAAATCCGAGCGCGCCATCGTCATCGAGGATCTCCAAGACCTCGCCGCAGACAAGTCCATCCGCGTGACCATCCTCTCGGGAGACGTCCATCTCGCTGCTGTTGGGCAGTTCTACTCCCACCCCCGGCTTGCCCTCCCCAAACACAAAGATTTCCGCTACATGCCCAACGTCATCTCCTCGGCTATCGCAAACACCCCGCCGCCGGATCTCCTTGCTGACGTCCTCAACAAGCGCAACAAGGTCCACCATTTTGACAAGGAGACCGACGAGGATATGATCCCGCTGTTTGCCCACGGTGTTGATGGCAAGCCGCGGAATAACAAACACCTCCTGCCCCACCGCAACTGGTGCGCTATCCGGGAGTATGTCCCCGGGAGCACGCCGCTACCAACGCCGAGCCAGTCCGGTTTGGACCTTGCGTCGGGGGAGCCGAGGAAGAGTGGGTTGTTCAGGCGGTTGTCGCTGTCACGCTCACGAACGGATGCGGGGTATGGAGGGGCGAAGGATCGGACGCGTCCGCCTGTCAGCGGCGGGTTATTTAGGAGGCTGTCTGGACGGGCTGGGCCGGCGGCCAGTGCTGATGAGGTGGGCAGGTCTGCTGGTTCAGCGGCGGGGAGTAGGCCGGGGTTTTTGACGAGGACGTTGTCGACTTCGGCGGTGGGGAGTGCTGGTGCTGGTGGGGAGAAGGTGGGAGGTTGGGGGTTTGTTTAGGAGGCTGAGTGGGAGGAGACCGAAAAGGGACGATGGGGATCAATGGAGTGTGGGGTCCGGAGACGGATGAGGAGGAGGGATGGCAGAGCCAGGGGCAGGGACCGTATGGTCAACAGCAGCAGCCATCGCAACACCCGTACGGCCAGCAACAACAGTATCGCCACCCACCGCAGCCGCAGCAGCAGCAGTACGACATGCGGTCCGACCCAAGGTACAATCCCCACCAATACCAAATCCATCCCCAACAGTACCAATCGGGCCCCCGTGGCGGTGGTACAGTCGGCATGCGCGGCGGCCTCGGCCCCAACGAGCGCTACAGCAACGACGAGTTCGGCCACGACGACGAGACCTACTTCTCTGTCCGGCCGCACTCCCACCAGCAGCCTGATCCGCGCCCGCCCGTCCCGCCAAAACTGCCCATGCCCGCCGGCGGCGCCAACCTTCCTAACCCCGTTCCTGGTCAACCATACCGCCCACAGGGTCAACAGCCCTACGACATCAACAACGACCCAAGCTCAACCTCCTTCCACCGCACGCCCACGACTCTCTCAACAAAACACCGCAACCCTCACCACCACCAACAACATGCGGTTGATTTGGCGGGTGCGCTGGAGGTTACACTCAACGTGGAGATCAGCCCGAAGGATCCGGGGGGGAGTACGGTGCCGTATCGGTTGGTGGTGCCACGGCTGTGGTATGAGTTTGAGGGGGAAGGAGAGGAGTTCCCGAGTCCGGATGACGGTGTGATTGTCCCGCAGGGTGGGCAGGGTGCAGGGTGGGATGGGGAGAGGAGGCGAGGGGTGGGATGCCGGGGTCGACTGGAAGTGGGGAGATTGGGGAGATGGGAGCGGGGTGGGAATGGGAAGCGGACAGCAGGGGATGGAAATGGGACGGGGTGGTGGGAGGGAGAATCGGACTGTTGGGTTTGTGGAAGGCGAGGTTACCGATGATGGGGTGGTTGGGATGAGGAAGGGATAGTGGGGAGATGGATTATGATGAAAGAGATTATAAGAAGAAGAAGGGAGGGTTGAAGAGGTTGATTAGTTTGAGAAGGAAGGGTTAAATGGTGCTGGTGGGTGGTGGGTGGTGGGGAGATGTGTATGACTGGATGAGTTATGAGATGGATATGGATGGTATGAATATGTGATGATGGGTATGATGGAATGTAGCAATTTTTTTCTTGGGTTTTTTTTTTTGTGTTGATTTGGGTTTCAGTTTGCTTGATGTTTGCATTGTTTAGCTGGCGTTTCGCATCATAGTCTTTCGAAGTTGAAATTGAGGTGGAGGACAGAAGCAGACAGATGGATGGACATGCTCCACAGCAAGATAGGATGGCACTGTATTTACTCTTTCTCTCTACACTCTTGCAATACAGCGTCAGTTTACTTCTTCAAATTCTTCTCTTTCCTTTTGGATTCATCGGAGTTTCTGTCCATATCCCCAGTTCCTGGCAACGATAAACCGGTGTCAATGCGCTCAATCCAACCAGGCCTTCCCTTTCAGAATTAGGTCCAGACTCACCTGTCTTGGCCGACGTTATGATCTCTCGGATCCGTGACCTTCTGCTGGATAACTTGAGTGAAGCTGGAAGTTGGCACCGTTACATCCGTGTTAAACCCAAGTCCCGATCTCGGTGTCTTCAGATGTTTTTCAACTTTCTACAGATACTAGTTCGAGGTGTGGCGCAGCAATCTGTTCTGTCGCGTACTCCCTATCATCGGCGTGGCGCTCGATGATTCATTGAAAGAGTGACGTCATGCTGCAGCTGACATTCGTGTCCAGACCCAGAGCAAAGCTCCATCGCGCTAACGCCAGCAATGCAAGGGGTCTGGACTGTTGGCGCCGGGGACGTGGTTTTGTTGTGGATTTCGTTGAGGCTGAGAGTGAATGAAACCTGAAGAGTCATTGCGGGTTTCCACGGACGACGTCTTGCAAATTGTCAAATGACTGAGAGTTATCTCAACTCTAGTGGAAGCTGGAAGCTTTGACAAGAACTGGTGGACGATAAGCTTTGGAGATAGCGCCACGATGTGCTTTCCAAGAAAGGCCAAGCTCAGTGAAGCTTTGCGGCTTGGCTGCTTGGCCGGGGACAGGACTCGGCATTCGGCACAGTTGGGACGTCAGAGCAGTCTGTCTTCATCGTTTCTTTTTTGGCTCGGGGAAGAGAGACAAATTGCCTTGGTTCTGGTTGAGCCCGGAGTGCCCCGCAACCAATTGGGGTTGAAGGGGTGACAGAATACCTGCAAGCCATGGCAGCCAGGTCTCAATGTTTGAGGAGCTGCTCCATGCCAGGAAGTGCCCGTCTTGTCATTGACACCTGGTGAACATGGCGACAATCCTTATCCGTACCAGTGCTTATGGCTGTCTTGAGCGTTGCCGGGTTGACGTTCAGACAGCCGCCATGACCCGCGGTACTTGTAGTCCAACCACAGGAGGACTGGCTGCTTTTATACCAGATTCCAAACTTAAACGTCCAGTTCCCAACCTCCAGAATTCAACGACCAACCTCACCCAAAAGGCTAGAACCAACACGTGCCAGCCTCCCTTGTCCGCGATGGATACCCTGACGATCCCCTGGAGGGGGTGGAGCGGTGACTGTCTGGGGAACAGGGCGCAAGCCAAAAGCGGAATGATGCACCTGCCTTGACTGCGCCGCGCCAGGGAACCACAGGGATGCGGGCTGCCGTGGTTTGCAGCTTTCCGTGTCAGTTATAAATCATCCGCCACAGCTCAACAATTCCTGGCTTCCTTCTGTTTTCTTCATTTCTCCCCCAGTTCCCACTGCGACCACCGCGTCGAGACCTGCACACCAACCCCATTCGATGAAGGAAGCTTCGCCCAATCCACAGTCTATATCGCATGGCGGCACCAATCGCTCGTCGAGACGACCCGATTCCAACTCGGCAAACGTAAACGCCGGCTCAATCCCCAGCCTCAACAACATCGACCTGAAAGCCGCCAACCATGGCTTCAAGCCCTCAGCGGGCGCGCGCACCGGGCCCGGCGCCGGCCTCTCTGCTTCCCAGCCAGCCCCGGCTGCTGGCCCGGAACCCAGTAGTAGTGGCCGCTCCTTCAATACATCGCAGGCTGCGCAAGAGGGGGCTGTCGTAGGCTCGGGTGCCGGGGGCGAGACCCAGATCAACGAAAAGAAAGAAAAACAGCCTGTCATGCAGCGCTTCTGGGGTGTCTTTAAGCAGGTCCTGTTCCACTCCAAGCTCAATGTGCTGCTTGTCTTCGTGCCTGTCGGCATCGCCGTCGCTCAGATCGACGGCCTGTCGCCCGGCGTCATCTTCGCCATGAACGCCGTCGCCATTGTACCGCTTGCCGGCCTCCTGAGCTTTGCCACTGAGTCGGTGGCCGCCAGGCTTGGCGACTCGCTCGGCGCCCTGCTGAACGTGACGTTCGGCAATGCCGTCGAGCTGATTATTTTGTGAGTTGGCTGTCTTGGTCGACCAAGATTCCCAAGCTAACCGTCGGCAGCATGTACGTCCTAGCAGACCAGGTCTTCGCCTGATGTCGAGATGTGCCGGAACCTGTACTGACTCGATCCAGCATCGCCCTCGTCAAGGATCAGATTCGCATTGTTCAGGCCTCTCTGCTTGGTTCTATTTTGGCCAAACTTGCTGCTTATCCTGGGCATGGCATTCTTCCTCGGTGGTTTGCGCTACCGCGAGCAGGTCAGTGCTGCCAGCCTTTCTTACATCGACTGCCACTGACCAAATTAGATCTATAACAGCACCGTCACCCAAATGAGCGCTTGTCTCCTCAGCCTTAGCGTTATCAGTCTTGTTCTGCCGGTATGTTGAGGCCCTCGCCATACCAAGACCACCCGCTAATTTGGACAGACCGCGTTCCATGCGTCCTTCAAAAGCGACCAGCGTGCGGACGAGCAGTCCCTGAAGATCAGCCGTGGCACCAGCGTGGTACGTACCCCAGCCCGCCCAGCCTTCCTTCATGCATACTGACTCTCCAGATTCTTCTCCTGGTGTACATCATCTACTTGCTTTTCCAGCTCATCTCCCACTCGTACCTGTACGAGTCGACGCCCCAGCACATTATCGATGAGGAGTCTACGCCTGGCCCCGCTGCCAACTGGCTGGACTCGTCTAGCTCCGACAGCAGCTCCTCGAGCGATTCTGACTCGTCGGACTCGGACCACTCTCGGGAGACCATGTCGAGGCGCATGAGACGCGTTATGCAACGCCGCCGGAGATCTAGCGTTGTGTCGGCCGAGGCGAGCGGAAACGTCAGCCCCGGTCTCCCGCGCACCGCTTCGAACAGTACCGGCGATAACACAATTAAGGACGAGCCCAACGCTGAGGAGTCCGCCTCAACCCCGCATCACCACCGCAGCGCGAGCCGCGGCACGCATGAGGATGGTGATGACGAGAAGCAT
This sequence comes from Collariella sp. IMI 366227, assembly GCA_027946355.1. Taxonomy (NCBI): domain Eukaryota; kingdom Fungi; phylum Ascomycota; class Sordariomycetes; order Sordariales; family Chaetomiaceae; genus Collariella; species Collariella sp. IMI 366227. The sequence goes on from JAPEUS010000015.1 coordinate 476,905, forward strand.
CATCGCAAGCGCCATCGCCGCCGGCTCCCGAGACGGAAACACCGCAAGCATAAGCACCACAGGTCGCATGTCACTGACTCTCCCGAGCCGGTTGGCGAGACCATTGAAGAAAACGCCGAGGCTGAGGCCTCAGAGCGCCAGACGCGGAGGGTCGACTTTGCCGCTGATGTGGTGGACAATGAACACACCATCGATGCCCGGACCAGGAGCCCCTTCCAAGGCCTGCGCGGCATGTCTCTCCGACCTGTCGTCAGCAGCTTGGCCCCGTCCGTCTTCACGCAGCCTCCCGACGCCGTCACGTCGCCCGCCCCGTCTGGCCCCGTCCCACGTGTCCGCTACGGTATCCGCCGGACCAACTCGTTGCCGGACCGCCTCAACCAGCACTACCGTCGCGCTCCTGGCGCCATGATGCCCTCGCAGATACCCCTGGCCCATCCTCCCATCACCGCTATTGCCGAGGAGACCCACGCAGATCAGATGTCGCGCACCGCCGCCGTCATTCTTTTGCTCTGCTCCACCGCCCTGGTCGCCGTGTGCGCCGAGTTCATGGTCGACTCGATCGATGGCCTTGTGAAGAGTGGCAACATCAGCGAGCTCTTCATTGGTCTGATCGTCTTGCCCATCGTCGGCAACGCGGCGGAGCACGTCACGGCCATCACGGTGGCTATGAAGAACAAGATGGATCTTGCCATTGGTGTCGCCGTCGGCTCATCTATCCAGATTGCCCTCTTCATCACTCCACTCGTCGTCATCATCGGCTGGGCCATGGACCGCCAAATGACGCTGTATTTTACGCTGTTTGAGACGGTCTGTCTCTTCGTCTCGGCGTTTATCACCAATTTCTTGGTGCTGGACGGCCGCAGCAACTACCTCGAGGGTGCGCTGCTGATGTCAACCTATGTCATTATTGGCATCATCGCGTATTTTTACCCCAATCCCGAGGAGGCCAGTATTTGGGGTGCTTAAAAATGCGTCAAGCAAGGGCATATAATATGAGATTGTCTTGGCGGGTGACGCGCCATGGCGTCGTGATGGGAAGGAGTATCGTGGAGTTATTAGGCGGATAGTTATTACGAACACGTCCTTATGATCCGGTCAAAGACTGGGTAGCTGGGGCATATCAGCGTCTAAATTGACTCTTTTCTCCATCGATGTTGTGGTTCCTTCCTTAAATGCTGTGTGATATAGGATTCTGAGGTGGAAGGCGAGTGAGAGATTCTTCCGGGTAGCATTTCAAGTCGTCGTCCACCAGCATCCAGACCAATACGGCCCCCTACCAAAAACACCACTCGTCTGACGAGGTTCAAAAACACTAGTGACAGTATGGAGCGAAGGGAGTGAGACTGTGGCTGAGGAGAACAAAGACATCTTATCAAGAAACCTCCTCGAGTTGAGGATCTCTCCCAGTTCTCATCAAACCTCAAACATTGACTTAAGAACATGTGTTTCGGCGACAAGAAAGAAGCCGGCGATGAGCATGGACCCCGGCCTGCTCAGAACCATCACCAGTCAGAGCAGAAGAGGGCAAGCGTGCCTGTTCAGTACCAACAGCATCAACACCAGCAGCCATCACATCAGCAACCGATGAGCAACGAATATGCTCCACCTCCAGGCCCTCCGCCACCTCCGGTGAGCTCGGGGCTCCATGACTATGCTCCACCTCCGGGGCCCCCTCCATCTCAGCGGCCGCTCGGGAACACGGGTGGTGATTTCGCTCCTCCCCTGGGACCGCCGCCGTCCCATGCTGCGGCGGCCAGGAACGACTACATGCCTCCGCCGGGCCCTCCTCCGTCTCATGGAGCCCATGCCGGTAACGACTTTACTCTTCCGCCGGGGCCGCCTCCCTCATATCCGGCCGGCAATGACTTCGCTCCGCCCCCGGGTCCTCCCCCGTCTCACCGGCCTCAGGAGGACCTGAACTACACTCAGCCTCCTCCCGGGCCTCCTCCGTCCCACAGGGCTCATGATGACATGAGCTACATGGCTCCTCCTCCAGGCCCGCCGCCGCCAGCGAGCCAGCCCAAGCCCCAGCATGACTGGTACATCGTCCCCCACCTCAATCCCTCCCCATAACTGCAGGACTAACAAACCCAGGGAAACCGTCGTCCCCGACACCTCCCTCTTCCCGCCTCCCCCAAGCTTCTTCTCAGGCTGGGACTACTCGCCCGCGCACAATGCCACCGAGCAGGAAGCCGACGCCGGCGACGCCTGGTGCGCGCAGCACCCACTGAGCGCCCCAATCACACTCGACGGCCATGCCATCGCCGCCCTCAACTCCCACAACCCGCGGCTGATGCAGCCCTCAAACTTCCGCGGAACGCTCACCTGCACCGGCCCTGGCCTCTGGGCAGGCCGCACCGACTCCGCGTCCCCCTCTTCCTGCCCTCCCCTTTTCCACCACCTCACTAACAACCCCCTTCCAGCATAATCGCCTACCCCTCTACACCGTCACTCTACACTCCCCGCTCTCCCCCTCCCACCCTCCCCACCAAAACAATCTACTACGAAGTCCAGCTTACCCCTCCCACAACCCGCGCCCGGGCGACATCTGCCTCTCCCTCGGCTTCACCGCGCTCCCCTACCCCTCCTTCCGCATGCCCGGCTGGCACCGTGGCTCGCTCGCCATCCACGGCGACGACGGCCACCGGTACGTCAACGACGCGTACGGGGTAAGTCGTTCACCGCGCCGTTTCGCGCGGGGAGAGGTACGGCGTTGGGATGACGTTTAGGAGGGACGTGGCGGGGGAGGGTGGAGGCGGAGGTTTTTTTACACGGCAGGGGAGGGAGGACGGGAGATGGAATGTGCATGAGGAGACGGATGCGGAGAATGATTTGGGGTGGAGGGGTTGGAGGGTATCATGATTTGAGTTGTGCGGTGGGGACGAGTGGGGAGACGGGGTTTGAGGTGGTGTTGGAGCCGGGGAGGTGGTTGTATAGGCCGGTGGGTTGTTGAGAGAAGCCTTGAGATGGTATTGACGTTGGGGTGAGGGAGGGTGAGGGGTGTGTGAAAGAGGTGGTTGGTTTGGGAAGAATTGGGGGTTCAGAGTTGGCATAGAGGCTTGTAGGTTGTAGCATTTGTAATAACACCCTCTTTTGAATATCTATCACCTGTCTTTGACCACAAGACCATCTCCCCTTATTCTGGGTATCAACAACCACCTAGTCATCCAGCCCACCCCACTCCTCCTCCTTCTCTTCCTTCCCGTCCTTCTTCACCTCCTTCTTCCCTCCCTCTTCCGCCTCTTACTCGCCTCAATCGCCTGCGCTTTATTATGCTCCCTCCTCCTTTCCCAAGCACTCATAGTCGTGATCGTCGCCTCCCGCCCGCCCGTCTCGATTCCACCCCTCACCTTCAACTTCTTCTTATCCTCCTTTGCCACCTTCGGCAGCGCATCCAGCAACCACTTCTGCACCGCCGCGCCCTCCGTCCCGCTCTTCCCCGCCTGCTTCTCGCTCGCCGCAATCACATTCGCCACGCTCTTCACGAACGGAATATCATCCTTGGTGTAGAACGTAACCGCCACACCGCCCTCGCGGCCGGCCCGCCCCGTGCGCCCCGCGCGGTGCACGTACCCCGCGGACGACGTCGGCACGTCGTAGTTGACGACGCCGTTGACGCCCGCAAAGTCGACGCCGCGCGCGAGCACATCCGTCGTGATGAGCACCCACACCTCGCCCGCCCGGAACCGCGCCATGATCTTGGAGCGGGCTGAGTCCGACAGCGAGGAATGCAGGACGGCCACACGCGCGGAGCCGCCTGCCTCGAGCGGGATGTCGTACTTGAGTTCGTCGTGGAGGGCCTGCGCGCGGGGATGGATTGCGTGAAGACAAGGAAGGGAGGGCGCAAGGGTGGGCCGGAGTCAATGGAGCTGACGGGGTGGAGGAGTTGGCGCAGGGCGAGGAGCTTGCCGGGCTCGGTGGCGGTGTAGATGAGCTTGTGCGTGATGTTGGGGACGGCGGTGTCTTTGAGGCCGACGACGAGGCGGATGAGGGGGCGCGAGGTGGTAGTGGGGAGCTTTGCGCGCTTGGAGAGGTGCTTAGTGACAAGTGACTCGATATTGGAGCCCATGGTGGCCGACCAGCAGGTGAGAGCGACGTCGGGGTGGGTGCAGGCGCGCCAGATGGCGAGGGTTTGCCTGCGGAAGATAGGGTCGAGGAGGACGTCGGCTTCGTCGAGGATGAGGGAGCGGACGGTGGGAATTATCTTCTTAGAGCCGGACTTGGCTCCGGACTTGTCGCCAGACTTGTTGCCGGTGAGGAAGTTGAGGAGGGACTTGGGGGTGGTGACGAGGATGTCGACTCGGGCCAGGGGTTTGGCATCACCGTCCTTGGCAGTCTTCTCCTCGTCTGACCCCTCCTCACTTTCCTCCTCTTCATTATCAACCTTGTCCTCAGTCTCACTTTCTTCCTCCTCATCATCCTCCTCCTCCTTAATCTTCTCCATCTTCTCCCCCCTGACCTCCTCCGCATCGAGCTTCAACCGCCCCTTCATCAGCACAACCCTGACACCCGTCCCAATCGCCAGCTTTCGCCCCTCGTTGACAATCTGGGTCGCTAACTCCCTCGTTGGCGCAACAACAATCGCCTCGAGCCTGTGATCCTCTCTGTCCCTGCCCTCCTCAGCCCGTCGCCTCAACACCCCATCTATAGCCGGAATAAGGAAGGTAATCGTCTTGCCGCTGCCGGTGGGGGCGACAGCGAGAAAATCGGCACCATTTTCAACGTTGAGAACATCCCCGCTCTCGGACTTCTTGAGGGCTGTCGCTGGGCGCAGCAACAGGGGCAAGCTGGCCATCTGGACCTCGGTCGGCACGCGGAAACCCTGGGCAGAAATGTTCGCAGCCAGTTGTTGTGAGATGTCGTAGGTGTTTCGGAGCTCGGCAAAGGAGGTAAGGGGTTGCGGGAATATCTGCTTCTTGTGCTCGTCTTTTTTCTCCTTCCCCTCCTTTTTGTCCTTCTTGTCCTTCTTGCTTTTCTTCTTGCTTGGCTGTTCCGCCTCTTGCTCCTTAGCCTCCGGGTGTTGGAGCTCCGACAAGATGGTAAACTTCAGCCTGTGTGACCGCAGAATCTGGCGACACTCGTCCTCGTCGAGGAGCTTGATCTTACGCTTCTTTGGGGCGGCGTCTTCGTCCTCGGTCGGGGCAGCCTCGGTAGCGGGCTTCTTCGGGGCGAAGTAGTCGACATCGCTCATGTCATCGTCATCCTGAACCTCCACCTCATTGTTTTGACCATGCTGCCTCCTCTTCCTCTTCTTGCCGCGAGAGCCACCGCTCACTGGATCGTGGTAGAGCTGTGGGTGCGGGAGGGCGCCGGCGGATGGGAGTTGGGACGTCGCGGACGCAGCCTGGGCTTTATTTTTCGGGTTGGCCTTGATGCCGCGCGAGAGCACCTTAAAAATATCCATGATTGGGAACTTCGACAGTCGCGCGCTGTGTATGAGAAGCGTGTTGTTCGGCGAAAATAATCAAGAAAGCCACAAATTTTGGGAAGTTCAGAGATCGATAAGGAAAAGTTGTGCCCCACAAAAGCTGCCAAGGCCTTATCGGCGGATCACTGTCTTTCTAGCCACAGCACCCCCTGAATATATCAAGTTCCCAGACGATCACACCTTGAGGACAATCAGAGGAGAGGTGGACTCGGGTCACGAGAGCAAGTCCGAACACTATTCAAACATTTCGACCTCCTATACTCTACAATTGTTTATCATACATCTATCTCACATGTATCTTTCCCACTCCCAAACACAAGCCCCTTACCGCAGGGACTCCGCAACAACCTCCTCACACCTCCCACACAGCCTATCCTCCTGGGGCGCCACATACCTCCAGCACCTCGGGCACTTGACCTGCGTGGGCGGAACCGCCCACGCCTCAATTTCTTGTCCTTCTACTACCTCACCCCAGCGGCAATCCCACTCGACCTCATCGTCCGAAAGCGCCTCGTTGAACCTGACGTTTGACACGACAAACATGCCCGCCAGCTGGTCCTTGAACCGCTCCAGAACACTCAGCACCTCCCCAGAGGGCACCCTAAGCATGATCTCACATTCCAAGTTCGATCCTATACGCTTCTTCACCCGCGCTATGTTAGTGGCGCCCTTCACCACACTGTGGGCCGTCATCAGGATGGGCATCGCCTCGCGCAGCTGCTTCTGCTCCGCTGCGTTCAGCCTGCCCGCCCCCACCAGCGGCGCCGTGTAGAGCTGCCGCAGCGGGTGCTCCAGCCCCTCGTCCTCCTTCATCCACTGCGGCCGGTGCTCCCACGCCTCCTCGACTAGCACGGGCGTGATGGGCGCGAGCATGCGCAGAAACCCAAAAAAATATCGGCTCCAGTGCGCTGCCGCCGTCCCCGCAGTACAGCCTGTCTTTCATCGCCTCAAGGTAAAACGAGCTCAAGTCGTTGACAATCCATTCGTTGATCGCACTAATCGCCTTGTTGAACTCAAAATTGTCGTAGTGCTTGCCCACCGCAAACATGACATCCGTCAGCTGCAGCAGCGCGATGCGGTCGACAGTGGTCAGCGGGGCGGTGCGCGCGGACGCGTGCATCGAGCCCAGCAGCATTCTGATCGAGTTGCGGTACTTGAGCAGGGACTGGTGGATGTTTAGGAGAACGGGTTCGCCGAGCACAATGTCGCCCGTGTAGTCGCTGGACGCAACCCAGAGGCGGAGGGCGTCCGAGCCGAAGGCGTCTTTGACGGGCTTGGCGCCGGCGGCGGCTCTTCTCTTGAACTGGAGGGGTGGCACGAGCGACCCGTCCATGACTTGGTCGGCCGAGATGATGTTGCCGAGGGACTTGGACATTTTCTTGCCGTCTTTGTCGAGGGTGAAGCCGTGCGTGATGAGCGTCTTAAAGGGGGAGAGGCCGAGGGTGTTGGTGGTCGGCTTGGCGGTTGGGTCGGCCATGGCGGCGACGCGCGTGAGCAAGCTGGACTGGAACCACCCGCGGTGTTGGTCGGAGCCTTCGAGGTAAATGTCGGCTTGTTTATCCAGCATGGTCCAGCTGGTGCCGCTGTCGAACCAGACGTCCATGGTGTCCTGCCCGCGCGTGTACTCTCCCTTGCCACGAAGCGACTCGGGAATCCAAGCCAAGTCGTCAGGGGCGTCGTTCCACCAGGCGTCTGTTCCCCTTTCCTGGATGACCGAGATGATGTGGTCGATCACTTCGTCGGTCATGACCGCGTTGCCATTCGCCTCGTAGAGCGTGGGAATCGGCATGCCCCAGGCGCGCTGCCGCGAAATGCACCATTCGCTGCGGCCCTTGATGAAGGCCTCGAGCCTGTTCTTGCCGTGCTCCGGCACGAAGCGTACCTTGTCGATGGCCGCCAGTGCGTCGTTCTTGATGCTGTCAACATCGGCAAACCACTGGGCCGTAGCGCGAATGATGATGGGTTTCTTGGTCCTCCAGTCGTAGGGGTACTTGTGCGTGTACTTGTGGACTTTGATAACATCGTCCCCAAGCAGGTCCAGCACCGCGCTGCTTCCGTCGCCAAGAACAGCGATGCCCTTCAAACGGTCGGGCTGGTCTGGGAACGCATCCTCGGTAAAAAGGCCGTCGTTATCCACCGGTGCGGACACCGGTATTCCCAGAGACAGGCACGCGAGGTAGTCATCGAACCCATGGCCGGGCGCGCAGTGAACCAGGCCGCTTCCCGAGCCGTCCGTGACGAATGACCCGTGGATGAAGGGTTGGACCTTAGCCGACTTGCCCCGAAGCCTATTGACATAGCGCAGCTGCGTGAGCTCGCTGCCCTTAACCGCGCCAAGCAGCTGGGAACCCAGTCCCTCCCCAACCCGGAGGTTTGCAAAACTCTCCAAGCAATTCTCCGCCACGAGGTACGCATCATCCCCGATCTGTATCACACAATACGTCAAGTTCTCGTGCACCGCAATCGCCTGATTCGCCGGCAGCGTCCACGGCGTAGTCGTCCACACCACCGCATACAACCTCCCCTTCAACCCCTCCATCCCCGGCAACTTCTCATTCCCCGCCGTAACCGGAAACCGCACCCACGCCGCCTTGGACACATGCTTCTCATTATACTCCAGCTCCGCCTCGGCAAGTGCCGTCCCAGAGCTCGGCGACCAATACACCGGCTTGTACTTCCGATACACCAGCCCGCGGCGCGCGAGCTTCTGAAACAGCCGGAGCTGGCGGAGCTCGTACGCCAAGTCCATGGTGGTCCAATGCGCGTCCCAGTCGCCCATGACGGCATAGCTGCGAAAGCTCTTCATCTGGTCTGCGACCGCCTTAGAGGCTAGCTTGCGCGCGGCCTTGCGGATCGCGCCGGGGGACATGCGCTTGCCGGCTGTGGGGCCGACAGCTTTAATCTCGATCGGGAGGCCATGGCAGTCCCAGCCGGGGATGTACGAAACACGGCGGCCTGGGGACACAGACGTTAGCGAATGGTTATAGTGGGTGGTTGGGGTCAAGCACACCCTGCTGGACCTTGACACGCAGAATCATGTCCTTGAGAATCTTGTTCAGGGCGTGGCCCGCGTGTAAGGCGCCGTTGGCGTAGGGCGGGCCATCGTGCAGCACGAACTCGTTGTCGGCGGGGCGGTTGATAGCCTGCCACTTATAGAAGTCATCGGCGCATTTCTGGATGTACTGGTCGCCCTGCTGCGGCCGCGGACGCGGGCTGGAGGGAGACGTCACAGAGGTCAGTCTGGGGCCAGTCGACTCGGTATTGTGCCATTGGCGGCTAAAACTTACAGGAACGTCGACTTGGGCAGCCGCAGAGTTGATGACCAGCTGGACAACATGGTTGTGTCAGGTCATAGCGGGACCACGCCGCCGTCGAAAATGTTGTTGGGGAAATTTTCGGGCCGGCGCGATCGGTCGCGTTCTGCTGATGCAGCTGGACCCGAGTGGCAGAAATGCCCCACAATATTCCCTTTTGGGAACTTACACACAGAACACCACCAGGCAGACAGGAGACAGCAGATTCAAGAAAATCAATCATGTTGGAAACCTTAGGCAGTTTAAACTAATAGTGTTATGACATAAACTCCAGTATTCTGCCTGTTATTTCTCTGGAGAGCTTATCCAGGGATTCAACTGCCACTACGGGCGTTTTCAACCAGCGCAATTTGACGAAGTTCAGCCATCAAGCTCTCCCACGTTAACGTGGCAATAGAGCCAACCGAGCGGTGGTAGAGATTGGAGTGTGCGTTAGCAATTCCCTGCAGGACAAGCCAGATGTACGCCTTGTCGCTCATCTTAAACTTGGTGTTGTTTAAGCGCTTGCGAAGGTAGGTGATGCGAGTTTGGAACGTGTCCATTTTGTCGTACGACTCGCGATGAGAGTTGACGAATTCCTGCAGGATACAAACGTCGCTGTCAGAGGTGCCTCTTTCAAAGTGCTGCATAATGAAGTTGAGTGTCTTCTTGAAATTGCGCTCGCTCGCGTCCCAGCCGAGGTTCTCGATGCTGACCAAAGGGGGCGACCAGGGACTGTATGCTGAAAGTAATCGTCGATGTCACAGCGGTCCATCTTCCATTGGGCCTTCTCTCAGTCATCGGCAAGTTTGGGGATGTCTTCAAGAACGTGGTGGGCAAACTTCTGATCGCTCAACAGATTGATAATGCGGGCGCGCCAGGTGGGTTAGTCTTCCTGTTTGACACACTTGTCAATCATGGGGAAGCGGCCATGGATGGAAACCTGGTATCCTAAAAAACTGTGCGCTCAGTTGGCTCTGGTTGGCGACCATCTAATTGACCATCGCTATGGGATTAGCCATTGTTGAGAAAAAAAGGCCACTAGCCTGATGGCCTTGCTGCTGATAAAGGAGACTGGTGAAAGGGTAGATGGGGAGTCGTCAAGAAACTTCCTTGCTTACAATGTTGGTGAACTCGGATCTCTGATGATAGTCGGCAGTCGTGGTGCTGAATGTTGAAATTGGTCGGAATAGGTCACTTGGTAAATTGCAAAGGCACTCGGGGGCACTCAGGCAGATAATGACTGCAAAAGAAGAATTTGGTGACGGCAAGGGTGCACTGGGACGTCATGTCAGCCCTACAGGCAACCACAGCTTCCCTGCAAGGCTGACGATGGCCCCACCCTTTCCTCATCATCAACAATCGCGGTGAGGCTGAACGTTGACTTCTTTTCATCCTCTTATCAAGAGCCACTGTCTTGAACTCGATTCTGAAGCGCCATGGCGCCGATACGACGCTATCTTAGAATCACCAAGTACTCCGTCCTCGAGTGTCGGATCTACCTCGACAATCCGGCGCTGGCTCCGTCATGGCTGCTCAACCCACGAGACCCCATCCTCCCCAAGGTCATCGAGAGCGTGCGACCTTTGGTCTTGCCCAAACTGCGCGAGGAGAAGGAGCGCGAGCGGAGCAAGAAAAAGAGCAAGAAGCGCAGCATCAAGGACGTTGTCGTCGAAGGTGGGTACCGCGTCATACATGCGCCGCCACGCTCTCATCACCCAGACGGTCATGCTGAACCGGCTTAGATGACTTTGAAGTGTCCATCTTCCTAACCGAGACCGACACGCGGCACTCACTGCTGCACAAGCAGAAGCTGTTCCGAGACAAGGTGCAGACTCGGCTCACGTCCAACTCGTCCAAGCTGATGGGCGCATCGCGCGAGGAGCCCATCGACGTGGAGGGCGGCCAGTTTCCGCAAGCAGCGGATGCTGACGTTCTGATTCTGCGAGAGGAGGACGACGATCAGGACGCCATCAACCTGGCCGACATCCCTACGATAGGTGATACGACGACATCAGACCCGGAGCCCGCCAATCGGAGGCCCAAAAGGCGCCGTCGGGGATCCCCTGGCCCCCGCGGGCAGGGGCAGGAAGCGGAGGAAAGCTCCGGCGGCGGGAGCGATGTGGAGGTGCTTGATGAGACAGGCTCGTCGGCGGACGAGCTGTTTGTGGGCGATGGAGCGAGCGATGACAGCGATGTGGGCATGAACCAGCCGCCGTCGAAGCGCCGCAAGGGCAAGGCGGCCGTTGTGGGTGACACGGCAGAGCGTGATGACAAAAAGAAGATGGCTATGGATATTTCTTACGAGGGTTTCGCGATCTACGGGCGGGTGCTGTGCCTGGTGGTCAAGCGGCGCGTCAACGCTGGAGGCAGAGCTGGAGCTGCTGCTGCTCCGTCAAGTGGGAAGACCCAGGCGGCCCGACCTAAGGGCCAGGCCATGATGGAGAATTGGATCGCCTCGACACAGATGCCCGAGGCCGCCGGTGGGGATGCGGACGCCGTCTGAAGCGGCCCGGTGCGGGGAAGCGGGCGGGGATGTGATGTGCCGAGGGTTGTCACGAAGCCAGCCTCTTGGCCTGACGCCGATATGGTTCGATCGACAGGTGTTTGATGTCACAGAGCAAGGAAGACGAGCCGTGACTTATCAAACCGAGATAAGTCGGAAATACCCCGCAGTGCCTGTTTCACTCGCTCGCTTGCGAATACCTGCTTTGGGACCCCGCGATCGCCATGGCAAATGGTCGGAGTTTGATCCGAATCCGTTCCCATCTCCGCCAATCTCGCCAGGTACGAAGTGACGAGATGCCATCAAAGCAAAGTGAAAGTCTGTGCTTGATGTGGAAGCAACTGCCGTTGCCCTGGAGGACGGTCGCGTCAGCTTGAGACGGGCGGTGTCAGCCAGGACCTGCGACGGAGTCCGGGAACTCATCCTGGCTCTCTCATGGTCATCACCTCCGCCTCCGGTGCATGCTCCTCGATCTCGCGCCGAGGGCGCAAACACTCGACACCATGACGCCACGATCCCTCGCGAATGCAAAGCGGGAAAGCTATCACCAAAACGGACAGGCCACGAGGACGCTACTGCCAGGGACGCCCGCTTCCTCTGCACCGAGCCGAACCGCCTTCGCCAACAATGGCTACACCACTGTGCGGCCAAGATAATTGAGTTTGATGGGAAAGGCTTCCAGCTTCGCGCTCGCCCCCATCGCTTTTCGGCCCCTGCGCATCGTTTTCGATATATCAGACGCCACCCGTTGCTGATCAGGCCATTCTGCCACGCGGCAGCCCAGCCTCGAGGCGTGCCGCCCTGGATGGGAGGGCGTTTGATATTGCGCAGGAAGCAAACTTCAGCTGGGCGCTGTGTCAGCTGGACACTGTGCCCACGCCATTCCCGGACGCGCCCAGGCAGGCAGAGAGCACAGATGGGGCGATCATGTTCGCACAGCAGCATCGCAGTGTGCGACCGGTGCACAAACATCTGCTCTGTGCAACGACGGGTACATGTGCTGTGCACCTGGGACGTCGGGCGTTCCACGGGAACCGAGACCCCCATCGCGCCCCCCACGGATGTTGTTGCATCAAACTGGCGTGCACTCGAAACACCAAAGCTCGCCCCGCCTCGGCTGGACGAGCGCTGCGGCAGACGGAGCGTTGGTTTGCTGGTTGCTCTGTTCCGACGACAGAACAGGCTCGGGTTTCCCTTTTTGGGGCCGGAAGCCTCACTTTCAAGCGATCGTTGCATCCGTGCGTCGGCTGACTTTCTGATCAGGGGGTGGGCCGCAGGGAATAATGGTTCGTGCCGATGCCCGAAATAGCGTACGGAGTAGGGCTTTGACGTTGGAGGGTGTGATGGAAAATTGTGGTGGTGGTGGCGGCGGCTTCTCAGTAACGCCTCTCCGTTTTCGGTGGTGAGACACAATCCTGTTTTTTTGTTCTCATCAAGAGACCAAGATCGTGTGTGCTTGGTATGTACTGTCACCTGTGTATGCAGCCTCCTTTTCCCCGCAGTGTTCGTCCGACATCAATTTTGGCTTTTTTGTTCCTGCATGAATCCAGACCATCGACCCTCAATAATTCGCCACCACATGTCCCCCTTCCCCAAACCAAAACCAAAATCGTGAAGGCTTGTTGGCCTGTGCATGCGCGATCGGCCCCAGCTGGCCGAAAACGTGTCCGTTCCTAGGCCGTCTCCTTTGTCAGCTCCCTTTTCCCACGTGGTGGACAGGGGTGGCACGGCTCTCTCTCATCAGCTGGCGTGGGACCTCGGCTCTTCGCTTGTCTCATCATCTCTCTTTTTTTTTCCTTCTTTCTCAGCCATCGTCTTGCGCTTGATCGTTGATTGGCCCAGGACCGGGAACGTCTGTTCGCGAGACAACCCCGAGAGATGCGCCGAACAGCCGGCGTGCGATGTTGTTGGCATCCCTGGCTGGGCTGAGGATGAGCATCCCCTGGGGAGGATCGTCGGATAACGGCAGCGAAGCGGATGCTTCCATTTCCTTTTCCACCGTGTTCGAAAACTGGATGCTGTCCTCATGAACAGGTGCAGGATCCACCCTCATTTCCGGATCGCGAGCTTTTTTTTTTTCTTTCGGCTTTCCTTATCTTTCACCAGAGAAAGGAGCCAACGGTTCATGGGTGGATCTCGTTTCCCCAGGCTCCGACAGCCGAATGTGCCGGCCAGCCGCTTCTTTTAATCCTTCTCGAAAGGAACTCTCGGAACATGAAGATCATGGGCGGATGATGACGAAATCGAAGGAGTCCCATCCCGAGCCAGCGACGCGGACACGAGTGATAAGCAATGGCTATAGCATGGATGGTGAGGTCCAGCATTGACTCACCGTCCCGGCACTGCCCTTCCCTGCGCCAGCTGACCGCAGGTGAGGTTACGCAACCCGAGGGGAAGGGGATTGGTTCTTGCGATGCGTGGTTTGTTCCCGAAGCAGCCGTAAGGCTGGGTCGAGCCTTGCTGCATGGCGTTTTAGGCCTGAGCCCGGGACCGTGGTTTATCGACGCCCGTTCGGCCGGAAATGGCACACACACAGGCAAACAGCCCTCTTCAGCTCCGCCAGGATGGGTGTGTGGTGAGATGCGAACTGTTTGGAGGATGGGCTGACACGTGGATGCCACCCATCGCATCTCAGCTTTCAACAATTCCTCCCCCGAGTCCCGATGATTCGGAGACAGACTTGCGTTTTTTTGGCTCGGTTCGGAGAACCCCTGGCCTGGAAATAAAGACACCAACAAGTTCGAAGATGTCATCGATATGCTAGCGTCCGTTTCTTCCAAGGACCGAACTGTCTCGCTCCGACCCGCGACATCTTCCGGAGCCAAGGAACTCCCTTTATCCGTATTCCTCTTTTATTTTGATTTGCAAATGGGGAATCGGGCAACAGACCGGCGGTGAGACGGCGCTTGAATGAGACTCCGCCCCAGGGAAGGCTCCCAACCTTCTGGAAGCCTTGGAAGCTTGTGAATGCCAGGGGTTGCCTGGGCACCGAGTTGACCAACCGCATTCCGCGGCGACCATGCCAGGCAAACGAAGGGTGGCAGGGCAATTCCAAAACGAGACACGATGATGGTGGGTGGGATGGATGGGGAACCATTTCCGGATGTTCCTGGGTCAGATGACCGCTTCTCTTACACCACCGGGCAACCACTGGCAACATTCCGAGGCTGGACACAACAAACGGCCTTCTTCTTTCACCGCTCTGGAGTGAGGACAGCTTTTGAACCAACGGAGCCAGGAGGATCCCCGGAGCAAGAATTTCTCTCCCTCGTGGTTGCTTCTCCACCCTCCCTTTCATGCAAGGACCCTGTGTTTGTTGAAGTTAATGACGAACTGCATTTGTGTGAACGGTTCTTGGGGGCTGGGGCGGGTCTGTCCCATCCCATGGGCAACGGCAATGGTTCCAAGCTGCCGGGTCTTGCTGCTCACCGTATCCTCCGTTTGGAGGCTCCGTTTGTTTTGGGGGCCCAGCAGAGCACAGACAACATCTCGGTGAGCCATGTCGGTCCGCGGAAGACAAGCCTTGTGAAGAGGGTTGCTGAGTGAGACGGGCCGGTAGCTTGCAGGTCCTTGTGAAGGTTCTTTTCGGGAACGGTATCCGAAGAGAAGGCTCTGGTTATGAGATGCAGTGCGCTCACTCACCCGTGCTGCTGGGACTTACTGACCGCAGACCATTAGGCTTTTCCAAGAGGACTGTACCCAAATCAGCAAGTTCCCTTGCTCGGTGTAACATCGATATCGCAGTTCTTGGTGGGGGTACAATCCCAGGCGATGCTTGCCACCTTCATCACCCGCCTTCGCTTGAGTGCTGACATGCAACAGCATGAGCAGATCCTGAGAATACTCTGGACCGCGGCTTGAGTTGAAACTGCATGTTTGAATAGGCGCTTCGCGGACGCAGATGAGACGATGTATGAAGCGCGGCGGTAGCATCACCTTAAGCGCTAGTGGTACGGCGGCTGCTTGCCGTCACCGTGCTGGCGCCGACACGGCGATCCGGCGCCAACACGATGCCGGAAGCATGCCTCAACAACCCTTCCGTCCCGGGTTCAGCGACAAGATCCTGCCAGAGCCGGTCTTTCTGTAACTAACAGAATTCCAGTGTAACGATACGGGCCGTTCTCGTCATCCCATGTCTCTGTTGCGGCCGTTGTTCATCTCTCGACATTCTTGCCCTGGCTCGGCAAAGGACTCACACCAAGAAATCCTCCGGGCCTTACAGTTGACCCTTGCTTACACCCGACCACTGCCTACACCCGGCCACTGCCTACACCCGACCACTGCCTGATCTCCGGCACACCCTGGAAAGATTGCCAGCACATCTGCACCGCATCCTGCGTATGTGAGTCATGGTCATGTGGATGGCCTTGCTGCAACACTCTCAACTGCCATTGACATGGGCATCAAAAGCGGGGGTGCCACACCACGGCGTTCCAAAAGGGGGCAATCAACGCCAACGCCAGCCTTGCCGCCCATGTCAACCCACGTTGTTGTTGGTCACTCACCGCGGGCAAGGGCTCTCTGCCTTGCTGCGAGCCTTGCATTTCGTCACAGGTCCCATCTGATGACCTGTTTACGATGTGTGGAATGCGGGGGAAGGATGGGCGCCCGACGGCGTATGGGGTTTCAGATACCAACCGGGCGTGTTTGCTTGCTGGGCTGGTGTTGAGGCCGGAGGCATCCAATCATGGCGGGTGTTTCCAAGCCTGTTCCTGAGACCAGAGCAGGCCGCAGAGTTGGCGCCTGGCAGGCGGCCATGATCAACATCAACATCACCGCATGGCGGGATGCAAAACGAAGCCCCGCCAACGAAACAAGCCGAGGGAGCTGAACATGCTGCAGAGAGGAGGTTGGATGCCGCTCGTCGGGAATATCTGCAGCCAAAAGACCCCCTTCGGGCGATCAACTGTTACGCGCGCAGTTGCGATGCCACCAGCGCGGATAAGTCGGCGTGGCCGGGTCAAAGAGGGAAAAAGAAGACACTTCCACTTCGGTTTGCTAGAGTTGCTCGTCTGTGTCCACCGTCTTGGCATTTCCCCGGATAAGGACCTTGGAAGCATATTTGGACGAAAAAAGCAAGAAGTGCATGTGGAGCAGCGGCGCCTCAAGCGTCATGATTGGCTTTCTCCCACGAGGACGAGGTTCCTGGACCTGAGAAACGAAGGGATGGTGCGATCGCGCTGCTGGCAACCGCCGCTTCCAGTTGCGATCTGTCATGAACATGGCCGAAAGCGTGCGGTGGCATCGAATTGTCCCAAGCCACGCTCAGGACGTGGCAGCTCCGCGCAGTCGTTAGGGGGGATACGAGGCCAGAGGAAGATGAGAAGGGTCGCATCGGAGGCCGGCTGACCGTGGACGGACCTGCATCGGCGAACGGCCAGTCCAGAATCTCCGATCTAAGCCTGTGTGCTTAAAGTGTCTCAGCTCAAAGGCGGTGTTTTGAAACAGCAACAGAGGTTCCCGCTGTCGAACCTCAGGGACTCAGGGAACCTGTGGCCATTTGCAAACAAACCCCCCCATCGGAGAAACACAAACAGCTGGCCAGACCAGACCACCAAAACCACAGGAAATTGTCAGCGCCCCTGGGAATTTCACACAGGGCGTTGGCAGCCCCTGAAGCATTGCGGTCGACAGTGGCTAGACCTGGTCCACTTCCCCTGGAAGCCCCCAGACGCCAATCTTCCCGGCACACAAACTCACATCGTTGAGAAATTTGTAAATTTGTCAGGTTGTTGAAATTGCGAAATTGGCTGTGGGGTTTCGAACACTCGGCGAGGCTTCCATTCGATTTTCGAGTCCCCGATCCCCACACTGCCGTGCTAAATTTGCATTGTCCGCGATCGTCCTCAGCTCTCACTGTGCGCTGCCCTTTTTGGACGCAAACGGACAGCTGAGAGCTGGATGCCTCCGTTTGCGCTGAAGTCAAAGTTTCCATGCCCGCGGATCGCGGTATTACAGAGTCTGTTCTCACTGCCCGACACACCCAACTCGTGTCGAATGGTGACTTGACGACTCTAGCACTCAGACGTTGTCGGCCGACTGCAGGCGACCGCGAGGCGGCCGTTGCGCGGTCAGCGACGCGATCTGGCGACCGCTCTTTCCGCGAAACCACTTCGAGGCGGCATCGTCGTGAAAGGATGCACAGGTGGCATGTACCGTACATTACAGATTACCCGTCGTGTCCCGCGCCAGGGGCAGAGCGGTAATGGCGACAGGGGCGCATCCTGGCGCTGATGCAGCGTTTCATTTCTCTGTGGTGGTCATCGAGAACCTGGTCAGCGCCAAGCAATGCCTGCGTCACCGCAACTTTGTGGCCCGTCACGGGTCGAGGTACATGACTCTGCTGTGGCAGGACATGTGCTTGGCACTTCTTCCCAGACATCCACAGCTAGGGCATCGCGGCTGGAAATGTACTCGCTGGCTTGGCTGTCGTACCAGGCACATCGGCGTGCCAGGCACCGGCCGGTACCTGAACACCCCACCCTTCCTGGGCGTGGTGTCCACAGCCCTGTCGGTGAAGTTGCTCCTTTTGATCCTGGGCTTGGAGCAGTAATTTGGAAAGTTGCCAGTTGCCGGTTACCTACATAAGGACTGTCTGCCCTCCCGCCGTTCCTAGCCCGCACCTCTCGAACCATCGCCAGACCAGCAGAACATTCATCAGCACATCTCGACACCAGGAGACCAAACAAACCTTCTCCAGCAGACTACTTCATCACGACTGCTCCCCCACCTCGGCACTCACTCACACACACCATACACCACCAGCTATCCCACCACCATCGATCTCAACTTCGAGACAGCAACCGCCAAGCTGGCTTCCTCATCCGCCCAAGACTTCACGATGATGCCCGCTCAGAGACCTTCTCAACTCCCGCCCTGCCCCGGCCCGCCGCCGAGCAGGCCACTCCCTCCTCTTCCCAAACGGGGTTAAAGGTCAACATCGATTCAACCCTCGGGAACCACCATCTCCCATGCTTCACCATCTGGTCACCAGGCATCGCGGGCCATCCCTGAAGATGGCCCCGAGCCGCACGCTATGATGTCTCTTGTGGTTCACCACGCGAGGCTGCGACCGCGCTTCCGCTCCCGCATCGCTGTCTCTCTTGCATCGGTTCCAGTCGCAGCACCACCTTTCTGAGCTGCGCGCCATTGTGCTTCTGCATGTGCCCCGAACCGCAGCTTCGGAGACGCAGCAGCCCTCCCGCGCCCAGCCCCAACACAGCCATTCATCTGCCACACCACCACGGGGGTTCAACATCTCATTGGCCGAACCAGCCAACTGGCCTCCAGTTCTTCAACCTCGCAGCATGCTGTGCACACCACCACCCGGCCCGGGCTGGCCGCAAGAACCACTCGAGCCGTCTTTTTCCCACTACACCATCCCGTCTTTTTTGCGGATGTGTCCCGAGAGCCGGCTCAGGGGAACAACCACCTCGACTTTCTCTCTCTCACCTTCAACTTCGCACGACAGCAACACGAGCGCATTGCAACCCATACCAACATTTGTACCACCACAACCCTGGCGGATACGATCATTTTTAATCAACGCCTTTTTTCTTTTTTTTTCTTTTTGGTTTTACTTTTTCCTGTTTTGTCTTTTAGCGACGACATCGATATCAAGTGTTACGACTTTTTCAACACGCACTCTGGGATTTATTAGAAGGGATTCATCATTGTACCACTACAAATGAGCATTCTGGCAAACGGCGTCATATGATACCAACGCTTGCGGGAGGAGGAGGACAGCAGCAGCGTTACGAGGACGGCGGATTTTTCCGTATCAAGGGGGAGAGAGGATGAGGATTGACGGGATGGGCGCGCGGGTTAGGATTACTTCCCACCCACCGACCCGGAGTTCAGGGCACGTTGGGCTCCCCTTTGCTGCACACACACACCAGACACCAATAGCTCTGGCAATTAGGCATATCATAATACCAACACAAACCAATAATCTGGCTTTTCAAACCACCTTCTTCACTCTCCTGCTGTGCCGAGAAGCCCTAATGCTACCGCGTGACCTCTTCAAGATCCAGATCGCCCCCCCGGCTGAAACCATTGATTGCCCTCCCTCCTCATCCGATCAAGACCTGCATTACCACCTTGATATTTCCGTGCCGTGTGTGTACCTTTTTAGGTGGGTGGGGGTTTTCGTCGCAATTGCGAGCATGTTTTCCCCACTTTGGCTGCAACACTGCTTGTTGAAGAGAGAGTGCGCGAGCCGCTGCCGAGGGCGGCATCGCGGGTCGAGTTACATCATGGACTTGGACTGTCGTCCGGCGGCCGACTTTGGCGGCCCACGCATGTCTGGCCTGGCCCGCGGCTACTTCGGGCTCGCGTGTCTGAGGCGGAGATGACTGACACGGTATGCAGAGAGGGGCCAAGAAAGCCGAGCGAACCGGCCGTGAGACAGGCAGATCCAGGTATGGAGACACAGTCCAGAGAGGAAGGGATGTGAGACGGGAGATCGACCTGCCTCTTGTCTCAAACACACGGTCATTAAAAGATGGGGGGTTTTTGTTGGGCGTGCGTGCCTCGGGATGCATCTGAGGGAGGTCCACCCGAGTGAAACACGAGGCAGAGCAGCCCGGGGCTTTTCCGTCCGATCTGCTCGGCACCGGCGACGTCAACGATCGCGGCGGCGCATCGCGAGACCGAAGCAAGGCGGGCTGTTGATGAATTGCGATGGCATGTGCTTTTGTTGGGTGGGCAATGATGATGACGAACGGGTGAGCCGGCCGTTGTCACAGTCGCAACATCCATGCCACCCATCATCAGCCGGACAGCGGCGGGAAGGGTGATCGTGATCGTGGTCGATCGGGTGGCTGGCTGGCTGGCAGCGCGGCTCGCCTGGCGGTCTTGGTTCATTCCTGTTGAGGAAGTGCCGAGCGATGTATGGCGCGGCGCGGAAGAACGGCGTCATCCCACTCTCGTCTCGCTCTCTGCCACCTTCTCCCCCTTATTTCCATTTGTTCCATCTCCCCATCGAGATCGTACCTTGTGCCTGTGCGCCTTGCCGTCTCAGACCAGGCCACCGAGCGCAGGCCAGGGTTCCGGAAAAAAAAAGAAGGGGAGATTTACTCGGCAGGGCTCCAAAATCGCTAGGCCCAACATGCGTTCGCATGGGGCAGGGACGCCAAGCCGAAAAATTGACGTTGATTCGCAAAAAAAACATAAAAAAAACAGTGACTTTGATTTGCTAGCAAAACACACCAAAATTGAAGTCTCTCTTCCTTAGCCCATAACCCGTTTTACCTGCATCTGCTTTTTTTCAGCTGGATTGACCAGCGGAATTGTCAGAGACGAAGCCGCCGCCACAGCCAAATTGGCTGGAGGCATCACTGATGACAACGACAGCGATATAAAATCAAGGATATCCAAGAACAAACGGATAATTATAGTTATTAGTTGGGGATAATTGTAATATTGAAGCTATACACAGTCAGCTTTAGTCCTTTATTGCGTAACCGAAGGAATTACGTTAACCGTCTTCAGCAATTTGACGGTTTTCCCTAGTTTGATCAATTGCCTGGTTACTACACAGCGAAGAGGGTAGCGGGGACTGGTATGCAAGAAAACTGATGGCTGCAAGAAGGTGGGGAGACTTTCATTTTGGTGTGTTTTGCTAGCAAATCAAAGTCACTGTCTTTTTTGCGAATCCACGTCAATTTGCGACTTGGAGTCCCTGCCCCATGCGAACGCATGTTGGGCCTAGCGATTTTGGAGCCCCTTTGGGAGATCGAGGTGTAATTTTGGCACTAATGAAGCACATCTCCGGCCCGAGACATCAGCCGTCACGATCAGTGGTACTCATCATGTCAGGGTAGATCGGGTGGTGAGCCGCTGCGGGAAAGGAGTTGATTGATTAGCACTTCCCGTCTCTTTTCATGTTGATTGCAAATCGGATGTTAAGACGGTTTTCCTCCACTGGCCGAGCTGATGAGAAATTGGGCCGAATCTCAGACGGTGGGGGTCAATCGTGGAGAGAGAGAGTGGCAGCTGCGGGAAGGATATGCCCCACCTGAATTACGTTTTGGGCATTTTGTCAGCGGCGTTCTGTGAAGTTTCCAAAGGTTGGGATGAACTTCTGTTATCAGATGCTTCTTATCGCCACGTGAAGACGTGCAACCTCTGAAACACGTCGCATTCGGCCCGCCTGGTCCGCTCCAAAAAGGCAAGCAAGCGACATCACGATATTCCGCGCCGGCATCGGAAATTGACCATCGCGTGGCCGACATTCGACATCGCCAAAGCCAGACTGTCACAAGGACAAATTGTTATTTTTCGCAAGCAAGATGGTCCTGCAACTCCACGTCTGGGGCCCGGCGTTCGGGCTCCCCTCGCTCGATGCCGAGTGCCTCGCCGCCATCGCCTACCTCGCCCAGACCACCAGCCCAACCGACTACCAGCTGATTCAGAGCAGCCCATCCGCCGTCCCAACGCGTACGCTCCACCCCATCCGCGCCGCCATGTCCGCCGCGCGGCACATCTTGGGCTGTCCAGCCTGGATGCGGACGCCGTCGCCGCGCAGGAGGCGCTTGAAGAGAGCAGGGTGAAGGCGGAGGGGTGGGTGACCATTCCCTCATCTTTACTTACCCGCAAGGGTGTAAAAGGGGCGCTGAGCGCGGAGCAGAAAGCGCGGATCAGGCTGGAGGGGTTGGCGAGCGAGGTGGGGGATGTTGGGAGGTGGACTGGGAGGAGGGGCAGATGTTGGGGTGAGGTGTTTGGCGTGGGGTATTTGGCGCTGATGGTGCTGCCGGATGTGCCGCGGCCATGGTTGAGGAGGCGTTGGAGGAGGTATAGCGGGTTGTGCGAGTTTGTGAGGGACTTTAGGTGGGAGGTGTTTAGGGAGGGAGGGGTTGCCGTGGGTGGAGGGAGAAGTATCGGCAGGGGCGGTTGGGGGAGGTTTGTGAGGGGCGCTGTGCGAGGTGCCGTTTGTGGGGGTGGTGGAGTGAATGGTGGACGAGGAGGCAGAGGCTGGCGATGAAAGGAGAAAGGCTGGTGTGGCGGGAGATTTGCTTCTGCTGCTTGGGGCGGGGCTAGGGCTGACGGCGGTCGGCGCGGGGGTATTTTTCTGGCGCGGGCTGCCACGGTTTGGGGAGTTTGTGCAGGTCTGGCGCAGGCCGGCGGTTGGTTTGGGCGCCTTCGGGGCCGTTGGAGCTATGTTCTCAGGGGCGCTGTATGGTCTGTAATAAAGCAACGGGGCGGGTGGACCTTACGGCGTTTGGATTGGCATGGCAGGAAAAGGATAGAGAGATTCCCCTCAGCCGTCACATCTAGATGTTGAATTGTTAATTCCTAATGCGGATTTGTTCGAGTCTGGCCTCGACTTCAAATCACCTCAAGTACATTTAAAGAACACCCAGCGTCCATCCCCCAAGCTTGAGGATGCCGCCCATATTTATACATCACCCAGCCTATATCTGCCGGATCTCCTTGCCCACCATCTCAGGCCTCTCCACCTCCCACTCATCCCTCAACACCGCAAACATCAAATCGCACACCAACAAACTCAACCCCAGCCCCCACACCAGCGTTATCGCATAAAAGAAATTCGCATTCCCACTCCCGGCATAAATCCACAGGTGATAAAACGCCGGCCCCAAAAAGCTCGAATACAGCACCACTGACCCGGTGACAAACGAATAGCGCATGAGCGGGAACACATGGCGGTACAGCGGAACAACCGCCAAAAAAAGCGACGTATCGGCAATACTCGGGTACGGCTTGAAGATGGCGAACACCCCAAGCAGCAGGGCCAGCACGACGAGCGGCTGGCGGCGGATGCGAACCGTCAGCCCGCCGACGTAGCTCGCCAGATGCAGCCAGAAGACGGCCAGGAAGAAGGACCGGAAGGAGTCGAACATCTCGATGAAGAAGTACCACCAGAGGCCGACGTTGGGGGCGAGGTCCGACAGGGTGAGTTGCACGCCGTAGGTGGAGGGGAGGAATTCCCAGGAGCCGGTGAGGAGGTAAGACATGGCGAAGAGGAGGGCGTGGATGGTGGCAACGGTGGAGACGCAGGCGGTGGTGAAGGTGAGGGCGGATTTGGTGGCGCGTTCGGGGCGCTGGCGGTCAAAGGCGAGAAGGATGAGGGGTGGGAGGAGGAGCAGGGGGTACATGGAGAGGTAGCTCGCGAAGGAGAGGGCGACCATGGCGCCGAAGGGGGCGCCGGAGACGGCTTTGGCGATGGCGTGGAGGATGGCGCAGGTTGTGAAGACGCTAGTGGACCGGCCGATACAGGTAGCAATGGTAAAGGGGTTGAGGAGGAAGCTGGACTGGTCAGCATGCTGGGCGTATAGGGTCGGGAGTTTCGACATACAGGGCAGCAATGATGTAGCCGCTCCAGCGCTTTTCACGGCGCGGAGAGGTGAAGAGAGCAGAGGACCCTGCCTCTCCCGAGTCCGCAATCTTCCATAACGCGCTCGCGCTCAACAGATCCACCGCGATATAGAGCAGGTACGTAAATAGGGGTAGGCTCGAGAAGCTCGGGAGCAGCGAGAAGAGCGGGAGGAAGAGGGGCGCTTGGTGATAGACGCCGCCGTCGTAAGGGGAGACATTGTGATTGTAAAGAAAGAGACCCTCCTGTACTGCGGGATGTCAGCATAGAGGCAGCCTAGAGTTCACCCGGGAAGCCTACATCTCTTGAAGCTCGTGACAGGAGTCGAGATCTCGACGCGGCCCGTCAGCAGATCGGGAAGTCCGGGGAGAAGAGTGAAGAGGGCAAGTCGCAAAGCGGCAGCACCGGCATACAGGCCTGCTGCCCTGCCCTTTGTTACCTTGCCACCATCCATCGCTCAATGCGCCGTGGGCCAGGCATGGGAAAGTTGAAGATGGCCGTTGAAGATGGAGAGTTGGAGTCGTGTCAGCGAATCAGTGGAGAACCGCGCCTGCTCCAACAGCTCCACAGCCCGCGCAGCCAGGAGGGTTTTGGGGTCTTGGCAGGCACGGATAATCTTATCAGCAGAGCGGTGACAGACGGCACAAAAAAGTTACCTGGAAAAAAACTCCAAAAGTGCAGGATCCTGTCGCCCCGCTGCTGCTGATTGTCAACATTTGCGACGGGAGAGCTCCAACACCCGCCGTTGCCCACCACACCACAATTTGGCCACAATGCCTCAAATCAAAAAAGAAGGGCCAGGCCGGCCAGGCCCGCAACTACATTACCCGCACACAGGCCGTGAAGAAGTTGCAAATTAGCCTGCCCGACTTCCGCAAGCTGTGCATCTGGAAGGGCATCTACCCACGCGAGCCCAGGAACCGCAAGAAGGTGTCCAAATCGGCCACCGCCTCCACCACCTTCTACTACTACAAGGACATCCAGTACCTGCTGCACGAGCCGCTGCTGCAGAAGTTCCGCGACCAGAAGGTTCTCGAGAAGAAGATCTCCCGCGCCCTCGGCCGCGGCGATGTCGGCAACGCTGCCCGCCTCGAGCGCAATGCTGCTCGCCCCGACAAGACGGGCAAGCCGCGCTACACCCTCAACCACGTCATCCGCGAGCGCTACCCGACTTTCATCGATGCCATTCGCGACCTGGACGACTGCCTCTCCATGCTGTTCCTGTTCGCCAATCTCCCCTCCACCTCCTCGGTTCCCGCCAAGATGATCGCCCGCTGCGAGCGCCTCTGCCTCGAGTTCCAACACTACCTCATCGTCTCCAACAGCCTCCGCAAGTCGTTCCTGTCTATCAAGGGGATATACTACCAGGCCAACATCCAGGGCGAGGACGTTCTCTGGTTGGTGCCCTACAAGTTCAACCAGAGGGTTGTCGGCGACATCGATTTCCGCATCATGGGCACCTTTGTCGAGTTCTACATGACTCTCTTGGGCTTCGTTAACTACCGCCTGTACACATCCCTCGGCCTCAAGTACCCGCCCAAGTTCGACCAGCTCAAGGACGAGCAGGGCGCCGAGCTCGGTGCTTTCTCTCTTGAGGGCCTCAACCTTGCGGCGAACGACGAGACTAAGGCCATCACAAATGGCGAGACGCAGCACGGCCCCGACCCCAAGGTGCAGGCCCAAGTGAACAAGCTGGTCCAGCAGCTTAGGGAAGAGTCGAACGAGAAGATGGAGGAGACTCCCGCGGAGGACGCCGAGGACAAGTCCAGTGATGCCATCGACAAGTTTGAGCCCGTCGCCCCCGGCGGCGATGTCCTCCCGCAGCCATCATACAGCAGCAGCGACCCGTCGCAGCTGTTCTCTAAGTTCACATTCTTCCTCTCCCGCGAGACGCCCCGGCAGTCACTCGAATTCATCCTCCGCGCCTTCGGCTGCAAGAGGATAGGCTGGGATGCCGTCCTTGGCGAGGGTTCATTCACCACCGACGAGTCGGACCCGTCCATCACACATCAGATCGTCGACAGGCCGGTTGTCCAGGCCGCCATGGAGGAGGGCGACGGCGAGGACAACCAGACGGCGCAGAAGCTCGGGGCGAACCAACGGTACCCAGGACGCATCTATGTGCAGCCGCAGTGGGTGTGGGACAGCGTCAACGATGAGGAGCTCAAGAGCCCCGAGCAGTACGGCCCCGGTGCACAGCTGCCGCCCCATCTCAGCCCCTTTGTCAAGCCTATGCAAGGGCAGTACGACCCTACCATGCCCCTCGAGGAGCAGCAGACCGAGGGCGAGGCGATCGACGCCGAGCTGGAGGATGCCAACGCGGAGGGCGAAGAGTCGGAGGTCGAGAACGACATGGACATCGCGTCCGATGACGACGAGGAGGAGGACGAAGACGCTGAGTTCGAGGGCGTCTCAGAGGCGGAAGAAGACGACGAGGAGGAGGACGAGGAGGAGGCGGCGACGCTGCAGCGGCAGCGCGAGCTCGAGGCGGAGCTCGCGGGGAAGTCAGTCAAGGGCGACAAGAAGGTGGACGCCAAGACCAAGGCGAAGCTCGAGGCCAAGAAGGCGCACGACCGCAAGAAGAAGCAGGAGGCCGAGGACCTTGAGCGCGCCAAGGGCATGCTCAGCAAGAAGAAGCGCAAGCTGTTTGAGCAGATGCAGTACACGAACAACAAGAAGAGCGCCGAGGACATGAAGCTGCGCGCGAAGCGGAGGAAGATGGAGAAGGAGCTGGCCAAGAAGGCGTAGTCTAGTTGTATTTTTTGTTGCGTGTTTGGGTCTAGGAAAATTTAATGATACCTACCATATTGATGTCTGTATCCATTTGAAGTGCCGAAATACAACGTCCATCTTCTAGTCAAAGCTGATGGACTGAGATGAATCGCCATCTTGCATCCATTTTGTGCTCCAAGTCTCAAATCTCTGCTGATAGGGTTAGGGTCAAAGGTAGGCTTCCGTTTTATTCCAGACCAAACTCTCAAGCTCATCAGTGTCTTTCATCATCAACCTGCATTTCGAACCATCCATGGGCAACGTTTTGTGACGTATTTATTATACTGCTAAACACATGGGCCTCTTTTCTCATTCATCGCCATACTATTTCCTCTTCGTTTCCGATCAGTCAAGTTCTTTTCCCTCAGTTTCTTGCCACCGCCGAGTCTGACAGACGAGACTCGGCACTTCAATGCATCCCTGGACTTAAATCTCAACAACCTCTGAATCTCAAAATCTTCAGTTCAACCATCACAACTATGTCTTTCCAATCAATCCCGGATTCGTCGGGGGACTGGAACCCCCCACCCCGGTCTTACCAAAAACCGCCCTCTTTCCTCCCTTTCTCAGCAGACAATGCCAACCACGAAGAAGACCACGATGAGCAAGTCGACGAGGATCTTAGCAACGAGCAAGCCGATGATGGTGACGACGAGGACATGGAGAACGAAAATTACGGGATTGACAACAATGACAATCTTGACAATGAGGCTATCAACGAAGACGAAGACGACCGCACATCGACCTCCTCAACCGACCTTCACAACACCCGCCCCAACCGCTGGCGCGGCCACCCCTCGACTTGGCTCGAGTGGACGGAAAAGGATCGGGATGTGTGGACGGCGCTGAAGAATGTGAGGGGAGAGGAGCTGGCGGTGCATTTGTATAATGTTGCCGGGGTGAAGAGGGGGTTTCGAGAGGGCCTGATGTTGGTGGCGATGATGGGGGAGGTACGTTTGGAACCTTTTTTCCCCTTCTTTTTGCCGGTGTTTGGGGTTGTGCGAGGTTGGGATTGTGAGGTGTTGTGAGGGTGGGGTGGTTCAGGTGATGACGGAGAGAGCGGTGCTGCTTCAGTACAGGGTGGGATGAATGCTGACGGTAAAACAGGAGGATGAGCAAGATGAAGAAAAAGGCTGGAACCCTGGAAACATGTGGACAGCCTGGCCGATGAAGGTCGACGAGTTGCCGGACGACTGGCTAATTCCCCGGGTGAACGACGTTAACGAGCCACTCACCTACCGCAGGGAGCAGGAGCAGGCTTATGCAGGGACACACATGGAGGAGGAGATCTCTGCCACGATTCTGCGATTTGCGAAGGAGAAGTTTTGGAAGAGGGGATTACAGCCGCAGGCGAGGGGAAAGGTCCAGGAGCAGGTCGCCCAGTCGATTGAGAAAGATGTCACCAGTGAAGGGGACACGGATGTCTCTGATAAGGACGAGGACGAGACGGATGAGGCCAGGATACCGAGGAAGAGGAAGCGGTTGGCGTCGCCTACTCTTGTGCCGGTCATGTCGGCAGATGACGACCGTTCGTACGCGCTTCTGCGACCTGTGGCGCGGCGGATCATGGCCAAGCTTGATGACACCCTTGTGATTCTGCACAACCAGCGGGTTGCCGCCCTCGGTGATGCCGCGGAATCCTCTGCTAGTGACGAGGATGAGACAGAGAACGAGGCTGTGGACAAGCCGGAGGAGGAAGAGATGCTGCAGTCGTCAAGGCAGACATCAAAGTCGCCCACACGATCGCCATCCCAAAAGAGAGGCGGCGGCAGGCCGAAGAAGGTCCAGACTCCGCGGGAAGGGGAAACGGAGCAGCAAATGCTGAAAAGGCTGGCCAGAGAAGGCAAACGGAAAGTTCCCATCTTTGACGATAATGACAGCGACGCCGAGCAGGTCAAAAGAAGGGGCCGCGGCAGGGGACGACGGCCAGCGTCGGCCGGGTCACGGGCGAGTTCCAAGGCTAGCTCTAAGTCGAGCAGGTCCAGTACATCATCCGATACGCACAAGGACAAGAGAATGTCGAAAATGGGGCTGCGAAACTGGCGGGATATACTTGGTGCTGCGGCTCTTGCTGGGTTTTCGCCTGCTGTCATCGAGCGCGCCACCCAGAGATGCTCGACGCTGTTCAGGGAGGAGATGACGATGCACACGCTGCACGAGAAGCCTTCTGTGTCCGGTACGGTTGGCATGGAGACGAAACTGTATGCTCCCGAGCTGATCGTTCTCTCCTCCGAGGACGAAGAGGACGAGTCTGCCGATGAGTGGGAGCAGATTCGGACAGTCAGCCGCCAGTCGAGCGTCAAACCCCCGGGAATGTCATCACCAGAGCCCGAGTCAGAGACACCAGCTCGCCGCAGTCGATCAGGCACGCCGGGGGGTTTTCAGTTGCCCCTACCCAAACTGCACCAAGGCCGCCAAGCCGTTTCAGAAACGGTTCAATCTTGAGAGACACATTGAGTCAATCCACAAGAAGCGAGGAAACTCTACCGAACCCGCCGGTGTGTCGTCATCAGAGCCAGAGTCGGGGACATCCGCTCGCCCCAGCAGATCAGCCACGCCTGGACTTCTTACTTGTCCCTACGCGAATTGCCCTCGGGCCAGCAAGCCGTTCCCCAAACGGTCGAATCTCGACAGGCACATCAACACGGTGCACGAGAAGCGTGGAGACTCTACTGGGGCAGAGACGCCGGCTTCTCGCGGCAGCCGGTCAGCCACACCCGGAAACTTGCACCTGTGCTCATATCCCGACTGCTTTCGGGCCGTCGAGGGTTTTACTAAGCGGATGAACCTCGTGCGGCACATCCAGACGATGCACGGCAAGCGAGTAGCCAACTTTAGCGAAGACGAGGACAGCTACGACGAGATGGAGGGTGGCGTGCATGTCGACGGGTTCCTCAAGCCGATTAAGTTTCAAAAGGGTTGGAGAGGCGACGACACGCAGCAACGATACCGGCGGTGGAAGAGGGCCAGGGAAGGGTCAGAAGAGCTGGATTCGTTTCTTGAACCAGAGGTGAAGAGTAGACAGCCATAGAAAGCCCAAAGTTCTAACTGAAGGCACCATTACTCCATCCGCTTCCCCTTCTCAGCAAACTGCCTCTCCACCTCATCCGCAAACTCCCCAATCGTCTGAAAAGTCCACTCAAACCCCAACTTCCCCTCCGCCCTCAACTTCTCCAAATCTCCTCCCGTCCCATAATTCTCTGGCCTATCCCCCCCTCTCGCAATCCACACGCTCTTCAACCCAACCTCCTTCGCGGGCACATGATCTGCCGTCAAGCTTCGCGCAACATGCAATAGCTCACCTTTCTCCCAATCCACCCCAAACTCCCTCTTAACTCCCTCAAACAAATACCGAAAATTCCCCAAATCCGGCTTGTAGCTCCCGATCGCCTCCGCCGTATACACCGCATCAAACCGTGCCCCCATCAACGGCCCCGCCACCGCCCGCGCAATGTTCCCCTCGTTCACATTACTCAGAATCACTAACTTGTAATACTTTGCCAGCCTCCGCAACCCCTCGACCGTATCCTCAAAAGCAGGCCACCTGCCAGGCCCATCGCCAATCCTCTGCAGTACATCCTCTTCCAAATCAACACCATGTTCCTGAGCGAGCAGGCGGAAAGACTCAGCCAGGTTGGCGTTGTAGGCGAGCTTGGGCTGGGAGGCCCACAGGTGCTCAGAGTGGTCGTTGAAGCGCTGGACGGCGAGGAGGGGCGTGGTGTGCCAGGGGTGGGAGGGAGGAGCTGGGCGATGAGCGGGGAGAGGTCAGAGGCGAGGCCAGATTCCCAGTCGATGAGCGTGCCGTAGCAGTCGAAGGAGAGGATGCGGATGGGGGTGAGGTCTATCATTGTGGAGGATGTCGTGATCGAGTTGTTTGACCTTTCAGTAATTAAGATGTGGTTGGTCAAGGGATTTGCGTGATGGACAACGGGGGAATGAGAAAGTTGCGGGTTGGAGTTTGAAGCCAGATATGGGATTTTGTGACGTCTTATACACCACGTTGCTTCCGTGCCCTGTGGTCGACGACCCCTCATTCATCCTTCGCCTGGCTATGTATCACGCCGATCGAATCGGTGATCTCCGGCCCCGCTGCCGTGACCCCATCTCCGGCGCTTATCCCAAAACCCTTCGGCAAGCTCACCGAAGACTCATCGATTGAAACCGAGAGATTTGAATTGAAGGATTTGGTTGGATATGGAGTTTCGAACAAGGATGCTCAATTCTGTTCCTTATCCCCAGTCCCCTTGCCCAACACCGACATCGTGCAACATATCTCCATTCCAAACAGAATCTGTCGGAAACAAATCGAAGTCTTCTTTGTTTCTTGAGACCCTATCAACCTCCTTTCTTCCCAATTCACCTAGCAACACAACTCAACTGGCAATACGGCGTAGTATTAACAAGTCACCTTCACCCTCATCCCCACCCTCACACTTACCCACCACCTACTCCCCTGTCCTCATCACCACCACCTCCACAACCGCCTCCACCAGCATCCCCACCTCAGCCCTCGCTCTCCCACAAAAACCTCAACTCAAACCCACTACCAACATCAGTAGGCAACATGGCCGAGCGGTCTAAGGCGCCACGTTAAGGTTAACCCTTAATTCCCATCTCAGGATTCCGTGGTCCGAAAGGGCGTGAGTTCGAATCTCACTGTTGTCAAGCATCAGCTTACCTGAAGAGGTAGAGCTTCTCTTTTGCAGTTTTTGAGGGCTGGATATTTTTTGGGGTGTTAAGGTTGTGCTGGGAAAAGGGGCTTGTGTCGCATTGGTTATGAGCCCAGGCAGAGTGTCAGTCTTTTTAGTTGTCAAAAATTCTCCTCAAGCAGCCAGGGGTAGATGATGGACTTTGTGAAAACTGCCCGTGTTGGCGACATCAAAGCCAAAGAAGCAAATATGCACAGGAAGGTAATCTGAGTGTGAATCATTCGGTTCACAATGAGCTCTTGAATTGGGATCAACATTGGGCAGAAGCAAGCTGGCATTTAAAAACCTCTGAATTCGCAGTATCAAAACAAAGTAAACCCCAATTTATAGAACCGCATGGCTATCGGTGCTCAGTAGCCCTACAACCTAGACAACTGCCCTTTCCCCAGCCCGTCAAAAGCGCACGCCCAAGCCCAACGATAATCCTTAGCCACGACTGATATATCCATCCACAACACCGTACTCCAAGCCCCAAGCAAGTCATTCCAGCCCAGCCAAAACCTCTTTCGTCCAAAACCTGTCCGAAGAAACTCGACCAAAGACCACCCTCTTTTCCGCACCAAACCAAACAACCAGAAGAAGAACACTCGAGAAAGGAGATCAATGCAACCTAGGACTCTTCCTCCTCCCCGCCCCCCTCATCACAGCCGGCACCGGCAACACCGTCGCCGCCGACGGGGGCACATTCTCCGCCCCTTCGCCCACATGGCTACCCAACCCACCGCCCACATTTCTCCTCCCTGTCGCCCCGGCAACCTCCCCCTCTTCCCGCCAGCTGCATCAAACTTCAGCAACACCGGCGGCGCGCTCGCGACTAGGTTTGGGTCAACCTCCCTCAGGCTGCGCACACTCTCCGGAAGATGGGTAGGACTATCTGCACTAGCTGGGCGTGCGGGGGAGCGGTTGCCCACCATGGGTGTGAGGTTGATATCCGGTAGTACAATACCCGATTGTTTGCAGGGTGTCACCCTCGTCATCGTCGGGGACATATCAACGGCAGGCTCGTCATCGATTTCGAGAACACTTCCCGGGGGGCAGGAAACTGCTGCTGTGCGCGGGAGGACGATGGGGAAAGGGTAAGATGTCTTTTGCGGGGTTTCGCCTGTGGGAGAGTACTCGTGGAGGGAGGTGGACTGGACGTCAGCGCGGAGGTCGGCGAGGGGTTGGCGGATGGAAGAGGTGAGGGCGGGGAGGAGGGTGTCGCGGAAGGTGTGGGCTTCGGAGTCCATTTCGGAGCCGAGGGTTTGGATGCGGTTAAAGGTGGTGGTGAAGTGGGAGGATATGTTGGAGAAGGATTGGTTGACGGTGGTGGTGAGGTTGTCGACGGACGAGGTGTGTTGGAAGTGGTGGCCGGCGTTGTGGGATTTGGCGCGCGAGACGAAGGCGTCGAGGTCTTGCATTTGGGTGTCGAGGTCTTGGATTTGTTCTTCGACTACCCGCACGGTTTCGGCGTGGACGGATTTGGTGGTGGCCTGGATTGAGGTGCTGTGGTTGTTTGCCGTCTGATATTGTCAGCGAAGCCTTGCCTAAGGGGGGGACATGAGCCTACCGTCCAGTCGTCCTTGAGCCTGATCTTCAGCACATCCCTTGAGGCGGCAACCTCCTCCAGCACCTTGCTGTCCTTATCGCTCCACGCATCCATGCCCGTCGAGTACTCGGCCACACTGTCCCCAAACGACTTGTTTGAGTCGAGGATTGTCTCCTGAATAACGGCCGCCTTGCTTGCCAGCCTCGACTCCTGCACTTCAGCCTGGGAATTAATGAGTTTCGTAATCTGCGCGAGCAGAGCCTGCCGCTCCACTACCGCCGCATCCCGTTCCTCAGCCAGCACCTCCTGTATCCTCGTCGAGACCGACTCGTTCGTCTCAACAACCGCCTTCGTTGCCTCCTCCAGCTCCTGCCTGAGCCTATCAGACTCCGCCTTCTGCGCCCTGACATGCCTCAACAAATCCTCAAACGCCCCTTTAAAGTCCTTCCCCAGCGAGCTGTACGAACTGTGCAGGTGCGTGTGAAAAGTCCCAAGCTCGCTCAGCACATCCCCCGCAATCCGCTCGGCAGCCGCAGCAATAGTATGCAGGCTCTCGCCAACGCGCTGCTTCACGTTGTCCCGAACAACCTTGATCTCCTCCAACACGGCATCCATATCCTCCTTGCTGCGCTCCTGCTGCTCGAGCAACTGCGTCCGCGAATCGGCGAACCGCTCGAGGTTCTCGTCTAGGAAGTTCTGTGTTGATAACAGCTTGTCCAGCTCCTCGCGCACGAAGCTGTGCATGCGCTCCGAAATGCTCGAGATGTGCTCCTCCTGGTCCTGCCGGAACTCCTCAATGCGGCTCTCGACAAGCTCGGTGATGTCGGCTACGTGCGCCTGCGACATGTTCCAGGTGCTGCGATTGAGGTTGTGGAGTTCGGACCGGCGACGGTTCTTTGCGTGCAGGCCGTCGATGTCGCTGACGGCGCTTCCGATGGTGTTGATCAGGTCAGTTCCGAGGGCTGCTAGCTGTTCTTCGGTTTCTTGGTGGGCCTTTCGGAGCTGGGTTTCTTCCTCAAGCCACTTCTTGGTGTCTGCCAGCACGGCCTCAGTCTGTTCCAGCACCCCCTTGGTTTCGTCGAACTGGGTGAGGGTCCCCTCGTGCTCTTTTTTGAGCCCCATAAAATTCGACGTTACCGAAAGCAGCTCCTGCAGCTTGTTCTTGAGGTTGGTTTCGAGCGTGTCGATCTTGGCCCCCCTTGTTCCTCCGTCAAGATGCGGCGCGACTCGTTCTGCTCCGTCAGCTCCTCGTATGTTTCGTTCGACAGATAGACGCCGTTGCGCTGGCGCGTCGCTATCAACTCGCCCTTGAGACGCTCAATCTCGCCCGTGTACTCCCGCAACAGGGCCTTCTTGCTGGTGAGGGAGTTGAGCTGCGGCTTGTTGCGGATGTTCTTGGCTCGGAAGGCGTAATCTAGCGTAGAGATGGTTTCTTCCAGATTGCTTTTGGCTGGGGATATTGTTGCGATGATGCATGTTTTTGTCCGGCCGCCGAGCGAATCTTGCAGAAGCCTGGTTAGTTTGGACTCTCGGTAGGGAATATGAGGACTCCTGTCGACCAGCGCGTTGATGACGCGCCCGAGGGTGAGCAAGCTCTTGTTGATCAACCCGGCCTCGGCGGCGCGCTTGTTTTCGGCGCCAGAGCGCTGAATGTTCTCGCTGCCGGCCAAATCAACTAAGTTCAACTTGCCCAGCATCAAAAAGTCGTCCTCCTTGTCCGTCTTGTGCTTCGCGTACACGGTGATCGTAAACACCGTGTGACTTCGGCTGCTCAGGTCATTGCACTTGGTGGCCGCCACCTGGCGCTTTACGCTGCCTTCCCGGAGCCACTTGAGGCCGTCAGCGGCATTCATGATGTAACGCTCCTCCATGCCCTGCACGACTGTCGTCGAGTGCCCCTTTCGTGATGTGTCGTCGTATATTTTTAGCGACTTGGCACCCTCCTCAGGAGCGAGCAAATCGCGCAGCTCTTCGTTGTACAATTCAATAAAGGAGCACTTGACCGAGTTTTCTTGCTCGTCGAGTTCGAGTTTTCGGAACAGGGCCTGCAACACTCGTGGGATGATGCCGGCGTTATCGGAAAGCATCCCCATCGACTCGGTCAGGTCGCCCGACATGGTGTATGTCTTGCCGGTTCCGGTTTGCCCGTAGGCAAAAATGGTGCAGTTGTAGCCGGAGAGCATCTGTATGGTCAGCGAAGTCTCGCACGAGAATCCCGGCGTGGCTTACCTCGTCAATAACAGGCTTGACGACATCCTCAAAAATCACACCCTGGTCCGCAGCCTGCGAAAACACATGGTCGAAATTGTACGTCTTGTTGCTGATCGCGTTCGGCCCCATCGACAGCTCGACCAGTTTCCCCCTTCTTGCCCTCCGTCTTGACCACCACATGGCTGTTCTCCTTGACCTCCCGCTCGTTGCGGCCACGACAGCGCACCACGACGTTGATGTTGGTAGCCTCGCCGTCGTCGGGATCGAAGTCGCGCTCCTTGCGCTTCGCGCCGGTGGTGGTCGAGACAGACATGAGGGAGTCGGCGGGCGAGGCGGCGCGCGCTATCCTCGACACGGACGCGAGTCTTGTGGTTCCGATCCGGGATGACGAGGATATTGCTGTGTTTCGTACGCCTGGGCGCATACTAGACCGCCCAGCAGGGCCAGGCCTCGCGGGCGGCGCCATGGACGTGTTTCTGCGCTCCATGAGGAGCAGGTCGCGTGTGTGTTGTTTATGTTTGTCTGAAGTCGGATGGGGATTCTAAGTAAACTGGCGACCGTAAGAGTGAGGTTGGGATTCGAGAGCCAGGAATCGCGAGATATTCTGCGTCTCGGCTGTAAAGATTGGGGAAGATTGGGCGTGGACTGGTTCTCCTGTGTCACGGCAAAAATGGCATGCTTGAGCGATGTGTGTGGGGATTGCAGGGGTGAGCAGGCGCGACAGGGTAAACAGCGCAGGGGCACAACTGAGCGTTGCCGTGACAACTAAAACCCCCATAATTACATTCTATTTTCGGCATGGTGCTATCGGATGACAGGGGTTACTGGCCCACTCAGCAAACCCCACCTGCCCCTCCACCGACCCGCCTTGTCAGCCTTGCCTGCCGGATGACGTCCCACCTTGCCGGATCACGGGGACCTTGCGTCCTCCAAGACAACGACAACTCGACGATATCCAGCCATCTGTATTTCCCTGAATCAAGCCAAGTGCCGCTGTGCTTTTGGCCACTTGCTGGCACCCTCACGCCAGATTATCGCTCCTTACAGTATTCCAACTTACACGACATTACATTCCCCTCCCACAATACACAGACCGATCCTCAATGGCGTCGCTCTTCTCAGCTCAGCTGCACCCCGGGCGGGCGCTGGGATTTCTCGTGCTCGGCGCATCCCTTCACGATATCCTGACACGCCTCAAGGCAGAGCCGCAGCGCTTCCCCAAGCTCGACCTCATGTATACCCCGACCGACCCGGTCAAGGAACAAGTTGTCGTCGGACTGCCGGCGAACGGGATACGGTTGCGGTTTGATGGACCAGAGCAGCGGTTGCGTTTGATTGAAGTCATTGACTTTAGTAAGAACCACATCTTCCTCAAACCTGCCAATGACAAAGAGAGGGATCTGGTGCGCCCGAGTAGTACAGCCCAGGGAGTCGCAGTCCCTGCCGACCCCAACTCTGGGCCGACATTCCGCCACATCTACCAGCGGTTTCTGGGTCCTACGTACGACGGGGAATACATGCCAGATGCCGAGATATATGTGCTGTCGTATCCAGGGGTGGCCTTCACATTCCCAATGAAGAAGAACGAGTACTCCTCCTCCAAGGATGTTGTCTCGTTGTTGCCCTCGGCCGAAATTCCCAACTCCATGGCTGTTTTTAGCGGCGAATCCTGGGCTCAGGCCCGCGAGACCATGTGGACTGAGATACTGCCCAGCATCAAGACATTCACGCCACTTGCCAAGGGCAAGGACGTGTGTCCGGATGAGGTCTCGCTGGTCAAGATCCACGGCGGTGGCAAGTTGCAACTCTTCCGCAAATGGACGAACAACTTCTTCTGGATCTTCCTCGGCGAGACCACCCCCCAGCAGCTGGTCGCCGAGCTCGGTCCTCCCGACGCCATCTACCGCAAGAATGACCAGCGCATGTACATCCACAAACTGCGCGCCGCCAGCAACACCATGGCCCGCCCCAACGGCAACGACCTCAAGCGCCAAGATGATCTCACCGACACCGACGCGTCCTCGCACCCTGCCTCAGACGAGTACGACGACTCCGCCGACGAAGCCATCGAAGATGACCTCGTCGCCAACGTCTCGGGCGAGTGCTTCTACAACTACTTCTACCTAGGTTTCGACGTCCTCGTCTCCACACCCACCGCCCCGTCCCGCTCACCACCCCCATCATCACAATCCCCACCACCACAACCCCAGACCCCCATTCAAATCTACATTGCCCGACCGCCAGGTCGCCACAAAACTCATCCTCCACGGCAATGTCCCCGGCTCCTACCCCTTCAACCGCCACCGCCGCTGCCGCTGGGAGATCAGCTACCTCTCCCCGTCCTCCTCTCCCTCCACCACCATCAGTATCACAAACTCAGAAACGCCCTTTCCGCAAATCGAAGAACGGCTCCGTGAAGCGTGGAAGGACATCTACCCTCGCAAGCGGAGGCTCAACAAAAGCAGCGGGGATGGTGCTCAACCGCGGGTGGGGAGACAGTCCGGGAGCAGCTGTGAACTGTTGGGTGGGTGGGAGGAGGGGGCGGGCGGGGTAAATCCGGGGTGGGGAAGGGGGAGAGGGGAGGACTCAACGACGACGTTGTATGGGTTTCCGGGATTGGTGTATGAGGTGCTGAAGGGGGGGTGCGTGAGTGCTTTGACGGTTTTTTGAGGACTGTTTCTACTATATTTTCCCCGGGGGTTTTTGAGTCTCAACACTGTGCAGGAGCGATGTTGGGGTTGGAGTCAATGTGCCTTAGAATTTGGGAAAGCGGTCAGCGCGGCGAAGGGGTGAAGTTTATGGGTATTCTGTTTTGGTTTGGCTTTTGGTAGGAAATAGGTATGTATCGACTGCTTCATCACCTGGTCATCGCCTTCTTTTGAGTCGTCCAGCAGAACCATTTTGGTGCGTGTCTGCTACCGTTTGAGTTTCTTCCAGTCCTTACAGTCCCCCCGCTCGTCCCGCATCGTTGATACGGAGCTTGCGGGTTTCGCTCATCACTTTCCCCCGATCTCTGCGGCTTCCTCCTGTCTCAAAAGATCGCAGCCTCGGAAAGGCCATGTGTCATACCGCACAGTACAGTGGCATATATCGCTCAACGTCCACCTGATGATGTATGATGTATGAGATGCGGTTTGCATGGCAGTGGAGTGTCCGCTCGAGACTTGCCCGCACTCTAATCCCCCACCCCCTTTTCGCGTATTCTTTCCAAACAGCCAGCCGTCCACTTTTCTCGTCGCTCTCATCCCCGTCGCCCAAAGCACTAAGACAGCCCAACTCCAAGATGGACTTTACCCCGCCGCTGCCAGATTCCTACGCCTACCTCAGCGTCCCTCAAGACGCCACCTTCAAAGAGGTCGACGACATCTGGACCACGGACTTCACCGCTTACATCTAGCACGCCCGGCGCCGCATCTGCCAGCCCCCCAACCTCGAGGTAAAGGAGAAGCTGAGCTGGATAAGCAGCCCACGCCGTCCTCTCCGATCCGGCCGGCGGGCGGTTTTTCTACGACCATATCTGCAGCCCTTTTGCCAGGGAGCGCATAGGCAGGAGGTTTAGAGGCCTGTTGAGAGAGATTGTCAGCTGGGGTAGGTCTGAGGCGGAGATGAAGGACATCGTGAGGCGCCCTATGAAAGAGGCGATGGACACGGAGGTTGAGTATGCGCTGGGGTTGTGGAGGAGGAGGGTTCAGGCTGTGGAGGGGTATAATACCCGGGTGAGGGAGTGTAGAGGTTGCGGGGATGGTGGGAAGGGAGGGCAGGGAGAGGGGTGGCGATGGGTAGGGAGGTAAGGAGTGGAAGGTGGAAGTGGAGGTGGGGAGGCCTCGCTGTGAGTGGGAGGCTGTTCTTTTCTGTCTGGGTTTTTGGCTTATTGTTCTCGTCGCCTTTCAAGGCGGGTTAGAGGAGAGAGGGTCCAAAAGAGAGATGCTCGCCTCGAACACACTCTTTCAAACATCTTTGGATGACATGGCCAATGGTTACATTGACCTTGTGAATAGCTTCGGAGAACGTAGTCAGAGCTGCGGCACGAAAGGATCGAGATAGAGCGGCGGGACATTAGTGAGGTGCTTGGTGGGAGCGTACTTTTTTGTTGAACTTGTTGTGCTATTTTTGATGTTCCAGGACCCAAGCCGGTTTTGGTGCAGGATGATGCACAATAACGAAGAACTTTGGGTTTGGGATGGATCTACCCATAGACATGTGGCAGGTATTTAGAGTATTGAAGTCATCGCTTAATTTTTCCGCAAGTATCTCACGTCATAGCTGCTTGTTAGCTCGCTTTCGATTTAATCTTCTGTCCACAGCTGCCGCAACATTCAACCGTACCTCAACGGTACCGTTCTGAATAGGCGAGACGTTCCTAATATATAAATCCCAGGCCAACTCCAACGGGCTGTGCGCTCGGAGTCACCGAGTCCCCACCGCTGGAATAACTTGCCGGTGTTGATGAATTACGTTCAACGGACCTCTGGCAGTAGCTTTGTCGTTCGAAGGAGTACGGAGCGCAGTTCGATGTGGTCATGACAGAACTTTCCGTCAGTAGGCAGGTATAAAACTAAGCACCCCGCGATGTTCAACCGGTTTCGTTCTCTTCTTCTTTCAGGCATCTTGCTCGCCCATCATCAAGTCAATCTTTGGAACGTCAGCGTCAAAAATCGCCAAGATGGCTTTCTCCCCCGCGACCTCCACCCCCTTTGTCGATTACTTTGACGCCCTCAACGTGCGACCAGTCGCGACCACGGCGGAAATCCGAGCTGCCGGGCGGGCGTTGTGCCATCAATATTCGATAAACAAAAGAGATGGTGATCCGTCTCCAAGATTGGAAGCCAGACTTCGAGTTGTATGTGAAAGCCTCTCAGCACACCCCACTACTTCCACGCAGCGTCAAGTTCTAAGTTGGCTGATTTACTCTGAAACGCATAGACCTGCGAGGCGTTGCTGTGTCTCACCGACAGAGCGTCACGGGAGGCGTATGAAAGACGGTGGCGTACCTGGTGCCAGGCGACTACCGAGGCGGACATCGCTGACGCCCTGTCGACGCCCTTGAGAGTCGCAAATTCGACGTCGGGAAATTCGACTACCTCTCAGACAAGAGAGTCATCGTGCGCTATAGTACTTTCATAGTATTTATAAACAGAGAAACTTGTTTAGGATGGCGAGTTAGACCGTCAAGCCGATGTTGAAGTGAAGCGGGTGATGACGATGTTTGGATGTTTGGCCTGGAGTTCCAGTGGTTTGCCGCTGATTGATGGCGGTCAAGAGTGGGTCGCTGGCGTGCTCGCGGCAGCCAATCTCAGCCAGACCCACCTTTTTAGGTAAGTGGATCCAAGCTCTCTCCGGCTGCTGAGCCGAAATTTGCAGGGGGCACGATGCTCTTGGCGCAGCCGCCCTTGGGCTGTCTCCCTGTGACTGGCCCAAGGCTTGAATTTGAAGCGACCTCGGCGAATGGGAACACTCAGCGCTGCTTCTTGACATCGCCCTTCACATCTTCACATGGGAACCTACCAGCACCTAGCCGTCACCAAGTCACGCCAGCACCAGCAGTGCCCTGTTACAATGTGGCAGACATAGCCAGCACCTCTGGATCCTTGTCCCGCTGATAAGTGAGTTCGAGTTGCTGCGGCATACCGATCGCGAGACCTCGACACCTCAGCTCGACGGCCAGCCCAGCGCAATGACGGACCAAGATGCCAGCCCCCCCGCCAACATCCGACCACGGCGCGCTGCGAGGCCCTCTACCACGCCAGAGCCCTCCTTTCTCTCGCCTCCCTCCCCTAACCTAAGAGCTCCCCCCTCGGCCGACGTCGAGCCACCAGGCCAGATACCTTCGGCCTTTGACAGCCGCATCCACGAGACACGACACTCGGCCCTCCCTCGCTCCCACAAGCCCAGATCCAGCGGCGGCTTTCTCCTTGCAGACTCCCTCCTGAAGCGCCACGGCTCTGCCCGCCGCCGCGATGCTCAGACACCGCCTCATTCCTCATTTTGACCCGCCGGAATCCATTAAACAGCTCTCACACCAAGGCACCCAATATGGTCAGGAAGGATCGCTGTCGAGGGCTTCCTCGAGCAGCATGGCAGGGGCGGCGTTCGGTACAAGCCACGGCGCAAGATCTGGGCGGCATGCAGAAGAAAGCTCAAGCTCAACCATGGTCACAAACCGCCACTCTCTGACTGGTGACACCGCTGTCGACTCGTCTCCGCGAATAAACACCGCGCTCGACATGGAGTCTGCCCAGATCGTCAATATGGCCCTTAACCTGAGCGAGTCGAGGCGCCTTGCCTCTCGAAGAAACATATCGCAGCCCACGCCGCCAAAGTTAGCGCCACTCCCAGACGACTCGCGAGGAGGCAGCCTCCGGTACCACCTCCAACAACAGCGGAAGATCTCTCGAACCGTGTCGCCGAAACCGGATCGGTCGCCGAGGTTGAACTCGGGGAGGGTTTTGACCCCGTTACAACCCGCGTTCGAGCCAGCAACAGCCTATCGATACCATTTCTCGCAGTCGACCCTTGCCAGGGCCCAGAAGGCGAAGGAATATCTTGAGCTGATGGCACAATACCGCCGCATTCTCGAATTGGTGCCTCCATTAGAATCAGACCCAACGGGCAGGCGCTGGAGTGCCACGCCCCAGGTCACGCCAAACGGCTCCGCTGCAGTGTCTAGAGTGTCGACCAGCGAGCCCGAGCCAAAGATTGGCCGCCCATACAACCCGCTTCAGTACGTCCGGAACCGTAAGGTGCGTGCCCGGGAGAGGAAGACCATTGATGGGGAGGCACAAGGTTTCAACGACGTTTTGAAAGTGTCGGACTGGATCGACGACGTGGCCAAGTGGGTGGCTACAGGACAGGGCCGCGTCTCTGGAAATCCTGCTCTGCCCCCGTATGCGGGTGCCAAAGCGGCGGCGTTACAGGCGTCTCCACAAGCACCGAACGCGAGGACAACTGCCGTAACAAAGCCACGACGGCCACGCGTCGATTGGGCTATTGACCCAGCGGACATGCTCGCCGATGCCTACTGGCTCGAGCTTGACGACAACAAGAAGCTCGTTGAGGACCGTCATTGGAGGCGTGTTTTTCCCCAGGGGCTCGACATTTCCCGCCCGCTAACCCGCGACGAATTTCCTCGTCTCACAACCCTGGGGTCGAAAGATTCGTCAGATGCTCTCACGCCAGACGATAAGGTGACGCCCGAGCCGCCGCCGAGACAGGAACACGAGCACGTCGTTACCTCTGCGAGGGATAAGGCCCAGCAGAAGCTACGCGCGCTAAAGGGCTCACACAGTCGTTCGACCAGCCTGGTTCCCAATCGTGACCTGCGACGTTTCAACCGGGAGTCACTGTCTGAATCCTCCGACACCGACAACGATCGCCGCCGGCGGGCAAAAGGTGTTCCTGCGGGCGCCGTTAGGTCGGTTCTGGAAAAGCAGATGGAGGAGATAATCTTGAGGGAGCAGCAAGAGGCCGAAGAGCATCCTCTCTACGACCAGGAGACCCAACGCATGAGGCCTATCCCGATGACCCCAGAGCGGCAGCCGCGTGCATCACAGCCGCCCAGCACCCGCGGTAGGGCCGACTCACGGGTAGAACTCACCGACACCGACGTCAAGGCATTTGGGCCGAAGCCGCCTTCGCTACCACGCTTCCCGCTTCAGACCGGCGCGCGGACAAGTCTTGAGGTTCCCAGAGGGAGGCGCTTCTCGGTTGATGAGTACAGCTCGCACCCGAATTCCCCTGACCTTCGTCCGGCTCGCGACCCCGCCTTGGTCCCGGCCATCGGCATGGACGTGTCGCCCATGTCCAGCAGGCCAAGCTCGCCCTCACGGAACCCGCTGGCACGGGTCAAGGGTATCTTCCGCGACCGCAGCAAGGA
The DNA here is from genome assembly GCA_027946355.1 of Collariella sp. IMI 366227. Lineage (NCBI taxonomy): Eukaryota > Fungi > Ascomycota > Sordariomycetes > Sordariales > Chaetomiaceae > Collariella > Collariella sp. IMI 366227. The sequence continues at coordinate 519,562 of JAPEUS010000015.1, forward strand.
GCGCATTCCAGAAAATTGCGTCGTGGGAGAGGACGGCGGCCTTAGCCCTCCGGGTGCCTGGATATTGTCGCCGGACACCCCTGGGAGCGGGGTGCCGTCACCTCAAAGAAGACACTCGAGGAGCCCGGCGGGAGAGCGGGTGCTAGGACATCGGTCGCATAAGAGTCTTAGTGCGGCGCGGCTCCGGGGAGAAGACGGCGGCATCAGTTTCAGATCGCTGCTCCGCGGACAGCGCATCGATACGGTCCTCCGTAGCGGCGTCTCCAAGGTCAGCGATATGATCTGGCGGAAGGACGATGATGATTACTCCAGTACCTCATCGTCTGACTCTGAGGACCAGGGGAGAGGGAGACTGCGTCGGCCACGACATGGCCGCAGTATTTCTGTTCAGGATTCTAAGAACCTCCTGGAGGCGCCTCACCTCTTTCCTAAATTTAATCAGCCCGGTTCCCCAGGCCAGCTTCAGCACCCCCCGACAAGGCCAATCAGCCGACAGCCGTCTCGGTTTGAGCTGCTCAAGCCGCCGAGGATTGACGTCGAGACCGCTTCTCCGTCGCCACCCCCGGTCTTGGTTCAACCCACCATCAGGTCAGATATAGAGCCACCAGCCGGCGGAGACGACGCACAACTTGTCCACAAGTCTCCCAACCGCTGCTGGTCCATTGCCGACCGCAACACACCACCCACCCACTCCTCCACAGCCATCTCCAAGCGCGAAATCGCCCGTCTGCGCGCCCTCCTCCTCAGCGCAGGCATCCACGCCCGCGAAATGGACCGCCGCGCAAACTCGCGCAAACTCCTCGCTCCCTCCACCGCCCTCACTACCTCTCTACCGACGAACGACCCTGTGATAAACCTCAAAGACCTCCTCCCCCCACCTCCCCACCCCCAACCCATAACCCAAACAACCGTCTACCCCTCCTCTCCCACACCTCTCCACCAACCTCACCACCTCCACCACCGCCTCCACACCCCTCACCACAACCTTCACCTCCACCACCCTTCCCTTCTCCTCACCCGCATCGACGCCCTCCGCTCCAAAGCCGCCGGCGAACTCACCTCCCTCACGCAATCCGCCATCGACGAGGCAGACGAGGCCAGCCACAATTTGGTGGTGAGCCAGAGGTTTTTATTTATTTTTTCCATGATGTGGCTTCTTTTTGGTCGAGGTTGAGGCTAGGGTGGTATTGAGAGGTAGGAAGCACAAGCTGTTGGTGTTTTGCATAGCGTAGCGAGAGAGAGTTCAATCTGTGATTTGTTTTGGGGAAAGGGGGGTGGATAAACACGCGTGTTTGGGACCAAGGGAGGATGCATAGCGAGTGATACCCAGGGCTGTACTTCGTTACATTCTTATTTTCCTTCTTGAGGCAATGAATCCTAATATTGAATATTCTTCCATGCTTCTTTCCTCAAGCAGTACTTGTTGACGCCGAATCCGTGTGTGTTAGGAGCCGAAATTTGTGATCCAAAGCCCGTGACAGCCTCGCCCCAAAGAACACCATCCGCAACCCGACGGCCATCAGATATTGCTCCCCATCCCGTATTGCCTAAGTTTTATACTTTTTTGGTCTTATTCATCCCTAGTAGAAGAAGCAACACAAAAGACAACGAAAAGGGAAGGGGCAAAACGAAAAAGACAAAAAGCTCGTGTTACAACCGTGATAACTCTCAACGGACTCGAACCCTATCAAAAGCGACCATAAAATGCAACTTTCACGATGCATATACAACAACCCGGCGACTTTTCGAGCGCTGCCTTGCGCAGCAGACTGCATGGTGCAATGCAATGCCGCTACGCCAGGCGACGCTTGCTGACGACGCTTGCTAGAAGTTGCATCGACTATCCGGATACATCCCCCCAAGCCCTGCCCAGCCGACTTCTCGCTCCTTATCCTCATCCTTGATAAGTACCAAAGGTGATCCCATTCTCATTCTTCCTTCCTTCCCGGACTCCCAAGCCTGATCTTAATCTCTCTGATACCTGTTTCTGATTCTATTTCCAACGGTCCCGCCCTTCTCTTGATTTTCTAAGCCTGGCCGCATCTCCTTTCCAATTCCCCACCCCCACCGCTCAGATTCCCAGCTTGGATGCCATCGTCGATTTCCCTCTTCCACCCTCCTAAGTTTTCCATCCCGACTGCATCCCAAATTACAATTCCAAGGTTATCCTCCATCCCTGTGCCTCCCTCCCTCATCCCTAACTTCGATCTCATCACGGTCAACGACACGTTAACCGACTTCACCATTCCAACACAACAACGCCAAATTAAATTAAGGAAAAGAGAAAGGGGAAACACAAATAAACCACTATCACCACATTAGTCTCTATTACACACCACATACTACACCAATTCCCATGCCACAATAAGGGAAAAAAAAATGAAGGTTTAAAACAACCCAAACATAGGATTACACCACCTCTAGAACTGAACGCAAAAAGAAACGGACAACCACATACACATACAACCGACAACACTCTACTCAATCCTCTTCTTCCCCTCCTCCGCATTAATATACCTCGCCGTGCTCAACCCCCGCTCATGCCTCGCCACCAACGGCCCCAGGATCCTGTCCTTCCGCACGCGGCTGATCGTCTCGTGATACCCCTCCGTCGCCCACGGCCGGGGGTTGAGTTTGGGCCAGTTGACCTGCTCAAGGCATCAGTAACCTTCTTGCGTGTTGATCAGGGAGGGAAACTTACGTAGAGCATCCCATTCGTCAGTATGAAATGCGCACACCACACCGCGACCACCGCCCAAAACACCGTAAACATCCTCAACGGCCACACCGCCGCATCCGGAAGCCTCGGCGTGTACGTCGCCAACAGCACAAAGAACAGCCCAAACGCCGCAATGTACGGCACACTCTGAATCCACACCGGCCTGCGGTCGGCAAAGATGAAGTTCGCGCCAATCCCACCAGCAGGCACCTGGTACGCGCCCAGGAACAGATCAAACGCGTCCTGGCGCGGGCCATCCATGAAATTGTTCTTGCAGAACCGCGTGATGGCGACATTCAGATCCTGCAGCGCGCCGCCCTTGGTGCGCTTCCCCAGCCGGGTAAGATCCGTCTTCATCGCGCCCGTCCCGGAGTAAGCCTTGGACACCACATCCGCGTTGTCTGCCCACATGTTCCTGAACAGGAACTCAAACGCGGGATCCTCGTCCGCGAACCGCGCGCCGCGGGCTAGCAGCCCAAGGTCAATGAGGATGCGATCCAGCGTCCAGCGCGCAAGCATGCTCTGCACGACGTTGGTGCGGTCGAGGCAGTCCATGCAGTTTGTCCTCACAACACTCGTCTGCAAGCTGCGCACCTCCAGCCTGCCATCGATCCGGCGACTGGCACCCAGCGTATCCGCCGCGCGGAAGTACTGCTGCGCGACGAGCGCATCGCGCATGCGGTCGATGAGCAGCTGGGCGCGGTGCATCTGCAGGCCCTTAGTCTCAGCGTGGAAGTCGAAGTAGACGTAGTGCAGACGGTCAAAGGGGGAGCGGGCAGGGGTGCCGGTTGTTTCGATGGTGTGAAACTTTTCGTCGGTGCGGGAGTCGGCCTGGATGCGTTCCTGCGGAGAGGAGACAAGGGCTTCGACGACTTGCTCGTAAGCTTGTTTGACGGGCTTTTCGCGGCCCTTTTGGTTGACGAGGTTGACGAGGTAGTTGTCGCCGTAGATGCGGATTTGTTCGTCGAAGTGGGCGCGCGCGGCGGGGAGGGCGGACTCAATGGAGCGGATCTGGAGTTTGGGTGTGTATTTGAGGGTGTTGATTTCGGCCCAGTAGCCGGGCACGCTGCCGCGGGTTTGGACGTAGGACATTATTTGCATGTTTTTGTCCTCGCCTGCGGGCCGGCGGTGGAAGCCTTGCACGGAGCTGCCTGAGAACCCGCCCAGTCCCGCGGAGCTGTCATTGAGAATCACCACCTGCTCCGTCTCGTTGTAGTTGGCGGCATGGCCTTGGTCGTCGAGGCCGCGCGTGAAGTAGCGGGTGCCTGCGCGATGTCTCGAGCGGCGTGTGATGAGGGCTATTGTCAGGGGCGTCCCCTTGAAGGTCGTTGTGTGGATCTCGAGCATGCCGAAGATGACAGGCAGGATGTAGGGGTCGATGCCGCGCTGGGGCGCGGGCTGGCCGCGGGCGCCGTGGGAGTGGAAGTCGATCAGGTCGGACTGGAGGAAGCGGTTCCAGAAGAATCGGTCGTCAGCGCGCTTCCAGAGCGGGCTGTCGGCGTCCTGCTGGGCCTGGCGCTGGAAGCTGTTTGTGAGGTCGATCGAGTACGAGAAGTACATGGGCCCAGACTTGATGAAGTTGTGCAGGAGAGCGAGAAAGCGGTCCTCATCGGCGTCGTGCACCTGGCGCTCGCGCAAGGGGAGCAGTTCGGTCGCGAGGACTCGGTATACCATGTGGCCGCGTAGCCTACCGACGGGCTGGACCTTGGTTATGACGACAATGTACTTGTCTGAGAGCGTTAGCAGTCAGGGTCTTCTGGTGTGCTCTTCCGATCATAAACCTACCCAGGCGCAGCCTGATCATGCCCAAGATGCCGGCGATGCTCATAACGCGGGACACGCGCTTGTTCGACAGCAGCGAGGCATCGCTGAGGCGGATATCACCCGTGGGGCGGTCGACGCAGAGGGCGGGCGCATTGGGGCTCGAGGGCGAGGAGAAGATGTACGAGTCGGAGGCGGTTTGGACGTTAATGTCGCGGAAGGGGAGCGTCATGGTGGGCGTAGGGAGGCCGAGGAGAGGGAGCAGGTCGGATGAAATGAATGGTGTCTAGCGAGTGGAATTGCAGCCCATGGGGTGCGTGTTTATGAGTTCAAAAGGAAGGAATCGTGGGGTGTGCCGTCTAACTCGCAAGATCTGTGTTCCGCTGCTCAAACCGGCAGTTTTGTCTGATCCATGCGCCGTCTGAAGTTGATTGTCGCCCAACAAGGAGGCGTTGGCTGACAGACGGGAGTTGCCAGATGGAGCTTCTGGCCACATCCCTGCTGGCGTCATCTTGAGGCTTGGCGTGGCGCGTCGTTTGTCGGTGCCACTGGTGGCGGAGCCTCGGGGTCCACCCTGTCCCAGATTGCCGCTGCCATCACGTGCACGCGCACTGGCCACTCGGCTGCCTTCGCCTGCGAACGTTATCGGCCCAGGCCTGACGTGTGCACCCGCTCCGCTGACCATTCATAGCGCCCAGACCCAGGCTGCGCTCTCAACCATCCATCCTCACCAACCAGTCCCCAGTCCGCCTCGACAATTCCCATTTCCTCCCGAGTTTCTGCCAACACCTCGACCCCTACGTTTTGACAGTTGACCCTTTAAACGGCCATACAACTCTCGAGTCCGCGACAGATTTCCCAAGTCCAACCAGCTTTGTTCCCACGGTGACGCCTTCATTCAAGGTAGCTCAACACTCAACACTCAACAGCGCCGCCTCGTCAGCCTCCTCACCACACTTCACCGCAACACCACACATCACAACCTCGCCATGGCGACTCGAGGACCCCCTGGCGCTCGCGGCATGAACAACCGCTTTGCGCAGTTCAAGCTGGTGCTGCTTGGTAAGATGACGTCGTACCTTGCGCCGGGAACACAGGCTGACGCAGCGCAGGCGAGTCGGCGGTAGGAAAGAGCTCGATCGTCTTGCGGTTCGTCAAGGTGAGCCACCAACCCTGCAATGGTCACACACAGCGGCAGCGCTGACAGCAGCCAGGACCAATTCGACTCGTACAGAGAATCTACCATCGGCGCCGCCTTCCTCACACAGACCATCTCCCTGGACGAGAACACGACAGTGAAGTTTGAGATCTGGGATACGGCCGGGCAGGAGCGGTACAAGTCGCTCGCGCCTATGTACTACAGGAATGCCAACTGCGCGGTGGTCGTCTACGACATCACCCAGGCCGTATGTCTTGTTGCCCCTCTCTGTCTTGCCTCGCATTTACTAACAGGAATAGACGTCGCTCGACAAGGCTAAGTCGTGGGTGAAGGAGCTGCAGCGGCAGGCCAACGAGAACATCATCATCGCCCTCGCTGGGAACAAGCTGGACTTGGTGACGGAACTGCCCGAAAAGCGGGCAATCGAGACGGCCGATGCCGAGGCCTATGCTAAGGAGGCGGGTCTCCTCTTTTTTTGAGACATCGGCAAAGACAGCCGAGAATGTGCAGGAGCTGTTCACTGCCATCGCCAGGAAGCTGCCGCTTGAGCAGGTCGGGCCAAGGCACGCCAGGCCAGGCCAGCGGCCGGGCGTCAGCCTAGCGCCGGAAGGGGCAAACACGCAGGCCGGAGGGGCTTGTGCTTGCTGAGCGGGTTTTGGGAGGTGGGTTTTGGAGCATTGGGTCGCGGGTCACGGCTGCGGCTGGATATACTATTCGGGCCAGTCGGTCGGGTTGAGCAGGCAGCGGGTAGAGGGTCACAGCGCGTTCTTGGTTTTGGACGGCAGGGAATGTTGGCATCACACATCTGGGGCGGAGTCTGCTGGGTGAGGGTTCGGATGCCGTTTAATACCTTATTTTTATGGGTCTATGTTTGTTTTTGGCACACAAGGGGGCAACGCAGTCGCATGCCGGGTATTGACGGAGGGGGGAGGCTCGCGGGTGCGTTTGATGGTGTATAGTACGCAGATAGAGTAACACCTCGGTTGGGAACAATGCGTGAGCTACTTGTAATCCTCCTGGACTGGGTGGAAGTCGCGGGAATTGAGCCACCCTGGGAATTCCAACCTTGGCTATGAGTATTCCATGAATTTATTGTTTATAATATCCTTTCTTCTTCCTTCTCCCAGTCATATCATATGTCTCAGTGAGATCGAGTTGCGTCCTTGTCTCGGTCCAAGCTCACCCCTGGCGCCAAGACCCACTGCCAGGTTCTCGTGCCCAGTGCCCGCAGCTCTCCGGAACTTTGCCGAGCTCTTTTTGCTTCCGCATCTTCCCCCAAACCACTACCCACCACCCACCCTTCCAATTGCGCCCTGCCGCCCACCCCATCCCCTCATGTTGCGGACATCGCTACGATCCGTGAGGGCGCTGGGCGCCAGGCCCGCGGCTGCCGCCGTTGGCCGCCAATGGCAGGTGTCAGCAGCTCGTCGAGCAGTCGTGTCGGGACAGCAGGTATGGATTTGGATGAGGTCATGTTAGAGCCGGACACCCCAGTCACGGGCTAACTTTGGAACTAGAGATTCTATGCCGACGACAAGAAGCTCGACGACAAGAAGCTCCCCGTTGGCGAGACCCTGACATCCCCGCAACCCCGCTCCCCCTCCTCCCGCTGTCGAGAACATCGCCGCGAACACCATTCCTCCTGAGAACGTCCCGCGCACCCGCCCGCCCCGAGACGACGACCATCCCGCCGCCGCCCCCACATCGCTGCCTCGCAAGAAGAAGGGCTTCTTCCGGAGATTGCGTAACTACATCCTGACGCTCACCCTGCTGAGCGCCCTGGCCTTTGGTGGTGGCGTCTGGTACTCGCGGATCAACGATAACTTCCACGATTTCTTTACCGAGTACGTCCCTTACGGCGAGCAGGCTGTGCTATACCTCGAGGAGCTTGACTTCAAGAAGCGCTTTCCCAACGTTGCTGGCCGCGTGGTCGGCAGGCGGATTGACGGCGAGCACGTTAAGGTGCCCGCCCAGAGCGGTGCCTCGTGGCGCGTTGCTGATGGCGCTGAGGGCCGCCAGTCGAGTGCCGTTCAGCAGGTTGCTGCTGCCAACGTGGATTCGAAGTTCAAGGCCGAGCCCACCGTCGTGACCGAGGCCAAGAAGGAGACCGCTACTCTGCCTCTGGCTGAGGCCAAGCTGCCCGAGCCCGTGAAGCCGGTTCCTGCCCCTGCCCCTATCACCGAGACGAAGCCCGAGCCCGAGGTTGTCGCCCCTGCCCCAACGCCCGCGAAGAAGCCGTTCAAGGCACCCGAGGTTGACGAGCCGTCGCGCTGGCCCCCAGCCTCCCTATCGACCCCTGGCCGTCCCCGACGCCGCCGAGCCCCTCGTCCAGGACCTCGTCCGCATGCTGAACGACATCATCACTGTTATCAACCACGACGGCGCCAACGAGAAGTATGCGGCGACCATCGGCAAGGCCAAGGACGCCGTCAACAAGGTCGGCAAGAAGGTTCGTGACATCAAGGCCACGGTCGAGGAGGACGCCGCGAAGCAGGTCAAGGCGCGCGTCTCCGACTTCGACAAGGCCGCCAATGAGCTCGTCACCCGCCTCGAATCCGCCATGGCCGCGCAGGAGCAACAGTTCCGCGACGAGTACGCCGCGGAGATGGAACGCCTCAAGCAAGCCTACGACAACAAAGTCCAACTCATCCAAGAGCGCGAGCGCCAGCTCGCCGCCGAGAAGCTCAACAACCAGCTCCTCGAGCAGGCCGTGCAACTCCAGCGCCAGTTCGCGCGCGACATCAAGGCCCACGTCGAAGACGAGCGCGCCGGCCGCCTCGGCAAGCTCCAGCAGCTCTCCGACGCCGTCGCCAACCTCGAGCGCCTCTCCGCCGGCTGGAACGAGGTCGTCGACGCCAACCTGCGCACGCAGCAACTCCACGTCGCCGTCGACGCCGTCCGCGCCTCCCTCGAGGACACCCAGCACCCGCGCCCCTTCATCAAGGAGCTCGTTGCGCTCAAGGAGATCGCTGCCGATGACGGCGTCGTCGACGCTGCTATTGCCTCCATCCACCCCACGGCCTACCAGCGCGGGATCGCCACGCCTGCTGAGCTCGTCGACCGCTTCAGGCGGGTGGCGGCCGAGGTGCGCAAGGCCTCGCTGCTGCCTGACGATGCGGGCGTTGCCAGTCATGCGTCTAGCTATGTCTTGAGCAAGGTGCTGTTCAAGAAGCAGGGGTTGGCGGCGGGGGATGATGTGGAGAGTATTCTGACCCGGACGCAGACGTTCCTTGAGGAGGGGAATCTGGATGAGGCGGCGCGGGAGATGAATGGATTGACGGGGTGGAGCAAGACGTTGAGTAGGGATTGGTTGGGAGAGGTGAGGAAGGTGCTGGAGGTTAGGCAGGCCTTGGAGGTATGTTTTGCAATATGCTATGAAAAAAGTGATTGGGTTTGATGCTAACTGATATGCTGCAGGTCATCCAGGCTGAGGCAAGGCTGCAGAGCTTGAGGATGGAGTAGGAGAGTTATGATGGGGTGGACAACTGGGGTTGGACTGGACTTGTCGGTTTCTTTTGTTTTGGACTTGTATGTACATCGCCTTAGACCGTGCCGCGGTAGAGAATAGGGATGGCCGAAGGCTAAGTGGTCTTGGGCTGCCGGAGGTGTGTGTATTGAGTAGGCAGGCAATAGACTGGTCTGGCAAGATGTGTCTGATCGAGGCTTGTTGAGTCTGAGTTGGGCTGAGACTTGATTGATCTGTGTTCTGAATGAATGGGGGATTGCGATGAGCCCTAGGCTGTATTTGCGTTTAATAACTGCTGTGTGATTGTATTTAGTGTTAGGCATGGGGAGTTGTGCTCTCTTGTTCCGAGAAGTTCTGGTAAATGAGTTGTCATGAGCGAAGTCGGAGATGTTCCACATTTCATTTCTAGCTCGGCAGTCAACCTCCTGCATCAACCATCATCAACCAAGAACCTCAACCCTAATCCAGTGAATTGAGAATCTGGGCATCAGTTGGCATTTCTAAAGCTTGGTTTTGGGATCCTTATTTTGATCCCTTACCAGACTGTCCGATCGCGCTGCGACATCGAAAGCCCCCGAGCCGAGCCGAGACAAATGACTCGGCCATCACAACACCAACCTCACCACTTCCCTTGAGATGCTGGCACCGCGCCGTTGCATCATCACTCTCATCAAAAGCGGCCGCTCTTCAAGCCCACAATTTACGCAAACGTTTACCCGCTCAGAAGCCACAACTCAACTCTCTCATAATCGTCTAAAAATGGCTTCCCTGGTTGACAGCTCTCAAGAGCAAGAGGCATACACCGCCGCCCTCGCCCTCCTCTCCCAACTCCAGCCCAACCGCGCTGTCACCTCCCTCTTTACCTCCCCCCCTCCCGCTTTCAAAACCAAAGACTCCAAACCCGCCTTCGACATGAACTCCCTCGCCATCCCGGAAATGCTCGCCTGGCTATCGCGAGCAGGCTACACCCCCAAATCTATCGCCGCCTCCGGCCTCAAATGCGTGCACGTCGCCGGCACCAAAGGCAAAGGCAGCGTCAGCGCCATGATCGCCTCCATCCTCGCCCAGTACCCCCAAGACGGCAACAGCCCCATCGGCCTCTACACCTCGCCCCACGTCCTCTCTGTCCGGGAACGCATCGCGCTGAATAACGCGCCCATCTCCCGGGAGAAGTTCACCCAGAATTTCCACTCACTTTGGGACCGGTTCACAGCCGCAGCACAACACCCAACCAATGTAAAAGAAGATGTGGTACTGCCAACAACCCACCCCTTCTACTTCCGCTTCCTCACCATCCTCGCCATCCACACCTTCCTCGCCGAAAACGTCCACTCCGCAGTCGTTGAATGTGGTATTGGCGGCGAATACGACGCGACCACCGCCCTCTTCCACCAGTCCCCCGACGTCGTGACCGCCTCTGTCGTAACCCAGCTCGGGATTGACCACGTCAGCATGCTAGGCGACACCGTCGAAAAGATCGCGTGGCATAAAGCGGGTGTTTTCAGGAAAGGGGCGAAGGCTTTTACGAGAAGGTTGACTGGAGAAAAAGGGGAGGCGGTGATGCGGGTGTTGAGGGAGAGAGCGAAGGAGAAGGGGACGGAGTTGGTGGAGGTGGGAGATGAGGAGGTGGAGAGGTGGGAGGCGGTGGAGGGGGAGGTTGCAGGGGCCGTGGCAGAAGGGGAATATGGCGTTGGCGGTGTACGCGGCGAGGAGCATTTAATGAGGATGGGGTGGAGTTGGGGGAGGTTTGGGGAGGGTTGGGAGTTGGGGATATTCCCGAGGAGTTTGTGAGGGGTTTGAGGGAGGCGAAGTTGAGAGGAAGGTGTGAGGTTCTGGTGAATGGGGAGGTGGAGGGGGTGGAGTGGGATGTGGATGGGGCGCATACGGATGATAGTTTGGAGGGGTGGGGAGGTGGTTTAAGGGGAGGGCGGGGAGGGAGTGTGAGGGTGTTGGTGTTTAATCAGCAGGAGAGGGATCCGGAAGGGCTGTTGAGGGCGTTGCTTGCTGGTGCGAAGGGTGAGGATGGAAAGGGGATGTTTACCCACGCCATCTTCACGAGAAACGAGGAGGAGCCGGCAGGGGGTGAGAGCCGTGATCTGTCTATCCAGATCAAGGCGGAGAAAACTATCCGGGAAGTTGAGCCGGCGACTGCAACCGCAGTTTGCGATTCAGTCCAGAAGACAGTCGCACATGTCAGGAACATCGCTGCCCAGGCCAAGCAGGAGGGTAAGCCATGCCAGGTCCTGGTCACAGGCAGCTTCCACTTAGTAGGCGCACTTCTCAAGACCATCGCCCCTTTTGAGTCCTAGCCTACCAATTTATACCCTTATCCGACCCTCCCTATGCTGTGAAGCAAACCTGTAGAGTTGATTACAAGGTGTATACCGGACACGTCGATGAAGACGTATTCGGACGTTAAGAATGAACTTAGAGGGCATCAGCTCCCTCAAGAATGCCCAAGGCACCACCGACCAAGTGCAGACTGCCAGTGATGAGCGCCTGCACCTTCGGCCCGTCTTCCTTTGCCAGGCCGCGGGCAGTATTGATGGCCTCTTCGATGCTGGGGATAAGCATAATGTTGGCGGACGGGTCTAGGGTTTTCCACTTTTCGGCAAACGCCCGCTGCTGTGTCATCTTTTCGATCTCTTCGGGGTCGATCTGGCGGTTCACAAAGTCTAGTACTGTTAGCAATCGCAAAGATTAGAAAGAGAACCACATACCCCTCTTGTAGCCCGTCGCGGCATATGTAACGTTTGTGCAGAAAATGACATGCTCAAACCCCTTCCCCGTCGGGTCCGCGTTCTTGACGGTATTGCACAGCCCGTCAAGAAAGTCGACCGCCTCGCTCCGGCCCTGCTGGTTGAAGATGAGCACCCTAGGGCCGCCGTCACTTCTGGCAGCACACCTGCCCACAAACCACCTTGCCGCCATCTTCAGGCTGTCAACCGTGTGTGCCCCGTCAACATGCCAGATAACACTATCCTCATCCTTCACCTCGCACCGCCCGCGCCACACAACCTGCTCCAGCCCGTCCACAAACTCCCGCGGCAGCTTCTCCGGATCATGCTCAAAGCTCGGATCAATCTTCTCCAGCGCCGCCTCGGCCAGTGCCACCGCCAACGTGGCATTCCTCTTCTGAAACGCCGCGTCCGGCCTGATCTTAACCCCCTCCAACCTCGGATCAATCCTCAACACCTTCAACTCCACCCCTTCTCCCCGCCCGCCGCTTCAACACCTCCTCTGCCGAGGGCACCTGCTCCACCGTAAACGCCTTACACCCCCTCTTCATAATCCCTGCTTTATGCCACGCGATCTTCTCGACCGTGTCCCCCAGCACAAAAACATGATCAATTCCCAGCGTCGAGATCCCCGTCGCCACAGGGTGCTCAACGACATTCGTCGCGTCAAACTCCCCACCTATGCCCGTCTCGTACACGGCCGCGTCCACGCCCTCGGAAAGGAACACGTGGTAGCTCATGAGCGTCAGGTAGCGCGCGTAGATGGGCTTGCTGCCCGGGGCGGCGGCGTCGGCGGCCACATGCGCGTTCTGCTCGAGTCGGTCCCAGACTTCGAAGAAGTACTTCGCGAAGAGGTCTTCGGAGAGAGGGGCGGAGCCGATGCGGATGCGCTCGCGGACTGCGATCAGGTGGGGGGAGGTGAAGAGGCCGACTTTGTGCGGGGGTTTGTTGGTGGCCTGGTTGCGGTGTTGGTAGCGCGAGAGGATGGAGTCGACGAAGGCGCAGGTGCTGCCCTTGCCCTTGGTGCCGGCGACATGAATTATGTTGAGGCGATCGAGATCGGGGGGTGAGTAGCCGATGCGGGCGAGGTAGGCGCGCATCTCGCGCAGGGAGGCGGCATCGGGTTTGATGCCGGCTTTGCGGCGGGCTTCGATGATGGCGTAGGGCGTTTGGAGGGGAGTTGAGGGCGTCGATGGCGTCCTGGAAGGGTTAGTAATCTTTTTTTTTTTTTTTGGTCGTTGGAGCAGGTAAGATACATTGTATGTCCGGGTTGAAGTCGCCATGGTGATGGTGGATGAGAATAGTCTCAAACTGAAATATGGGAATGCCACAGGCTTGGCTCTGGATGTGGAAGCTCTCAATGCGCTCAGTGGCTTCAGGACGATGGCAGGCCACCACGCATGACGCATTGGGGATCTTGTGTCCTAGCGAATCCTCATCTCACTGCTAGATCAGACTGTTTCCTACGCTGTGACTTACTTTGATTTAGAGATATGCAGATATGCGTCTTCTCACACCTCTGGTGCGATGGCGGAATGCTCCGGGTTGCGTCGGTGAAGCTGTGGCCGACACCGGTGATCCCCTGTCCAGAGCCGACGTCACCGTCACTGACCCACTTCGAAAGGATCTGTGCGTTTCCGTCGATTTGTCTCTCGAAGCTCAAAAAACTCTGCATCTGCATGATATCTTCATCTACGGCAAGGTGGCCGAGCGGTCTAAGGCGCCAGGTTCAGGCCCACCTGAATTGGCTCATTTGAGTATTCCTGGTCTCAGAAATGGGGCGCGAGTTCGAATCTCGCCCTTGTCACATTTTTCTGGTTCGTATGATGCGAGATTCTTTTTGGTGCTGGCTGGGAATCCAATGCGGAGTAGGTCGGGGGCATTGAATGAGGGGCATCGCGAATATTTTGGGTGTTGACTTTGAACACCTCGATTTTCAACACCAGGAACGTCCAACATCAGGAACGATGCGAACCCGAGCAACTACCGCGGCTGGCGCGGGTCTTGAGCCCCTGCCCATCTGCAATACGACGCTCCCACGAGCTGCTGTTGGATCACGCGCCAGGCACTAAAAGCCGCTTCCAGATGCAGGTTGCAGCAAGTCCCGTCTGGTACATGTGCGCTCTGCCCTGTTGAGCAGTTCCTTCACCTCTTCTCTGCAGCATCAGCCCACCATGCCCTTCTGATGTCTCGCCAGACCCCGGCCGACCGCTGCCTCGGGCGCGCCGCGTATCTCACGGCAAATTGCATTGAGATCCAGCTCCATGCCCCTTGCTCGCCGGCATTTCTCCCTTTCTAGCCTGTGGGATAAAAAAAGCTCTGTCCCTCACCTGACGGGCCTGGCCTGGCATCTTTCGCTGTGGCGCTCCCTTGGGCGGATACCAACGGGCATGCGCTCGAGAGCTTATTGGCGCGGGTAAAGTGTCTGGCTAAAAGGACCGCGAGACGTTCGTGGGGTTGATCTGTGGAGGGGCTCAAGGAGGGGCCAGGGACCGTTGTTCGAGCGACAGCCATCTCGGGCCCTGGCGGTAACCACTCCGGACACCACAAACCATGGCGTAATCAACCACATCCAGCAGCTGGCTGGCCCGTTTGTGTGCGCCGTAGTGGAGAGGAGTGGTGGGGGTTTGCTGCTGGGCGCTGGCTTTGACTCCCCGCATCCTGTCCACCATCCCATCTGCGGACGAGATGCGGTTGGACAAGGAGGGGCATCCTGTCGCGCCGGGTGAGCTTTGCGCGGGAGCTTCCCCTGCCTTGATATCTCCGAGAAGCGGTGCTGAGTCGGACAGCCTCCATGCCCCTCGTCTTATTTAGCCTGCTCCTCCTCGCGGGTTCTCATCTGAGTCCTGTCTCTCCTCAACGAGTTTCTCTCTCCAAGCGCTGCTCCCTGTTCCCCTTCAGTCACCCTTGTGAAGCCTCCCCCTCGTTCACCACAAACCCGCTTTACAACCGCTAAAATGTCTTCCGTAAGATCCCTATTCCGCTCCCAACTTCTCTCACTTCCTCCCTAACCAATGCCCCCCCAGAACCTCTCCTTCGTCCTTAACAAGCCCAACGACGTCACCTTCGAAGAGCGCCCCATCCCCAAACTCGAGCACCCGCACGATGTCCTCGTCGCCATCAACTACACGGGCATCTGCGGCTCCGACGTGCACTACTGGCAGCACGGCGCCATCGGCCACTTCGTGGTCAAGGACCCCATGGTGCTCGGCCACGAGTCGGCCGGCACCGTTGTCGAGGTCGGCTCCCAGGTGAAGACCCTCAAGAAGGGCGACCGCGTCGCTCTCGAGCCCGGCTACCCCTGCCGCCGCTGCTCCGACTGCCTCTCGGGCCGCTACAACCTCTGCCACGAGATGGTCTTCGCCGCCACGCCCCCCTACGACGGCACCCTCACCGGCTTCTGGCGCGCCCCCTTCGACTTCTGCTACAAGCTCCCCGACAATGTCTCCCTCCAGGAAGGCGCCCTGATCGAGCCCCTCGCCGTGGCCGTGCACATCGTTAAGCAGGCCCGCGTGCAGCCCGGCCAGTCGGTCGTCATCATGGGTGCCGGCCCCGTCGGCCTCCTCTGCGCGGCCGTCGCCCGCTCCTTCGGCGCGACCAAGGTCGTCTCCGTCGACATCGTCCAGCCCAAGCTCGACTTCGCCAAGTCCTTTGCCGCCACCCACACCTACCTCTCCGCGCGGGTCTCCGCCGAGGAGAACGCCAAGCGGCTCCTGGCCGCCGCCGACCTCGGCGCGGGCGCGGACGTGGTCATCGATGCCTCCGGAGCGGAGCCGTCCATCCAGACGTCCCTGCACGCCGTGCGCATGGGCGGGACGTACGTCCAGGGCGGGATGGGCAAGGCGGATATTACGTTCCCGATCATGGCGCTGTGTCTGAAGGAGGTGACTGCGCGGGGCTCGTTCCGGTATGGTAGTGGAGACTATAAGCTTGCGATTGAGCTTGTGGCCGCGGGCAAGGTGGATGTGAAGAAGCTGGTGAATGGCGTGGTGGCGTTCCGGGATGCGGAGGAGGCGTTTAAGAAGGTCAAGGAGGGGCAGGTTATTAAGATCTTGATCGCGGGGCCAAATGAGAAGGTTGAGGGCGGGATGGATACCAAGGTTGATCCGGTGAAGATGAAGGAGGCGCAGAAGGCGGGGAGCACCGGATGCTGCTAAGGGGAGGGGAGAGAGATGGTTGAGGGATGCATAATGGGCACGGCGTACGGGGCATTGTTGGGTTTGGGATCATGAGTGTTTGTCATGAGTGATTGACTCTATTGGCGTCTGATGTACAGGGAATCTAATGAAAATGGTATTCAAAGAACTGCGTTCTTTCATCTTGGAACTTTAAATTCTTCTCGTCTTGAACTGGAACTGAAAACATATTAATCTTCCACATCTACATCCTCTAATCTGTTCCCAATCTAGATCATCCCAAGATACCTCGTCTCAATCTTCGACTCGGCACTCGCCCCCGTGACCGCAATGGTGACCACCTCCCCAGGCACGATATCCACCAAGTTATCCTCAAACTTGACCGCGTCATCCTCACACTCCAGCGCGACACCCTTGACCGGCACCTCGGCGCTAATCTCCACCACACTGTTGTCCTTGGCCAACACCGCCTTCAACTCCTTCGGCTTCTGCAGATGCACATACTTCAACGGCTCCGGCCAGTTGACATATCTTGCCAGCTGCCTCCCCTCCTTATCCACCAGATACGCCGCCACCACGATCCTGTTCTCCTCGTCCACACCCTGCTCTCGCACCGGCACATCCATCGCCACGATCTCGGTCGACCTGTTCTCCGGCAGCAGCACATCGGCCGCCACCGTCTTGCTGAACGTCTCCTCGCCCGTCTCGGCATCCCACGCCTTCAGCACCAGATCCAGCGTCAGGTCCTCTAGCGTCAGGTTGCTCCCCCACACCTCAATCTGCGTCTTGACATCGACATTGACCCGGGTATACTTATCCCTCGGATGCCTATGCACCTTCCTCGTAATCCCAATACTCAACGGCGCCATCTCCCTCTTGACCGTGAAGTACGCCATCT
Organism: Collariella sp. IMI 366227; assembly: GCA_027946355.1. Lineage (NCBI taxonomy): Eukaryota > Fungi > Ascomycota > Sordariomycetes > Sordariales > Chaetomiaceae > Collariella > Collariella sp. IMI 366227. The sequence continues at coordinate 536,439 of JAPEUS010000015.1, forward strand.
TCGGCCGCAGATAGTAATCCGCAATACTCCAGCTCGTCACCGGCCAGCAGTCATTCGTCTGCCACACCAGCGCACCACCACAATACTCCCTCCCAGGCCCCCGCCACTCGCGCTTCCAAAGCCTGTACGCCGACGCGAGGCACTCGGCCTGCATCAGCTGGGTGCAGTAGACAAACTGCTCGAGCGGGTCGGGGGCGTAGCGCATGTTCTCGACGAGGTACAGGGCGATGCGGCGCTCGTGGCCGTCGGCCTTGTTGTGGAAGTCGACGGTGGAGGACTGCGGGTAGCGGTCCGGGTCGTCCTTGCCGAGGGGCAGGAAGGCGTCGATGGTTTTGACGGATGGGAAGGCCTCCATGCCGAACTCGGACACGAAGCGCCCAACGAGCTTGTCGAAGTTTTGGTACTTTTCCTGCGAGCCGTGCCAGACGTTCCATTGGTGGATGTCGCCGACGGTCGCGTCGGTGGTGTCGCGGCCCTGGCCCCAGGGCGAGCCCGGGTGGTAGTAGGTGTTGGGGATCAGGTCGGCGCAGGCGTCGAGGAGGGTCTTTTCGTAGATGTAGCGGGCGGGGAAGTCGGTTTTGAGCCAGGACTCGGCGTCTTTGTTTTCGTAGTCGTAGGTGAGGCCGTTTTGCTCTTGGTACTGGTAGTCCTCGTTGTTGCCGGCCCAGATGACGATAGACGGATGGTGGCGGAGGAGCTTGATGTTCTCGCGCGCCTCGCGGTCGATGGACTCGAGCAGCGCAGGCCAGGTCGGGTAGTTGCCGCAGCCGAACATGAAGTCCTGCCAGACCAAGATGCCCAGCTCGTCGCAGGCGTCGTAGAAGCACTGCTCCTCGTAAATGCCGCCGCCCCACACGCGGATCATGAACTGGTTGCCCTCGGCCACCAGCTTGACCCAGTCGTAGTACTTCTCGGGAGAGATGCGCGGGATGAAGTTGTCGGCAGGGATCCAGTCGCTGCCGCCGCAGTAAATGGGGACGTTGTTGACCTCGAAGAAGAAGCTGGTGCCGGGCTGGTCCTTGAGCGGGCGCTGGACCAGCTCGGCGCGGCGCAGACCGATGCGCTTGGACACGACGTCGACCTCCTCGTCGCCGCGGATCAGCGTCGCCTTGATGTCGTACAGGGGCTGCTTGCCGTAGCGGATGGGGTACCACAGGGCGGGGTTGTCGACGAGGAAGGACACGGACGTGGCATCTCCTTCGGCAACGTCGGCAGTCTCGGAGGCGACCTGAGCGCCGTCCAGCGAGATCTCAAATTTGACCTTGTCGGCCTTGCCCTCGATGGCGGCCGTCAGCTTGACGTTGGCGCGGGCCAGCGACTTGTCGACGACACTATCCGCGTTGAGGTCGGTCAGGCGAGTCTCGAAGATCTCGAGGTTGATCGGCCGCCACGGGCCGCAGGTCATGAGCATCGGGCCCCAATCCCAGCCCTGATTTCGTTAGCATTGCTGTTATGTTCAGATTCACGAGAAAGACAACTCACCCAGTGGTACTGGGCCTTCCGGACAGCCAGACGGGATGTGTCACCGTTCCAGCACCCCCACTTGTGGTCCGGATACTGCTCAACCAGCTTGCAGCCGCGGATGAAGGCGCTATCAAAGGTAATCACCAACTCGTTCTGCTCCTTCAGCACCTCAGTAACCGTCACCCGCTCAGGGGTGAACATGTTGTCGGTCTCGAGGATGGTGGTGCCGTTGAGCACGACGGTGGCAAAGGTGTCGAGGCCATCAAAGGCCAGGACGGCTTGCACGGCGAGCTCATTCTTGCCGATGAAGGCATCCGGGATCAGGCCGTGGTGCTGCAGGTCGAGGTGCACGTTGGTCGGGAACTGGCTCACGGGCAGGAACTGGGCGTCTTCCTTGTCGGCCTGCTTGAACTCCCAGTTCTTGTCGACGGGGATCACCACGCGGGGCGCCATGGTGAGGGGAGGGTTGAGTGAGGGGATGGAGAGACAAAAGGGGAGAGGGGGAAGGAGGAGGGGCAATGGCAGGGTGTTTGATGTGAGAGTCTTCCGAGGAGGAGGATGGAAAGAAGGAAGGGCCTCAGAGATGGGAGAGGAAGGAGACAGCAGCCAACAACCACAGCGAGCCCGCCGGCCTTATAAAGCTGTCGTCCTCATGCAGACGATCCATTGCTGACCACAACGTCTCCCGGGCGTGTACTGTCACGACTGTTCGGCGCCGGATCCCCCGCCGTCCCCAATGCAGGAACCCCTGGCCACCCCACAGTCGCGGTCCCAGACGGGGATTCCTAGGTCAGGGTTGAGGGCGTCCGAAGTGTCATTGAATTCTGCGAGTGGCATGGTGCGGGTAATTGCCGTGTTGAAGAACCTCTCCCGCGGCCGCCCTTGCCGGCGTCATCCGAAGATCAGCCTTTGACACGCAGGGGACGCGGTCCGATTCGATCGCTGGGCTCACCAACACGCCGATTTACCCTGGCGCGCTAGAGGAGGTCTTGAGTGCGGAAGAGGGGTCTCCGTGACGGATTGGGTAATAGTGGACTGGGACCCGCGAGACCCGCCAAGCCCCCAAGCGCGGCCCGCGGCTAGACGCGCAGGGATTCTTGCCGTCAGGCGTCGCACCAGATCTCGTGGCACAGCAAATGGGGGAGATGGGGGTCCTGCTTACGACGGGACTTCAACGCTGAGACGGGGGACGGAATCACGGCCCGCGATGATTGATAATGAATGATAAGGGACGTCGGAAGCCGCTCCACCAAAACGCCGATCACGACAGCGATATCAGCTGAGTCTCGTTGTCGGCCCTCTGACATGTTGATGATCAAGCAAAGGAAATGGCTCATATGGGACTGCGCTGTCTATGTACTGCCCATCTCCGCTCAACGCCAAAACTCCACGCCATAACCAGTGCAAAATATCAAGATGCCGGCCAAACCCAGATACAGGACGCATCAACCAGCTATGCCTGAGCCTCCTCAACCTCCCCATTACGCTCAGAAACCAATCCTTTGCCATGAAACGAACAACCCCCTTTAGCATCAACAACAACCCTTATTTCTTCTCCTCCCCGACAGCGTAAACACCTCCTCCCACTCCCTCAGCCCCTGCATCCCCTCCTTGCCCCTCGCCCCCTCCTCCTCCGTCCCCAACCCCACCTCATCCGCCGTGATCATCAGGGTCGATCTCCCCAACTCAATCTTCGTCAAAATCATCCTCGCCAACCTCCCAAAACCTCATCCACCCCCTCCCACTAAACGCGCTCACCTCCATCGTCACGGGAATCTGCACCGTGCTCGCCCACCTCCCCGCCTCCACGGCAGTAACCTCCCGCCCATCAGGCGCCACCGTCGCCTTCAGCTGCGACCCCAGCCCCGGGTGAATCGTCGACACAGAACTGTAACTACTCCCCGGCATCCCACCCCACTACCCCTCCCCGCCAGCACCCCACAAGGAGCTCGCGGTACTGTGCACACTGCTAGAACTCGGCGTCGGCGGCGGCAGGCCGGTGTCGATGAGCGAGTCGTCGTTGGCGAGGTCAAGTTTGTTGCCGACTAGGAGGAGGGATAGGTTGGGCGAGGCAAGGGCGCGCGTCGTTGAGGAAGGGCTGCAGTGAGTTGAAGGTGTTGCGGGAGGTGACGTCGTAGATAAGGATGGCGCCCGCGGCGCGCGGTAGTATGAGCGCGAGACGGAGCGGAAGCGTTCGGTGCCGGCTGTGTCCCAGAGCTGGAGGAGGGAAACGGTCAGTTGTTTTGGGAGGGTTGGGGCGGAAGGGGTGGGAGGGGGCGTACTGGAGCTTTATCCTCTTCCTGCGCGCGCCTGTCCCGACTTTGATGATCTTGCTTGCGAACTCGACGCCAATGGTCTGCGAGGAGAGGACGCGCCATTCGTTCTTGACAAAGCGGTGGAGGAGACATGATCTGGGGGGGCTCCTGTCAGTTGACCCAGTTCCCAGCGCTGTGAACCTGCAATTGTGCTGAGCACGCGACTCACTTCCCCGTCCCGCTGGGCCCCAGCAATATAACCTTGGCCAGGTAGTCGTACATGCTGCCGAGTTCCTGCTCGCGCACGGTGCCGGTGCTGTCCTCACTCGCGCCCGAGGACCGCCGCGGACGGCCCATGCCGGGCAACTCGAAGCTGCTCATGTGTTGGCGGCGATGTCTTTGTTGTGGGGATATGACTGGGTGGGAGGAGGGCCTGGGTGCTCGGATAACGCGGGTTTGTAGGGTGGTCGCTGGCTTTTCGAATAATGCTGGAATCTCGCGCAGAACGGACGGCTCGTCTCGGATGCTCTCGTGGTTTGTGTGTAACGACACCGCTTGGTGGCTGCTGGTCGCGATGCTGCTCGCCCTATCCGAGTGGGTGCTCCTGGGATCTGCCACCGCGACAAGGGATGCAGGTCTTGGTGACATGTGGGGGGCGCCACAGCCACAGCCAACGGCGACCCTCGTCTTCGGTACCACGTATGATACGAATGTGTATTGTATGAGTGTATTGTAAGGTACAGAACCCCTGCCTGTATGCGACTAGGGATTAACTGCAGCCGAGGCTTCCTTGCACTTCCCCAGCTTCGGCTGTGGAGTTCCACGGCATCGGATCCGGACACACTCGGCTCGTTCCGTCGCCATGTCTTTCGACGGCCACATCACCTGAGAGAAGTGATCTCTTTTGCAAATAAATCTTTGATCCATCACATTTCATACACTCGACCACCATGAAGATCTCAGGCCGTACCTTTGTTGTCTCTGGCGGGTAAGTCTTCCAGCATCTCTCTCATCGCCCTATCACATGTCACTTTCTCCCTTCACCCCATTTACTACCCCTTCAAGCTCAACCCGTCGAACATTTATCTCACTCACTGACTTTTCTCCAGCGCCTCCGGCCTCGGCCGCGCCTGCGTCCGCGACATCGTCTCCCTCGGCGGTAACGCCGTCATCCTGGACATGAACGAAGACCTCGGCGCCGCCCTCGTCTCAGAACTCGGCGCCTCCAGCGCCCACTATCTCCCCTGCGACGTCTCCGACACAGCCTCCATTGAATCTGCCGTGGCCGCCTCCCTTTCCTGGATCAAAACCACCGGCAAGCCCCTCGGCGGCATCATCCCCGCCGCCGGCGTCGGCCACCCAGGGCTCATCCTCGACAAGCACAACAACCCGGTGTCACTGGAATCGATTGACTTCGTCTTGTCCATCAACTTGCGCGGCACACTCGATCTGGTCCGGCAGTTCCTCCCCCACCTCGCCTCGGTAGCTCCGGAGGGCCCCGACAACGAGCGCGGCATCGTAATCATGGTTGCCAGCTCCGCCGCCTTCGACGGACAGATGGGACAAGTCGCCTACGCGGCCAGCAAGGGGGCAGTGGCATCCATGACATTGCCCATGGCGCGAGACCTGTCGCGGTTCGGCATCCGGGTCGTGACGATTGCGCCGAGCATGTTCGACTCGAATATGACGGCCCACATGTCGGATAAGGTGAGGGACGGGTTGAAGAAGGCGATGGAGTTCCCGCCGAGGCCCGGGAGGCCCGAGGAGTTTGCAAGTCTGGTGAGGCAGGCAATTGAGAATGTTATGTTGAATGGGGTGGTGGTGAGGTTGGATGGGGGGATGAGAATGCCGAGTAAGTTATAAGTTTAGTTTACGCCAATGAAAGGGGGCAAGAGGGGGTTTTGTGGTTTTATTGGGATAATAATGGTGCTAGACGTGCCGATATTGGCGGTGGTTGCACAGAAACAGACAATTACTCGACAGGGTATTCCCAACTCCTCCCAAATGCCTTCCATACTCATAACCTCCAAGCCCCAGACCATATCTCTCATCGCCATATTTCACACAGATGCCCAAATATCTCAGGAGTATGCAAACCAAACAAATCTCAACACAAAATGGGGTGAACCACCTCCAAGCTGCTAGTTCCCGTACCAGCAGACAAGATCCCAACTCTCCCACTTTTCCTCCCCCCTTGCCCCAATATCTTTCCTTTCATCAACACAACAGTGGCCGGGAGCGGTTGAACTCGCTCAAAGGGGTCTGGCAGCGTCTCCAATCTCGATGTAAGAACGGTTTTGTTAGAGAGGGTGCTGCTCGGGGTGTCGTGACTGAGACTGACGAGTAGCAATCAAATTGGGAATCGCAGCCCCAACTCACCACGCCCCCCCTTACGTTGAGCGCATGTCTTGCAGCCATGTACTGGCATAAGAGCCACGGTGCTGACTACCACGCCCCTCAGAACCTTCACCACCACGGTACTCACCATCACGCCCGGAATTCTGCTCGCGCGAAGGAGGCAGCCACCGATCCGTGCTATGATGCGCGAACGGAATCAGACGCCCCCCAGGCGGCGAGCGGTGCTCACGGCTCGAACGAGAACCGGACACCCCCTCATTCCCTCTACGGCCGTCGTGGCCAGTAGGGTGGGGGCTTCCATCACCGGGGCGGTAGAGGTCGGGGGACGGAAGGCGACGGACGGGAGAACGCTCACGACGCAGGTTGTTGTTGCTCCTACCCGTGGCAGCAGCAGCAGCAGCAGTAGCAGCAGCGCGGAAATCGGAGCGGGGGGAGCGCGAGCGGCTCCGCGCAGACCCCGTCATACGCGCGCCAGTAGCGAGACCCTCGAGAAAGGCGCGGGCCATCTCGGGGTTGTTGGTGGCCGCCTCGGGCAGCTCTATGCCTGCGATGTCGCAAAGGAGGTGAACGAGGTCGGCTTGCGGGGGGGTGTCGGTGGTGGGCTGGGTGGTGCCGGCTTCAAGCATGGGGACGGCTTCCTCCTGCTTGATGCCCTGCGGCTGGGAGGTGAGAGGGCGCCGGTGGCGGGGAACCAGGCGCCCTCCCCACTGCGGGCCCAGGTGGGACATGTTCATCCTGGGCCAGGTGCGGATGATGCGCAGGGCTTTCTCCGAGGAGGCGTTCTTTGCGGCCTGGAAGGTCCAATGGGGCATGTCATCGGAGATGACATGGTGGGCGAGGGTGACGGAGCACGAAACCTGACCATTCGCCCAGTCCTTGTACTCAAAAATTGGGTTGAAGCCGCGCACCTGACACTCACGGGTTAAGTCCCAGGCTAGGCTCGGACAAAAGACGCGGGAGCGCGACTGCTGCAGATCGTCAGGAGAGGCGGGAGTGACGCGGGGTACTGAGTGGTCGCGGGCGTGGCTGGCGGGCTCAGGGCTCCGAGGGCGAGCAGGCCCCTTGGCGGAAGGGGCGGGAAGGACGGGCGGGTGGGGAGGCAGACCACCGGCGCTACTGTTGCCCCGGCGGCGGAGCGACTCGCGCGTGGCCCCTGGTGAGCACGACCCTCCATCAGCTGCCGGAGACGGTCCTGCGGGAACCCACGTCCGGGGTAGGGCCGGGGCGCAAACGCTCACTTCGGCGCGGGGGAGGGAAGCACGACTGCAGGCTGTAGTCGCTGGGTTCGGCAGCCTCTTGAAGGGCACGCGGGAAGGGAGGCGAAAGCGAGGCGGCGGGCTCTCCTGATAAGATCTCAGACAACAGTCGCGCAACGAAGAGATCAATGTGAGCTTACTGTCGTGGTTTCTGGCTGAGGGACTCAGCGTCCGGAGCGGCAGATCTAAGAGATGAGCAGAAGGGTCTGTGTTTGTTTGGTCAATCACGCGCAGTTGCAGTCACTAGATGCGGAGCAACTTACTATCAGGTTCCTGCTTCACTGTCAGAGAGCTGCTCGTTGGCACCGGAGCCCCAGCCATGAGCGGGGGGACATTGGCCAAGGAGGAAGATCCGCCAGGCTCCTGCTTGAGGCGGGGATGGTCCATGGTTGCTTGTTTGCGCGCACACGTGTGAGAGAGAAGCTGCTGTACGTATTGCTCTCGGTTCCTGGTTCTTGGCTTAAAAGGGGGACAACACTACTGGATCAATAATATTGGTCAAATCTCGTTCAATATTGGTTACTAAGAACGAGAAGAATGTGATCACAAGTCTACAGGAGACAACATACCTGCAATAGTATGATGTTGGGCGAATGTGATGATGCGGGGACTGGTCGGGACCCGGCGTTGTGATATTCAAGAAGTGTTGTAGTGAAAAGTAGGCCAAGTTGGGAGGTTGGAAGAAGGGAAGTCGGTGGATATATATTAGGGACTTGCCGGGCGTTTATTGGTTTTAGATCTCGTGCGCGTTGTGCAGTCGGTCAGTCTGGCAATAGACTTCCGGGAAGGCACGCGTCAAGGCTGGTGTGCTTTCCCGGGCAACGGGCCTTTGACCGACGCGTCCTTGTTCAGATGAAAGGTCGCCCCTAATCTTTCCTTTCAAGCTGGCAGCAGACGCCAATCCCATAACCCTTCCAAACCAGCAACCCATCATCCCCTGCGCCAGATAAAAAAACACATCTGGTCTCTGGTCGGGCTACCAAAGTCTCTGAGCCAGTTCCTCTCCTCTCTCCCAGCGCAACACATTCTCAACTTGCTGATCATACCAAGTATTCAGCGTCTCCTCTTCAACATACCCCATATGCGGCGTCAGCAGCACCTGACTCCTCCCATCCTGCCCCCATTTCGTCGTCCTCCACGGGCTGTCCAGAGGCAGCGGCTCCAACTCAAACACGTCCAGTGCCGCCGCCCTTATCTTCCCCTCCTCGAGCACTTCCAACAAATCCTCCTCCACCACCAAGGGCCCCCTCGACGTATTCACCAAAATCGCCCCTCCTTCATCACCCCCAAATCCCTCCTCCCTACCACCCCCTCGACCTCTCCGACAACACCAAATGCACACTCACCACATCCGCCATCTTAAACAACTCCTCCTTTCCCAGCACCTTGAACACCTTCTCCCCATCCTCCCTCTCCACCCCACCCCGCCTCCTCGCCCTTTCATCCGCCCTCTCCTGCGTCAAACTTTCACTCCATGCAACCACCCTCATCCCAAACCCCAAACTCATTACCCTCGCCACTGCCGTCCCCAACCGTCCCAACCCCACAACGCCCAAAACCTTCCCCTGTAATCCCATCGCCGCCATCCCGGATTGCCATCCCCGCCTTGACTCGCATCATCCTGCGCGAGATTCGCGCCGCGGCGAGAATAAGCGCGACGCAGTGCTCGGTCGTGCTGACCGAGTTGTTGGCGCCGGGGTGGGTGCGGTCGATGGCGCCGGTGGCGGGAATGCTGCGCTCGCGGAGGATGGGGAGGTCCAGGGAGAGGTTACGCAGGCTGGTGGTGAGGAGAAGTTTGAGGTTGGGAAGGCGGTTGAGGAGGGCGGCGGGGAAGGGTGCGTTCGCGCATTGTGGCTGGGGAGGTTAGTAAGGTGGGGAGGGGTGGGAGGGATAAGGGGAGTTACAGATGATGTCGAAGGGCTCTAGACGGGCGGCGAGCTGGTCTTTGATATGTTGGGGTGTGTCGGAGTGGTTGTAGGGAAGAAGAGTGTCCCTAAAGTAAGAGACTTCGTATTTCTCGAGGTCAAGGGCGTTGAACTTGGGCTCGGAGATGCCCTGGTAGTCGTCCAGGACTGCGATTTTGATGCGTGCCATGATCAGAGCTGTCGTTTGGGTTCAAAAATTACGGCACGTTTGAGTCTAATGATTTAGATGAAAATTTCAGAACACTATTGTCAATATTAGAAGGGAGGTTGTCTGTTTATGAGGTTCTGGAAATTCTGCAACCGCCGAAGCCGAGCCGTTTGCGGCAGCCCACCCTTGCGGCTTCCCCGCAAAATGGCCCTATCAGCGGGCCTCCCAGGCTGTCGGCACCGGACCCCGGCATTCCATGAACCACAAAGCGGTGGTAAGGTTGGCCAAGCAGTTTCTGATGTTTGTCGGGTTGCGGCCACGGGATATGCACAAGATCATGGCCATGGAACGACCACTAGGAAGTTGGAGGGACGACACATTCCTTGCCGCTTCAAACGGAGAAAATATACATGGGAGGATATGCTCTGGGCGCTGCCGGCCAATGAAGACGGCGCTGTCATCGACTTCCTGTTTCGTCAGATTATCCCCTTTTAAGCAGCGACAAGGTTCCGAACAAGGGATGGGTTTATCGGGCACGCAAGCAAAAGTTTCCAGTCTGGGGATGTGGTCTGCGTGCTCCATGACTGCAGCATCCCGCTTGTGCTCTGACCGCGATCTGGAGGAGACGGATACGAACTTGTATCGCCAGCTTTCATTGTAGGAATGATGAATGGTGAGGCGAGTGAACTGGTGAAGCGTGAGGATAGGGGGGTGCACGATTTTATTATTCATTAACCGACATCTGTTCTTGCTAGGCATACACTTTAAGTCTGTTCTAAGAGCTCAACGTAGATGTCCTCTCGAATTAGGGAGGTCACGCCAATGCCCTTCACTAATGAAACGGGCACCCTGGACTGTCAACCTTGACAGCCTAAATCCTTCCAAAGATGGTAGCGATATCTACGCCAGTTCTTTGCCTCTCCGTTTGTGGGCTGTATCCCTCGCGGTACGGGATGCGCTCTTCCTCTGGTTGAAGATCAGCATCAGAACACAGACAGACGGACCTGGAAGTGACTCACCGAAGAACGCCTTAACCCAAGCCTTTGGCGCAGCATCAAACTCGAAGTCCCACAAGTCGTCAGATACAGTGCCGTCGTCCCCAAGCTGCCGTCCACCTGCGTCTTTGAAGCATTGAAGTTCTTGTTCAAGACCATGGCATCCCGGACACGAGCGGCACGGGCTTTCGCCGCCATCTCAACAGTGATGTATTTGTCCATCTTGGACCGACCAGTCTTGTAGAGACGGAGCCTGTTCGTTGTCAGTTCGTCTATGAGCTTGTGGTGGCTAAGAGGACATAAGGGGGTGAAGAGAAGCGCAAAATGTGGACTCCAGCAGTGGAGAGAAAGGGAAAAAAATGATAGAAAAAGATAACGACCAAGCTGGGATTCGAACCCAGAACCTTTGCCAGCAGAGATACACCGGAAAGCAACGCGCTGCCATTACGCCACTCGGCCAGTGCATGAATCTTTGACCACAAACACACCTCTTGGCCACAGTTGCCCACATGGCATGGTCAAAGTGGAGGTTTTCGCCGAGGGCAAAATCGTTCCGCGACAGGGACCCGTCAAACTCGATCGCGTCGTGTTTGGCAAGATCGGCGAGATGGAAGGTTGAGCTGTTGTTTGGGGCGGTAAGGTTGAAGTTCATGACTTTCTGAAACGGCCCGTCGAACGCGGTGGGTTTGTAGTTGTAGGCGCCGGCAACGGCAGAGCGGGGCGTGGCGAAGTCAATGTTTAGCCCGGAGCGAGAGAGAAAACCGTGGTTTGCCACAGCGTTGAGCCCCGGGCAAGGTGAGCGGCCTGAATATTCCGTTAATATCAACACCGAAAAGACAGAAATGCAGTTTCAAGGACTCACTAGCTCCTGGCATGCGTTGGTACTCATGACCCTTTGGCTCCGGATTCTTGCCTCGAAAAGCGGCGATGACAGTGAAGAGAAGGGATCTGACGAGCAGATTGAGCTTGATGGTTAAGGTAGTTGATAATGTGCTGATAAGCCTGGCCGATGGGACGAGAAGCAGTGGAAGTCTGATCCTAAAGTTTGGAACGCAACTTGTCAAGCTCGTGTCACGTATTTAAGCCATCACGCTCTGCGTATCCTGATGAGACCAGCCCGGCTTCAGGTGCCTGACTGCGAGAAGAGCGTATTCAGCCGTAGAGCGTATTCATGTTTCCAGACCCTGCTGTTGGGCGTATTCAATAACGTAGATGGAAGACGGATGCCCATCCTGCGGCGTATCTTGCTCCTGACCATTTGAATGCCAATGTCACTCCTGACCATTTGAATGCCAATGTCACAAGCTAAGCACATGTCATCCCGCCAACCCCCCACTGCTTAGCCCCTTCAACTTTTATCGTAGGATTTGTCGTGGTCGGGACAGGAAAGCATGCAATTATAATGCAAACAAAATGGCCCTTGATCCCGAGACCGCCATGGCGTTCTTCGGATTTGTCGGAGGGTTGTGAGATGATGCAAGGTCGAAGGAAGGAGGGTATTGATGCAAACGCGAATACGCACTCGCATAACAAAGTGGGGCTCACTCAAGCAGCGCGCCGGATCCACCTTTCGGCCAAGCTGAGGAGCCAAGCAATTTCTGGACGTCTCTTCTCGGCATTGTCCAAAACAATAAAAGCCTTTGGACACCACCAGTCAGCTTTACGAAGCACTTCGGCGATTACACCCAGGTTCTCTGCCTCGACGATTACGCCATGGTTGGTTAGGAACTTGACAGGTCAATTAACTTTGGGTATTTTCTGACATCCATTTGGGTCCGGGAATTGAACATGGGCTCGTGGCCTGGGTCAAGGCTTGAAGCTTCAAGTGCCTGCCAAGCATCAGGCGCAGCAGTGCCCATGACGTGGTGCGTGAGACGATGAGACAGAGATGGTTGGCGGTTTCCGCTTCAAATTCAAATGCCTGGAGGCTGTGCTGCCAAACCCCTCAAATGCTGCAACGCCCAGCTTACGAAGATCGATGTTCGCGGGGAATTCTAAGCCGTCACGGTGGACCTCTTCTTTCCCCATTGTTTCGTCGGCTAGCTGGTCTTTGTGCTTGTTGAGCGTCTTGAGAGAGAACGGAAAAATTTGAAACCCAGTACCAGAATGAGCAAACCCGAGCACAATACACGCAGGTCGCACAGGAAGTCGAGATACGGCTGTACAAAATGCAAAGGGCGCAGAATCAAGGTACTGCAGGCTAGATAGCTAGATCCCAGGTTTCGGGACTAACTGTGTTCCAGTACGACGAGCTCACTCCGCGATACTCAAGATGCGAGAGTTTGAATCTAGTTGCCATTACCCCAAGAAGAGGGACTGGATTGAGGCTGAGGCCTCGCGAGCGTACAGCAGGACGGATGGCGCAAGCTCAAGTAGCACTGAAGGTTATGGGCATTCTCTGGCAATATCCGCATCTTTTGCCCCCCTTTTTGACCAGCTGGACTCGTCTTTACAGTCCCCAGCCGCACAAGCTCTTGCCCCCAACGAGTTTGAGCTACTCAAACACTACCTTGAACACACCAGCATGGATCCGTCCGTCGACAGCGAGGACCAGTACACTTTGCAAATTTGCATCCCGCATTTAGCCTGCCAGAGCAAGCCTCTTATGCGGTCAGTGCTGGCTCTGGCCGCAGTGTGCAAGTGCTGCGATATCATCAACAAGTCGACAGTATCGGGTGACGAGCGTGGTCAGGTTTTGGCCCTGCTGTCCCTGGCACACCAATACCATCTGGAGTCTATGAGGGAGATTTAGGTTACTTTCCACGAGGCCAAAAGCTAAGATCACATTCTCGCAAACGCGGCCATGATGGGCAGGGTTGTGGATGTTGTGAAAAAGGATGAAAGGTGGCAGGGGGATATGTGGGGAGGGAAGGGGAGGGTGGTGGCCGGGGAGTATGTGGGAAATTGCGAGGCTCTTTGGGAACCTCCAATAGGGCTGTAATGTAGTTTTGTTGGGGCAACCTATGCTATTTTCTCCCTTTCTCCTCACCCGCATGGCCTTCAAGATGCCCCCCCGACAACGCCACGCCAATTTCCGCCATTTACCACGCTCTTCAAACGCTCTTCAAAAAGCCCTCTACCCTCCCGGCCGCCCACTTCTGCGCACAAGTCTGCGAGACAACATGATCCGCACCAGGGATGAGTTCAGACAAGGCACTTGCAACACCGTCTCCACAAGCCGCAATCCACCGGTCCAGCAACCCCTTTCTGTCCACAGTGGGCGGCACCATCTCGTCCTCTCCAGATGGCAAGATTAACAGGGGCTTGTTGACGTGGCCGAAGGTCGCGGCGAGCATTGAATTTGGGAGCTCGGAGGAGAAGTAGTCGTCGTCTCCGCTGTGGCCAAGACCGTGGTCAGTCAGGAATGATATCCCAAGAAGTACTTAGGGCACGTGAAGAAGGGGGATTGCTCACCCCTTGGCTGCGAGGGAGTGCCATCTGTACGCAGTAATGGGGGTTGTAAATATGGGCGGGAGGAAGGCCTTGGGCATGAAGTCCTCCTTCTGGCCGTTTTCAATCATCTTCTTGGCCACCAGAATGCTTGCCTCTAGGGCCGCTGGGGTCATGAATAGGTTGAGGGCTGCCTCCCGGTCTGAGATGGGGCTCATAAGGATGTACCCATCGACGGAAGGGGTTTGGTATTTGCGGCGGTTGGTGTACTCGAGGCAGTCCTGGCAGCCTGTTAATGTTAAATGCCAGTCTGGTCAAGCCTAGAAAAAGTAGTCAAAGAAAGGGGAAAGGGGAGACGGGATTACAGACCAGTTGAAGACCCCATCAGCACAATCTTCTCCTTGCCAATTCTCCGGAGATACTGCACAAAAGCAGCCATGTCCTCAACATCGTTGGCGAGACTCGAGTATCCGAAGCCAGAGTACGAGCTGCGCATCCGGAACTCCCAGAGAGAGAAGTCCAGGGCCTGGGATGATTCCAACACCTTGGCGATGAAAGTGAGGTCCATTGCCTGGGGACCGGCGGTCAAGCCGCCAATAAAAACGAGGGCATGGCGGGCGGAGGGTGGACCTCGCTCGTAAGCGCAGGAGTAAGGGGTTGACGAGGGGAAGGGGTGCACGGTGACGGAAAAAGGGGCAGAAATTGGGGTTGTCATTGTGGGTTTTGTGAGGGGAATTGGTTCAGACAACCTTGATACATTCAGATAATGGAATCGAAAAGAATATTGAAGGGCAGCCGTGGTTAAGTACTCAGCGCAGGCGGGACATAGGGGGCATCTGGCATCTAAGTTAGGTTCGAATACGAATACGAGTCGTGTTCGGACTCGAATCTTATCTTCAAATCACCTTGGCTTCGTTGATTTCAACGAAGACTTCTGCCTCTCTTATTTGCCAAAATACAATCTTCGCAACTGATAAGTCGGGGATTGGTGGCGGAGCACCGAATTGCGTCGATTGAGGCCATGCGGCTTGGAGACAATGTCTCTGCATGGGTCTTGGGCTTGATGAACAAAGGGCTTTGTTGTCTCGACTTTTTGCCCGGCTTTGGCAGAACCACGGTCTTTGCTCTCTTGAACCGGCTCGGAAACCATCCCAACTGCAGACACCTTGTAGCTAGTATAGCCAGTACGTTGGCCAGCGGCTTCCCGCACGCTTTCAAGAAGCCTGTAGGAAGCAAGTCTTCGCCCGGTGCTTTCCAGGGGCTCGCCTTTCTCATTGCTTGCGCAACTTCGGCCGGTGTTACCCCTCTGTTGGACACTGAACCTTGGCTCCCAGTCATCACGGAAAGCTTGGTCTTGGATGTCGGTAAGGTTAGCTGGAGGGTTTGGAAAGAACGTCCCAGCTAGAGCCTCGGCCTTCTGGCTGTGGTCCGTAGCTGTTATCTGTCCCGAGGCGTCTCTGAATGCTGGCAGCCTCGGAGGTTCTGGTGGTAGAAAGCTCCGTAGTCTGGCCCATCTCTCGAACGCCCACATCTTGTCCGGCTTCTTCGCCTCGCTTGCCTCCTGAATCCCATCCCTCCAAGCTCTTGTCCGGGCCTTCTGGATAGCTCTAGTACGTTCCTTGAGCCTCTTGTTTAGTTCCTCCTGGTGGTAGTCTGTGTGGGCCTGTCTGGCTAGTCTCTCGGCTCTCCTCGCCTCTCGAGCTGTTTGCTCGACCTCCGGAGTCCACCAGGGAGAGCTGAATCCGCAGTTCGCCTTCTTGTGAGGAGTGCTTTCCTCTGCAACCCAAGTCAGCCAGCCTACCAGATCGTCGAAAGCTTTGCTAAGGCCCTCAACTGTCCGGATCCTGACCGCTAAGCGGTTGGGACCTGGGTCTGTGAGGCCAATGAATCTGTAGAGCAGCTTCGACTCGGCTTCTACTCTCCCCTTGTCCATCTTCTTCCAGGACCACCCAGCTGGCTGGGTCAGCCTCGGTCCATCTCCTTCTCCTATCTCGAGTGCTTGTGGGTAGTGATCTTGTTGAACCACTGCGCAGGGAATGAAGCAATATATTCAGCACCAAATATCACCACCAGGATGGAACTCAAAGGGTTGTTCCGGTGTTCTTGATGTTGTTGATTGAGGGGAAAAGGCTCTCCTCTCTGGCTAGGACACGCAGATCAAAGTGAGGGGTAGATATGTGTAACGGTCTCAGGAGTATATTACAACTATCTGATGACGACTCTACGAGTACAACTAAGCTTGAAGAAAGGAAAGGAAAATGGGAAGACTGGCCAGCGCGTTGCGGAGGTCTTCCTCTGACCAGAGGGGGGACACTAAGTGTGAAAGGGATAAGTGTAATGGAGTCGTTGATGGGGTCGTTGATGGGTCGTCGGCCGAGAGATGTTCAGGGGTTGGCCGAGGGTCACCGAGGCCTTTACGGGGCTCAGCCCGTTACAATATGCACCAACTCAGCGGTGGCTTGATGCACCCTGCGGTTTGACAGAATACACTGTCATTGAACTACCTGCCTGTTCCGCCCGTGACAGTCAAGACTAGTCCCAACAGCAAGTTCGCTTGCATTGCGGCTATTCGCAAGGCTCAAATCGAGGCCGGCGAGATTGTAGATACAATGGCTGAACGCGCCGTATCGGAAACCCCCAGTGATTCAGGCAGTTGTATTGTGGTGGCTTCAAATCATAGGATATCGCAGAATTGATGTTCTTGCACTTGGCTTGATAAAAGTGGTCCGAAAGTGTCACGGGTGAGACAGGCAGATAGTCCAATGACAGTATATTCGGGCTAAGCTACAGTCTCGGGCTCTATTCCGTCGGTACGTGGCAGGCTTGGTAGTCAAGATGATGCGCGCGCAAGGAAGAGGCAGGAGAACAGAGAGAAACTGATGATATTGTTGTTTTTGTTGGATGTTGGCGAGCGAGGAATTAAGCCGCCTACAGAGCCAAAGGTGTGGGCAATGTGGGGCGGTCTGGTCGGCAGGTGGCTGCGTGGGCGGTCAGCCCCGCAGCCGCAACACAAGACGTAGCTCAAAGAGCTACATACAGGATTGGCGACAGCGAGGTGCAAGATCTTCAACCCATAGTGGCCCGTGCCCACCATGTGTTAGCACGCCCCACTGTGGGCTCTAGCAGGCACGGCGTGAACCGCCGTGACAAATACACTGTCATTGAACTACCTGCCTGTTCCGCCCGTGACATTGATGGGGTCGTTGATGGGGTCGTCGGCCGAGAGATGTTCAGGGGTTGGCTGAGGGTCACCGAGGCCTTTACGGGGCTCAGCCCGTTACACTTTTTAATCTCTTGAAAATCCCTCTTGCTCGGCTTGCTGTCTTCGCGGATATTTACGATTATCCTCAGCCCAGTCCTCATCTATGATCTGGCAGAACCGATGCTCTGCTGCAATAATTGCAAGCCTTTCCTGGTCGTCAAGCGCATTCCAAACAGCCTCATAGGCCTCCTGATACAAAGGGCTCGACTCAAGAGCCGCTCTTACAGCATTTTGGACGCGGTCGAGCAACTCCATCATGTCAGGTGGTGGCTGGTTTGGGCTTTGTGCCTCTCTCCGAACATCGGTAAGAAAACTCTTGCTCCGCATGACAAGTAGGCTTTCGACCTTTGTCAGCTGCTCTCGATTTGTCGCGGCGATGGCGATAAGCTCGGCGCGCGTCTTTCCATTCGCTTTTGTACGGCAGAGATGTTCGTCGTCCTCGGGCGAGAGCCAGTCGAAGACTAGGTTGGTTTCGGCTTGGGTGAGCGAGGAGGCGTCGGCGATGGCACGGCGATAGAGAGCTTCCATGTCGGTGACATCGTTATTGTTGGTAATGGAGGTCATTATAGGTAAAATTGGTGATGGTGGAATTAAATGCTGGCGATGTGTGGTGTAACGGGCCACGCGTTGGCTAGAATGAATGCACAAGACGTGGGAGGAATGACTTGATTGCTTCGAATGAAGAAGAAAGGAGAGAACGCTAAGACAGGAGACGCGAGGACAGCCTTTTGTCATGCAGCTGTCACGTGCGCCCGCACGTGTACAGGCCGAGGGTCACCGAGGCTACGACGGGCCTAGCCCGTCACACGGAGAGAGGCCAGTGTGTTGGCGCAACTCCGGACGGGAATGACAAGGCTGAGCGGCTTTCTGAGCATGATAGGAGCTGCCGACTCCGACCAATGTGCCTGTGGGCATGCGAGAGAAACAGTGGAGCACTTTCTCCCGCGATGCGTGAGATGGACAGCACTAAGGAAAGACATGCTACAATGCACAACGACAAGACGAGGGAGCCTCTCGTTCTATCTGGGAGGGAAAGCACCGTCAGATTCAAAGCACTGGTCACCAGACATGAGAGCAGTCCGTACAGCGATTAAATACGCATTGGCAACGGGAAGATTGGAACCGGACAACGAGCAAGGGCCGAGCCAAGCGCAGTGACTCCAGATCACATTAAAGGAACTCACGCAACTAACACCACACAACCTCATCCAGCAGGTCCCGCTTTAGCCGCTGAAGATAGGACGCTGAACACTTGGAGAATGCAGCCTCCAAGTCGATTTGCTCGCGATTGAGAAAAGAGGCATGATGTGGCGTTGTACAAGGTAAACAATGTAAGGGCTTGGACGAGATCAAGGCAAAGCGGAGGAATCGAATGTACTTAGCGTGCCAAGGCCCTTTAGGCTTAGTGCCTCCGGGCGAAATAAATTCCATCCATCCATCCAATGTCCGCACCCCCTCATTCTTCCCCTCTTAAAAGAAAGAGAAAATATGATCCACCTGAACCACCAAGCTTGCACGTCCCTCTCAAGAGAAGAGGGTATTTGCTCTGTGTTTCCAATGTATCGCGATACCTGGTATTTCCTACAAAAACAACAGCCCACGCGGATTATGTTTTTCTCGCCCTTGGCCCGCGCCGCAGAAAATGCCACAGAGGAACATGCCTCTACACCCGGCGCCAGATTTCCGTCTCCAGAAACCGTGTTCAAGTTTGGCCTCCCCGTCCCCGTCCTAGTCAGCCCCTCCTAAATGACCTGGCCACAACACATCACCGCGACAGCGACGCAAAACCATCTCCCTGGAGAAGACGGAAGAAGGGAGGGTATATTTGGGTTTTTACAGAAAATGAGGCGGTTGTCCCCAGGGGTGGAAAGGCGAGTGTCATGCGTTAAGAGACTGTAGTCGGAAGATAGCAAGTTAGGCCACTGAGGAGACCGCAGAGAGGAGACAGCGGAAGGCTGGGCATAAGGATAGGCTTGTAGTGAAAAAGAATGTTAAGAGGAGCTGAGGGATTAGGGAGCAGTCGGAGGATACGTGGCTGGGAACAAGATCCTGAAAATGGATACCTTGGGGATAAGGTGGGTTTCCAGTATCTGGTTGGTATCATAAGAAATTTTAGTGCCATAGATCTCTAAGAGTAGTTATACACAACATAAACTTGAGGTTTTCTCGCCTTTACCCTTGAAATTCAACGCAGTGTGGTTATCCCCCTGATAACAATAACCTACCCCTTACCTCTCTCCATCTACTCCTCCCTCCTCCCTCCTCCCACCTCCCTCCAACTTCATCCCCATCCTCCTCTCCCACAACACCCTATCAAACCGCCCTCCTTTAGCACCTTCCCATCCCCTGCATACACAAATGTCTTTCCCCTTACCACCTCCACTTCCCTTCATCCTCAACCCTCCATCAAAATCTCGCACCCCACAGCAACATATGCATCCGTCCCATAGTACCCCAACCTTTTCTCCTCCTCGACGATCTTTACCAGCCAGCCCATCCAGACACTTCTACTACGGGGTTGTCACTGGCAATCAGTGCTTTGTATCCGCCCCAGTTTGCGAGCTCGTAGCCGTGAATTTTGGCTCGGCGGAGGAGAGGTGGGGAGGGAGGTTGAGGACGCTGGTGATGGTTGTGGGGAGGTGAGGGTGCCGTGGAAGAAGTAGTAGGTTCGGACGGGGGGTTGGGGGTAGGAGGAGGGTTGGAGGAGGGTTGTTAATGGCAGTGGGAGGTGAGGTTGAAGGCCGGGGTGGTCGAGCTGAGGAGGGCGCGGGAGGAGGAGATGGTGGTGGTGGTGGGAGCGGAGCGGACATGAGGGGCAAGGATTTGGGGGTAACTAATGGTGTCGGGTGGCTCCTTGGTTGCGTGGATGACGGTTTTGTTGCCCTTGTACTTGGCTAGGATAACAGAAAGAGCTGGGGCAAGTGGTTGATAATTTTTGAAGAGTTGAAAAAGGTGCAAGGGCCAAATCCTTAAACCGAGTTGAGTTGATTACGGCATGAGGGAAATCATTAGATGCCTATTACTGGGTAAAATACCAGGCAACCCTTGTAATCTGGCACAAAAAAAAAGAGATGGGAAATGTCCCCAAAAAGTTTGACCATCAAGGGTTCTCCACAGGAAACAAAACATCAACCGACGGTCCCTACTTTGATTCTGTGCTTCAGAATTCTAAAAAAGAGCGAGTTTTACTACCTTCTTTTGGTGCGGCCTCGAATCCCTTCTTTACCCCCTCTTCTCCCAAAAAGGCAGTTTCATTCACCTGACTATCCGGATCGTCCTTTTTCTCTCTCCTGTTTTTGGTTCCCTTCCAAACCCGCTCACCAGCTGCGGCTACGAAGCAAATCTTCGAGATTATCGACAACGAGGGCAGTTTAATGATCTGCCATCTTCTTCACCGCAACGCCACAAACACCTGAGCTTTACCGCCATTGCAAGCCACGGCCTTACAACTCCGCCGTGTATCACAAACTCACCACTCAAGATCATGGCCAGAGGCTTAGCCAGAGTTGATCGGCGCTGCCACGAGTCAAAACCATGGCGGCCACGCATCCGACTGCCCTTCCCCGCGACGGTCCGGACGCAGTGCCACGCGAGCCTTCCCGCAAAAATCGCCCAACCGGATGGCGCCAATCGGGCCAAACACACTTCGGTGTTCTCGGTCTAGGGGTCTCCCCGGCTGGAAGCCCCCTGCAGGTGACGCTTCCGACACAGTCCTCAGGATCACATTGTACAGGAATAGTGTGGTTGCATCCCACCTCTTCCGCAGCGGGACGCCTTCTCGTTCGCTGATTTCCGTGACCTCCTCCCAGTTCTGCAGAATCTAACATTCCGCGACTGCAGCTCAGGGATGCTCTGCTGACATGCTAAATGCAACTATGCAGGGAGCGGCATTTCCAAGCTGCGCGAGGGCTGGAAAAGGCGGGTAGAGCTTGTTTGATGGGGACCGGGGGAAAGGGCGAGATGGGCATAAAAATTCGGCAGTTCTCCGCCCCCTCAATTTGTCTCCTAGTCCTTGAGTGCTCTCCTTCTTTCTGGGAAAACTACAGCCTGTTTCAACATGAAGCCCCTTTCCCTCTTGTTCGGGCTTCTCTCCCTGGCTGTTCTGTCCAACGCCGCTCCTGGTGATGGCGGCGCCAGCCATGACCCCGAGGTCGCCGCATCCAAGCGGATCAACCACCTGCAAAAAGAGTACCAAAAGTACATCCGAGACACCCTCAAAACTCGTAAAACTGGATGTACTCACAAGAACCTGCTCCGGCGCAAGGAATGGTCTGTCTATCTCTACCAAAACCTGTGAAATCAGCACTAACCCTCCATCCAGGGGCTCCCTCTCCAAAAAAGACCGCCTCAGCTACATCGGTGCCGTCTACTGCCTCTACAACAATAACTCCTTCATTACCCCGCCCTCCGAAGTTCCCGGCGTCCGCAACCGCTACAACGACTTCGTCAGCGGCCACCTCCAACTAACCCCCTTCGTCCACGCCGACGGCCTCTTCCTCCCCTTCCACCGCTTTTACGTGCACCTCTACGAAAAAGCCCTCCGCGAAGAATGCGGCTACAAAGGCGCCCAGCCGTACTGGGATTGGACCCTCTCGTACCGCGACCCGCGGCAGTCGGCTGTGTTTGATGGCTCTCCTTGGTCAATGGGGAGTAACGGGTTGTATATCCCAGGACGTGAGCCAACGATTGTCCAGGCCCCGGGGGCTGTGGTAACTGTTCAACCGGGTACCGGCGGAGGGTGCGTCTACCACGGCCCGTTTACACCTGACAAATTCCAAATCCATCTCGGCCCCGTCTCTCTCAACCCACAGGGACCGGACGGCGGGAAGGGATATAACCCGCGCTGTCTAGTCCGGGACCTGAGTCTAGAAGCGGCCGCAAGCATGCGCCCGACAAATGTCACTACGTTGCTAGATGGGTGTCAGGATTTGGGGTGTCTGAATACGCAGATGGATGCCGCGCATGGCGGGGTGCATTTTTTCGGGCACTTCCAGATGGGTGGGGTTGCGTTAGATGTGTTTGCGAGCCCGTCAGATCCGGCGTTTTGGCTACATCATGCGCAGGTGGATAGGTTGTGGACAATTTGGCAGAGTACGGGGGATCCGGAGGGGAGGAGGGGCAGGTTTGGGGACGCAGACTGCGGGAAATGGTGAGTGAAAAAAAAGAAAAAAGAAAGGGAGACATAAAAGGGGTGGTGGATGCCATGCTGACTGGTGTTCAGTTCCTCCGAGCGACAATGTTACTCTCGATACAATGGTCCCCTTTGGGCATGTCTCGTCACCGAAGCCGGTGAGAGAGCTGGTCTCGACCATTAATGGAGAGTTTTGTTACATATATGAGTAGGTTGGGAAGCCGGAAAGAGTAGTAGCAGTTCGCACCAAGGCTCTACGGGAACTTGCTCCTCTGGTCGGTGTTTCAACCAAAACTTAATACGGAACACTGTGACGGAGTCAACAGAGTCAACAGAGCTGTGCAATGGGTGATCAGGTAGTAACTAAGGTAGTTAGTGAGTTGATACGAGAATAGGATGACGGAATTTGTAAACAGTAAATCTTGAATGGCCAAACAAAAATGAAACAGATTGCCTTCATAGAATCCATTTCAATTCTTAATGTAAAATCTAGACTGAGCTGTCCCATGAATAGTGATGGTTAATGCCCAATGCCATCATCAACGTCCATTGCCCGCTTGAATAATTATACCGAGTTTAGCATGGTTAATTAGTTACAATTTTTTCTCCCTGCAATAACCAGGAAAACTCAGTTAACTACGTTAACTAACGTTACTTTTGAATTAATATTCACTCATTTTTTTCGTCGGTTTTCTTTTCGCCAGCATCATCACAAACAAAAGACCCCAATGTCTTCGAGTTGACGGGCCTGATCATCGACCATTGCCGCACCATGAAATCCTAGTGATACGGCTTGAAATGCTAATCTGACTTGCATAATGACAGCCTCCATTATTCAGTAAAAATGACGGAGTCTATGGCAATGTCCGGTTTCTATTTAAAAATCGAGATATCTTGGCCACCTTCCGTTAACATACTTGTATTCAGCATCTAAACAGCACCCGCCCACCCCTTCTGTCGTTTTAGTCGTCACTGACTGACCTCCTAATAAACTAAAACACAGTTCCCATTGCCAAGCAGCTCGGCTCCTCCTTTCCCATGCGCAATCGTTCCGCGGCCGTTGTGGCCCCGAGTCACGGCATCTTGGTCGCAAGAGTCTCAGGATATCCAGCTGCCAAGGCGGAGAAAGAAGGAGGAACACGTTTCCTAATCTGTACCACGTCCCGTTCTTGCCGAGTGGGAGTACGGTGGCTTCTCCACGAATGTGACATCGTGGTATGAGGCTTATGCGGCGTATAGGCCCGGCCCTCCTACACGGAGCTTGAAGCTCCGTCCTCAGGCCAGGAACCCCACGCACCAAGCCCATCTCGAACATCTTGGAGGCTCCGAGGGTCCAGAGTCTCCGAACCCCATGGGGAGTGTGGAGTAGGTGATGCCAAATTCCTTCGGGTATTTAAATGGGAGACAATCCATGGTTCGTTGCGGACTGGTTCTACTCGGATCGACATTAACTACCGGATTAATTACTCTGCATTCACAATGGGCAAAGTCCTCAGATCCTTTGTCTGCGGCATGCTGGCCTTGGCTGGGGCTACAGCTGCCGCGCCGTCGTATCACCCGCGCGCCGCCAGCGCTGCTGCTCGGACCTTCGAGGCCGAGGATGCAACTCTCTCCGGGACAACCATTGACACAGAACTAACTGGCTTTACCGGTAGGCGCTTGAAATTCAATAAATCGGAAGTCCTTTTCATTTTGCTAATCATAGACTCGGACAGGCACCGGCTACGTGACGGGCTTCTCAGACGCAACTGACAAGGTCACCTTCACCGTTGACAGCACCACCACTCAGCTGTATGATTTCACCATCCGCGCTGCCGCCATCTACGGCGACAAGCGCACCTCAGTTATTCTCAATGGGGGGGGCTAGCAGCGAGGTGTTTTTCGCAGCCGGCGAGACATGGGCCGATGTCGCGGCTGGCCAGCTCCTGCTGAACCAGGGCTCAAACACCATCGACATCGTCAACAACTGGGGATGGTCAGTCATAGCATACTTAAATCTCGCCGATATACATGGCTAACCATCCTATCCAGGTACCTCATTGACTCCATCACTCTTACTCCCTCCTCCCCCCGCCCGGCTCACCAGATCAACGAATCGCCCGTCAATGCGGCCGCGGACAGCGGCGCAAAGGCCCTGTACAAGTACCTCCGCTCCATCTATGGCAAGAAAATTCTATCCGGTCAGCAGGAGCTTTCGTGGGCCAACTACATTGGGCAGCAAACGGGTAAGACCCCTGCGCTTGTCTCTGTAGATCTCATGGATTACTCCCCTTCCCGCGTCGAGAGGGGCACCGTCGGTACAGCCGTTGAGGAGGCCATCCAGCACCACAACCGCGGCGGCATTGTCTCCGTCTTGTGGCACTGGAATGCTCCCACCGGCCTCTACGACACCGCTGAGCAGCGGTGGTGGAGTGGCTTTTACACGGCCGCGACTGACTTCGATGTTGCTGCCGCGCTCAGCTCGACCACCAACGCCAACTACACGCTTCTCATCCGTGACATCGACGCCATTGCCGTCCAGCTCAAGAGGCTGCAAACTGCCGGTGTTCCCGTGTTGTTCCGCCCGCTCCATGAGGCCGAGGGCGCTTGGTTTTGGGTGGGGTGCCAAGGGTCCCGAGCCGGCCAAGAAGCTTTGGGGCATCCTGTATGAGCGCCTCACTGTCCACCACAAGATCAACAACCTCATCTGGGTTTGGAACTCAATCTTGGCGGACTGGTACCCTGGTGATGCCACAGTTGATATCCTGAGCGCTGATGTCTATGCTAAGGGCAATGGAGTAGGTACACCTTCACCGCGAGTTGATGTGAAAGGAAGCTGACATCGTTATTTAGCCCATGTCCACGCAGTACAATCAGCTCATTGAGCTTGGCAAGGACAAGAAAATGATTGCCGCCTCTGAGGTCGGCGCCGCCCCTCTCCCCGATCTCCTGCAGGCGTATGAGGCCCACTGGCTTTGGTTCGCTGTCTGGGGCGACTCATTCATCAACAACGCCGAGTGGAACTCTCTTGACAACCTCAAGAAGGTAAGCTGCCGTGTCATATAACTCGCTCCAGACCAGAACTAATTTCTATTAGATTTACGGCAGCGACTACGTCCTCACGCTGGACGAGATTCAAGGCTGGCAAGGAGCTCCTCTCCCCAGCTCGACCTCCACCACCGCCACGCCCATCGCGACCTCCACCACTTCTGTGAAGAGCACCAGCACCAGCACCAGCACCATTAAGCCCAGCACAACGACCGCCACTACCACTACCACCAGCGCCACTGCCACTGCCTCGCCTGTCACACGACTGTTTGCAGGCCGCCGTACACTTGCAAGTTCCAGAATGAGTGGTACTCTCAGTGCCTTTGAATTAGACTTGAAGGGGTGGAGTCGAATGGGGGCCAGGAGGTGGTAAATATGGGTGTTCTCCGGCTCCTAGTTGCCTTTGCACAAGTTGAATGGGTGAAGTTCAAGGGCACGGAGATCAGTGGAAACGGGTCGAGCGCACTTTTGGGTTGGCACATTTGTTGCAACCTTTTTATGTTACATAGTAGGGAACAAATTAAATAACACTCGGCCTGGATTTGGACATCACGCAAGTCTGAGAAACTACCTAGGTCATGTGGACCTCTTTATCTTCTTTTGTCTATTATAACGTGATCCACCCCCAAGCGGCGCACTTTTCCACAACACACAACAAGAAACATCAATTGCACCACCACAACAACTGCAATGCACTGAGACTATTCGGAATTATATACACCAGAAATCTCTACATATTTCTGACACGTGCGCGCATTGTGCCCAGGCTTCCCACACTTGCTACAACGCCGTGGAGCCGTCTCCGTTCTGATGCGCCGACCACCATTTTCACGTATTTTACGCTCTACCTGTTCCTGCACTTTCTTTTGGACCAGTAGATCTTGTGAATCTTCTACAGTAAGTGGCCCTCCAAAACGAATACGTGTTTTTTTGGCCCTTCGGCACTTGCTGAGTGCCTCATTCGCCTTCTGTAAGGTATGTAACTCAGCTGCCATGAGGGTAACCGAATGCGCCAATGCCTGCGTCCCTTTCGCAAGCTGGTCGACAGCAGTAAAAATTGGTGTTGGCGAGCTTTCCTGGTGACAAGCAATTCGATTTTTGATATACTCGGATTGTGAGACAGCCTCTGTTGGGTTCTGTGGCGTCTGGGAGAACCAAGGATCGGCAGCTGCGGAAGGGGGACCAGTTGGCGTTGGCGTCCGTAATTTGACATCCAGCTTGGATATCACAGCCTCAGGGTCGAAAGTTACTAGACCTACACCTCTGAAACCTCCTCTATTGTTTCTCTCTGTCATAGCAGCAAAGTGGGCAGCTTTGAAGGCGAGAAAGAACTCGACCTTGGTGATGTGGTTGATATGCGCTCTGACGAAGTGCTCGATTTGCCGACCGTACGCCTTCTTCAAGGCACTGAAACACCCAACATCGAGTGGCTGGGTTAGATGAGATGAGTGAGGAGGCAGGCTGATAGTGATGATGTTGTTCTTCTTGCAAAAAGCCTCGAATCCAGCTGACTGGTGACTCTCATGCCCATCGAGGACAATCATCCGATATATACCCTTCATACGAGGTTTTGTGTGCTTATCGAAGTGTTTGATCTATCCGAGGCCAGTTTCGTTGTCTGTCCACCCATTGGAAGTTGGTTTGATGGCCCAGCCGAGTGGGAGCTCGCCCTCGGAGTACCAGTTGGCGAGGTGGTACGCGCCTTGAACAATGAGAAACGGCGGGAGGCACCACCCTGTGCCATTGATGCACTCATCGCCATTGCCCATTCCCAATTGCCAGGCTGGACTGCCTTGCCTCTTCCACGTCGATCGGCGCGTGTCACCACCATAGATGCGTAGATAACGCCCATTATAAAGCCGGTCTCGTCGAAGTTATAGAAGTCGTAGTCGGGATGCCGTACTTCGCCTTCATGTTGTATATAAGCTTAACCCACGCGCCAATCAGCTCTGGATCTTTGTAGAGGGCTCTCTGAAAGTTATATAGGCGATTAAAACGCGTCTTGAGGTTTGGTTGTCGCTTGAAAAACTTCTCGGCCCAGTACTTGCCGACGCGTCCCCCGTCGCGTCGCGCGAGAAGCAAATTGGCCATATCTTCAACGCCAGCGTATTGGGGCGCGAATCCTCGCGTATCCAGGTCCAATATATGCTGGACAACACGGCTTGCCGACTTCGAAACCAGGCTGCAACAACCCGCTCTCGATAACGGCCAAGGAGGCAAAAAGGCCCCAGGGACCATTGTCCATGCAGCTTGCAGCAAGATACGCCGGAGGTTTCACTCAAGACCGAGCAATAGGGGCCGACCACGGGCTTTTAGACCACAGAGGCCGACAGCGGTAGAAGAGGCCGCAGGAGTAATAGCACGTTGGACCGGGGGAACCACCGACACGGATAGGGTAGTCGAGGAGGCTTGGAGAGAAAGATGGCTAGAGGGACGAGATGGTCGGGCGACGACGAGACCAGCGGACGACCTCGACCACCAGCAGAAGACTCTATTCAAGGACAAGACTCTTAAGAAGCACGAGGGACTGAGCAAAGTGAAGAGCTCGTTGTTGGTCCAAGTCCGGACTGGGGACATAGGCCTTCGGGACTTCTTGTTCAAACGGGGAGTCCCAAGTGTGCTGACGCCCAGCTGCGAGTGCGGCGAAGGGCGGGAGACTGCTGAACACCTGGTGGTGTGGTGTTTGGCCCCACCGTTGACTCGGACGTGGGAGAGAGCAGAAGTCAGGACGCGACGAGACTTTTACTCTGTTCTACAGGGTGCCAGTCCTTCAACTGCTCGGCTGACGAGGAGGATACTGGGCTGGCTGATGGATTCAGGAAGACTGCCGATGTACAGCTTGGCTAGGAAGCTCGAGCTGGAGTGGGAAATCTGACTCCCACCGGTCGGAGGCCAAGAGGCCTTCTCTTTTTGTATTTTGCAGGCTCATTCACTGATTTCTTCCCTTAATCATCGATATAGGTTTTTCACCCGGCCCGCAATGGCGCGGTTTTCCTGTATAGTAAATGTCTGAGGGTCCGACATGCCCGCAGGCACAGCGGTGTAGGAATAATAATAATAATATATGCTGGACAACTGCCTCTTCCTCGGTAATTGTTAGTCAATGGGCTGCAGGACGTGGCTCTAGCTTTGGTGCTCGTCCGTTTATTCTATAGCGAAGAGTAGCTTTGGGCACGTTGTAGATTGCTGCGGCCTTCCGGCGGCTGAGGCTTTTGTCTTTTAAAATGGCAATTGATAGACGGGCAGGGCACGATGTGCCAGCTGGCAGTAATCTACCAACTCCAACTGTTGTGGGTGATGCGGATGAATTGCTCTATGGTGGTGATGATGGTGAAGGTGAAGGAGGAAAAGGCAGAGGGCTGACTGCAGGAAGGTGGTGGGTGCCCCACCAGAGGCCCCACCGCAACACCAACTTGACGTCAAAAGCATCTTGCTTTCGCATGCCTATCAATCACATAATGGCTCCCTTTTCCAACAGCACCCGAAAGCGATTCCAACCTAGGTACGATATCGCCGATTTAGATAAAGCGCAATCTCAACGCAACAAGCGACTCCGACGCGATGCCTCCGATACACGCGGGCAGACTAGGCCTCTGTCTTCAAGCAGCAGCTTAGGGCCAGACCCTGAAGAAGGGTACGGCTACGGCGATGACAATGCCTTGTATAATCTTTTCGCCACCGATCCCCCGGCACATTTCACGACAGTACCCCGACCCCATGGATCTCAAGGATTGGACGAGCCCTGGTGGGAACTGCGCAACGACTCAGAGATCTATCTCTCCCTCGATTTCCCAACCCCCGCGAGACCGATGAACCATATTAAGCTGGCTTTACCAGGCCCGGCGTTTAGTGAGCGAATGACACGTCTTGGGAACCATTTCTTTCCTTATTTTCTCTTCTTTCCTCAAGTTGAGTGTACTCGTAAAGTCGTCACCAGCTAGTTGCAATACACTCGTTGGGACCGTTACAGTATTCCCTCACAGGAGGCTAACTGCAGGCCAGGAAAATCAGATTGGAACTTAGACATGCCTCCCTAAAGATCAGTTACCTTCAGAGGTAACACAAAATGTTAAATCTGCTCATTGTTGCTTTGGCAGCTCTTCAACAATTGTACCTGCACATCTACGTTGACGACCTTGCCATCTTGAAGGCAGCAGAGATTCGTGTTAGTGTTAGTGACTTGGCCTTCACCGCTTTTAGTGGAGTATTGGTGACAGCTGGCTGAAAATTTGAACCAATAGGAGCTCGCACATTGCCCTGCCCGGATAACGCCCTGCCCGTGTATCAATTGTGCCCTGCCCGTCTATCAATTGCCTTTAAAATAGTTTCAATTTCCAGGATGATCTAGCTTTCTTTATAGAGGGTTGCCATTATTGGTCATGGAGAAATGATGTGTAGAAGATGGAAATGTGTGACGCGCCGAAAAGTGCGCCGGTTGGGGGTGGAGCACGTTATCCGCTTTTCCTTTTGTACAAAGTCTGAGGATTCTATCAAACATGAACGGGTATATCAGGGACCTACACAATCCCAAGAAGAGTTTACCAAATTCAATCCACCTTCCAAACAATCATCCATCTCAACCTCTACCGATTTACTAAGGGAACTCGACAACCGTTTTTGTCCAATTTTACAAGATACTTGGACCATGCCGTAACCACCAGGTCAGTGTGAAGCGAAGAATTTAACTGATAGGAGGTCCCTTCATCCCCTCCCATCTCCCCGCCCTTCCTAAACCACAACGGGCTATAAGAGCCATAACAGCTATCACGGTCATTACAGCTACAACGGGCAACTACAGGCACAACGGTTTTCCCATATTTCTCTAACCCTGACTCTAAGCTACCCGATCCCTAACCACCAGCCCTAGTCCTAAGACCACTAACCTGGGGTCTTACGCCGCCCACCAAACCTCCGGCATTTTGAAGCCGTGTATTTGAAGCCGTAAATTTGAAGCCGTGAATTGAAGTGGTGGGGAGGGGGAGGTTGGGCAAGGGTGGTGGTGAAGGTGAGGAGGCTGATTTCGGGGCGGTGGGGAGGGGGCGGTAGAGGGAGGCATTTTAGGAAGGGTTCTCTTAATGAGGGCACATAAATCTGGAGGCGCAGCCTCGTAAATGAAGCGGAAGCTCCTTCCTCACTTCTTCCATATACACAATACATTCCAAAGTTCATCGAAGCTTCGCTTCGATGAGCCTTCCAGCCCACGCAAACGCCATGACGGCAGCCGCATACGCCGCCCCAGCCAGCACAATCAAACCCCGATAACCCCCACTCTGTAGCACCGCTCCTGCAATAGGAATGCCCGTCAGAACACCAAAACTAGCAATAAAAAATGTCGTCCCCGTCCTCTTCCCATAATCCTCCGTCCGGCACACCTTTCCAATACACACCGGTGTCAACGCGATCGCCGACCCAGACCAGAAGCCATACAGCACTGTAAAGCCTGTGATACCAGCCTCGTTACTGCCAATGGGAAGCCAAAGCGCAAAGATAAACGCTGTGCAGGCGAATGCTGTGATGAGCATGACGTTGAATACTCCGAACCGGTCCGCGAAGTACCCCGGCAACACGCGGCCGGGTATCGCCCCCGTATTAAGGAGCGCGTTGAGGCGGTATGCTGCCTGGAAACCCATCCCGCTAGCAATAGCATAGGAAGAGATGTATGTGTACGGGATAAATACAGCGAACTCAACCAGGAAAACAGCCAACGTAACGATAGCGTACTTAGGGTCACCGAGAGCTCTAAGGTCGATAGCGCCACCCTTGGCTTTATTCGGGGGAAGTCTCTTTTTCAGGAGGACGCATGCCAGTGCACAGGTTATGGCTGAGATAAGGGCGATGATGCGGATGGACCAGGGGAAGCCGATCTTGGGGGCGAGGTAGAGAATGATGAGGGGGTAGGCGACGCCACCGAGGCCACCGGCGGTGAAGGAGATGCCTGTTGCGAGGGAGCGGCGGAGAGAAAACCAGTGACTGATGGCAGAGACGCTGGGGTAGAAGAGGAGGGAGGCGGATA
Source organism: Collariella sp. IMI 366227 (assembly GCA_027946355.1). NCBI lineage: Eukaryota > Fungi > Ascomycota > Sordariomycetes > Sordariales > Chaetomiaceae > Collariella > Collariella sp. IMI 366227. Next base: position 567,663 of record JAPEUS010000015.1, read on the forward strand.
TGCCGCCGAGGACGCCGAAGGAGAGGAGGAAGTGATAGAATTCTATAAGGATAGTTAGTCTATTGGTCTCGTCGCCAATCTGCTTAGCTTTATACCTGTTGAAAAGCTCAGGCATATGACAGAAGCCATCATGCCAATAGAGCCTGGAATACTTAACAACCGAACGTCGTATGCATCAAAGATCGGTCCTGTTCAAGACAGTCAGCGGCAAAGAAATGTTGACGAATGGAGAAAGACTAACCGATTTGGGCACCGCAGAAGTAAAGAAAGAAGCCGTATGTACTGAAGATCCAGCCAATGCTCGATTCGGACATACCCTGAAGTTGATGTTCCGAAACCCAGGATTGGAGCACAGCAAGGGTGTTGAGCAAGCCCATGGACGGGATCATGGCGCACCATGCCCCCAGAACGACCAGCCATGCCTTCAGGCCTCCCTCTGGATATGTTGTTTCATCACAATGACTGATTCGCACTACACGAACATGTTAAAAATTAGTATCCAGGCCTTTTAATCCGGACCGAGGACCGAGGGTGATTGTGGTGACAACTTACAACTGTCAGTGTCGTCTTGACCCCTTTGCAATCCCTCCTGAGAAGGGACCACCTCCTTTTCTTTTGGGGAGTTGATTGAAGCGGTCATGGTTGTGTTTTTGATCAGCTTGTTTTATATTACTGAGAGATCAATTCTTACTAGAACCAAGTTGACACTGAGCTAGTATATATATGCCTTCATCTGAAAACCTGAAGCTCTGCCGGTCCGTCCCATCTCTTACCTCTTATCTTGCCCCCAACAACCCCGAGTCTCCGAGACGATCCACCCGCTGAGTCATTAAACCCGAGGGCACAAAGCCGAGCATAAATCCGGTCCCATGCCCTTCTCCGATTCTCAAAGATCCTGGCCAACCCTTCCCCGACACTCACAGGACCGGAAGCTAGGTACTGTAGCATCATGGATCCGCCACTATCTCCGGTCCGGCCGCCTTCGACCACCACCAGCTCCCCTCAAGCCCCGAGACCTAAAAAACGCTCCCGGAAAACATACAGCTGCGAACCCTGCAGACTATCCAAGCTCCGATGCGACCGGAACTATCCCTGCACCACCTGCAAGCGAAAAGGTTCGACGTGCGAGTACGGAGACCGTATCCGAGACCAACACTCCCCTCAACGCAGTGTTCAGATATCTCAGCAACTCGCTCCGCAGACGCCAACTATTGCAGGCGCCCATGCCCAAGTATCTCATCGTTTAATCACCAGGGAGGATGACAACCCGTCAACACCAGACCGCCCCTGGGATGAAATGCTGCACCGGCCCGTCCCCAGGGGGTACGACACGGCCTGCATCCAGGATTCATCTTTCCCACTTACCCTGAGTTCTGTCATGCCTCTGACAGAGCTTCTAAACTTATTGCCGGGAAAGGAGTGTTGCGACTACCTGGTCTGCAAGTACTTTATGCACGTTTCCCCCCTTTACCATGTTATTCACGGGCCTACCTTTCAGACCCAGTACTACGAGTTCTGGGGAACTCCCGATCAGGTTTCCCGCTCATGGTTGGCGTTACTCTTTGTGATATGTTCCCTGGCGATCAACACCATGGAGCCAGACGAGGCAGCTATGGCCGGTCTGCTGCCACTCCCCGATGGCAGCCACGCCACCACTGTCGCATTGTCTCGCAAGCTCCGAGCAGCTTGCTTGACTTCCCTGTCTCAAGACGAGTTCTTGATTCGGCACGACTTAACCACGCTTGAGGCTCTGTTGATTCTGATCTATGCGATATCACACAACGAGGGGATCGAGCGCGGCTGGGTGCTGCTCGGCTCGGCGCTCAACATTGGTATCGCCACCCGTTGCAACACCGCTGACGTTGCCAACCTTAATCTGGCCGAGGTGGAGCGGCGTCGGCGATGCTGGGCCGGCATCCTCATGCTGTATACTTATCAGGGACTTCAGTTCCGCGACATCGACCTCTCATTTCTCCTCGCAAACAACAACGCCATCATGCCAACGGAGGCTGGCGAGAAAACAACACTGACACAGTTCAAGATCCGCCTCTTTAAGTTATCCACCCAAATATGCAGCAAACTCTCCACCACAACCCCTCTCGACGAGGACTCACTCGTCCGTTTCGACTCAGCCATTGCCCACGAACAAACCAACTGGGACACCACCTTCCTCGTCAACGGCTTTCCCAGCATCCTTGACACAACAAGCTACGCGCACTGGTGTGTCCTCCAAACCTACGCCCACCAACTCTACCTCCTGATCCACCGACCCTTTCATCGACACCAATTCTCCCCCTTCCGCCTCCTCTCCCGCGAAGCCTGCCTCCGATCAAGCGCGGCCCTGCTCGACCTGCACCGCCAGTTCTGCGAGCTATCTCGTCTGCGGAGCTACCGCTGGTTTGTGCACGGCATGACAAGCTTCAATGCCCTGCAAGGCGCAGCGGCGCTAGCGTCGTGTCTGCTGGACGAGCCGGATGATCCGCGCGTGGGGGAGTACCGGGAAATGTTGACGGGGGTGGTGGCAAGGATTGAAGGGCTGCAGGAGACCAGTCCTGTGTGTGCCAGGGCGTGGCCAGTGTTGAGGCGTTTGCAGTGAGCTTTCTCGGAGTTTGAAATCTCCAGCATGGGGGGTGTTTGTTTGTGTTGTGAGGCTGACTTGCTTTTTTGCGCTACTAGAAATCATGTCTTTGAGCGGCTGAACAAGGACAAGCTTTGGGATCAGTCACTTGATGACTGGCTGAATATTGATTGGCTGAATCCGGATTTCTATGATGGCCAATAGGTTGACCAGTATGGCCCTGCTGGAAAGCTTTAAGGTAACAATTTCGCAACACATCATGTGGCATATGGCGGGCATTAGTAAGCCGAATCTATCGAAGCTTAAGATGGCCTGCGTGGTTTGCTCGATCGTGCTCGATCCTGGGTCGGAGGGCAACAATAACTGGGAGCTGCGGGTCAGGTTAAGGTCAGCCGTTCTGCCAAAGGTTTTGTGTATGTCTAGTTGTGGGGGTTAATTACTTAGGAAATGGTTCAAGCTCACTGCCACGGCGGCCACCAGAAGCAGGTCCATGCCTAGGGATAAGATGCTTTTGGACGGTCTGTTCCCTGAACCAAGATGACACGAGCGAAGTGTGGGAGGAAGTTCGGAACGTTTGGTTACACAAAAACAAACAAAAGTTTCACAAGTAAATGTTAACTATTTGTTGCTAACGTGCTTGGTTACCATTGTCTCTTGGGATAATCCTAGGTGACTCTGCTACAATTTGTTCTTCCATTCCCTGCGATTCTACCCCGGCCCGTGGTATTTCACCATCAGCGTCGGTTGGTACACCTACCACACCACCAAGAAAGACTATTTTACCGCCGTCCACAAGCTCCATGTCATGTACGGCCCCATCGTCCGGACGGCACCGAGCTTTCGTTTATAGAAACCGAGGCCTGGAAAGACACCTATGGCTATCGATGCGTCCTTCCGCAGTACAAGAGGTACGCAGCGCAATTCTTCTCGGACAATCCTCAACATCCCCACATTATTGAGGCGCCTGCGGAACACCACACGAAGCTGAGGAAATCCTGTCGCATGGCAAGAGAAAAGCTCAACCGTCGACGGCAAAAGCAGCTCGACTACGTCGACTTCCTTACGACCCCTCTTTGATGCCGAAGAAAAGGGCATCATCAGCACCCAAGATCTTCTCACCAACTCACCCATCCTCGTCATCGCCGGGAACGAGACGAGCGCCACGCTGCTCTCCGGCGCAACATACTACTTGCACGCTAACCCACGGATATTGTCGCGGCGAGGCACAAGCAACTGGAACGAAGCCAGAGAACAGCTACACTCTATTGACGAAGACAACAACCTGAGGAGAGAGAGAGAAGCTGTAGCGAAGCTACGGGTGCCGTGCCCGATAAAAGGGCTCCCAACTCTCTGAGGCTCTCCAAACGGATGCCCCAACTATCTGTTTGCCACCGGTCCTGCGGCTAGGCAACCTGCCCTGACCGCCCCAACGGGTAAGTGCCTGAATCCACCGCGAGCCATGGAACCATTGAACTTCTCCAGCCACCTGGTCCCTAGGGAGAGATGATTCGAATGTGATGCGTCAAGGCGCAAAGGCGCCGCGCCGTCACAGATATACACCCGCCTTGTCGCCGAGAATTGCTCCACCTTCAAGGACCACGCCGACGTTTTGCTTGCCAAAATTGGCAGCATTCGCTATCTCACGCCGTCCTGGATGAGACCCTGCGTATGTACCCGCCCGCGAGCAGTACACACCCCCGTGTGCTGCCCTCTTAGGAAGCGACGATCTGTCATCGACATATTCCGGGTGCTACCTTAGTGAGGATCCAACACTGTGCATGCTTCAGGTCTGAAAGACACTTTGCGAACCAACCCGGATGAGTTTGTGCCGGAGCGGGGGTTGGGGGAGAATGGGACGTATGCCATTGACAATAGGGATGCGTTACAGTCGTTTGGGTACGGGCCCCAGAGCTGTATTGGGAGAAAGTAAATGTTGCAAACGGCCTGCTCCCCTGATTGGATTGTCTTTTAATGGCGTGTGGTGAGGGGCTGACGAATCGTCTCAATTTTCTTGGTTGATGTCATAAACCTCGTGAGATAGTTACCTATAGGTATGTACAATAGATTTTCCCTGAATACACCCGCACACAGTTAGCCCACCAAAAATTATTGGCCGAGGACGTTCGGCCACATGACTGCAGTCTACAGACACTGAGCATACCAAAGATCTAGCGTCTGACACGCCCACAGAGCCTCACAGGCCGTCGGCCCCGTCCATTCTTTTCCTCCGAATTTCCCCCAGTGCATCTGAACAGCCCCGACTGCGTAGTAGTACTAGCCAGCACAGAAGTCGTCTTACTCATGGTAGATGTCATTCCCCTAATCGTCGACGACACGGTACTCAACACAGAGGACGAGCTCGACCCATTTCAACCCTCAATATCAATTGTAGACCCAACCCCCCCCCCCACCGAGGATTCAAAAGCACAGCATGAGCGTCAGGATGATTAGCCAGGATAATAGCCGGGTTTCTCTCAGTGCTGCTGCTGCACGGCCCAGGGCCGTATCCGTCAAGCCATTGCAAAAAACCCGCGTTGACATTCCAGATACTGAATGTCAGCACCATCCCGCGCCCGAGAGCACTGCCCATCTCGGCCAGGCCGCCAAAAAAGCCTCATAATTATGGTAAACGGCTTGGCGGTGTCGACGGTAAGCCCGGGGCCGTAGTAGCCACGGTATCCGCGGGTGTAGGGATTGAAGCCGCATACGCTCTTGTCGCAGTTATTGGTGGTGCAGGAATGGGACGTGAAGACGGTGGCGCGGGAGTTGGCCTCGAGAATGTTCATTTTGTTGCCGCAGGAGGTTTGGCGGGCGGTGTTGAGAGTCCCGTTATGCCAGGTCTGGAGTGGGCGTTGGGCCGTCGCAGTAGCCGGAGCTGTAGGTGGCGCCGCCGGTGTTGTGTGGGTTTCGGCCGCCTGTGGCGTCCATTTCGGAGAGCTACAAGGCGGCGTTCTGGCCGTAGGGCAGGGTGGAGAGGTCGGCGTCGACGCTTAGTTCTTGGTTGAGAAGCTTGACCAAGACGTAAATGCCGTCAAGGCCGAGAAGGTAGACGCGGGGAAAGACGCTGGTGATTTGGCCGTTGGAACCCCCCGTGAACTACCGCAAAGTGAGAAAGTTTCAGGATGTTTCAATACCCACGCTCGTGTAGTTAGCGCCTTTAACGACCCAATGCTTTGCGCAAGTTACCGCATCTGGGCAAAGGCTGAGTCTATACCACCGGAGGTTGTGCAAGAGGTGCCGGTGGTGATGTGAAACCGACGGTAGTTCCAGTCGAGGACTACAGATGTGTTTTGCTGGACACATCCGCTAGTTTTGGTGTATTTCCAGGTTGGCAGTTGTGGATGGATTTCGGGTGTTGACGACCCAGGCTGTTGACCCCTTACCAGAGAGGCAAGAGTGTCAGAGAGAAAGCAACCAAAGTTCGAAACATGGTTGGTCTGGAAATTGTTGATGAGTGGGAAGACGGGAAAGATCTAGACGTTAATTAGAGTTGGGCAGCGGAGCCCGAAATTCTCGACTTTTATGAACTTCCATTTGTACTCCTAGTGTTGGTGCATTGACAGAAGTTGCTCCGTTGTCTACCCAGCCACTCTCTAGTTTTCCGGGCCGGTCTTCGGAGCAATGTTACGCACTACAGTTTTGGCTAGGTAGAGGTCAGCGTCTCGGAAGAAGGGCTCCGGATTCTGCGGAAGAGAATATCAGTGGGGGCCCCGAAGCAGAGTTTCGGCTCGGTTTTCCTTCATGCACATTGCACTCCGACAGAATCGTAACACTTAAATTGTAACGTCTGTGAATGGACTTCTGTAGCTGCGTGGTGCCAGTTGCTCAAAACTTGCGCGAAAGTTATGTTTTTGATTTTTCTTTCTTCCTTTCCTTTTTCTCTTCTTCATTTTCCTTTCTCTTTGTTTTTTATAGTTAACTATTGCTCTTTTTTTGTTTTTTGTGCCCAAGAGCCATTAACGTTAATTTCAAAGGTTCGGATAATTGGCTCGCCCACAACTGAAATGTAATAGTCAGTGAGATACCCAATTTGACACCCAAGAAGCGCAAGAGCTGATGGTCACACAACTAGTGAAAAGGCCAAAGAAGGTAAGGGCCGCGGTGAAAATTAAGCTAGAACGGGAGTAGGTGGCTTGGATTAAAGCAAAAGTGGTGAAGGCAAACCCGTGAATTCGTTACATGGTATAGAACTAAAACATTATATGGCAACGTTTGCGTAGACCGTTCCATCCCGGTAATAATGACAAAGCTTCATGTGCTCCATCCCAAAGTAAAACAACCAGTCTTCTCAGAACCCAACCAGCGTCGCAACGATACCGGCAACACCAACCAGCCCCCACATGGCTACAGCCTTGGTGTTCGCGCCATTGGGCTTAGCCTTGCACTCAGCCGACGGGTTCGCCGTCTTCTCGGCGCCGGCGGTAATGGACACATCGAAGCGGTGGTAGTCCGTGCCTTCGACCGTCCCCGTGGACGAGGTGGTGGTCGACTGCCCAGCCACCGTCCCGCCGACGATCGCAGTGCAGACAGCTGCCGTAGTGCCCTTCAGATCGCACAACTCCTGCACCGTGGCCGAGACGGTTTGACCGCCAACCTTGGAAACGGTGGCTGTGGAGACGATGTATGTCGTGGGGTTTGCTGTGACGGTAATTGCCTGGACGCAACATATTAGTTTTAAATCGAGAAAGGGATCGTGAATATTGGGACACTTACCGGACCGTTGGGGCTGCAGCCCGACCCGCCAGCGGTGCAGCGCAGAGCAAAGGTTGTCTGGCCGCCGCATGCGTCGACAATGGAGGCGACGAATTCCGCGTTCTTGTTGCCGTCAATGAACATGTTGACGGTGGGAACGCTCGAATCATTTCTGGCGCGGACGATCCTTGAGATCTGGCCACGGGCAGCGATTGGCTGGACGACCTTCAAGAAATCGGAGTTGGCACCGACGGCGCTGGCGAAGTTGAGGGCCATGGCGATGATCTAAATTCTGAAGTTCTGGAATCTAGAGGGTGATACTGTGAAGCAGTGAGCCTGTGAATGGATGAAGTGTCGCGTCCCAACGGTCGACACACCGTCCGCGGGTCAACACTTTAAATACATGACTCCATGCAATAGGGGCTGAGGCGTGCCTTGTTCCTGGCGAAGGATCGTGCCAAGACGGCGAGGACACTGAGGACCAACAGAGTGGGTGTGCCGAAAGGGTGGGCGATCCACGCCGCCAAACCACAAGCGCCCAGTCAATCCCACCCGGATCCAACTTAAACTCCAGCCGCTTTGGCTGATTGGAGGGCTGCTAATTTTGGTTGCCACAGCACAAGTTCTATGCTTCCTCTGTCAGGGACAACATGTGCGAGATCATGTGGCGCAGCTAGAATCCATTGCCTCAGTTCACCAGTTGCCTTCCTCCACACACGCACATCCTTCTCACAATTCTGTTGCCTGGGGCGATCCGGTACCAAAGGTATGGGGTGCTAAGAGTCGCCGAGTCTGTTGCGTCAGCCAAGGGGAAAAAGCGTGCGGGAGTCGTCGTTTCTGTGCTCGCAGCCGGGGAAATTAAAAAAAGAATGAAGGTGCGGGATTGAACTGTCATAAACTGCATGTTTCATCGTGAGTTGAGGAAGATTGCTCGATTGGGAGCCCCACCGATCCACTGTCTGAGTCATCCAAGTAACCACGTCTGATTGGCTCAAACTTTTTAAAGCTCGGGAGGCTGCCTTAGACCGCCCCACAGTCCAAATTTCCTGAAATGTCTTCGACCAAATGAGGACGGACAAACCCTAACCCTCTATACCGGCAGCTGAGTTCGAGCCGTTATTCGGGGGGTTCCAGAGCCAGGCTGGTCAGGCAAGCTCAGCTAAGGCGCTAAGCCTATGATGGGAGGCAGCTGATGGGGCTATCTGGAAAACTATTGAAAAAGCTGCCAATTTGCAAACAATCATCATCCGGCTTGAATTCTGGATGCGCTGTATCAACAAGCCCTGGTCCAGGTCGAGAATAAATACAATGGGAAGGGCAAAGATACACCCGCCCTTGCTTCTGCTTCAGTCACTCGTTTCCCGCTTCCTGAGCCTCAACTACGAGTTGCCCTCGCCATTCGTTTCCCCAATTGCGTCCAAATTAGCCTGGAGCTGTCGTCAACATGGCGCCCAGTTCAATTGCCGCGTTTAACCCCTTTAATCCGCTGTGTGTCGCCAGCCCATGTTTGGAGCAGGTCATCGGCCATGTTGACAACAGGCCGATTGCCCAGTTCGAGGCCTGTGCCTCCATGTTTGGAGCGCCCGCCACATCGACCGTGTACGCCGCAGCCAGTAACTTGTTAGAAAGCCGTGGCTGACCAATACGCGTGTAGAACCTCCCCAGGAGACATTGTGTTCTTCACCACCACCCTCACCATTCCCTACACGGACATCATCGTCCCTGTCAGCACCGCCTTTTCTACCAAGACCGTGACTTCCACCTCCTACACTGAAGTATTGGAGGTCGTCACCAAGTACTCATCGACTCGCATCGCAACGGTAACGACTGTGGTGGCCCCCCCAACACAGCCGACGAAGCGGGCTGTCAGGAGACGGGGCAAGTGCGGCGGGCCAAAGACATCCTCAACAACCTCGTCCGTCTCAACGACTTCCTCGATTACCCCATCGGGCCCGACCCCTGTTGCCTCGGGCTGCCTTAACGTGAAACAATACTCGTCCGCCTGCTCTTGCATCTACGCGGTCAGCAGCACCGCCATCGTCACCGAGCCGGCTTCCACCTCCACCTCGGTCGTAACCATCACTGAGACCAGCACCATCCCGGTTACCTCCACCTCGGTCATCACCGTCGTTGTGTCCAGCACCGTCGTCGAGCCGGCCACCTCTACCGTTACATCAACCCTCACAACCCTTTTCGAGACCACCACCACCGTCACCTCCACCGCGACCCCATCTCCAACCCTCAACCCGCAGAGGGTCCAAAACCCGGGGTTTGAGCAACTGAGCCAGGGCTGGACGACGCGCGCCACCGATGCGTTTGCTACGTTGCCGGGGGGCGGGGCGCATTCTGGTATAGGGATCTGGTAACTCGGGCCTTTTTTATCCCCTGTTTTCCCCGCTCCGTCTCAAGTATCGTTCCAAGAAAGAACAACCAGCTAACCATGCTCCAAACTACAGCCGCCTGGTCTATACCGGCACAGGTGGCCTCCAGCCCTTTGTGTCCGTCTCCCAAACCCTGACGGGGCTCCGCGTGGGCGCCAAGTACACCGCCGCGGCCTGGTTCAAGGTTCCTCCCGTAGGCGGCGGAAACCCAGGCTGTATTGTCAGACTAGAGATTGATGGTGTGGTTGTGTTGCGGTCCATGACCATAGGCGCCGACTGGGCTCAGTTGGTAAATGTGTACACCGCTGCCAAGGAGACCGCCGAACTGGTTATCAGCCAGACATGCCCCGCCAACGGTCTTGTCAGGATAACATGGGTGGATGATGTTACGGTTACTCTGCAGGTTTGAGACGGCACGGGGGATCAGTGCTATTGCTAGCGGGTGGGATTCGACGGGGCCTGGGAATTTGTGTCTAGCGAGGTGTTTGGGTCAACTAGTCAGTTATGTCCTTCTGTAATCGTAATTTAAGGACATGGGTTTACGTTGGTGATGAAAAACACAATGCACTGAAGCCAGCAGTAACCAAACCAAACAGAGAACTCTCAGGTCACCAGATCTCGGCTGGCGACATGTTTCCGGTTTCTACTCGACAGAGCACCGTGCATTCTTTCCAAGAACTTCCTTCCAGTCAATTGGCTACCCGGAACCGAATATGGGTCTCTCACTCTCATCCCATTTTCGGCTTTCTCCTCACCCACACCTCTCTCTCGTCCCCTTCTGCCCCCTTAATTTCCCTCAACTGAACCTCCCAGATCTTGAGTTTGTAGTTCCCCCTATCCGACCTCCCTGAAAACAGATCAAAAGACCAATTGTGCTTCGGACATGTCACTCCCGCGCTGAGAACAATGCCAAAGTCTTCGATGTCGAAAGGAATGCCTTGTGAGAGGGGGTATGAGGAATGGGGACATTGCTGAGATTCGAGGTCAGACATGGCTCATTTTGAGTTGGTAGAGCTCACTTACATGGTCGATTGCATGAAATTTTTCGCGATATTGGAAGACGAGGACTTGATCTGTCATGTCCTGTTGTGCGTCTTCTGGTGGAACTTCAACCTCCTCCCTCTGAGAACTGTCCGTCTTTGGGACGTGGAAAACTTTGCATCCTGCTTTGGTATCTGGCTGCTGGCTGCCGCAGAGTCGAGGTTCATTTTCGTCCTCTCCAGCGTCTGGAAATGTGGAAGCGAGTCCGGCGGAGAACCACTCATTTCCTGACCGGGATGACGCTCGGAACGGGTTAAAAAACATGTTCTTTTGAATAAATGTCGATAGAGTAGTCCACAATGGACTTTGTCTTTTGTCTGTTGGAAATGAAGCAGGGGTTGGGGAGATGAGCTGGTGGTATTCGCCGTACGGAGTAGGAAGGTAAAAATCTCCCTGTGGGTCGTCACGTGCCTCCCTCAGGGCAACGTTGAGATGAAACCAAGTCGAGAAGCCGGCTTCAGCGTCATAAACAACCTAGCATCTCCATCCTTTTTAGTACAGTTTTTCCTAACATCAAAGACTCGGACTCACGCAAATCTCCCAGTGCCAAAAGCATCAAACATCACGACAACAGTTCCACACTGTTGATCTCTTGGTTTTGATCCCCCCAATCGATGTCCAAACACAACTAGCAACCAAACCTTCTCAGATTTTCCATTTTCTGCGTCAGAATAACTTTCTCAACCAACCACAACCATTTTTCTCAATCAAAAGCCGATGATCGCACTTTTTCGGGCACCATTCATAGAGGCGACGACACTTCCCTGGTGCTCGCAAACTCTCGCCTGGTGCACGGCTGGGCTCCCACTAGACGCACACGCGTGTGCGCCTTAGTCAGCCCAAATTAATTAGTCAGCATAAAAAATGCATCTAACGCAGCATCAACCCTGTGCCCACAGAGCCCCTGAATGCCATCACCATCATCACCACCACTATGGCCACCTGAACGAACCTCAACTTCTTAAACTAGATACCAAAGACGATCCACTATACCTACACCGGACTCGCACTGTTGTCCAACGAGTGTAAGTGTTTGGATCGGAACCCGCGACTGTTTAATCTTGATCTTTGCAATATCAATCTTCTTTTCTTCTTTTGAGGCACCTGGTGGAAGATTTGGTCTTTCCCAGATGTCTGGTGCGGCGCGTGGCGCTTCAGACATTGTCGACGTCATGGGAGGCGATTCGAGACCCCCGAGTGCGGGAAACCGCCGCCCCCAGCGAAAGAGGGTGAAAACGGCGAGGGCGATTGAATCAATGCAACAAGAAAACGATATGGACTGGGAGGAAGAAAACAGCAGTGACAAAGTGTTGAGAAACCACAAAACTCGCACAATTCGAGCCATGGCGGCCGAGAGGGCGGGCGAGGATATCCGAGGTCTAGAGCAACCCGGGGACCTTGACTTCAACAACAAACTGGAAATCATCAAGACGGAGTTCCAGCTTCAATTCAAAAAGCTTCGGGATCAAGTGGCAGAGGAGATAGCCAGAATGACGGCTCAGTTGACCGAAGAACTGTCGCAAGCGCGAGGGGAGCTCACCCAAGCCCGCCGTGAGCTTGAGGACACCAGATTGCAGCTTCAAGCCATGAAGGAGGTTCAAGAAGCCCCTGTGGTTCGGCCTGCATACGCGGACGTCGCCCGACGCACACCTCCCGCCAGCATTCTGACCCCAGCCTCCTCTACAGGCCGAGCGGCGACGCCAGAGCCAGTGTTCTGTACGGTGGACATGTCCAGGGTACCGGAGGAACATATCGGAGAGGCTACCCCAGTGTCTCTTCGAAAGCTCATCGAGAACGAAATGAGAGTGCCTGGCGATCAAGCCAAGTGGCGTTGCGTTGCCGTCACTAGAGACAGAGGTAATACCAAGCGCCTCAGGATCATCGGTAGGAATGAAGAGGAAGTCAAGAAGATCAAGGATATCATCGAAGCGAAGAAGACGCCTGGTACAAGAGTCCTCCGAGACCAGTTGTACCCGGTCAAAGTTGATAATGTCAACCGCACGGCCGTCATCGACCACGAAAGCAAGATCCTTCCTGGAGCCGCAGAAGCTCTGTCCCAAGAGAACGATGTGCAGATCGCCAAGCTGGCCTGGTTGAGCCGAAGGGATACCGCAAAAGCGTATGGATCTATGGTGGTTTATGTCACCAAAGCGGGCGACGCCAGGAGACTCCTGAACGACGGCTTCTTCTATGCTGGAGGAGAATCAGGATATACGGGATCTTTGAACGACGGATGCGTCCAGAGCAATGCTACAACTGCCAGCAGATCGGTCACAAAGCTTTCCAGTGCAAGAACACTCAGGTGTGCGCTAGGTGCGCTAAGGAGGGCCATCACCATAGCAGCTGCGGAGAGGTGGTTGTCAAGTGCGTCCTCTGTGGCGGTCCTCACGAATCGCTCAGCCGAAACTGCCAGAGGCTCTACCCATCTCACCATGAGTAGAACACTCCGCCTGATCCAGCTTAATGTGAGAAAGCAGGGTGTGATACACGACAGTTTAATGAACGACAAGAATATTCAGGACGCAACGGTGGTGGCTATCCAGGAACCTCAAGCACGGAGGATTGATGGCCGACTTTTGACCACTCCAATGGTACACCACAAGTGGATCAAGATGATTCCCTCGACTTGGAGAGAAGGCAGATGGGCGATACGAAGCATGCTTTGGGTGAACAAGGACGTGGAGGCGGAACAGGTGCCCATTGGATCCCCGGACATGACAGCAGCTATCCTAAGACTCCCCGACCGACGAGTCTTGGTGATATCTGTCTACGTACCAAAGAAGGATCCTCTGGTTTCTACGAAGCGTCTGCGACGATTTACGTAAGATCATTACGGGTACAAGACGAACCGCGGGCACTATAGTAGACGTAGTGGTCGGGAGACTTCAACCGGCACGACCAGCTATGGGGAGGAGACGATGCGTCTTTGGAAAGGCAAGGAGAGGCGGATCGAATCATCGACCTGATGAACGACTTTGCCCTTAGCAGTCTGCTTCCGCGGGGCACGAAGACATGGCACGGCTGGGGTTACAATACGACCATCGATTTGGTCCTGGCTTCTGCCGAGCTGGCGGACACGACAGTGAAGTGTGCGATCTACAAGACAGAACATGGATCGGATCACCACGCGATTGAGACGGTCTTTGATACCTTGGTCCCAGTACCGAAGCAACAAGACCGGTTTCTCCTCAAGAATGCACCCTGGAAGGAAATAAACACCAGAATCGAGGGAGCATTAAAAGCGACCCCCTTCAGGGGGACTGTACAACAGCAAACGGACTGTCTAATGTCGGCAGTCCAGGACGCAGTCCAAGCCCTGACACTGAAAGCAAGACCATCGCCATATGCGAAGCGGTGGTGGACGACCGACTCACCCAATTGCGTTGCATTTACACATACTGGAGGAACCGCGCCCGGGTTGAACGACGAGCGGGAGAGCTCTGGTAGACCTAGAAGAAACAGCGAAACGGGCTGGAAAGCAATACCACGATGCTATTCGACAACAGAAGAAGAAGCACTGGGACGAGTTCCTAGCAGACAACAACAATATTTGGAAGGCTGCCAGATACTTGAAGTCTGACGACGACACGGCGTTTGGCAAGGTGCCACAGCTTGTCAGAGCAGATGGAACAGTCACAGGCAATCACAGAGAACAGGAAGAAGAACTCCTAGCTACCTTCTTCCTCCCTTCCACAAAGGATTGAGATGAAGGACCTAGGCCGCAACGAGCTCCCTACGGATGCCGCTGATCACCATGGAAGAAATTGAACGACAGCTATTTGCAAGTAAATCTTGAAAGCACCAGGAGAAGACGGTCTACCTGCGATCGTCTGAAAGAGACTTGGCCGGCAGTCAGCATAACGTTCTCGCCCTGTTCCAAGCATCTCTGAAGAACGGCACACTGCTCTACTCAATGGCGGCATGCTAAAATCATACCACCTCAAGAAGCCCAGCAAGGACGACTATACTGTTGCAAAAGCCTGAGACCGATTTCACTCCTCGCAACACTTGGAAAGCTGCTCGAGTCGGTTATAGCGGAGAGGATCTCACATGCGGTCGAGACGTATGGACTCTCCCGACCAACCACTTCGGAGCCCGCAAACAACGGTCGGCTGAACAAGCGCTCCTGCTCCTCCAGGAACAGATCTACACTGCCTGAGAGGTCGGAAGATAGTAAGCCTGATCAGCTTCGATATGAAAGGAGCATACAATGGTGTCTGCAAGGAAAGGCTTCTTCAGCGGATGAAAGCAAGAGGCATCCCAGAGGAGCTGCTTCATTGATTAACGCCTTCTGCTCAGAACGTACGGCTACTATCCAAGTCAACGGACATTCTTCCGAGGTTCATAACCTACTACAGGCGGGTCTACCTCAAGGATCGCCTCTATCCCCGGTCTTGTTTCTCTCTTCAACGCAGACCTAGTACAACGACGAATCGATAGCCATGGCGGTGCAATAGCCTTTATCGACGACTTCACAGCGTGGGTCACAGGACCTACAGCACAGAGCAACCGGGAACGTATCGAAGCTATTATCAAGGACGCCCTCGTTTGGGAGACAAGGAGCGGAGCAACATTCAACACAGAGAAAACGGCAATTATACACTTCAGTCGCAGACCCTACAAGACCAACTCACAACCATTCATCATCAAGGGACAGAGTATTGAACCCCAGGATCATGTCAAGATCCTTGGTGTGGTGATGGATGCGAAACTCAAGTATAAAGAACACATTTGGAGAGCGGCATCCAGGGGTTTGAAAGCGGCAATGCAACTCCGACATCTCCGAGGTCTATCAACATCAACGGCACGACAGCTATTTACATCAACGGTCGTCCCAGTAGTGGACTACGCCTCGAATGTATGGATGCACGCATATAAGGACAGACTTGTCGGGCCTATCAACAGGATCCAGAAGATGGCAGCACAAGCAATCGTGGGAACCTTCCTCACGGTAGCAACAAGCGTAGCAGAAGCAGAAGCTCATATTGCTACAGCGCAAGATCGGTTCTGGAAACGGGCTATCAAGCTCTGGACAGACATTCACACACTGCCTCATACCAATCCATTACGCAGAAACACGTCTCGAATACGAAAATTCAGGACACATCGGTCGCCGCTCTACCAGGTGGCAGAGGCACTTAAAGGCATACCAATGGACCAGTTGGAAACTATTAACCCGTTCACTTTATCCCCATGGGAGAACCGAATAAGGACTATCACAAACGACGTTACGACGATACAGCGGAATGCCGAGTACGATATACGCATTGCTGTGAGCAGCTCGGCACGGAACGGTCTAGTGGGGTTTGGTGCTGCTACAGTGCTACCGGCGACGATACATGGAAGCCCGAATCTAAGAACCTCTCCTCAACGCTTGGCCCAATATCGGAACAGAATCCATACTCTGGGAGCTTGTAGCGATGGAACGAGCGTTGGGCACGCTAGTATCGCTTACATCCAACCGCATCGAGCTCTCAACGCGGAATAAAGCGGCCGTTCTCACGCTCAGACAGCCTCGGGAGCAGTCTGGGCAACACCATATCCGCCATATTTACGAGTCGATCAGGGCGCTACAGAAGAACAGGAATACAGTCACAGTCCGATGGCTCCTGCGGGCGAGCAAAGCAACCTCTGGGAAATCGCCAAGGAGAACGCCAAACATGCCACTCGAGACGGCGCCGTCCAGGAGGTACATACGCCCAGGATGCGGTCGACAATCCTCAACCTGGCGCAGTCCAACAGAGGCACCAGAAATCGTCTGCCAGACAAAGTTGGAGCTCATTCCAAGAGAGTTGATGCAGCACTACCAGGCAAACATACCCAACTGCTTTACGAGCACCTATCACGACAGGAGGCTGGCATACTTGCTCAGCTGAGAACAGGCATGGCAAGACTCAACGGCTACCTCCACCGCATTGGAGCATCATCGTCAGATCAGTGCGACTGCGGACAAGCAAAGAAACAGTGGACCACTTCCTTTTCCGATGCAAAAAATGGACAACATACCGAACAGAGATGCTCGAATGCACAGATACCCACAGGAGCAATATCTCCTTCTACCTAGGAGGGAAGTCGACATCGGACAATAAAGACTGGACTCCCAATATGGTGGCCGTTCGGGCAACCATACGATTTGCGATGGCCACGGGTCGGCTTGACACCCATCGACTGCAGGCCGACTAAGACATCTAACCACCACACCCAACCGAACTCATAACCCTCACCTCGTGCCTGGGATAGCAGGCACCGCTTCAGCCGCCGAAGATAGGACGTTGAACACTTGGAGAATCGCCTTCAAGCCAGCCTACCAACAATCCCACTAACCCACGGGAATCCGAAGAGAAATGGAACAAGGGACTGCATGTACTAGAATGGACTCTGTATGGGCTTGGACGAAATCATGTCATATCTTGGGAAATGCATAGTCAGATTGTAATAGTTGCCCTTTCGGCTTAGCCGCCGGGCGTTAATAAATTGTATTGTATTGTATTGTATAGGGCCTTGGTACAGCACTCGCAAGCTACAAGTAGGTTGTTTCAATCTTTCATCCTTCGAGCTGCAACTCCTGCAATCTAAATTCTTCCATCCTCACACTTCAAGCTTAAAACCAGCCTCCCCAGTTTGAACTCTTACGTGTCTCAATCTGCCAACGCAGCCTAGTAGCCATGGAAACCCCTCCCCGTTGAGCTGGTGAGGCGCATCTGCTGGTATCTCTGCCCCCATTGCCAACCCCAGGGCGTCGAGTTCTTCCCAGACGGCGACTGCACGACATCGCGCCTCGCCAAAACAGGGCTGGCACGCCTCTCCCGGACCTCTAAGTCCATCTGTTTAGTTGCACAGCCTTTCGTCTTCCACTACTACGCGTCAGGAAACGCTCCGGACATCGTTGCAGAGCACGGACTGCAAGAAGGGTACCATTTCTCTCACACGCCCTCGAACCATGAAAACGACCGGCTTCCGCTCTTTGCCCGCGCACTTATTCTCCGCCCCGACTTGGCTATGGCAGTACATGCCCTGCAGCTGATGGATTCGCCTCACCACGACGAGTTTTTTGCCGAAACCTGCGAACCTGACAGGGAGCTCGTTTCGCTGCTCCAAGACGCGTGCGCCCGAGCTGGCCTGCAGTCCGCGATGTTGACTCCCGGCAAACCCTGGTTTCCCCGCATTCTCTACCACTGCCTCCGCCAGCTCGTCTTCTTGTCCTGTCCAAACCTCAAGACACTCGCCGCCATTGAAAACCTTGCGGGCACCTCCAACCATGATACCGCACGGCTGGACCCGCGAAAATCCCCGCCAGCACTCAAGAACATTGTCATCTTACCCTGGGGATCACCTAGCCACTGGTTCGGCGCTGGTCACATCCTCCCCTTCACACCGAACGTGGAGACTGTCTACGTTCTTCAAGTGGGCAGAGGGGGGCTAAGGGGAACTGGAGACACACCTGCGCCAGCCTGGGGGGGCCCATTCCCCAAGGTCCACAAGCTGGTTGCCCCCGGCCTCAGCCTGGACGAGGCTTCGCTCATCCCTCTTGTGTTTCCCGCCCTCCAAGACCTGCACTACACCCATTTTGCCGAAGACGATCGCACCGTCTCATTACTGGGGGCCCCGTCTTTGACTCCCCTCCAGACCACCCTGCAGCGCCTTACGCTTGCGATCACGTGTACCTCAGAGCTCGCAGGGAACGCACTGCTGGACTTCAAACCCCTTTTCCATACCCTCGTTGATTTCTCAAAACTGGAAGAGCTTGAGATTTGCCAGCTGGCCATCTACGCCACGGTCCACATCGGCGATCCGCGGCGGGGACGATTGGTCCCCTTTCTGCCGCCGTCCATCGTTAGCTTCCACATCACCCATGTTGGTCCGCCCTACGTAGAATTACTTCTCAAAGACTTGGCCATTCTAGCAGAGGAGGCGCCGCGCAAGTTGCCGAGCCTCAAATACATCAAGATTGGTCTCGGTCTCTCCGAACGCACTGGCGAGAGACACACCGTTGACAAGGAAACCCGGGATCTGTGGGTCAAGGGGTTTGCGCAAAGGGGGCTTGTGCTGAGCTGGGGAGCGAGTCAGGCCGGTGATGGGCTGAGGGATATACCTGGGTTGCCTTTGAACAGAAGGGCGGCAGTCAAGGACTTTGATGACGAGGATTAAAAACGGGACAATGGTTGCTGAAGTCTCGTTGCTTCCTTTCCGTGAAAGACGAAGACAAGGCAACCACCACTAACGTAAGGAACTTTCTGTGTCAGATCTGACAGCATTGTTTGATAGATACACCTTTTTAGTATAATATCGTTCGCACTCACACATAAATGCAGAATTAAAGTTTTGGGGATGTCAAGAAAACAGTCCGTAGAAAAATAATGGTTTTCGAAGAACAGTCTCTTGGGCTTCGGACCCATCCCTCACCCCATTTCGGGTTGAGAAGCTGCTGAGGAACTAGGAGCTGCAAAAGCAGTCGTGACTGAACTGTCATGCTAACTAGTTTAAGTAACAGCTGGCTCTCAACACAGAGAATTGAGCATAACCAAAACGGAGTGACGCGAAGAGACAAAGGGCCGCCCTGCCATGTCTCACGTGCCGTAGAAACTGCAAAGCAGGGTCACAGCCACTCCACCTCACGGTTCAGTACTGCGGGTTCTGCCCGTAATGATGACCTTGCTGGTAGGACTGATTCTCCTGATGGCTACCCGGTCGGTCTGATTGATATTGCTGGGAATTGTACTGCTGCGGCCGGTATTGCTGCGGTTGGAATTCCTGTTGCTGGTGGTGATGCGGGGCAGAATTGTGTTCTTGCTGGTAAGTGGAAGGGAGAGGGGGGTAGCTTTGCTGAGGAGGAGGAGGGTAGCTTTGCTGAGGAGGAGAAGGGTAGCTTTGCTGAGGAGGAGGAGGGTAGCTTTGCTGAGGAGGGTGGCTTTCTTGAGTCGAAGACACCCACTGATTTCCACCGTCGAGCTGGACGTTGTTGGTCGGCGCTCCCACGCTGACCCCCTCGTTGCCAATATCGTCCGGCACAGATATCTTAACCTTAGGCAGGTATCTCTGAACCTTCTGCTCCACCATATTCTGCACAAAGACCCAGCTTTGCTGCTCGAATTTGCGGTGTCCGCCATTCACGACGGCGAGGATGCCTTCGCGCAGTCTCTCCTGCACCCTTCGCACGAGATTGCGGATCTTGTCCACAAGCTTGGCTTTGATGTCATCCCCGAAGCCGCGGTCGGCCTGCGGCCCTGCATCGCGGTCGAGTTGCGAGTCAAAGGGGTTACCGCCGAGAATCTTTTCGAGTGGCCTCTGAAACTGATCTGGCAGCAGCTCAAAAAGCTGCTTCTCGATCCCGCCCAAGATCTTGCGGAACTCGAGACGCACTGCCCTGTGCACGTTGGCGATACCGGTGCTGAGCTTCTCGCTGATAACCTTGGAGAACCCTGTACCGCTTTCCTTCTCGTCTCCATCGCGATCCTGATCATTGATACCCCTGGAGACCCCCTCGCTGGGCTGCTTCTTGTGTCCGAATAATCCTCCTAGCCCCTTGACCAGACCCTTGACCTGGTCTTCAAACTCCCCCTTGACGCCGTCGCCGATATCGCGCGAGCTAGTGTTCCCGCGCAGCCAGCGCTTGATGTGGTCGAGCGCGATGCGGGTAAACTGCTCGGCAATCGAAGCATGCTGCGAACGAAGGTTTTCGCCGACCCTCTCTTTGATCTCGGGGGTGATCAGGCGGGCTGTCTCTTCCGGGTTGCGCGCAGCGTCCTTGACGGTACTGCTAATCACACCAAGCAGCCCGTCGAACTGGATGCGTTGGCTGCCTCCTGACCCTTTAGCGAGATGGTCCTGGGCGATGTTGACCGCTGCCGAAAGGAAGCCCCGAACACTGTCGGTGCGAGCTCCTCCTCCTCCCCCGGGAACGAGGCTCGTCCAGATCGGGACTGCCCTGGGTTTCGGTCAAATCAAAAATGTCGCGCAAGTCGTCGCCTGCTTCACCGGTGATGGTGGCAAAACTGCGGCCGAGCTTGGCGATCTCGTCGGCAAAGGGCAACGACTGTGCGCCTGCGCCGTATGCATCCGGGACCTGATCGTTCAGCCCCCGCGAGCCATCCTGGGGGCCAGTGCCACTCTCCTTGTCCTTGTTAAAGAGCGAGCGAAAGGCATCGACGATCTGCTCCTCCAGGCTGTCGATGGTTTTCTGCTGGAAGATGGCGAGTTCTTCGGTGATGCGAGGTTGGATTTGAGGCGCGAGGGAATCGACATATTCGTCAACCTTTTTCATCAACACCTCGGGGACGTGGGAAGACATGGTTATGTGGTTTGAGTTTTGAAGTGAAGGGACGCAGCAGTAGCAGCAGCAACAGGGGTGGGGGGAGGGGGGAAGAATGAAGATTGAAGAATAGAAAGCGGCCTGGTTGCGGGGTTGGTGCCGAACTGCCGACTGCTGCCCCACGATTTGATACGGAAGCCAATACCGATCTGGTATCACAACGCGGACTGGCTCGCAATCAGCGGCTGACTGACTATAACCCTAACCCTGCCCGCTTTCCCATGCGATATTGGCAAATATCCACACGGACGTGTTGCCCGGCAGTGTGGTTATTTGGTAATAACCACATCAGTCGCTGATCGGGGGATCTCTGGCCCTCTGATTCGTCAATTTGAGCCATCATGAGGGTGTTCGATATCGTGGATGCCCCCCTCTGGATGCGGCGCATTGCGTGTATTCTACATCCTATACGCGCAGGCTGTAACATGGCCCGCCGAACGCTCCGCAAGCCAACGCCGGCGCCGGCGCCGGCGCGAGCGATCCTGCCGTCTATCACGGTCCTTACAGGGTCTTCGAAACCGGAACATCAACATCAGCAACGACGTCGAGTTGGAAGACAACCTCCACCGCATACATACCACTATTCACGCTGAGCGACCGATGACTACAAAGCGGGCCTATACGCCGAAGCAGGAGGAGTTCCGGAGCTTCTGCCGTGCCCGGGGCTTCCAAGACGGGGACACGGTTACGGAGAGCAAGCTCCTCTTGTTCCTTGAAAAGGAGGTCGTACATCGCCCCCTCCGAGGTCCGAGCCGGAAGCTACAGCCCGGTTTCCCGGCTAGCGAGGCCCGCTTACACTGGCGGTCTGTCCGGGCGTACATCACGGCAATTACGGATCTGTGGCAGCAACAACGGACCCTCGGCATGAATAACCACCTGTCGCCCCGGGAGACTACAGCCCGAGAGTATATACGAACCCTACAACGGCAACATGCAGCCCAGAGCCGGTCTGTCTATGCCGACAAAGGTCAAGATACACTTCTCGATGGCTATTCGGAGCCGGAGCTTCGGAGGATTGCCGAGAAACTATGGGGCCAGCCCGCCGAGAGCCCGGCAAACACCGAGCAGTACCTCCGGACATTAACGGACCTCCTGCTCAGCCACTACATGCTGGCCCGGGGCAACGACCGGAGGGCGGCTGAGATCTCGACCTTTTACATTCGAATTCCCGGCGAAGGCCCGACCCAGTGTATGCCTCTGATCTTTACTACCCGCGCCGGGAAGACGAACCAACACGGCCGGCTCGAGACAGCCGGAGCGCTTCGGAGCCGAGACCCCGGGATTTGCCTTCTCGGTGCTCTTGCCTTCTATCTACTCTTTCGGTGGGACCTCTCGCCAGAGCCGTTCCCAGATTTCGGGAGTCCCCGGCGTTGGTATAGCACCCGTGTGATCAAGGCCGCCGGTACTGATCCATCTGCTGGGATCTCCTATAATACTCAACGGAGCTGGGTCAGCCGGGCTTTCGACTATGCCGGCGTCGTCTCTGCAAAGAAGACCCACGCCGGGCGAGCTCTGGGGCAAAGACTGCTGAGTTGCGGGGTAAGCGAGGCACAGATCCGGCGTGCCGGGCGGTGGAATCCGGACCAGATGGTTGGGTGTTACCTGGATGCACTACCCCGGAAGTTTATGCGGAGCATTGCCGGCCACCCAGCGCAGATGGGGTGTTTCAACCTACCCCGGGCTGTGCCGCCGCCGCCGGCGCTTCTATCGATGATCTGGCCAGAGCTAGATCAGTGGCTTGAGAATGCCCGGAAGCCGAAAGATCTTGCCGGGACTGGTATAGTCAACCTCCTTGCCTCTCGGCATTCTTGATCGACCGGTACCCCAGAAGCCCGGTATGGAGCCACCCAGTCTTCCAGCACCCCGAATACCGGCCCTTTATACGCCGAGTACTAGCCAGGGCCAACGGTAGCGAGGAGCCGGACCGGCTTACGCTGCTTACCCAGGCGCTCCCGCAATTTACGGAGCATCTATTAACGGCAGAGGCACGACATACCGCACAACTCGCAGAGACAACGGCCGCTTTGACTACCGAGATCGCCGGGCTAGAAGCACGGCTTACAAGCGCCTATACTTACCACCTCCAGCAGACTCTCGCCGAAGCTACACTCCAGATCCGGCTACCAGAGGCCGGGCTCACGCCAGCGCCGGCACCGGCACCAGCACCGGCTCCGGCTGTGGCTACGGTTACAATGCCAGACCTCGAGCTCGAGCCAGGGTTGGCAGATGACTTCCGTATCCCCGGCGCCGAAGAAACCCCACCCGAATACCGGATGAGCCGGGCCATCAAGACTGTCGAAGCCCTCTGGCAGGAGTGGATGACCGGCTTGCCGGGACAACCAGCTATCTCAGCATTAGATGCACGGTGGGGAAGCCAGTGGCGGGCCGGTCGACGATCGGAGGTACAGTGGTACTCTCTCCGCCTCGAAATTATACGGGAGATCCGGCGTATAAGCAAGTCCCGGCGCATCTCCGAGATCTCGGCGATGCATGCCGTGGCGGCGGACCACCGGCAGTCCAGCCGGTCGTTAGATGCCTTCTGCAAGCAGCTCCGGGCGAGCCGCAGTCTCCGCGACGCCGGGCAGCGGGTCCCTGCGAGAACGACGGCTAAGAACCATAGATAGATTGATCAATTTGAACGCATTTTGGCCATGACCACAGTGATGCCCACGACGATGTAAGGCGCTGTATACGATGCAAGCAGGGCAAGCAGTGCAGTGCTGCAGCATACATTAATACGCGTGGTGGATATTGGGGAATATTGCCACTCGCTGATTTAGTGGGTCGAAATTACGCCATTTTTGGGGTCAGCCGCCGGATCAGCCACTATGGGGCCAGTGTGGTTATCCCCCCTGGTAACGAATATGGATAGATCTACGGTGGGAGCTCTGCATCGTTCCCACTATCGTATGGTCAACTTTGCCCAAGTTGCACCAAAACAGACCCGATGAATAACAAACTGTGCAGAAAAAAGAAAACCCAACTTTTTGACCGTCATTTGCAAACACAAATGTGCGGCCCTCAAGCATCCATTCCATCACAACCCATCTACCAGCGACTTTCAATAATCCTTCAACACAGCGTACCCATTTAATAGCGAGTCCCAACGACTATTCAGCTAAACCTATCCAACAACAACTCGGGGTCCACCAACAAACTTTTAACACCTCTTTCTACCTACAATCCTCGCAACCCACCTACCATGAAACCCCTCACCCACTACGTCGCCCGCCACGCCACCAAAAAGCAACCCCCGTGAATCCGTTTGGGGAAGGGGTGGAGGGGATGAAGAGGGGATGTGGTTGGGAGGGGCATGGAGGGGAGGGAGAGGTGGATTTAATCATCTGATGTGGGAGGGTGTTTTTGGGGCGGATAAGTGTGACTTTGAAAACGGGTGTTGGGGTAATAAGCGGCCGGAGGGAGCGTGATATTTTTATTTGAGATTTCTCTTCATGTTCTGCTGGTCGTGTTACACGTCAGAAAGCTGTGGGAATCACCATGACGACGAAGATTGAACGAGCAGCCCCGAACACCCTCACCTTTTCAATCCGGACGACAGAAGAGAGAGTGTGACATGCTCACTCACGCCGCCGGATGACGAGAGCACCGGCGAGCTTGAATCGGCGGATGGCAAACCAGCGCTATTTAATCAGGCACCCCCACCATTCCCAGCTTCCTGTTGGAACCAGCGGTAGTTTAGTGGGCCAATTGAGGGTCAAATAAAGGGCAGATGGAGGGCACTTGAAAAGGGCACGGCGATCTGGTGGTTGACTGCTTGAATTGACTGCATTGAGCCGTTGTTCGTTCTTGTTGTTGTTGTTCTTCGTTGTTGAACGTTGGCAGATTGCGCTCAACGTTCGGTAGTTTGATTACCCCTGAGTCACGTGACCCTGAGGACTGGGGCCGTAGTTGGGCCCCAGTTCTGACACCATCCATCCATCTGACACTTCCCTCATCCTTAGTGCCTTGCTTCTGTTCCCGGATGCAAATCGATAAGCATGTTGACCTGCTCCAGATTTTGCGTTCCGCGACGGTGCGGCGCATGTAGGTTTAGACTCCATGATGGCGAAATTATTGTCGTTGATACGTTAGCTCGTGGTTTCAAGTGACCTTATGTCAAGCTGCTGACCAAAGTATCCAGCAAAACAAAACGGTATAGTGTTGTCAGGGGAGTCCATGCTTTGTGTGGAATGCGGACGCTGGTGGCACAGCGGGGAGCAGGCAGCGGCTTGCCATCCAGAATGTGTCGCGCAAGGCTCCTCACAAATCAAATCCCAGGAAATAAATCAAATTGGACCCTAGTCAAACCAAACCAAATCGGGGCAAAAACTGGGCAAATATATCTACAGAAAGCAGTACATTCTGGAAGACTGGCTCGCCAGGAAGAGAGGCCGGAAGTCGTGGATCGCCAGCCATGGGAGCTTCCTGGTTGAGCTGAATGGCGATGGTACGACGGGACCTGTTTTTTGGTGTTGTAAATACTGCAACAGCCAACGCCTCCACCCACCTTCGGAACGAGCATCATCGCTACGTCGATATGGACCAGAGCGATCGCCCTGCAAAAAGATTGAAGTCATCGTCAGTCTTGGAGATGCAGCGTGTTGCGGCGAGGGTTACGGCCGTACCAGTGTTAAGGCCGACAGCGGAAACCATCGAAAAGCTCACCCTCTCTTGGATCGTTAGCAGCGACCTCCCCTTCACTGCTATTGAGAATCCATACCTTCGCCAGCTGTTGGGACTGTTCAATCAACAACTTTTTTCACTGGTTCCGTCGTCAGGCGATACAATTCGACGCTGGGTTGTGGAACGATATCGACAGGAAAAGGCGACCCTGAAGGAGATACTCGCATCAACACCATTCAACAAGCACCTGTCGTTTGATACCTGGACCTCTCCAAACTCGACCGCATTGCTGGCGATTGTCGCGCATTTTACCGATAGCCAATTCAACCTACAAACCAGGTTGTTAGGGATGGTTCAGCTCAAGGGCTCTCATTCTGGCGAGACACAAGCAACAGAGATACTGGCTGTGATCGAAGACTTCGGAATACAACCGCACCTTGGTTATTTCCAAAGCGACAACGCATCTTCGAACGACACTTGCATCACAGCGATCCTCAGCCAAACCCGACCCGACCTGGCAAGCCAATCTCGAGCCGAAGAGAAGAAACAACGGCGACTCCGGTGCCTCGGCCACATCATCAATCTCGTCGCGAAAGCCTTTATCGCTGAAGCCAATACTACAAGCTGGCAAGAGGAGGAAGCATCGAAGCCTGGGGTGATCAAACGGCTACACAACATCGTCCACTACATTCGCCGCAGTCCACAACGTCGCGATGCCTTTATCAAGGCAACCAAGTTCAAACAAGCGTCAGAAACTGCTGTCGACGAGTTCAACGATACCCTCGTTCAATTAGAAGACCCAATTGTACCACAATTGGTAGCAGACAACGACACGCGGTGGAATTCGGTCTTCTTGATGATCAAACGTCAGCGCTGCCGTCAGATCAATCAAATCAGATATGGGGGTCGTATTTGCTTGATTGAACCAAAATCTCAGGTGTATTTGACTGATTGAAGTTATCTGCCAGATATCTGATATATCTGAGTTGGGTTAGAAGTGAAGCTATCGCGAGATCAGGACATCATACTTACCCCTATACTATGTCCTTCCCAGCGTTCTAGCTGCCCGTCACCAAGACTGTCCCCCATCGCCGCGCTGGTCAATTGGAATCATCCATCGCTATGCTGGTCAGTTGGAATGCTCCGAGGGAAACTGAGCCCCTTTGTAACCAGTTTTTGAGGCACTGGGTATGCTCAAGCGTCCTCGAGGCCATGGAAAGTCGTTGGCTCGTCAACGTCAGTTTGGCGAGGCTAAAGGCCCTTTCGCAGTCTGCTGACATTGCTGGGATTGCCAGGATATCTAGGGCTAGCTGGCTGACGGTCGGAAAAGCTGAACGCTGCGAGATCCACCACTGTAGGGGATCGTGAACCCCTTGGAGCTGTGCTGGGTTTAGCTGGAGATATCGATCAAGCTCCGTATTGCCTGGATCAAGGATTTTGAACCTCGATTGAACCCAGTCATCAAACTGAGTTGCTTCAGGCGCTGGCGGGCGCCCAGGGAAGCCCTGGATCTCGCCTCGAGATGTACTGGGCCTCGAGTTTAACGGCGAGGCATCATAATGATACCATCGTTCCCAGTACTCGTACAACCCATCTTTCGCGCTGCGAAGCCAGACTAACTGCTCCGGGAGCTCCACTGCGCCTCTAGCCAGCGAAGACCCATCCCTGGGTGTAGGATCACGGCAGCGGCGTAGAGAGGTGAGCGTCAAGCTTGGTGTAGTATTCGTTCAGCTTTTTCCACCCGTTCAAAACCGAGAGGCGGAAGTAGACCCTTGAATCTTCACTGAGACTTTCGTAACGTTGCTGAGGAGGTTGATCGGTGTATTCGGCCCGTACATGATCTGGTAGGGCTTGGGATACTGGCGAGGGCTGGCGACGCCGTTGACGCCGATGGGACATCGTAGGCGTTGCTGGAGTATCAAAAAGAGCCTTCCAGTCTTCCATCTTTTCTAACAGATATTCAACGCCAGCGAGTATCTCCCAGAGAGCCCCGTGTGCTCCTTGTTTCGCCCATCCTTGTGTTCTCATCGTCTGGTGGTAAAGAGGCTCAAGGACCTCCTTCAATTCCGTCAACAACCGCCAGTCTTCCATATCCAGATGGTCTTCGATTGGGATCCGTCTCTGGGGTCAACTTCATCTAGGTTCCTTGCGAGGAAGGTCTTGATATCGCTCTGCTTCCGTAGAGCGCGCTGGATCATCAAAAACGTGGAATTCCATCGAGTCTCGTTGTTGAGAAGTAACTGAAGCTCGAGGGTCGATTGTTCTGATAAAGATATCTCAGATCCATCGTCTGCCTCCTTGATCGTCGCCCTGAAGAACTCGCTACGCTGGGGAGATGACCGTACCCATCTCACGACATTATGTAGCTTGCCAGCAGGCCCTCGCTTTCGCCAGTGGCGCAGATCGTCGTCAATCTGATCCATCGCCTCGTAGTTTTGGGACTCTTGTTCAAACGACTCGAAGTCTTCGCCGTATAGAAAAGCTCGTCCCACGAGGTTTAGGATATGGCCGTAGCAACGGATACGACGATCACTCGCGTCTTCAACCGAGAAATCGGGTAGGATCTGACGGAAAAGCTCCTCTCCGCAGACATCGTTATTCGAGGCGTTATCAGAGACGAGGCAGCCTATACGGTCGACGATTTCCCAGTCCCTAGCAATCTCAGCGAGCGCCCAAGCGATATTGAGCCCCGTATGGGCACGCTGTTGCTCTCGAAGAGCAAGTAGACGTTGTTGTATACTATTTTTGGCGTCGATGAAATGGGCAGAAACAGCGAGTATCGCGCGACGGTTTGGTGACGTCCAGAGATCGAAGGCAAGATGGATCTTGGATACTGACGTGGTGAGCTCCTGTCGTACTAGCTTCTTCTTGCTGGCGAATGTATCCGCTAGGCGCTGACGGATTGAACTGCGTCCCCAACCTATCGTTCGAGAGATTGAAGGATTCAGCGTTGAGAGTAGCTGGCGAAGGAACGGGTTCTGGAAGACGCTAAAGGGTTGATTGCCCATAATGACGAAGCCAAGAGCAAGATCCTCGACGATCGCTTTTAACGAGGAGTCACTAGCGGTCCCCAGCTAGAGGCGCCTCCTGCGGCAAGTCTGAGGAATCTTCCAAGGCTGAGGAGCTTTCTGATGATGCTCTGAAGATACGGTGCTTCTTCCGGAGATGGGTCATTGCCGACGAGGTAGAGGCGGCGTTAAAAAAGGTTGGAGAACGTGTTTTCTCGCAGTGCCTACAGAACCAGAAGCTCTGGCCTTTGCGACGTTAGTACAGAGCGAGCTGTTGACGTGAACGGCTTACCAGGGGTATCGCCTTCACCCACCAGTTCGGTGACGAAGATCCCATGGTCCTTGATCCAACTAGATCTCCCTCGAGCTCCCCTACCTGCGATAACGTCGGTCTCCGTACGTGTCAAATCCGCAGCGCCTGACCCGCTTTTTGACGATTATAATTGGCCAATAAGTCGGACTATCAATAATCCGGATCCACTCCTTCATCTTTGATATCTGTCAGTTAACTGTCAAACTAGAGGATATGGATTTGATTGTTTGGTTCCTGAAATGTAGGATATTTGACTGCTTATATCTGATTTGATTGGTAGATTATTTGATTTGACGGCAGCGCTGTCAAACGTGCAATTCGATTGAGAGAGTCCATTGACCTCTATTGCGCGCAAACAATTGTTGAGAAGGATGGAATACCGCGGCAAGATTTCCTGACAGGCGACGACTGGCACACATTGATGGAGGTCTACACAGTACTCAGGCCATTCGCAGTTGTCACCAAGGCCTTTGAAGGCAATGGACCAACACTGCCTGGTGTTGTTAGGGCACTCCATTACCTCCACAAAGAATTGGGCACCAACCTGGCACGTTTTCTGCCAAAGACCTCCCTCCTAGAGATACCGCCACCATCGACGCCATCCCAGCGACCTCAGCGTTCCACCCAGATACCACGGCATTTGGAGGATTACGAGATTGACATCCCAAGTCAGCGATCGCCAGCTGTCTCCCAGACCCAAGCAAGCACTATTGCCAGCGAGCCGTTGGCGCAGAGGGATACCGACGGGGCACGACTGCTTAGGACATGCATCAAATCAGCCATCACGAAGCTTGAAGAGTACCTCGACCTCCTTGATGATTCGCACGCATACTGGTTCGCGATGATTTTGCACCCCGGGCACAGAACAAAGTGGATGGAACTCCATCTCAAGCAACACCAAATCGACAGTCGGATCGCCACATTCAAGCGGTATTTTGAGAGCCAGTACCCCCCTGAAGAGATTCCAGCCGAGGCTATATCCAACACCAACAAACCAGGGTTCCAGGAAGGCCAAGGAGGTGACAGCTTCCTTGACGGTTCCGACTACTACGATGCAGAGGAACACGACGAGGTCGCCCACTACCTTGCAGAGCAGCCGAGGCGGGTGGATAAGCCGCTAGAGTGGTGGAAGGCCAACCGAAGGCAGTACCCACGGCTTTCTACCATGGCATTCGATTATCTCTCCATCCCAGCCATGTCCTCAGAGTGTGAGCGACTGTTCAGTCGCGCCAAGCACTGCGTGAGCAACCAACGACATTCGCTTCATGCAGATTCCATCAATCTCCTCCAAAGCCTGAAGCATTGGGTGGGAAATAAGGAGTTTGGTAATCTCTTGTTTAGTCAGAAAACAGATTTGGTCAAATTGATTTGTATTGCCTTTTTGAGCGATTCATAGTGAGTTGAGAAGAAGTGGGGAATATAAAAAGGGTTAGGGTTATGTATGGGCATTTGTTGGGATTTGAATCAATTTGAACACATTCAAATCGAATCAAATCTGGCCACGAGTGGGGCAAATCAACCCAAATGGGACCCAAGATTTGATTTATTTGATTTATGAGGAGCCTTGGTGTCGCGCTAGTACCGTCGGAATCTCGCTCTGCCTTTTTCAAAGCGACTATTTACCGATACCAGCCGCCCGAGGTTGAAGATGAGCGACGGGTCCGCTGGCTCCGATTTACGTGGCGTTCGATTCTGTACAACAAGTGTCAGAACCACCGGGCCAGAATTGTGGTTGGATTTTGGGCCCTACTGGGCTCAGCCCCCAGCCCCTCAGCTGGAAGACTGAACAAAAAACAATCAATGAATCAAGAGATGATCAGTCGAACCCAATCGCGAGAGCCCTCTCTGCCATCTATTTGCTCCATCTTCTAGTGACCCATCACTCCCGACTAACCACCCTGCTGTTCCAACAATTAAGAGTCTCATTTGCCTCGAATCCATCGAGAAAACTGCCGTTCAACGGAACCAGCATCTCCCAACCAAGCCACAATAGCGTCCACCCAAGATTCAAAGGTGGAAACCATTCTCAACGGCTCTGGAGACTAGATCGGTTGGAACCGAGAGTTTACTACCAAGATGAGAGCCCTCCACCCACTCAAATACTTCACCGGCCAAAGGGAGCTCCTCGAGGAGCCTCCCATACAGTTTGATTCGATACAGGGACTCAGAGACCTCCGCGACAAGCACCTCAAGACCGCGAGAGAGGGCAAACAACTCGACTACTGGTCCTGAGCGACGAGAGCGGCGAAGTCACCGGCGCAGAAACTACTCAATCCGACAGCGATACGGCTGACGAAAGCACCGAGTCAACCAATACCGCACCTATAGGGCCACCTACACCTGTCCCGGCCACGATTAACATCAAGAAAGCTATTAAAGAGGTGGAGGCTCACTTCAAGACCTTTGGTACGACCATGGTCAACGATCTGGTCCGAACCATAAATAAAAGAGGTTGGAGTGGCGAGCACAGGATGGGCGTCTTCTCAAGCCCAAACATTCCTCACGATGACGGTATCGCCAGCCCTCCGAAACGCTCACTTCTCCGAGAACGCCGACATATGAGAGTGGTACAACAACCATTCGAAATAGAGGAGGGTACTCGCACTCGCCTACGAGCTCATCTGGAGGTGCTCAGAGCACCCAAGTATAAAGCCATCAACCGGATGGACTTCGAGTGTTGGCTTACAAAGTTAGGGAGTTTGATGAACGAAGCTACACTCCATGGCCTTGCAGAGACAATATCAGTTGGCGTATAGTTCGAAGACTTTATCCGGGCTAACTATCTCCAATCCTCTCCCAAGATTTGCAGCACTCTTCCGCATCCAAGCCCAGCGTCAGGGCACCAACCTCTCGATTCGCGACGTTAGAACAGATGTACGACAGGCGACCCAGTCGTTTCTTGAACCCATCGCTGGAAGAATCTCAAAAGGAACATTCTCAGCGTCCGGGCAAGACACCCAAGACCGTGAGACAGGGGAGGAATCCGACAGGATCAACTCTCACGGCATCAAAAGAAAGAACAGCTCAGCCGTGGGAACCAAACCCAAGTGCCGTGCATGTGAACAAATCCACCGAACAGAGCGGTAGCGTGCTTTATCTGACGCCGGAACTTGCCCCAGAAAACTGGGAGCCTAGAGATCACCTCCGAGAACGCATTGAGGCTCTGAAACAAAGATTCCACCCTCACAATTGAGAAAAGCCAGTTTCGGCTGAAGAAAAGTAAGCGCAACCGAAAAAAACCAAAAAAGGAGGCTTTGGCAACCAAAAGGTGGCGAGGTAGATCGCCAGTCAAATTGACTGACTGCTGCCCCAACCAGAGGGCAACCCTATTATGGATTTTGGCCACCGAGAAGTAAGCCCAACCTCAAGAGAAGAGGCTCTAGCAACGAAAAGGAGGACTAGGCATCTGCCGTTCCAAACAGTGAGCAACCCCAGCGTGGGTTTCAACACGCAAAGCCAAGATTGGCGCGCAGTAGGCAAGTGCTTCATATCCTTCGCAATAGTCCAAGCAAGCTTGTAAACAGGACAACGATATCCTTTCGTCAACTCGGCGATTTTGGACTCACGATCAACGATCTATATCTTCAACAACGCATAAGTTACCGATTTAAGCGGCTGCCCGGACCAGCTCACCCAGGCGAATATATAGTCAGGCGAGTACCCCATCAAAATCAAGGGATATAAGACGGTAGATATCAAGATTAACGGGTTAGAGGGGACGAGAATCCTTACCCTTATAGGAGTGGAGTTTTGCCCAACCTTTACTTGCAATATCGTCTCTCTTCGATAGCTGGGTTTGCAGACGACACCAATCTCTTAGTCTTTGGCCGAGACGGCCTGGGAGACATGTCTGCGGTGGGCGGACACCCGAGGGATGGCCTTCGCTCCCGAGAAGAGCGAACTGATTCACTTCAACAAGGGACGACGGCAGTGGACCAACCAGCTAGACCTCGCCGAGCCGGGGAGAGGCACCAGTCCAGTGAAGCCAACAGAATCAGCTAGGTTCCTAGGTGTCTGGCTGGACTGAAGGCTCAACTGGAAAGCTCACCTGGGGGCAGTGGGACGGAAACTGGTGACCCAAAGCTATGCTCTGTCAAGGATCGCAGCCAAGACGTGGGAACTGGGTCT
Organism: Collariella sp. IMI 366227; assembly: GCA_027946355.1. Lineage (NCBI taxonomy): Eukaryota > Fungi > Ascomycota > Sordariomycetes > Sordariales > Chaetomiaceae > Collariella > Collariella sp. IMI 366227. The sequence continues at coordinate 600,736 of JAPEUS010000015.1, forward strand.
GGCGAAGGCACGGGAGGTGTACTCAAAGTGCATTCGGTCGGCGCTAGCTTCTGGGGCTTCGTCCTTCCATATCCCCACGGAAAAAGGAGGCAAGCCAGCAACAAAGGGGATTACCAAGGATCTTGGGAAGGCTCAAAACTCCTGCTTACGGATCGTAGCAGGAGCTTTCAAGTCCACTCCAATCCGCAATCTTGAGACAGAAACATGGGTGCCGCCATTGGACCTATACCTCAACAAACGACTTGCCGACTTCGAAACCAGGCTTCAACAACCCGCTCTCGATAACGGCCAAGGAGGCAAAAAGGCCCCAGGGACCATTGTCCATGCAACTTGCAGCAAGATACGCCGGAGGTTCTACTCAAGACCGAGCAACAGGGGCCGATCACGGGCCTTTAGGCCACAGAGGCCGACAGCGGGACGGCGACGCCGGCGGAGGAGGAGATGGCGGATGTGACGGATGTTTTGATGAAGGACCCCTCGCGGAAGAAGAGGGATTGTAGGGAGGGGACGGAGGCGTGGAGAGAGAGAGATGGCTAGAGGGACGAGATGGTCGGGCGACGACGAGACCAGCGGACGACCTCGATCACCAGCAGAAGACTCTATTCAAGGACAAGACTCTTAAGAAGCACGAGGGACTGAGCAAAGCGAAGAGCTCGTTGTTGGTCCAAGTCCGAACTGGGGACATAGGCCTTCGGGACTTCCTGTTCAAACGGGGAGTCCCAAGTGTGCTGACGCCCTGCTGCGAGTGCGGCGAAGGGCGGGAGACTGTTGAACACCTGGTGATGTGGTGTTTGGCCCCACCGTTGACTCGAACGTGGGAGATAACAGTAGTCAGGACGCGACGAGACTTTTACTCTGTTCTACAGGGTGCCAGTCCTTCAACTGCTCGGCTGACGAGGAGGATACTGGGCTGGCTGATGGATTCAGGAAGACTGCCGATGTACAGCTTGGCTAGGAGGCTCGAGCTGGAGTAGGCATCTGAGTCCCACCGGTCGGAGGCCAAGAGGCCTTCTCTTTTTGTATTTCGCAGGCTCATTCACTGATTTCTTCCCTTAATCATCGATATAGGTTTTTCACCCGGCCCGCAAGGGCGCGGTTTTCCTGTATAGTAAATGTCTGAGGGTCCGACATGCCCGCAGGGCACAGCGGTGTAGGAATAATAATAATTACTAGAACGGCCCTGACAGGCCAGGAAAAAACTAGAAGACTCGCGGCTAAGGTATAGATCGGTTACTTGGTAGGAAATATCTCGTCAAACATCTACCAAGTTTGGAACCTAGCGACCAACCAAGTTGTCTATTGAACTGGGGTATAAACCACTGTTTTGCGGATCTGACAGTTGGACCCGCTGACGTGCAGGGGAGACAGTGGGGGGGGGTCTCGGCATTGCATTTTTCGTTTTACTTTCTCACGTGCAGGCCACGTCGTATTTAGATAGGCTTGCGGGTGCTTGCTCTCTTTCTCTCTCGGGAGAGGGGGGCAGGCGGGACAATCAACATTCTTTTCTGACGACGAGAACTCAGAGGAGTACACTAAGTGCAGACGGGGGAGGATGATGCTCTGACCGGAGGGATAGAGCTGATTGTTGTCAGAAGCGTGCCATGCATACGACGCCGGAGTCGCCTTGAGCCATGACTTGTTGAAGTCTTCGTTCCTCCCCCAAATTCACGACATCACCGTCACCAGACTTCGCTGACCAGAAGAAGGGTGTGGTGTGGTTGTGGATTTAGGTGCTTTGCACTAGTTCACTATACCCGCAATATTGTTTTTAAAGAGAGACAAGACTTTGCCGGTAACCTTGAAGATATCAGCTAGACCTTGCCGAAGTCAACCTCGAAGAGCTGAAGAGCTGGCTCAATGCTAGAGAACAAATTGACGACAACCTCGGCGACCAAGCTAATGACAACGAGGAAGTCAAGTTGGTAGCAACAACGGCAACTGGTACCCACAAAGATGAAGGGGTGATAGAAATAGACGAGGAGATCAAAAATGCCGAGGGTATAATCGTCGTGAAAGGCGACGACTCAGGCACATTCCCAGAGTTCTACCCAACGCCACCACGATCACAACTAGGCAACCTACTTGCAGCAGCTTTCGCTGGCATCCATACCCCAAGACCAAAATAACAGCCAAGGCATTACCGTCGCCCGCAAGCCGTCGCAAGCGGCTTCCTATACTAGAACACTTTCGTCCATCGAGAAAGCTGATAATGGAAAGCTAACGACCAGGGAATCAGCCGCGCGGGCACAACGCAAGCCATAAAGATGGGCCCCTGAAAGCTAGCCCACTATAGCCGAGCCCTTGAAGCAGTTCCAGAAACAACCAGGAGGGTTGACGAAACTCCACGAGTCCTAGTTACCACCACCCCCACGCTAGCATACAGACCTCCAGAAGCACCCAATCAGCAAGCTGTTCTACAGACTCGTCCGGTTCAACCAGAATCCTGGACTAGAGCATTATAAGGCAATTGACCGGGTGATATAATACCTCTATACGGCCAGGTTCCTCGCTCTTCAGTTTGGAGGTGGGGACGACCTCCGCGTAGCCAGCGATGCACGACAACTCCATCGACCGCAAGAGCTCCCAAGGATACGTAATCACCCTATTTGGTGGGTTGATTGCATGGCGTGCAAGCAAACAAAATACCGTGAAATCCTCAACTATAGAGGCAGAGCTCCTCGAACTGGCTCAGGCGGCGAAGGATGGATTATCCATCCAACGACTCCTGGCTAAAATGGACGTTCAGTTAGATGACAGCCTTATCACGATCGAGTGCGACAACGCGCAAACGATTCGACTAGTGAACACCCAGATCGAAACACTGCTGACAAAGCTACGGCACGTTGACATCCACAACCACTGGTTACGGCAAGAAGCTCAGCGAGGGAGGATCAACGTGGAACACGTGCCCTCAGAGCAAATGGTGGCTGGCGGGCTAACGAAGGCTCTTAAGGCTGACAACCACCATAATTTCATCACGATGCTCAAATTGGTATCAATTCAGAGCCTGATCACGCCGTTTTGTCTCTTGAGAGGCTGAGACCGGTTCATGGATTATCCTGGTGAAAACTTTGCAAAACTTCAACTCCACCACAGACTCAGCAACACCAACCAAGCAGTAGCCTGCCCGGCTAGCTCAATCGGTAGAGCGTGAGACTCTTAAGAACTTCTTATATTCTCCGTAATCTCAAGGTTGTGGGTTCGACCCCCACGTCGGGCTCAATTCCCGATCTTCGATCAAGAAATCATCTTTTTGACCACACCCTTTAGCTGCGGTAACGTCTAGTAACACGTAAAATAGCTGAAAGCCCCATGATGCTCGTTTGGTAATAACAGGCCACTCCGCAAGCCACTATTTCAAAGAATATGATGCGGAGCACTCAAATGAAGTGAGGGTTTGGTCGTTATGACT